>QXTE01000010.1:11589239-11712738 GCA_003942145.1 Platysternon megacephalum
GGACAGTCTCTACGTAAAAGAATAAATGGACACAAATCAGACGTCAAGAATTATAACATTCAAAAACCAGTTGGAGAACACTTCAACCTCCCTGGCCACTCGATTACAGACCTAAAAGTCGCAATATTAAAACAAAAAAACTTCAAAAACAGACTCCAACGAGAAACTGCTGAATTGGAATTAATTTGCAAATTGGATACCATCAAATTAGGTTTGAATAAAGACTGGGAGTGGATGGGCCATTACACAAGGTAAAACTATTTCTCCATGCTTATCTTCCCCCCCGCCCCCTACAGTTCCTTATATCTCCTTGTCAAGTGCTGGAAATGGGCCATTTTCATTACCACCACAAAGACTTATTTTTCTCTCCTGCTGACAACTGATCACTCTCCTTATAATGTGTATGGTAACATCCATTGTTTCATGTGTGTATATATATATATATTACATATCTTCCTTCTGTATTTTCCACTACATGCATCCGATGAAGTGAGCTGTAGCACACGGAAGCTTATGCTACAATAAATTTGTTAGTCTCTAAGGTGCCACAAGTACTCCTATTCTTATCATATATAAGTATCACTTGCAAAAGTAAAGAAAAAACTTGATTTCTCTCTAGTATTTGATGTCGGAGGACATTCCCATAGTTATGAAGTATTCAGCTGGCTGGATGTTCTGTACTTTTCAAAAATGGGTGGAAGATAAAATTCATAGTCACTTTTATTTTCTTCTTTTAATCTCCCTGATGTTGCATCCTGAAATGCACATGTACCAAAAGGATAAAAACTAAACAACCTAAGTATAAAAATCATTTTGATGTTTGTTCATATTACAGTATATAAGGATCTCCATCACAAAAGCTTTGGAGACTGAACTATCCTTTTATCTCTTGTGGTAGTCTGTCTAGCTATGGTTGAAGCATAGTGCTAAGGTAATGCAGGTAACCTTGCTCCTGCCAGCACTGGACTTGTTCTGTAGATATTAAGGAACAATCCTGTACTGGCAGAGGGATAGATGTTGTAACTCCATATGCCTTTACTGTCTTTTATTTTTACGAATCTAAGTATACTATGTTGCAGGGATGATAAAATGAAATCCTCAGCTTCCTCTGATTTTTAAAGCTGTTTTAAATTTGTTGCTAGTGGATGAAATGCATCATTTTCTACTGTATTCATTGCAATCCCTTTGGATTTGAAAGGGTTTGAACTTGTTCAGAATGGTGTAATGGCATGATGTGGATCTCATGTACATCAGTTTAAATCAGGCACATCTCCACTGAAACTAATGGAATGACACTGGTGTAAAAACAGTGTAAGTAAGATGAAAATGAGGCCTATGGTAACATTTTCACAAGTACTTAAGGATCAGGTTTTTAATGGTATATAGGTGCATATGTAACACCAACAGACCTTGGTCACCGGTGGGCGGGATCAAACGTGGGATCTCAATGCATGAGCCTCCACTGCATGAGCTAAAACTAACACGGCTATTACTCTGAAACCTTATATATGATAGTAGAACATCAAAGTCTCTATAGAAGACATAGAACTAGCCAATCAGTGCTGGGTTGGGCCCCGATGCAACAAAGAATTTAAACATGTGGTTAAGTCTTATTAAAGTCAGTGAGATTTAAGCATGTGTTAAATTCAAGCATGTGCTTAAATGTTTTCCTGAATAGGGATAGCATGCTAAAACAAGATCTGTGTGATGTGACGGTTCTACTATAAAAAAATGCTTGTCCGGAAGTTTTTCCAATCATGACAAAATTCAAAATGAAGCTGGCTTGTCTTTTGGAAACAGACTTTGGCCGTGTCTCTACTACCACTCATGTCAGCAAAAGTTATATTGTTCAGGAGTGTGAAAAACACACACATATATTATGCCGGCATAAGTGGTAGTGTGCACAGCTCTGTGTCGGCAGGAGAGCTTCTCCTGCCGATATAGCTACCGACACTCATGGGGGGTGGTTTAATTATGTTGATGAGAGTAGCATAGAGCAGCTACACGAGAGATCTTACAGCGACACAGCTGCAGCAGTACAGCTGTGCCACTGTAAGCTCTGTAGTGTAGACATAGCCCTAGAATTATAGACATCTAGCCACCTTTGCTTTTGAAAGCACCTAAAGATCAATGAATTGGCTTATATTAAGCCTATTTTTTTCAAATAAAAGGTTTACTAAGGTGATTTTTTTTTTAAAAATACATGATTTTTGTTAGTAAATACAAAATATGAAAGACACAATATAAGACATAAAATACATGAAAGAATACAAAAACTCTGCAGTTTTCAATAAAAATACTATACAATAAGTATAAAGGTAAAAAAGGAAGAGCGAGAGATTTCAGTAGGAGTTGTAGGTGCTCAGCACCTCACTGGTGCCCTCATTAGTGTGTAGGATTAGGCCAATTGATTATATGATCCATGAGCTCTTTAGTAGAACTAGCTTGGAATTTTCCTTCAAATGATTTTTCAACATAAAATGCAACTTCTACAAATTTGAAATTGTCCATGGGAAAATGTTGATTTTGCTAAAATGTTGGGAAAATTGAAATGCAATATTTTGTTTCGGGTCAATTTGACCTAAATCAAAATATTCTGATTTGTTGAACTGACACTAAACTTTTGTTTTGAGACGGTTCAACGTTAACTGTATATCCCTATTATATGCATTGTTTCATGGGAGTTTTAGTTCTGGTGTCTGATGCCCTCGTTTTCTCCTATGGGCTGAGTTCCCTGGCTGGACTATGCCTTCAGTGATGCAATGTGCTCTCCCCTCTAGCTGAGCTATTGTTGCATCATAGGAATCTCATGACTGTGGGTGCATCATAAAAGATTCAGTCTCATCAGGAAGCCCGAACCATAGATGGCACAGGCACCCAGACTTCAACTTCCAAGAGGCAATGTGGCACCATAGGGAAGTGCAGTTTAATGACTCATAACAAAAACATTTTGGGTCATTTCAGCAAACTGAATATAAATATTTTGATTAGGAATAGTTTCATTTTGATCCAAAATGCTGAAAGGATTCATTTTGCCATTTCCAAATGCATTTTTGGGGGAACATTTTGTTCCAGGCAAAACAAATATATTGCAAATTTTTGTCCCAATTTGGGATGAAAAAAATATATGTTGAAATATCAGAATTTCCTGCAGGACAAAAAAATCTGCTCTATTAATTATAGTCCCAAATTTCTCCAATCCATAATATTGAACCAAATGGCCTTGTTTACTGATTTAAAAATATTCTTGGCCATTCTTTCAAGGTAGACAATGTAGGAGCATCTGCTTGAAACACTGAGTCTCGATTCCTTCTCTCTCGCTGTCTTGTAAGTATGTATACAGTATTTATTTTGAATGTAGGTGTTATTGGCAAAGTAGCATGCTTCAAGAAAGGTGGAGTTTTTTTTAAATGAAAACACATGATTTCATGTCCGTGAAAAGACAGAGTTAAAACACTTGACAACAGCAGCAGATGATGATAGAAATTTGGAAATAACATGACTATGAATGTCAATAGCAGGAGGAGAAGGGAGAGGTCAGTGTCAAGAACATTTTATACAAATATTAATACTGAAAAAATTGCTGTGCAACTTGAGGTGAATCCAGTGTCAAATTCTGACAAAGGTTCAATGTGTTTACCTCTGTGAAGGATATTGTTCATAGGTAGGATGCAATTATTCTAATATAATATGCACTTTAACCATTTTTCCATGCTTTATTACCTCTAAATTTTTTAATGTGTAACTCTAGGGTACACAATATATGAAAAAGTATTCAAATTGTAAAGACAGCAATATGACAATAATATTATTACCAACTAGAACTGGTGAAATATTTGCAAGGAAAGAGAGGAAAGAGTATGAAAATATCCATTACAATTTGTAAGCTAATTAGCTTATCCTGTGTTAAACTTAATTTTTGTGTAAAACCTCTACCAGTATTCTGGCAAAGGAGATAGCTGGCAAGATCATTCACTGAAATCTGATTCTAAGCATCACACTCTTCCAACTGGAAATCAGAAACATGCCACAGGATTTCTAGGTACACCAAAACATCTCACCTTTTGACCGTGAAATACACTCAAAGAACCACTCACATACAAAGCACCAACCAAGAATTATTCACACAAATGATCTGATGATATATTTTAGAAAAAAATAACAAATTGGAAGACAAATGGCAAATGGAGACAAAATTCAGTCAATAAATTACAGCCCTCAAATCTTCACACTTCACTAAAGGAACTGGCTAGAAGTCTGGTGTACATGTTTTGGGTAATTTGACATTTCACATGTGAACTGAAGGATGATTTCTGCCACACCTGGCTGCCCTCAGGAAAGACAGGAAGGCCTGAATACTCAGCCTCTGCAACTAATCAGCCACCTCAGACCACTACTTATCCTGCAGTCTTGCCATCTGGGACTGCCTCTACCCTTGCTGATTCTTACCAGCCTGCCTCAAGTGGTATTTCACTTCAGTATTTTTCTCAGCCAGGGATTTTGCAGCAATCTTTGGACTCTAGTCTTCCACTAGAGAAAGTTAAACTGCTGGGCTTCTAGCTGCTTTGTGCAGACCTGAGAATTGGGCCCATTAAATACATTCAAATAAATTCATGCTTTCAGGAAGGCATTAGCTGCATATCATCAAAAAATTTAAGAACAGGGCACATGCGGGAAGGGGCCAGGCAAGGGTGTCTCAATTGGCTCAGTTCTCCACCCAGCCCTATTGGGATATACAAACCCCACTCTGAGCCCAAAGGGTTTAAAAGGCACTCCCCTCTGGGTCTGCTGAGCATGCTCCAACTGGGGAAGAGGGTTTGTTATAGGTTTCACCCCCACTCTGAACTTTAGGGTACAGATGTGGGGACCTGCATGAGAACTTCTAAGCTTAATTACCAGCTTAGATCAGTATGCTGCCACCACCCAAATATTTGAGTTATTTGGGAAACTCTGTTTTTTCCCCCAAAACCTTTCCCTCCCAAGTACTATAACCCTTCCCTGGGTAGTCTTGAGAGACTCCTCCACCAATTCCCTGGTGAATACCGATCCAAACCCTTGGATCTTAAAGCAAGGAGAAATTAACCATCCCCCCTCCTTTTCCCCACCAATTTTTGGTGAGCCCAGATCCAACCCCCTTGGATTTTAAAACAAGGAAAAAATAATCAGGTTTTTAAAAAGAAGGCTTTTAATTAAAGAAAAGAAAGGTAAAAGAAAAATCTCTGGGAGATAGTATACAAGCTGATCTTACAGACAACAGATTTAAAACACAGAGGATGTTCCCCTGGGCAAAACCCTTAGTACACCAACGAATAGCCAATTTGATTATTCCTCTAATGCCCAAGACAAGTTACAAAAAGAAAATAAACATAAGCTAATTCCTTCACTAAATACTCACTACCCTGTTTGATTCCTGATTCCTTTTCCTCTCCGGCCAGAACTGAAACTGACCCAAGACAAAGGGAACTTCCCTCCTTCCTTTTGAAACATCTTGTCCCCCCATTGGTTCCTTTGGTCAGGTGTCAGCTAGGCTAGGTGAACTTCTTAACCCTTTACAGGTAAAAGAGGCATTAACCCTTAACTATCTGTTTATGACACGCCCCACAAATTTTAGACAGTGTTGGACCGCACTGGCTGTGATTTTTTCCTAGAACTTTAGAATAAACAGATTAATAAAACACATGCACCTTTACATATACTACTAATTATGTAAAAACTACAAGATATTTTACATTTTAAGGACAATTTTAACCAGTTACTTCTGGGAAACTTTCACAGGAGAGTGCATCAGCCACTTTGTTAGAAGCTCCTGAAATGTGTTGTATTTCAAAATTAAAATTTTGGAGAGCTAAACTTCACCGAAGAAGTTTTTTGTTATTTCCCTTGGCGGTATGAAGCCACTTTAGCGCAGCATGGTTGGTTTGTAGTTGGAAACGCTGTTCCCAAACGTATGAGCGTAGCTTTTTCAGCGCGTACACAATGGCGTAGCATTCTCTTTCGTAGATTGACCAGTGGCTTTTCCTTTCAGACAGTTTCTTGCTGAGAAACACGACAGGATGGAATTCTTGATCCAGTCCTTCCTGCATTAAAACTGTTCCTACACCACGCTCGGACGCATCTGTGGTTACTAGGAATGGTTTGTCAAAGTTGGGGCCCTTAGCACAGGGTCAGACATGAGTGTCGCCTTAAGCTGGTTAACTTCTGACACACATCAGTTCACTGAACTGCATTTGGCTGTGTTTTTTTGGTCAGGTCTGTCAGTGGGGCAGCAATTTGGCTTTAGTGTGGTACAAATCGCCTGTAATATTTGGCCAAGCCTAAGAAGGATTGGACCTGTTTTTTTGACTTTGGGATAGGCCACTTTTGGATAGCATCCATTTTGGCCTGTAGGGGGTTTATAGTTCCTTGACCCACCTGGTGTCCAAGGTAAGTCACTCTGTTTAGGCCTATTTGACATTTTTTAGCCTTAACAGTTAGTCCTGCCTGCCTGATGTGCTTGAAGACTTGTTTCAGGTGCTCCAGCTATTCTGCCCATGAATCAGAAAAAATGGCCACATTATCGAGGTAGCAACTGCAGATTCTCCCAATCCCACTAGGAGACCATCTACAAGTCTTTGGAAGGTGGCGGGTGCATTTTGCAGCCCGAAAGGGAGCACATTAAATTCATACACCCCTGCATGGGTGACGAAGGCTGACCTTTCCTTGGCGGGTTCATCTAGCGGTACTTGCCAGTACCCCTTGGTTAAGTCTAAGGTAGAGATGAATTGGGCATGTCCCAATTTCTCGAATAGCTCGTCGGTGCGTGGCATTGGATAGTTGTCGGGACGAGTTACAGCATTTAGCTTACGGTAGTCCACTCAAAAGCGTATTTCCCCATCTGGTTTGGGAACTAGAACCACTGGAGATATCCATGCACTGGTAGAGGGGCGGATTATACCCATCTGTAGCATGTCCTGTATCTCCCGTTTTATAGCAGTTTGGGCATGATGTGACACCCGGTAGGGTGGGTTTCTAATGGGGTGAGCATTACCTGTGTCAATGGAGTGGTATGCCCGTTCGGTCCGTCCTGGGGTGGCTGAGAACATTGGCGCAAAGCTAGTGCACAGCTCCTTCATCTGCTGTCACTGCAGACGTCCAAGGGTCATGGAGAGGTTCACCTCTTCCACACCACCATCACTTTTCCCTTCGTAGTAGACACCTTTAGGCCACTCCGCGTCATCTGTTCCCTGGGCTGTAAACTGGAAAACCTTTAATTCTCTGGAATAAAAGGGCTTAAGAGAATTAACATGGTATACCTTAGGCTTCATATTTGAGGTGGGGGATGCTATGAGATAGTTAACAGCTCCTAGGCGCTCCTGGACCATGAATGGCCCTTCCCACGATGCTTCCATTTTATGGGCCTGGAGTGTTTTTAAGACCATGACTTGGTCTCCTACTTTGAAGGACCGTTCTCTGGAATGTTTATCGTACCAGGCCTTTTTCTCCTCCTGAGCATTTTTTAGGTTTTCTTTAGCAAGGGCTAAAGAGTGTTGGAGGGTGCTTTGTAGGTTGCTTACAAAGTCTAGAATGTTAGTTCCTGGAGAAGGCGTAAACCCCTCCCATTGCTGCTTCACCAACTGTAATGGCCCTTTAACCTCGCGACCATACACAAGTTCAAAGGGTGAAAACCCTAAACTGGGATGTGGTACAGCCCTGTAGGCAAAAAGCAACTGATGTAACACTAGGTCCCAATTATTGGAGTGTTCATTTACGAATTTATGTATCATGGCCCCCAAAGTTCCATTAAACCTCTCCACCAGGCCATTGGATTGATGGTGGTAAGGGGTGGCAACCAAGTGATTCACCCCATGAGCTTCCCACAGGTTTTTCATGGTCCCTGCCAGGAAATTAGTTCCCAAATCGGTAAGGATGTCAGAGGGCCAACCTACCCTGGCAAAAATGTTTGCTAATGCCTGGCACACACTTTTAGCACTGGTGTTGCTTAAAGGTACTGCTTCCAGCCATCGGGTGGCAAAATCCATGAAAGTTAGTATGTATTGTTTTCCTCTGGGTGTCTTTTTTGGAAAAGGACCCAGAATATCCACAGCTAATTGCTGAAAGGGAACCTCAATTATGGGGAGTGGCTGGAGAGGGGCACTGACCTGGTCTTGGGGTTTTTCCACTCGTTGGCACACCTCACAAGACCGGACATAATTAGCAACGTCCTTGCCCATTCCCTCCCAGTGGAAGGACTTCCCCAACCAGTCTTTGGTTCTGTTTACCCCAGAATGGCCACTAGGATGATCATGGGCTAAGCTCAAGAGCTTTACCCGGTACTTAGTTGGAACTACCAACTGTCTCTGAGGATGCCAGTCTTCCTGGTGTACACCAGAAAGAGTCTCCTTGTATAAAAGTCCTTGTTATACAACAAACCGGAATCGGTTAGAAGAGCTGAGAGGCGGTGGGGTGCTCCGTGCTGCCACCCAAGCTTTTTGAAGGCTGTCATCTGCTTCCTGCTCGGCCTGGAACTGTTCCCTTGATGCTGGAGACATCAGTTCCTCCTTGGACTGTGGACTTGGGCTTGGTCCCTCTGGAAGCCATGCAGGTGATGGGGTTGTTTCTGTTGACTGTGAACCACTCTCTGCTGGTGCACTATGTGGTATTTTAGGCTCTGGCTGAGCCTCATGGGTAGGATTATTTGCTGCTTTTGCCAATTTAGGCTTGCTGGTGCCCTCTGGTGTTGTAGTTGTAGACAGGTTTGCAAGCGCTGGACTCAGTGCTGGCAATGGTTCTGGTGCTGGTTGCTTCACCAGTTCTGGTTCTGGGACTGGATCCACTACGGCTGTAGCACTCATGGGAAGAAGATCCGGTTCCACCTCCTCTGTCTGGGTCTCTGGTAACACAGACGGGGCCCTGGTGGAAGGCTCAGGAACAGGGATAGGTGTGAAAGCTTGCTTAGCCTGGCTGCGGGTGACCATTCCCACCCTCTTGGTTAGCTTTACATGGTTGGCCAAGTCTTTTTCCAGCAGCATGGGGATGGGATAATTGTCATAGACTGCAAAAGTCCACATTCCTGACCAGTCCTTGTACTGGACAGGCAACTTGGCTGTAGGCAAGGTTAAAGAGTGTGACATGAAGGGTTGAATTATCACCGGCGCCTCTGGGTTGATGAATTTGGGGTCCACTAGGGACTGGTCGATAGTTGACACTTGTGCTCCAGTGTCCCTCCACGCGATAACCTTCTTTCCGCCCACTCTCAAGGTTTTCCTTTGCTCCGAGGGTATTTGAGAGGCATCTGGGCCTGGGGACCTTTGGTGTGATTGTGGTGTAATGAACTGTAATCGGTTGGGGTTCTTGGGGCAGGGGCCTTTATATGTCCCAGTTCATTATATTTAAAACATCGCCCGGCTAAGATATCATCAGGGTGAGGTGGGTTGCTGGAGACTGGTGTGGTGGGATGAGAAGGCATCTCGGGTTTCCCTTGGGATGTAGGTGGGGCCTTGGGTTGCCCCCGGTGATAGGGTTTGGTTTCGGGAGGCCCCTTCTGATATTTGCTCCAACTGCTNACTGGCCTCTATAGAACACACACTACAAAGACAGACGCAAATACAGACGCAAATACAAATACCTTCTCCTCCAATGGGAACTCCCACTCAAACTCCCCTGTTAGCAGCCCTGTTCGCCTGCTCCTGTGCCGCTGCTCGCAGCTATGCCGCTGCCTGGCTGGGCGGCCGCTTTTATAGGCCCCCTCCTCAGCCAAGCTCCGCCCCCTAATTAGGGCTCTGCTGCCCTCTCGGTCGGCAGTCAGGCAGTCAGCAGTCTGCCCCTACTGGCCTCTATAGAACACACACTACAAAGACAGACGCAAATACAGACGCAAATACAAATACCTTCTCCTCCAATGGGAACTCCCACTCAAACTCCCCTGTTAGCAGCCCTGTTCGCCTGCTCCTGTGCCGCTGCTCGCAGCTATGCCGCTGCCTGGCTGGGCGGCCGCTTTTATAGGCCCCCTCCTCAGCCAAGCTCCGCCCCCTAATTAGGGCTCTGCTGCCCTCTCGGTCGGCAGTCAGGCAGTCAGCAGTCTGCCCCTACTGGCCTCTATAGAACACACACTACAAAGACAGACGCAAATACAGACGCAAATACAAATACCTTCTCCTCCAATGGGAACTCCCACTCAAACTCCCCTGTTAGCAGCCCTGTTCGCCTGCTCCTGTGCCGCTGCTCGCAGCTATGCCGCTGCCTGGCTGGGCGGCCGCTTTTATAGGCCCCCTCCTCAGCCAAGCTCCGCCCCCTAATTAGGGCTCTGCTGCCCTCTCGGTCGGCAGTCAGGCAGTCAGCAGTCTGCCCCTACTGGCCTCTATAGAACACACACTACAAAGACAGACGCAAATACAGACGCAAATACAAATACCTTCTCCTCCAATGGGAACTCCCACTCAAACTCCCCTGTTAGCAGCCCTGTTCGCCTGCTCCTGTGCCGCTGCTCGCAGCTATGCCGCTGCCTGGCTGGGCGGCCGCTTTTATAGGCCCCCTCCTCAGCCAAGCTCCGCCCCCTAATTAGGGCTCTGCTGCCCTCTCGGTCGGCAGTCAGGCAGTCAGCAGTCTGCCCCTACTGGCCTCTATAGAACACACACTACAAAGACAGACGCAAATACAGACGCAAATACAAATACCTTCTCCTCCAATGGGAACTCCCACTCAAACTCCCCTGTTAGCAGCCCTGTTCGCCTGCTCCTGTGCCGCTGCTCGCAGCTATGCCGCTGCCTGGCTGGGCGGCCGCTTTTATAGGCCCCCTCCTCAGCCAAGCTCCGCCCCCTAATTAGGGCTCTGCTGCCCTCTCGGTCGGCAGTCAGGCAGTCAGCAGTCTGCCCCTACTGGCCTCTATAGAACACACACTACAAAGACAGACGCAAATACAGACGCAAATACAAATACCTTCTCCTCCAATGGGAACTCCCACTCAAACTCCCCTGTTAGCAGCCCTGTTCGCCTGCTCCTGTGCCGCTGCTCGCAGCTATGCCGCTGCCTGGCTGGGCGGCCGCTTTTATAGGCCCCCTCCTCAGCCAAGCTCCGCCCCCTAATTAGGGCTCTGCTGCCCTCTCGGTCGGCAGTCAGGCAGTCAGCAGTCTGCCCCTACTGGCCTCTATAGAACACACACTACAAAGACAGACGCAAATACAGACGCAAATACAAATACCTTCTCCTCCAATGGGAACTCCCACTCAAACTCCCCTGTTAGCAGCCCTGTTCGCCTGCTCCTGTGCCGCTGCTCGCAGCTATGCCGCTGCCTGGCTGGGCGGCCGCTTTTATAGGCCCCCTCCTCAGCCAAGCTCCGCCCCCTAATTAGGGCTCTGCTGCCCTCTCGGTCGGCAGTCAGGCAGTCAGCAGTCTGCCCCTACTGGCCTCTATAGAACACACACTACAAAGACAGACGCAAATACAGACGCAAATACAAATACCTTCTCCTCCAATGGGAACTCCCACTCAAACTCCCCTGTTAGCAGCCCTGTTCGCCTGCTCCTGTGCCGCTGCTCGCAGCTATGCCGCTGCCTGGCTGGGCGGCCGCTTTTATAGGCCCCCTCCTCAGCCAAGCTCCGCCCCCTAATTAGGGCTCTGCTGCCCTCTCGGTCGGCAGTCAGGCAGTCAGCAGTCTGCCCCTACTGGCCTCTATAGAACACACACTACAAAGACAGACGCAAATACAGACGCAAATACAAATACCTTCTCCTCCAATGGGAACTCCCACTCAAACTCCCCTGTTAGCAGCCCTGTTCGCCTGCTCCTGTGCCGCTGCTCGCAGCTATGCCGCTGCCTGGCTGGGCGGCCGCTTTTATAGGCCCCCTCCTCAGCCAAGCTCCGCCCCCTAATTAGGGCTCTGCTGCCCTCTCGGTCGGCAGTCAGGCAGTCAGCAGTCTGCCCCTACTGGCCTCTATAGAACACACACTACAAAGACAGACGCAAATACAGACGCAAATACAAATACCTTCTCCTCCAATGGGAACTCCCACTCAAACTCCCCTGTTAGCAGCCCTGTTCGCCTGCTCCTGTGCCGCTGCTCGCAGCTATGCCGCTGCCTGGCTGGGCGGCCGCTTTTATAGGCCCCCTCCTCAGCCAAGCTCCGCCCCCTAATTAGGGCTCTGCTGCCCTCTCGGTCGGCAGTCAGGCAGTCAGCAGTCTGCCCCTACTGGCCTCTATAGAACACACACTACAAAGACAGACGCAAATACAGACGCAAATACAAATACCTTCTCCTCCAATGGGAACTCCCACTCAAACTCCCCTGTTAGCAGCCCTGTTCGCCTGCTCCTGTGCCGCTGCTCGCAGCTATGCCGCTGCCTGGCTGGGCGGCCGCTTTTATAGGCCCCCTCCTCAGCCAAGCTCCGCCCCCTAATTAGGGCTCTGCTGCCCTCTCGGTCGGCAGTCAGGCAGTCAGCAGTCTGCCCCTACTGGCCTCTATAGAACACACACTACAAAGACAGACGCAAATACAGACGCAAATACAAATACCTTCTCCTCCAATGGGAACTCCCACTCAAACTCCCCTGTTAGCAGCCCTGTTCGCCTGCTCCTGTGCCGCTGCTCGCAGCTATGCCGCTGCCTGGCTGGGCGGCCGCTTTTATAGGCCCCCTCCTCAGCCAAGCTCCGCCCCCTAATTAGGGCTCTGCTGCCCTCTCGGTCGGCAGTCAGGCAGTCAGCAGTCTGCCCCTACTGGCCTCTATAGAACACACACTACAAAGACAGACGCAAATACAGACGCAAATACAAATACCTTCTCCTCCAATGGGAACTCCCACTCAAACTCCCCTGTTAGCAGCCCTGTTCGCCTGCTCCTGTGCCGCTGCTCGCAGCTATGCCGCTGCCTGGCTGGGCGGCCGCTTTTATAGGCCCCCTCCTCAGCCAAGCTCCGCCCCCTAATTAGGGCTCTGCTGCCCTCTCGGTCGGCAGTCAGGCAGTCAGCAGTCTGCCCCTACTGGCCTCTATAGAACACACACTACAAAGACAGACGCAAATACAGACGCAAATACAAATACCTTCTCCTCCAATGGGAACTCCCACTCAAACTCCCCTGTTAGCAGCCCTGTTCGCCTGCTCCTGTGCCGCTGCTCGCAGCTATGCCGCTGCCTGGCTGGGCGGCCGCTTTTATAGGCCCCCTCCTCAGCCAAGCTCCGCCCCCTAATTAGGGCTCTGCTGCCCTCTCGGTCGGCAGTCAGGCAGTCAGCAGTCTGCCCCTACTGGCCTCTATAGAACACACACTACAAAGACAGACGCAAATACAGACGCAAATACAAATACCTTCTCCTCCAATGGGAACTCCCACTCAAACTCCCCTGTTAGCAGCCCTGTTCGCCTGCTCCTGTGCCGCTGCTCGCAGCTATGCCGCTGCCTGGCTGGGCGGCCGCTTTTATAGGCCCCCTCCTCAGCCAAGCTCCGCCCCCTAATTAGGGCTCTGCTGCCCTCTCGGTCGGCAGTCAGGCAGTCAGCAGTCTGCCCCTACTGGCCTCTATAGAACACACACTACAAAGACAGACGCAAATACAGACGCAAATACAAATACCTTCTCCTCCAATGGGAACTCCCACTCAAACTCCCCTGTTAGCAGCCCTGTTCGCCTGCTCCTGTGCCGCTGCTCGCAGCTATGCCGCTGCCTGGCTGGGCGGCCGCTTTTATAGGCCCCCTCCTCAGCCAAGCTCCGCCCCCTAATTAGGGCTCTGCTGCCCTCTCGGTCGGCAGTCAGGCAGTCAGCAGTCTGCCCCTACTGGCCTCTATAGAACACACACTACAAAGACAGACGCAAATACAGACGCAAATACAAATACCTTCTCCTCCAATGGGAACTCCCACTCAAACTCCCCTGTTAGCAGCCCTGTTCGCCTGCTCCTGTGCCGCTGCTCGCAGCTATGCCGCTGCCTGGCTGGGCGGCCGCTTTTATAGGCCCCCTCCTCAGCCAAGCTCCGCCCCCTAATTAGGGCTCTGCTGCCCTCTCGGTCGGCAGTCAGGCAGTCAGCAGTCTGCCCCTACTGGCCTCTATAGAACACACACTACAAAGACAGACGCAAATACAGACGCAAATACAAATACCTTCTCCTCCAATGGGAACTCCCACTCAAACTCCCCTGTTAGCAGCCCTGTTCGCCTGCTCCTGTGCCGCTGCTCGCAGTTTTTTTTCTTTTTTGCTACCTCCACCCATTTGGCTCCAATCTCCCCCGCCTCGGTTAAAGTTTTGGGCTTCCCATTTAGGATTTACCTTTCTATTTCCTCAGGAACACCCTCTAAAAACTGCTCCATTTGCATTAGGAAGGGCAACTTTTCTGGAGATTTAACACTTGCTCCTGATATCCAGGCATCCCAATTTTTCTCAATGTGGTAGGCATGCTGGGTAAATGACATGTCTGGTTTCCACCTTAGGGCTCTGAACCGCCGATGGGCATGCTCAGGTGTTAGCCCCATTCTGATTCTGGCCTTGTTTTTAAAAAGTTCATAACTGTTCATGTGTTCCTTAGGCAGTTCAGCTGTCACCTCTGCTAAGGGTCCACTGAGCTGTGGCCTCAGCTCTACCATGTACTGGTCTGTAGAGATGCTGTACCCAAGGCAAGCCCTTTCAAAATTTTCTAAGAAGGCCTCGGAATCATTGCCTGCCTTGTAGGTGGGGAATTTTCTGGGATGGGAATCGGTACCTGGAGAGGGGTTGCTAGGGTTGGCTGGTATATCCTGCTTAGCCCTTGCTAACTCCAGTTCATGTTTCCTCTCTCTTTCCCTCTCCTCCAACTCTTTTTCTTTCGCCTCCATAGCTCTCTTGTGGGCAGTTTTTGCCCTGGCTTTTTTTGCCTCCATAGCTCTTTTGCGGGCAGCCTCCTCTCTGGCCATCTGTCTGTCATGTTCTTTTTGGTTTTCTTTAGCCTGTAATCTGGCTAATTTTATTTCCTGTTGCATACTTTTTTTTCCCCTGGCTGACATTTCCCCCCTGGTCTACCTTAGCTATACTGGAGAGGTAGAAAAAAAACAGTTTGTAAATTCCTTTGTTATGGTAACTTGACCCCTCAGAGTAAGGAAGAAACAAGGAAAACTGTTTTTGTAACTTGTCTGGCAATATGTAAATTACCTTCCAGCTAAGCCAAGCTGGAAACCTATTCTAACAGAGCCCTGTTAGAAAAACTTAATCTGTTTGCCTTCAGGTCAAAAGATAAGATCTGTATCTCTCCTTCACTGTTTCCCCAGCATCTCCTAGGAGAGAAAAAAAAATCTGACTTTTGGTTCCTTTAAAATCTCCCACTGCTGCTCACCATGTCATAGGTTTCACCCCCACTCTGAACTTTAGGGTACAGATGTGGGGACCTGCATGAGAACTCCTAAACTTAATTACCAGCTTAGATCAATATGCTGCCACCACCCAAATATCTGAGTAATTTGGGAAACTCTGTCTTTTCCCCCAAAATATTTCCCTCCCAAGTACTATAACCCTTCCCTGGGTAGTCTTGAGAGACTCCTCCACCAATTCCCTGGTGAACACCGATCCAAAACCTTGGATCTTAAAACAAGGAGAAATTAGCCACCCCCCCTCCTTTTCCCCACCAATTCCTGGTGAGCCCAGATCCAACCCCCTTGGATCTTAAAACAAGGAAAAATCAATCAGGTTTCTAAAATGAAGGCTTTTAATTAAAGAAAAGAAAGGTAAAAGAAAAATCTCTGGGAGATAGTATACAAGTTGATCTCACAGACAACAGATTTAAAACACAGAGGATGTTCCCCTGGGCAAAACCCTTAGTACACCAACGAATAGCCAATTTGATTATTCCTCTAATGCCCAAGACAAGTTACAAAAAGAAAATAAACATAAGCTAATTCCTTCACTAAATACTCACTACCCTGTTTGATTCCTGATTCCTTTTCCTCTCTGGCCAGAACTGAAACTGACCCAAGACAAAGGGAACTTCCCTCCTTCTTTTTGAAACATCTTGTCCCCCCATTGGTTCCTTTGGTCAGGTGTCAGCTAGGCTAGGTGAACTTCTTAACCCTTTACAGGTAAAAGAGGCATTAACCCTTAACTGTCTGTTTATGACAGGGTTAGAAGGGAGCTCAGAAGCCCAGGCAAAGGATGGTGAACAGGCTGTAGGAGAGAAAATTCCTTTTTCAGGAAGCCAGACAGAAGGTTGTGCCTGAGAGGGAATGCAAAGTGGGTATGGGCCACAGGTAGTGCTTTCTCCAACAACCACTCACTCTGAGAACTTGCAGGCCCCTGCTCCTTCAGATTTTTTTTTGAGAGCCTACCCATTTGGACTATAAGGGCCACATCCCAAATTGAAGGGTCCTGTTGATAGAAAGTAGCTAGGGAAGTGAACTTGGGCTTGCTGCAAGGAGGACTCTGCTGGCATTGCTTCACGCTGGGCTCTAGGTGGAGACAGAGAGCCTGGGTCCCTCTACCACATTCCCTTAAGTGCCAACACCAAGAGGTGGTTGGAAAGCTGAAGATTCCCAGATTAAGGTCAGGAACATGCTCCACCATTCCCCTGACAAAGGGGCTGACAGGTGGGTGTGCTAACTACTAGGCCACCCAGCCCTTCATAACATCTATATAACCTGATCCAATCCTTTTATGGGACATGCAGTTGATTGACTCTACACTACATCCTCTTAGCTGATCCTCAAGTTTTGCCTTACTTCAGGGAGGCCTGCTGGTCAGTCTTCCCACTCAAGGAGTGCATGAACAATCTGAAGCATTAGCTTCCCTCCCCCTCAGGAAAGCCCTAGTACTTCTTCTATCTTGTTCAGGTCCCTGGGATTCAATTCCTTCTATGAGGTAGAGAGTTGCTCTTTGCTTCCTCCCTTCTGTTTCCTGTTCTTCGATCATTCCTTCCATTCCAGTTGGAAATTTTGAGGTAGGTATTATGGGAAAGGGTCTCCCATTAACCCTTTCCTGAATCAGTATGGGATCCATTGTAGTAATGATACACACATGAACACAGTTGATCACAATATAAATCATTGGTGTTCAGTTTTAATATCAGATAAAAATCAACCTGAACAATGCACTTTTAAACATTTCTTGATGATGAATATCCTTTCAGCTAAAGACTGGTTCCCTAAAGGTCCATGTCTCAGCAGCTTCAAGCATAATTGGAGTAGACAGTCTAGGTCTTATCTCTTCCCATTCTTATGTCAAGATATTCTGAAAAAAACTTCAGTCAAAAACTATGCAGATTCCCCACCTGGAATTTTAACTTGGTCCTCAGAAGTCTAACCCAATCATTATTTAAGCACCCGAACTGAGTCTTCTGCTATTTTCTTGACTGAAAGGAGCCTTTCTGACAGCAATCCAGTCTACTAGAAGAATAACAAAATGAAGGGTTTTATCCACAGTATCATTATCACATCTCCAGTAAAAGAATAGTGGTTTCTAAAGAGTGATCTGGCCTCTACCCAGATTCTCAAATTCCAAAATAAAAAGGAGAAGAAGAAGAAAAGCCAAAGATGTAACTCTTTCTCAATTGATGCAAACCTGCTTGATCAAATCACAGCTACAACATATGTCACGAAACCCATGCTGCATAGGAACAAATATGTACTGTATAGCTTTCTTAGACCATGTATACACTAGAGAACTTAAAGCGGCACAGCTGTACCAATGCAGCTGTGCCGCTGTAAGACCTCCCTTGTAGCAGCTCTATGTTGACAGTAGAGAGTTGTCCTACTGACATAATCAAACCCCAATGAGTGATGGTAGTTATGTTGGCTGCGGAGCATCTCCCACCAACATAGAACTGTCCACACTGGCACCCCTGTCGTTGTAATTTATGTCACTCAGGGGGATGTTTTTTCAAACTCCTGAGTGACATAAGTTATTCCGACAAAAGTGCTAGCGTAGACATAGTCTTAGTCAGAAAACTTTCCCACTCTAAGAAATGCACTGATGATTACATCCCACACTAAGATTTGCAAGAATGCAAAGCAGTAGAAAGAAATATTTAGCCTTGTGTGATCTATGTTTGCAAATAACAGGTTTGCTGGGAACCTGGTGTTATTAACCCAAATTACCTTTGGAACCATTGGTGCCAATTCCGTGGGTGCTCAGGGGCTGGATCACCCATTCCAAACCAAAAATAGTGGCAGCCTTGCCAAGCAGCTCCTCCCATTCCCCCAGTGCCTCCAGCACGCTAGCAGGCTCCACCGATGAGCTCCTCCACCTAACCCCCAGCACCTCCCACCCACTGCTGATCAGCTGTTCAGCGGCGGGCAGGAGGCATTGGGAGGGGAGGAGTGGGGCAGGAGGAGCTGGCAAGAGGGTGGGGCATGCTCGGGGAGGGAGTGGAGCGGGGGCGGGAAGAGGTGGGGCAGGGTTGGGGCCTTGGGCAGAGCAGGGGTTGAGAATCAGAAAGTCAGCGCCTGTGTTTGGAACAGTTCTCTTTAAATGTCCTAGTCTGTATTAATTCATATATTCATTTTCTACAGCCCCAGTTTAGCAGAGCAGTTAAGCTCACGCTTAATCCAACTCTGTACAGCAAAGCACTGAAACATATGCTTAATTTTTTGGGAATCATAGAATCATAGAATATCAGGGTTGGAAGAGACCTCAGGAGGTCATCTAGTCCAACCCCCTGCTCAAAGCAGGACCTAATCCCAACTAAATCATCACAGCCAGGGCTTTGTCAAGCCTGACCTTAAAAACCTCTAAGGAAGGAGATTCCACCATCTCCCTAGGTAACCCATTCCAGTGCTTCACCACACTCCTAGTGAAAAAGTTTTTCCTAATATCCAACCTAAACCTCCCCCACTGCAACTTGAGACCATTACTCTTTGTTCTGTCATCTGGCACCACTGTGAACAGTCTAGATACATCCTCTTTGGAACCCCCTTTCAGGTAGTTGAAAGCAGCTATCAAATCCCCCCTCATTCTTCTCTTCTGCAGACTAAACAATCCCAGTTCCCTCAGCCTCTCCTCATAAGTCATGTGCTCCAGCCCCCTAATCATTTTTGTTGCCCTCCGCTGGACTCTTTCCAATTTTTCCACATCCTTCTTGTAGTGTGGGGCCCAAAACTGGACACAGTACTCCAGGTGAGGCCTCACCAATGTCGAATAGAGGGGAACGATCACGTCCCTCGATCTGCTGGCAATGCCCCTACTTATACAGCCCAAAATGCCGTTAGCCTTCTTGGCAACAAGGGCACACTGTTGACTCATATCCAGCTTCTCGTCCACCGTAACCCCTAGGTCCTTTTCTGCAGAACTGCTGCCTAGCCACTCGGTCCCTAGTCTGTAACAGTGCATGGGATTCTTCCGTCCTAAGTGCAGGACTCTGCACTTGTCCTTGTTGAACCTCATCAGGTTTCTTTTGGCCCAATCCTCTAATTTGTCTAGGTCCCTCTGTATCCTATCCCTACCCTCCAGCGTATCTACCACTCCTCCCAGTTTAGTGTCATCTGCAAATTTGCTGAGAGTGCAGTCCACGCCATCCTCCAGATCATTAATGAAGATATTGAACAAAACCGGCCCCAGGACCGACCCTTGGGGCACTCCGCTTGAAACCGGCTGCCAACTAGACATGGAGCCGTTGATCACTACCCGTTGAGCCCGACGATCTAGCCAGCTTTCTATCCACCTTATAGTCCATTCATCCAGCCCATACTTCTTTAACTTGCCGGCAAGAATACTGTGGGAGACCGTATCAAAAGCTTTGCTAAAGTCAAGGAATAACACATCCACTGCTTTCCCCTCATCCACAGACCCAGTTATCTCCTCATAGAAGGCAATTAGGTTAGTCAGGCATGACTTGCCCTTGGTGAATCCATGCTGACTGTTCCTGATCACTTTCCTCTCCTCTAAGTGCTTCAGAATTGATTCCTTGAGGACCTGCTCCATGATTTTTCCAGGGACTGAGGTGAGGCTGACTGGCCTGTAGTTCCCCGGATCCTCCTTCTTCCCTTTTTTAAAGATGGGCACTACATTAGCCTTTTTCCAGTCATCCGGGACCTCCCCCGATCGCCATGAGTTTTCAAAGATAATGGCCAATGGCTCTGCAATCACATCTGCCAACTCCTTTAGCACCCTCGGATGCAGCGCATACGGCCCTATGGACTTGTGCTCGTCCAGTTTTTCTAAATAGTCCCGAACCACTTCTTTCTCCACAGAGGGCTGGTCACCTTCTCCCCATACTGTGCTGCCCAGTGCAGCAGTCTGGGAGCTGACCTTGTTCGTGAAGACAGAGGCAAAAAAAGCATTGAGTACATTAGCTTTTTCCACATCCTCGGTCACTAGGTTGCCTCCCTCATTCAGTAAGGGGCCCACACTTTCCTTGACTTTCTTCTTGTTGCTAACATACCTGAAGAAACCCTTCTTGTTACTCTTAACATCTCTTGCTAGCTGCAACTCCAAGTGTGATTTGGCCTTCCTGATTTCACTCCTGCATGCCTGAGCAATATTTTTATACTCCTCCCTGGTCATTTGTCCAATCTTCCACTTCTTGTAAGCTTCTTTTTTGCGTTTAAGATCAGCAAGGATTTCACTGTTTAGCCAAGCTGGTCGCCTGCCATATTTACTATTCTTTCTACACATCGGGATGGTTTGTTCCTGCAACCTCAATAAGGATTCTTTAAAATACAGCCAGCTCTCCTGGACTCCTTTCCCCCTCATGTTATTCTCCCAGGGGATCCTGCCCATCAGTTCCCTGAGGGAGTCAAAGTCTGCTTTTCTGAAGTCCAGGGTCCGTATTCTGCTGCTTTCCTTTCTTCCTTGTGTCAGGATCCTGAACTCGACCATCTCATGGTCACTGCCTCCCAGGTTCCCATCCACTTTTGCTTCCCCTACTAATTCTTCCCGGTTTGTGAGCAGCAGGTCTAGAAGAGCTCTGCCCCTAGTTGGTTCCTCCAGCACTTGCACCAGGAAATTGTCCCCTACACTTTCCAAAAACTTCCTGGATTGTCTGTGCACCGCTGTATTGCTCTCCCAGCAGATATCAGGGTGATTAAAGTCTCCCATGAGAACCAGGGCCTGCGATCTAGTAACTTGTGCTAGTTGCCGGAAGAAAGCCTCGTCCACCTCATCCCCCTGGTCTGGTGGTCTATAGCAGACTCCCACCACGACATCACCCTTGTTGTTCACACTTCTAAACTTAATCCAGAGACTCTCAGGTTTTTCTGCAGTTTCATACCGGAGCTCTGAGCAGTCATACTCCTCTCTTACATACAATGCAACTCCCCCACCTTTTCTGCCCTGCCTGTCCTTCCTGAACAGTTTATATCCATCCATGACAGTACTCCAGTCATGTGAGTTATCCCACCAAGTCTCTGTTATTCCAATGACATCATAGTTCCTTGACTGTGCCAGGACTTCCAGTTCTCCCTGCTTGTTTCCCAGGCTTCTTGCATTTGTGTATAGGCACTTAAGATAACTCGCTGATTGTCCCGCTTTCTCAGTCTGAGACAGGAGTCCTCCCCTCTTGCACTCTCCTGCTCGTGCTTCCTCCCGGTATCCCATTTCCCCACTTACCTCAGGGCTTTGGTCTCCTTCCCCCGGTGAACCTAGTTTAAAGCCCTCCTCACTAGGTTAGCCAGCCTGCTTGCGAAGATGTTCTTCCCTCTCTTCGTTAGGTGGAGCCCGTCTCTGCCTAGCACTCCTCCTTCTTGGAACACCATCCCATGGTCGAAGAATCCAAAGCCTTCTCTCCGACACCACCTGCGTAGCCATTCGTTGACTTCCACAATTCGACGGTCTCTACCCAGGCCTTTTCCCTGCACAGGGAGGATGGACGAGAACACCACTTGCGCCTCAAACTCCTTTATCCTTCTTCCCAGAGCCACGTAGTCTGCAGTGATCCGCTCAAGGTCATTCTTGGCAGTATCATTGGTGCCCACGTGGAGAAGCAGGAAGGGGTAGCGATCCGAGGGCTTGATGAGTCTCGGCAGTCTCTCCGTCACATCATGAATCCTAGCTCCTGGCAAGCAGCAGACCTCTCGGTTTTCTCGGTCGGGGCGGCAGATAGATGACTCAGTCCCCCTGAGGAGGGAGTCCCCGACCACCACCACCCTCCTCCTTCTCTTGGGAGCGGTGGTCGTGGAACCCCCATCCCTAGGACAGTGCATCTCATGCCTTCCAATCGGTGGAGTCTCCTTCTGCTCCCTTCCCTCAGATGTATCATCTACTTCACTCTCCGCATGAGTACCTGTGGAGAGAATATGAAAACGGTTCCTCACCTGTATCTCTATTGCTGGTACATGGACGCTCCTCTTCCTTCTTCTGGAGGTCACATGCTGCCAATTTTCTTCACTGTCCCGCAGTCCCCTCTGCGCAACCTGCTCCGATTCTTCAGAACGTTGTGCCCGTAGAAGCATATCCTGACGCCTGTCCAGGAAATCTTCATTTTCTCGTATGCAACGCAGGGTCGATACTTGTTTCTCCAGACCTCGAACCTTCTCTTCCAATATGGAGATCAGCTTGCACTTTGTACAGAAAAAGTCGCTTCTGTCCTGTGGAAGAAATACAAACATGGCACAACCTGTGCAGGTTACAACAACTGAACGCTCACCTTCCATATCACCTTCCTTCTAAGAGCTTCCTCAGCTGTTGCAGCAACTCACAGAAGCCCGCGAGATGTAAGCCTCAGTGGGCTCTCTGCGAACTCCCATGCAAACTCCCTCTGTTAGCCTCCTCGGTTCGCTGCTGACTGCCTTTTTATAACAGTCAGGCCCACTCAAGGCCCACCTTGGACAAAGCCCTCCCAAGTCACACTTCAGTTTGGTTTATAGGTTTTAAGGGGAATAAAGGGAAACAGATAAAACCAGAAAGGGACCCTCTATCCCTTCCCACTCCCCTTCCCAACTCCCTTGTGAAACTCCCTGTTAGCAGCTCCTGTTCGCAAAAGCTCCCTGGTCACTTGTGTGCTGCTTTATAAAGCCCTGGCCTGGGTGAATGCCCCGCCCACTGATTAAGGCTCAGCCAATTACCAGAGGCTTCTAGCTTTCAGACCTTCCTTTGAAGCTCACAGCTTCCAACTGCCAGCCACAGCACATGGTCCTTCAAACAACCAAACAAACAAACAGACCGACAAACACAAGCTCAGCACACAGCAAGTAACCCCCAAACACAAACAAACACACACTACAGACAGACAGTCACTTACCCCAAGGGTCCTGTATTTGCTCCTCCTTGACCTGGACAACTCCCTTGCGAAACTCCCTGTTAGCAGCTCCTGTTCGCAAAAGCTCCATTGAAGTCAATGAGATTTGGGCATATGTACCTAAAGTTAAACATAGGCTTCAATACTTGAGTGACCAGGGATGAATGACTTAAGATCAGGGGCTTAAGATGTTTAACTATTATTATTATTATTAAAGTGGAGTCCAGATTTCTCAACAGAGTTTGTGCTAAATGCTGTTTAAACATATGATAATGAAAGAAAGTTCCTAATCTGAAAAGCTAAAATGCTAAATAGACATAACAGACCAAGAGTGGGATTGGTTAGACAGGGATACTGGGAGAAAACAAATTATTGGGTAAGACAAATATTGTCCTTTCTAAATATCTTATAGCTTCATTTGGAGCATCTTCTCCTACCTAGCAAGTTAGATATGAATAGAGCAGACGTTTTGTTATCCATTTAATTCAGACCTTTTTTTAAACCTGTAAAATCTATCCTTACAGCTGCAATAACTATTGCTTTTTTCTAATTTTTGGGGGGCATCATTGAAGCATGTGGACCTGTGTCCCCCCCTTTTCTTTTTCTTTTAACTGTATCATCTTCTTTCCTCTCATTCTTTATTGTCCATATTCACATCATGTAATTGTAATTGTTTATTCCCATTTAACATCCTCAGGTCTCTAAGACAGAAGCATGGCTTTTAAGGAATCTGTATATCCAAAATCTTTTAATAGGTTTCTTTAACTTGCTCAGCTTTCTGTTTCATTGTCACAGTAATAGGCCTGATCGAAAGCCCACTGAAGTCAATGCAATGCTAAATGTGAGATAAGTTTTGCTGTCTTGGATGCTGTATCTTACAGATTTGAGATCTTTTGGCTGACTGCAAATTCCTGTTTCAGACTTCCAGATATGGACCACCCAAATACTCCAGGAGAACCTACTTCAAAACCCAACAAATGCACATCCCTCATTGTCACTTACCACCCCACCACCATATGGAGTATCAGGAAACAATTATAACCTGTACTCAATGGGGACCATCTCCTGAAAAAATCTTTCCTGAATCCCTCTTCTGGTCTTCAAACAATTCCACAACCTACCCAAGCTCATCATCAGAAGCAAGCTCCCCACAGACCAGTACACATCAAGTCAAAGTAGCACCAGACCCTGCCATAACAACAGATGCAAAACCTGTAGACATATCTCCATACCCTCCCCAAAACACACCTTTCAAGACCCCTGGGTTCTACACACGTCTATCATAACATGTACCTCATCCAGTGCAGTAAATGCCCCCAATAAAAACCATGTGGATGAAATAAGATAATCACTATGCTCTCGAATGAACTCACACTGAAAAAATGATAAAAGATAAAAACACCTTATCAGCCGTGTGTGAACATGATTCACAAATCAGAGGGGTAGCCATGTTAGTCTGGATCTGTAAAAAGCAACAAAGAGTCCTGTGGCACCTTTAAGACTAACAGATGTATTGGAGCATAAGCTTTCATGGGTGAATACCCACTTCGTCACATGCGTCTGACGAAGTGGGTATTCACCCACGAAAGCTTATGCTCCAATACATCTGTTAGTCTTAAAGGTGCCACGGGACTCTCTGTTGATGATTCACAAAGCTATCACTCCATATCTGACCTTTCAGTCCTCATTCTCAAAGGAAACTTCACAACACCTTCAAAAGATGAGCCTGGGAGCTTAAATTCATAACTTTGTTAGACACTAAACATCATGGACTTAATAAAGACATTGGATTTATTACTTATTACAACAATTTGTAACACACTAACCCTCTTTTTTTTTTTTGGTCCTTTGACCGCAGAGGTCTCAAGAGTCCACTTCACCTTGAATGGTCTCTCACAATATCTATAAAACAATCTGATCTATTTTGTAGTTAGCTGATACACTCTGAATACCTTTCTGCATCCCAAAGAATAGCTCTGTGTAAGTTCGAAAGCTGGAAAGTTTATGATGGGTTGCATAATTCAAAATTGCGCTGTTCTGTTCATTCTTTCTGAAGCATCAGGCACTGGCCACTGTCAGAAGACAGGATATTGGGCTAAATGGATCTTTGGTCTGACCCAGTATGGCTGTTCTTACGTTCTTAATAATAGCACTCTGTTTTTAAATATTTGTTGAGAAGTGGGAAGAGGCTTTTAATATGCTAATAATAAAGTGTGGATTAATATGGATATACTATTTGCAAGTGGCACATCTACATCTGGGTGATCAGGAGATGTGGAAAAAATGTATATTTTAGGCCAGTGGCATTTCATATTTATATTTTCTAATAAGATTTACTATTTGTGGATATTTTACTGAAAAACAGAGCATGACTTTGTTTCTGAGAGTTAGCCCAACTGTCTAGTGCCACCCATGTTTGCGAGTTTGGCCCTAAAATTGTCATTGCTTACAGACATATATGTTAAGGGTATATGCAATGCAATGAGGCATACAGTTCTGTTTAAAGGAATGAGTATGGCTGATCCTGCTTGTTGATTTTTTAGCCTTTCTGACATTCAGAGGAAGGCAGCTTCCCCTTATGGAAAAGTACTATAGGAATCAATAGGGATGAAATTAACTGAGTTCTATTGAAAATCCTATAGTGCTGTAGTGTGTGTGAAAAATCAAACAAATCCCTAACAATTTAATAGAGAGTGTGTGACACATGGCTAGAAAGAGTTAAGCAGCTAGCAGGCTAATTGACCCAGTTTCAACGTTTAGAGACATGTTAGAAAGGTATGTAAATGAAAATTAAGGCCATTCCATGTTAAATAGGCTAGAACTTTCAAATGCAAACTTGTATTTTTAGATAATTAGAGGTAATACTACCTGTATGTGTTTACTTATATCTTGTTAGATGTTAGCCACGTAAACAGACATTTCCTGTCTATTACTATAGCTCAGAGCTCAGCAACCTTTGGCACGCGGCTCGCCAGGGTAAGCCCCCAGGCGGGCCGGGCCAGTTTGTTTACCTGCTGCGTCCACAGGTTCGGCCAATCGCGGCTCCCACAGGCCTCAGTTTGCCGCTCCAGGCCAATGGGGGCTGCAGGAAGCGTGGGCAGCACGTCCCTCGGCCCGCACCGCTTCCTGCAGCCCCCATTGGCCTGGAGCGGCGAACCGCAGCCAGTGGGAGCCGCAATCGGCCAAACCTGCGGATGTGGCAGGTAAACAAACTGGCCCGGCCCGCCAGGGGGCTTTACCCTGGCGGGCCACGTGCCAAAGGTTGCCAATCCCTGCTATAGCTATCGATTCAGTGATCAAAAGGGAATATTAACATTTAGATGAATCTTGGGTGACATAATGTCATTGTCTACATGTCTCTTTAAAATTTATGGTAAACTGTATATGAACTGCTTAATTAATAAATTACCTTAAGTCAATCCATGTAGTAAATTACCGGTGCTGTTTGGGAAACAAAGATTACATCAAAAGCTTATTATTCACCCAGGACTGTATGGTCAAGAGGGTGCTAGAAAACTGTATAAAAGACTCTTGGGACCTGATCCTTTCATCTCAGATCTGCTTAATGCTTTATGCAGGGGAACCTTGAGTCATAAGACTGAGACCTCCATTCCTATCTGGATCACCCAGAATATGAACATTGGACTATAACCAGTGGTCTAATTCTGAAATAACTCTTTACAACTACAAAACTCACCAGCTATGAATCCGATCTCAAAACTGCACTCATGTCTGTGTGTATACTGATCTTTTAACCAATACTCTCTTTTCTTTTAAAATAAATTTTATTTTAGTTAATAAGAATTGCCTGTAAGCATGTATTTGGGTAAGATTTGAAATATTCATTAACCTGGGAGGTAATGTGTCCGATTCTTTGGGATTGGTAGAACTTTCGTATATGATGAATACGACATTCAGTAATCCTCGTCATATTTGAATTGGGAGTCTGGGTGGAGGCCTAAGACTGGGTTGCTATAAGGGAACTGTGTTTTGGCTTTTGGGTAACCAATAAGGTATTATAGAAGCTGTATTATAGAGGCTAGCTTGGTAGATCTAAGAACTGGAATGACCACCAGCTTCAGGGATTGTCTGTCCCATTCTTTGCAGTTTGCCCTAATTAAGTAATCTCAGTGTGGCTCCCCTGGGACCCTGGTCACAGAACAATTTATCCATTCTGTAGAGAGTTTTTTGGAACAATTTTATACAATTTTCCAGGTGGGACATATATTGTGTGGGCAGGTCCAAAAACCTGTAGCGAGGCCACAGTTTTCCCCTAGAGTCTTCTAGAAACACCTTGATGCAGGAATAGTCACTTTGAATTGTCATAATTAGAAAGATAGTTCCTTCCACTAGGCTGAGTCATTATTTCCCTGAAACTTGAGTAGTTTTTATATATGTCCAAAGGGAGTACGACATGCTACCAAATAAGTATGGTAGAGTTTCACATGAAATGACCAGATAGATAGCAAGTGTGAAAAATTGGGATGGGATTGGGGGGTAATAGGAGCCTATATATGAAAAAGCCCCAAATATAAGACTGTCCCTACAAAATCGGGACATCTGCTCACCCTAGTTTCACACCTACTTTGCCCTGTTGTGAATGACTACTAGGGCAGCCATACTGTATAACAAGAAAGACAAGTATGAAACCAATATTTAAAGTTGTTATCCAAATAAAATTAAATCTGCTTTTCCTGATTAACATTCTTTAAACATATTCAGTAATTCTTAAATTCACTTTGGCGTCTAATACTTTCTTGCTGGATTGACCTCTGAGAAAATAAGACAAAATCCTATTTTCCGATCTTAGTTTTTATCACAAAATTAATTAAACTTATTGTACTAATATATATCACTACAAAACAATCATTCTTTTTGCTTAAAGTCAGCAATTCTACAATATTCCCATACTTAAGATAGAATTGTAATTGTTTTACACTAAGTCTATTTTACCATCTTCTTCATACCTCACTAATCCTTAACCAGCTCATCATCCTCAATTTTTACATGGCATATCACATTGTTTTCTTTTTTAGTAGTAGACTTGTCAGCTATTATCTTTACCATGGTCATTGCTTATGATGTGTGAGTGCACCCAGCCCTGCTGCTTCAAAGTAGCACTATCAGAAATGGCATCTCCTATTGTTCATTGAGAGAAATGAATAATGACGCAGCACAAATCAGGCAATAAGACTGAGCAGTAGGAACAGCAGAGAAATGGTGAGGAAAAAAGAAATGAAGAAAGAGGGAAAGGATTGGAAATAGAAATAGTCCAACATTTGGGCACTGCTAACATTCACAAAAACACCACTCACCTGCTGAGAGACCATGTAGGCACATAGATTTCCAGAGGCATCTAAATTTCTGACAATAGGCATGCAGAAAGTCACCTAAGTCCTGATGCCTACAGCTAGCTAGCTCAGAGCCCTAGTTTATGCCTAACTGAGAGGGGAGAACTCACTCCAAGCAGACAATGAAGAGAAGGCTAAAGACATGCCTCAGGGCTGGGGTTATGCTAAAAACTGTGCTGGTGTTACATCTGTGCAAAAAACAACAACAACAACAAAAACAGAGTAGAGAAGCCCTAAGACACCAAAGTAGTTTCTTTCTCCCTTTGCATTTGTGTGGGATTTTGTGTATGTGTGGAAAGGTTGTAATGTATGCTTGTGTGGTACCCATTATGATTCTCTGGTTAATTGGACAGTGATATCAGAGATAGCAGCACAACCTTGTATCCCCTTCCTCCCCCATCCTCTTCTCCTGCTTTTCTTTGTCTCCCACTTCCTCTTTCAAATCCTTTCCCTTACCCCTTCTGCACTTCTCTTCTCCACTCCTCTGATATATCTTTGTTAGATTGCATATATCCTCTGTAGAGCACAGACACCCATATTTCATGCAGTAGTGTGCGGCAGTAGTTCATATGTGGAAAGATGCATGTAAACCTAGCACTTTATTACCTTGCTGCACAAAGAGGGCCATTAATTACAGAACATATTGTATTTTCAAGACTTGAAAGTGAGAAATATAATCAATAATGTTAAAGCCAGTAAGTGAAAATTGCGTGACAGGAGCTTTGCATCAACAGGCTTTAGTTCATAGGATTCTTCAGTAATCAAAACATATTTTTCTTAGTAATCACTGCCAGATGTTATAAAATTAAATAATATTGCTAGACATGTTGCCACTTTGTTTTAATTGCCTGGAAACAAAGAGGAAAAGTGAAGTTGAGTGGGGGTAAAAGTTTGTGAAGATTGTTAATTTTAAATCACGGTGAGACATTTCAGAAATACTCTGTGATGTTCTTGATATGTTAATCAGTGATAAAATAAAACAAATTTAGTGACATTGTCCTGCAAATGAGACTGCACACAGTGCATAAAGGTGAATATGTGTGTAAATCTTTTTTAGAATCAGCACTTTAAATACTAAGGTGTTTTAATTGATATTTATATAAAAATATTTTAAGAACTTTTTAATGGGAAGCTCAGTATAAAGTATACAATGTGATGAGAGATCAATCAGCAGCTACCTTTTCTATCTAGCTCTCAGTTTCAACAAGAGAATATTTAAAAGATATGATTTACTCTAGTAGACCTATGTCTAGGTCTGTTACAATAAATCATGACTTTTAAAGGATCCATTGCTGAAAATGGTAGGTACTTCAGTAGTTGCTTCAATCCTGCCTGCTTTCTAGGACATCTGAAATCCACTTGTCTGTTTGGATATTTTTGTGGCCAAGATACTATGGAAAAAATGATGTTAAGAGTGGAAACTGCTGAAATTGCTGTAAAAATAAAATTGAAACCATCTGTGTTACATTCTCAAAGGAATATACAGTACTAAAAATGGTTCAAACCTCCAGTTTAAGCTTAGACATTCACAAATTGTTTAGTGGGAAATGATTAAAGCTGCGAAATCTTTGAAAAAATCATCTGGCAGACATCTCTTTTCATTCCTGTGAATATCTTGGTACCAGAACGCTTTCTCCGTTCTCTTCCCCGGTAGCAGCAAAGATCAGAAAATAAAGGGAGAATGAGGAAATTTGCCTCTTTTTTCCTGCAATGTCCTGTGCTTCTGCAACCCTCTGGTATTAGCCGTATGCTTTCACGATAGACCCTCCAACATTTTTATATTGACTATACTTTGTATTCTCTTGCAGTCTTGTAAACCCAGTCACAGTTTTAATACTGTTCAAAAAGCAGAGCTCATCAGGCTGTTAAGATTATGTGAACTCTTGCTGTCCTTAGTTCCTTAGTTTCTATTACCATTAGTTCCAGAGTTCTCCAGGTACAGCAAAATAGTGGTTATGACAATGTGGAACTGCCAGGAAAGGGTTAAAGGCTGCCTGCCTCTCAAGAAAGACAAGGCTGTTGTAAAGAAGCTAGATGAATTCTCTGCATTAGTCTTCATTGCAGAGAATGTGAAGGAGATTCCCATACCTGAGCCATTTCTTTTGAGGTGACAAATCTGAGGAACTGTTCCAGATTGGGGGTGTCAATAGAGGATAAAATTGATAAACAGTAACAAGGAACCAAAATGGTATTCACCCAAGAATTCTGAAGGGACTCAAATATGAAATTGTAGAACTATTAACTGTAGTATGTAACTTATCATTTAAATCAGCTTCTGTAACACGTGACTGGAGGATAACTAATGGAATGCCAATTTAAAAAAAAAAAGTCTTCAGAGGTGATTCTGAACATTACAAGTGGGTAAGCCTAACTTCAGTACCATGCAAATTGTTGAACTTATAGTAAAGAACAGAATTATCAGACACATAGATGAACATGATTTGTTGGAGGAAGAGGCAATAGGGCTTTTGTAAAGGGAAACAATGCCTCACCAATCTATTAGAATTCTTTAAGGGGCTCAACAAATATGTGGACAAGGATGATCCAATAGATCTAGTGTACTTAGACTTTCAGAAAGCTTTTGACAAGGTCCCTCACCAAATCCTCTTAAGCAAATTAAGCAATCATGGGATAAGAGGGAAGGTCCTCTCATGGATCAGTGACTGGTTAAAAGATAGGGAACAAAGGGTAGGAATCATAGAATCATAGGGTTAGAAGGGACTGCAAGTGTCATCTAGTCTAACCCCCTGCCAAGATGCAAGATTTGTTGTGTCTAAACCATCCAAGTTAGATGACTATTCAGCCTCCTTTTCAAAACCTCCAGTGAAGAACTTTCCACAACCTCCCAAGGCAGTCTCTTACATGGCTCTATATGCCCTAAGCCTCTGACTGCTAGAAACTAAAACTGGATGACAGGGGATGGATCACTCAATACATTTCCCTGTTCTGGTCCTTCCCTGTGAATCATCTGGCACCAGTCACTCTTGGAAGACAGGATACTGGACTAGATGGACCATTAGTCACACCCAGTATGGCCATTCTTATGTTCTTATGCAGGAGATCACAATGATCTCTTCTGGCTTTAAAATCTGTGGGTTCTAGGAGGCAAATTATAGAAGTCAAGGCTAAGAAAAGTGTGACAAAGACTTGTATGTCACCATTGTACCTTCCAGATTCTGGGGTGCTCAGGGGGAAGGGGAAATAAATTATATCCTACCATAAATTACAGCAGCCCCTGGCTGCTCCAAATTATGGCATCCCAATATGTGTTGCCTGAAGACTGTGGCAAAACCTAGAATCCTTGTCATGCCATGCCCTACCGGTCTATCCCCTCCTGCCTCCAGTCCCATTCCTGGCAGGCCCTCATTCAGAGGCTTCTGAGTGGGAGGTCGAGGAGTAGGCTATGAAAATTGGACCTGGGGATAAAATCTGTTCCTATTAATTGAATTTTGTGTTTTTGTTTTTTTTTAATGAGAGTTTAACTCTCTAACAAACTGGTTGCTGCAGTTTTTATAATAATGCAGGTAGAAACTCAGGGTGAAAATTCCATATATAAGGAGGTACATTTCTGAAATGTTGGTAAAGATTTTACCTATGTGATACCCAGTTACCATAATGGGTATCCAAAAGCAAAAAACCTCTTTGCCGCACTGAAAATGTAAGACCAAGTATTTCTTATGATCAGAGTCTCGCCACTGAAGAAAAGGAACAAAGTTATTTACATTACATTTGGGTCAGCAATGGGTCTTCTGATCCCTTCTGAATACAATAAATCATGATGGCCTATGTTATAAAATGGCAACCATACTGAGGTTTATTAAAAACCCGCAAAACTACATATTTTTAATGTAGTTACAAAAACACTTTGAAAAGGTGTGTCTGATATCGCTAGGGGAACATCAGCCCCTGCAGCCTATATATTTTGGCTGCACACAAAATATTTCAAGCAAATATCAGAAGAGAAATTAAGTATGAGGCAAATTTTTTAAGTGGTTGAGGGAGAAAATCCGCCCCAGGATTCAAGTACATTTGTATTACCTAAATTCAGAACAGTAACAATAACAAAGGATGTACGTTTCCAGGTTATCACGTTCAAATTCTTTGGGTGTTAATTTTGAGCAATATCACACTGTTTATATTTAAAAATATAAATGCTATGAAAATTGAGTATAATATATTACAAAATATGGCATGTGAAAGTTGCCTTATATAATCCATATATGCAGTTGTTAAAAAATCCCTGCTTTGGGATGTTGGTTGATAATATGGCCTGCCCATGTTTATAGTGTGATGTGCTTCATTCCACTTGCAGATGTAAATACCAATACTGTTATAATATATCAGCTTATCCTTAATATTGAAATCATAATGAACCCAACAGGACTTCATTCATTCCTAGAGTCAGAGGAATTACTCCAGAGAAGCACTTTGGCCCACTTGTTTCTAAATGGCTAGTTTTCAAATTAGCAATGACCCTTGAACATTTATTTCTCATCTTCTTTAGACTGAAACAAAATTACAATGCTATCAATATGACAGACCATTAATGTTGACTATTTGCTCATCTTCAAAACTGACAATGACATATTGTAAGGGAGATGGAGGGTAAAGAAGTCTAATGTTCCACATAAAATATATCTAATAAAAATACTGTTTTCAATATTTTTTCTGAATAGATTTTTCACTTTATTCTAACAATTTTATTTTCATTTACAGTTATGAGAATTACAATTATTCTTAAATATCAGCCTTTATCCTATACCAGCATTAGTTATATCTATATTCTTAGCAAAAGAGGACTGTGGGAGATTTATATATTTCCATTATATGTCTGTGAAGATTTCAAATACCAAACAAGAGAAATATGTAAGAGAGGAGGAAATTATTCCTTAAAGACTTGATTGTGACTAGCCATAAAGTGGCTTTACAGCAGAGGTCCCCAAACTGTGGATTGTGCCTTAGGGGGGCATGGAGGACTGTTTGGACGGGGGTGCAGCTGGAGCCCGGACCAACCCCCATGGGGGATGGGGAGGAAGTGCCACCCAGCTCCGCTCCCATCCCCAATCCCCAGCTGTTGCCCCAGCCTCAGCCCCCTTACCCCTGTCCTTGTCCCCTCCCCCGGGGAGCCCTGGCCTCGCTGCTGGTCCTTGCTCGGAGGCGGGGTGTGCAGGAGTAAGGGGAGGCACAACCCTGAAAAGTTTGGAGACCACTACTTTACAGGGAAGAAGAGGGAAATAAGAGTTCCTCTCACCGACTTGCTGGTACTGCAAGAAGCTGTAGGGTAGTTTAGGAGTTATGTGCCAGGTGCTCCCTTCAAGGAGCAAGTGAGAAGGGATTTGGTGGGGAAGGACTTGCTCCATCTCCCACCATCAGCCAGCCAGCCACAGTTTACATCTGAATGTCTGTAGCACATTGCAACCCCCATCTTCAGCATACATGGGGTGCCTCTGAGGGACTAATAAAGTATCATTTGAAAACTCATAATTTGCTGACCATTATAGTTCTGGTAAAATATGTGTGACAATAATGTATACAAAGTTATAAGATTCTACTGTATGATCTTACTAAGATGTGTTCCAAGTCTGGAGAGCAGTCACAAACCAGTTCCCCAGAGACAAAGGCTAGCCAACACCTCAGCCAAGTGTCAACAAAATCAAATAGACCATCACCTATTATTTGGCAGGAAAGATGGTGTGGGTAAAAAATCTACATGTTGACAAAGAAACAGCTTGGGGTTCCTGTCCACACAGACTTTCTGTCTTCTAAACCTCAGCTGGAGATGATTCTTGAAGAGGAGAAAAAACTATAAAAGGAGAGCAGTCACCCCACATTGTTCCTCCCTTCTGACTTTTTATGCCTCATTACTTGTAATTACTTAAAATCTATTTTCTTGTAGTTAATAAATTAGTTTTATTGTTTTATCTAAACCAGTGTGTTTGGATTGAAGTGTCTGGGAAGCTCCATTTGGGATGACAGAATTTGTGCATAGCATTTTCTATTAATAAAATGACATACTTTATTGATTTGTCCAGGAGAGAGCTAGTCAATATAAGATGTACATTTCTAAGGAAAGTCTGAAACTGGGAATTTGCTGGTGTTGCTCTGCAGTATAATTCAGGAGTGGCTGGCTATAGCACTCATACATAAAACTGGGAGTAATTTACATGCTGGAGGCTATGTGTGAGCAGACCAGGAGTGGTAGCTCTCACAGCCAAGCAATGTAAAAGGTACCCCAGGTTGGAGAACTGAAGGGACACAGCTATTCATTATTCCAGATTGTGCCCTGGGTAATGTCACACATACACCATGAGTTTATCTTTTATACTTGTATAGACCTCATGAGAATCTGAGTGCCTCACAAGCTTTAGTGTATTTACCTTCGCAACACCCTGAAAGGAAGGGAGTTGCTATTATTTCCATTTTACAGAAGGGAAATTGAGACACCGAGAGGCTAAGTTACTTGTCCAAAGTCACTCCAGAAGTCTGTAGCAAAGCAGAACATGAAGCATATCCTTTAAGTCCTAAGGAAGCATCCAAACCCTGGATCATCCTTCAACATGTAGTACACATTACCCTGTTGTAATGTATGGCAACTTAAGAGAATTTGGTACTGTGTCATCAGCTTACTGCATATCTCTAAACTGATGGGATCTCCCAAGATAGACTGATTAAGAGACAAAGAAGTGAAAGAAATATGGGCTAAATTGTGATCACTGAAGTACACAATTTATAATGTCATGGCTATTCTTAATTTGTTTTTAACCTTAAGTAATGAGTATTTTTTTTAAATGGTGGGCTTTATGGTCCCCTTTGGTATCCCCTGTGAAAAGGATCAAAATGAGAAATGTGGAATATTAATGGTTTTATATCTCAAATATTGCTGACTTTTCAAAGGAAGCTTCAACAATAGGACAAGTGAATCTATCAGAAATTTACTATTTTTAATCGCTTTACCTACATATCATGGTGACTGATACTTTATGAATACCATACAGATAAAATAAGTTGTTTGAATATATATTTCCCTAAAATTCTTCCATTTCAGGATATTACTATCAAATGAAGCATGCACGCAGTACCCTTGCATCTCATAGTCTATCAGAAAGTGTCAATATTGCAAAATACCACTGATATAGTAATTTATGAAAAAATTTGTTTCATATCAGCATACACTGAATATGAGACTTATTTCCATGTATGTTTCCAATCTTCTGAATATTTTTCTCCCTGCATCTCTTTTCCATCTTTTTCATTAATGTCTATTTTTTTCAGTATAAAGTTCAAACTAGATAAAGCTTTCTTTATACTCATATCTGTATCAATATATTTTTCTGTTACTGATAGATCTTTATTTAATGGTGACAGCTTTTGCTTTCTAAATAATGTAAACATTGAAAATCTTGGAAACTATTGTGAATATTACAAATCTTGGGTTCAAAATCTAATAAACTTTCATTTCTGATTAAGTGAGTGGATAAACACCTGCTTTTCACAGGTTGTCAGAGTTCCTATTTACAAACCTAGAATGCAAATATTTATTTTCCTGTCTTGAGGACAGGAGACATGGAAACAAATTAAGAACTAGATTCTTCCACTGTTACCCATGCTGATTTAAATAGGACTTTGTTGTGGAGTAAGATGCTACTCAGATATAAGAGTCTGGGCTATTGAATTCTGAGTGATTTTACCCACTTAAATATGGAGAGATAAGTGAAAAAGCACCTGAGGATTTGACTCATATTAACATTAGTAAGGTGATGGTAGGCAAATATTGGCCTACATTATACTATTTTCTTACACAAATCCATTTCTTCAGCTTTACACCTCTAGAATGTCAATGGTCATTCAGTGCTACTCTGTGTTAAGCTCTGCCTAATGAATAGTTGCTTGACAGGCTTGGTAATAATTACCAAATAGAGAGCGCAAGTCCACTTGATTTAGTTACCCAATAAGCAGTTCCTATATTTTATGATTTTGTTATTTTTTTGCACATCTTTCAAAAATTTGCTTGGTATTTCTATAAGTATCACTTGATATAGGGAGAAACAAATCTATTAGTAAATTCATTATGAGTGTAGCCCTCCGCCCACCCGCCCCTTCCTGACTACAGTTTATTTTGTGACTTTTCATGCACATGTTGCAATATTTATTTGTTTGTCTATGGAAGATCACTAATCTAGTTATAATTGTTTAACTCAGCTTTGTTGTCTTCTTTACATAATTGAGAAAGTATGAGGTGCAAAAGAGCTGTTACTTCCTGTCAAAATTTCTTCAAACTTGTGGTGCAAGTTCTCCTCCATCTTTATGGCCCCTTTGGACTGGTAGATCAGTACAAAGGAACTGTAAAGCCTGTGGATGAACTTATTGGCGAGAATTCCCCAACATCATCTTAAATTTTGCCTAATTCCAATTTCTTTCTCAATGCCATGTGCATGTACATATCTGATTTGTGTGCACACATCAGGTATAATGAACATAAGTTAGGCATTTGCTAATGTATGCATGATATTACACATGCCTAGCTTTATAAGATGGCCCTCTAAGACCTATTGCTATCCTAATACACCAGAATATAGCAATATTTCCATTTCCATAGTTTTATTTTTAACAGCTTTAAATCAATCTCTAGGTTTGGAAATTTAAGAAATAAGAAATGCAAGGAAGTCACTGAATAATTGCAATGTTCTTACTATCAGTGTTCTTAAAATATTGCCTATATTATCAAAACACCGAAGAAATACAAATTAGCACTTTTATGGCACTTGAAAAAGCAGATACATTATTCAAGTATATGTAGGTAAGGGTTAATTAAGTCTTTGTTTAAGATGCACAAATAAGATATTAAATCATTATGGAAACTAGGTGCACACCTGAAATAAGCATTTCTGTGCATAGATGTATGACTCATCATATCCAGATTCATAAAAAGAAAATGATTTCATTATAACACTGATAATATTCATGGATTCATAGATTCACAGGCCAGAAGAGACCATTGTGATCATCTAGTCTGACCTTCTGCATAACATAGGTTATAGAACTTCCTCAAAATAATTGCTAGAACATATCTTTTTAGATAATAAAACAAAACAAAACACTCAGTCTTGATTTAAAAATTGTCAGTGATGATGAATCCACCACAGTCCTTGGTAAGTTGTTTCACTGGTTAATTAACCTGATTGTTGGAAATGTGTGCCTTATTTCCATTCTGAATTTGTCTAGCTTCAAATTCCAGCTACTGCTTTGTGTTATACTTTTCTCTGCTAGACTGAAGAGCCCATTATTAAATATTTGTTCCCCATGTAGGTATTTAAAGACTGTAATCAAGGCACCCTTTAACCCCTCTTTGCTAGACTCAGAGAGATCAGTCTGATTAGTTTATCACTATAAGGCATGTTTTCTAATCCTTTCATCATTTTTATGGCTCTTCTCTGAACCCTCTTCAATTTATCAACATTCTTTTTGAACTGTGTATATGAGAAGTGGACACAGTATTCCGGCAGCAGTCACACCAATGCCAAATATAAATAACCTGTCTACTCCTACTTAAGATTCCCCTGTTTACGGAAGCAAGGATTGCATTAGCCCTTTGGGGCACAGTGACACACTGGGAGTTCATATTCAGTAGATTATCCATCACTACCCCCAGATCTTTTTTCTTAGCTATTTCTCACCAGGGTAGAATACCTCATGGTGTAAGTGTGGCCTACATCCCTTGTTTCTAGATGTGTACATTTGCATTTAATCATATTAAAATACATATTATTTGCTTGTTCCCAGCTTTCCAACCATTCAAGATCTGTATCAGAAACATGTTCTTTTCATTACTTAACGCTCCCCTCCAAATCATGTAATCACCCAACTTTATCAGTGATGATTTTATGATTTCTTCCAGGTCATTAATAAAAATGTTAAATAGGACAGGGCTTAGAACTGATTCCTGTGGTACCTCACTAGAAACATGGTCATTCTATGGTGATTCCCTATTCACAATTACATTTGACACCTACAAGTTAGCCAGTTTTTAATCCATTTAATGTGTGTTAATTTTAATCAAAATTTCACGTGGTACCAAGTCAAATGCTTATAGAAGTCTAAGTATTTTTACATCAACCCTATTACCTTTATCAACCAAACTTGAAATCCTATCTATCTATCTATCTATCTATCTATCTATCTATCTATCTATCTATCTATCTAATGTAAAATCATCATGGCACACATTAAATTGAGTTAGTTTGACAGGTTCTGTTTTTTTCCATAAATCTATGTTGATTGGCATTAATTATATTACCTTCTTTTAATTCTTTATTAACTGAATCCCATATGAGCCTCTCTATTATCTTGCCCAGGATAGATGTCAGACTGACAGGCCTATATTTACCAGGGTCATCATGTTTACCCTTTTAAAATATTGGCGCAATGTTATCTTTCTTCCCATCTTCCAGAACTTCCCCAGTGTTCCAAGAGTTATTAAAACTCAACTTTAATATTCCAGACAGCTCTTTCAAAACTCTTGGATGCAAGTTATCCAGACCTGCTGATTTAAAAATGTCCAACTTTAGCAGGTGCTGTTTAACAAGTTCCTGAGATACTAGTGGAATGGAAAGAATGTTATATGATATGACTACATCATCTGTTTTTTTCCAACCAAATAAGAACTCACTACCATTGCTGAGTTATCATTCTGGGAGTAGGAAGGGTGGTATTTGAATGGGAAAATGAGACTACCAGATTCTTAGAGGGTACTGTGCTCACTTGTGTTACTCTTTGTCCTTTTGTGTAGAGTTTCTCAAATTACTTACATGTGTTTCAGGAAAGCTTCTTTTCTGCTCATAGTTCAAATCTAAAAGACTTTTGACTTGGTGCCTAGAAAGCAATTTAGCAAGTAATTTAGTTTTTGAAGGAAGTACTTAGCTATCCCAGGGCTTTTGTTCTCAAGAGCAGAAACAGCCCAAGTGGAAGACTGTCAAATTTATTTTTGAAAGACACTTTTCAAGATATTTAAAGGAAAAATGGCAGTGTTACACTGTGTGTGTGTGTGTGTGTAGCAGAAGCTCCATCAATATGCTGTTGATCACATGTCAGGAGAGAGGAGGAAGTTCTCAATCAAGCTAACCTGCTAAATCCTCAAAAGAGAAAAAGCTCTTTAGGATGAGAAATATATGCAAAACTGCTGGCAAACCAAGAATTCCATGTGAAAAAACTTGAGTTGTTTTGCATTTCTTTTCATTCTGATGCAGAATACAAATGAGAGATTTTGAAATTTATCGTGGAAAAAACTGAGAGCCCTGCTTCCATAAAATAGCCAATAGGCTGGTGGTTAAGGAACTCATCTGGGATGAGGGAGACTCAGGTTAATATCCCTGCTCTTCCTGATTTGGAGCAGTTACTTAAATCTGAGTTTCCCTCATACTCAGCAAGTTCTCTAACTATAGGGATATAGAGTCTCCTTTTGTCACTTCTTGTCACATTTCAGGGTGCAGTCCAGATCAGTGAGGGATTGTGTCACTGCCTGCCACTCAACCTTGGTTTCCTCACTGTAAGGTGATATTGGTGTCTGGTTATAATTTTGTTATGTATTATAATAAATATTGCTGCAATTCTAAATGGAGTCAAAAAAATTCAAGATGGTGCATGTGGGAGGAACGGCTTGAACTCCATCTTGGTATCCTTTCTTCGTGGCATTTTTCCGCTTAAACTCTGTTTCCCACCAGAACTTGAGGGACTGAGAGCTGGCTGGAATTGGTTAGGGGCAGTGTCTGCCAGAGTGTGCCTCAGGAATTCGCACCACAGAGAGCATATAAGGAACTGTCAGCGATGACGCTGGGGCTGTCCACCATCGAGGCAGCCATGTCCAGTCTCTTTGCACGGGCATCGGATCAAGACTTTGGCCACTAACATCTGCCAAGGAGTTTGATGCTTACATGATAGCTGTTTCCTGTATTCCATCAAAGGATCCAGTGAAGACTTTGCCATCAGCCCAGATCTGTTAATCTTCTGCTTTGGCGGTAGAGAGCCAGATCCTCCGATGTTCCTGAGACTCTGAGATGGTCCATCAGTTGATGGTAACCTCCATCGGCAGTGAAAGAGAGATGAGACAATAATTGTTTTTTGGCACTTAATAGTTTAACCAAGGAACGGTTTAAGGGTCTGGGCTTGATGCCCCTTGATGGAATCTATTCTTGGGTATTTGTAGTGATCCCTTTAGTAGATGTTCCCCCCACCCCCAGTTGTAACTATCCCTTAATAAATCTTCTTTCTGTTTAAGGTTATATTCTCTCTATCCTTTATTTCAATTGCAACATGAGTGGGAGGCACACAGATTTTTAACTCTCCCAGTTGATAAGATGCTGGTAGGAGTCAAACCTGTTATTTATATGTCACCTCCTTATTATTCTATAACAGAGATTTGGGGGTAACATCACAATGCTTTGCTGTTGTAGCTTCCAATGTAGGCCACTCACAAACAGCCTGCCAGCATGCAGGTCACACTCTGAATGTCTGTGTATAATTATAGCCCTGATCCAACAGCTCTGACCCCAGCAGCCTGACAGCAACACTTCAGTCACATTCCAGCTTCCATCAGCTTTGGTTACTATTTCCAGGGTGACCCCAAGATTCTCTCAATCCTAAATTTTCCCAGAACCAGGTGTTCTGTATTGTTCAGCCCTCTCCTGGAAAGTTCAGACATTAAATATCCATCTTCCCTGTAAAGGGTTGAATATTCAAGAGTTTGCTTCTAAAACTGGAGTTACCAAACAGTTCAAACACAACATTGTATTAGTTTAGATTAAAAATAAAGCAAGTTTATTTAACTACAAAGAGATAGATTTTAACTGAGTACAAGTCTAATGTATTAAAGTAAGAAATGTTTACAAGAGAAATAAAGATAGAATGCTTTCTAGTATCTTAAACTTAACAAGCTAGATTTGGTTAAAGGTTTCCAGAAACATTGCTGACCAAATTCTCAGGTCAAGATCTCCCCTAAGGTCAAAGGGCTGGTTCCTTGTCTTCTTAGGTGAAAGAGAGAGAGAAAGAGAGAGAGAGAGAGAGAGAGAGAGAGAAGCAGGAAGAGAGGCCTTGGACTGGTTTTGCTCCTCATTGTTATAGTCCAATCATCCTTTGAAGTGGATTTTTCTAAGGATTACCCCTCAAAGCAAAAGTTATTCAAACAGTAAAGAAAGCGACATGGAGTCTGGTGGTGAAGGTGGTTTCTTCTCACCTGTGTAGGCAGAAGTGCAGACTTGCCTTGTCTCCTGCCATTCTTCCCCCCGCTCCCCGGTCTCAAGTGCGGTGTTTACTACTTATATGTAAATTGAGATAAACACACATTCCTTTGTTTAGGATAGACCCGCTTAACAACTTTTCCCTAGTGAGGTGTGTGTGGGTTTGAACATGTGCTAAAAACAACATATGGGGGAATTCAGACCTTTACATATAATGTTACTACATACAGTTCACTATGACATTATTGACTGGCAAATTATTAGTTTTCGAATGATACCTCACAAGACATATTTTGTACAAATATTATTACAATAGTGTGTACAGTGCGAATGCTGGGGGGTTTTCAGTCATACTCCTGTTACAGCTGTTCCAATGTGTATAACTAATTAAATATTCATTGGGCCAGACACAGAAAGAGATTGACTCTGTAGCCCAGCAATTGGGGCACTGACCTGAGATCTGGGAGACCCTGGTCCAAGTGTCTTCTCTTCTGATTTGGAGAGCCCTAACCAGATAGCTATTCTAGGGTCTCTCTCTCTCTCTTTCTGGTTTTGACCAGGAATTCTTTCCTGGACCATCAAACCTGTCACACCAGAAAGTTTTGACAAATGAGCATTTTCAGAAGAAAAAAATGTGTTGAAAAATTCCCAACCAGCTCCAAATGTATGTGGTTCCTAACCAAAGAGGGATTTCTACTAGGAAATCAGTACTGGAAGTTCAGGTGAAAATACTTTATTCAGGAATGAGGGATTTTATAGATAATTAGACTGAATCTCCACTATAATGAAACTGTCCTGTGGCAACCTAACTTCACTGAAGTAATTTGAGTTACACCAGCATGAAACTGGTGTGTGAAAGTGGAAATTCATGCCCATAAAGAACAGAGTAACTGGTTTGGTTCATTTTAATTGCTTTTGTGGTTTAGCTGTATCCATCTGGCTTTTCCCCATATTGAATAACACATTTTAATACAAAATCTAAATACATAATAAGACACCAACTTCAATGGTGATAGCGGTCTTCTTCCCTATTTGGACATATTCAAAAGTCATTTGTATTAAGTAGTAATAAATAAACTCTAAAGGATTCAGTATGAACTGATTTTGAAGATGGGAATAGGACTAATTGGGAAGGGTGAAATGAGCTTTACAAATAATATAAACCTCAGATTTACTAAACTTCTTTATTCAAGCAAATAGCTTTGAGCATATGTCTACTTCTGGCAGCTCCTAATAGGGTTTTTTATACAGTAGTCTCAGTGTAATTGGAGATGTTCCTGGATCTGGACATAGCAATAGGTGGAAGTGACCTTTTAACCCAAACATCTAGCTAATCAACTAAAACGAATAGTGTTAGATGCTGCCTGCCCAAAGGAGAAAACTGTCTGCAAAAGCTAACAGACAGAATTATTCTTATCAAAACCTTGAACAAAACTTTCTTAGCCTTTTGATCCTGGTAAAGCCAAGGATAATGAGAAAAAATAGACATGTTTAGCTAGATTTATTCCACTTTTGTAAATGTATCCAAAGTCGAGTAGTCCCCCGCTGCTGCTGCTGCTAGTTAGTACTGAACATTGTTGTGACTTCCTTCTGGCCTACGAAGAGACCACAAATTTATCACAACATGAAAACTAATACAATAAAAATCTGGCTGGAAAATTGTACCGGTCTGAAATTTAAATACACAGGCAATACTAAGATCTGGTAACAGGCCAAAAGAGCAATAAAGGAAATAGCTGGCAGGCCCTTATTGAGCATGAAGTAAAATAGAAAACAGCACTATGCCTAACTATTGGCTAAACGGGGGAATGATATTTCAGGGCAGTAGTAGATGTGGTTGGTTCTAGAGCTCTTGCACGCTCACAGCAGTAATAAGAAGCTTTTCCAAGACAACAGCAGATCTCAAGTTGATGCACATGGATAACCTGATTAACAGCAAGAGAAGTTATATTTATGCATCAGTGGAAGAATAAAAGTGGTTGTTGTTCTGCTTCTTCAACCTAGGAGCCCCAGTCAAGAATCAGGACCCTGTTGTGCTGGGCACTGTACAAACATGCAAATAAGAAGCCAGTCCTTACTCTAAAGAGCTCTCAGTCTATATGCCAGACAAGATGCAGCAGGTGGATGAAACAGACAGATGGGTAGGTTGGGAGGATAAAGGAACAATAGTGAATAGAATAGTGCAGAAAAGCAGAAGTCACATCTCACTGCTTGCCTAACCAATGTTGGATGGGGGGAGGGATAGCTCAGTGGTTTGAGCATTGGCCTACTAAACCCAGGGTTGTGAGTTCAATCTTTGAGGGGGCCACTTGAGGGGGCCACTTTGGGATCTAGGACAAAAAAACTTGGTCCTGCTAGTGAAGGCATGGGGGCTGGACTCGATGACCTTTCAGGGTCCCTTCCAGTTCTATGAGATAGGTACATCTCCATATACATTTGTAGGCATCATGGAAGAGAAAGGTTTTAAGGAGGGAATTAAAAGTGGCATCTTTATCACTACAAGAAGGATGTGGAAACATTGGAAAGAGTCCAGCGGAGGGCAACAAAAACGATTAGGGGGCTGGAGCACATGACTTATGAGGAGAGGCTGAGGGAACTGGGATTGTTTAGTCTGCAGAAGAGAAGAATGAGGGGGGATTTGATAGCTGCTTTCAACTACCTGAAAGGGGGATGTAAAGAGGATTGATCTAGACTGTTCTCAGTGGTAGCAGATGACAGAACAAGGAGGAATGGTCTGAAGTTGCAGTGGGGGAGGTTTAGGTTGGATATTAGGAAACACTATTTCACTAGGAGGGTGGTGAAGCACTGGAATGGGTTACCTAGGGAGGTGGTGTAATCTCCTTCCTTAGAGGTTTTTAAGGTCAGGCTTGACAAAGCCCTGGCTGGGATGCTTTTGTTGGGGATTGGTCCTGCTTTGAGCAGGGGGGTGGACTAGATGACCTCCTGAGGTCCCTTCCAACCCTGATATTCTATGATTCTACGTATTTTGACACAGAGCTTTTTTCCCATACAGAGAGTGTAGCATTGGAGATAGCACAAAAATGCTTGAGGGAGTAGTGGACCAATAGCTGACTGAGGCTGATATCATTAGCAGGGAGGCAATGGCTTATTAAGCTAATAGATCGGATAGGGTGGGGCTAAGCAGTAAAGTTCTAAAAGATTTTTCTCCTCCTGATTTCAACAACAAGTGGTATATCATTACTTTTTTAGAGCAACATGCACACACAAGCATTGCTGTAGGATGATTTTGGCCTTAAAAGGGGGGGGGGGGAAAGCTATTACTGAGTAAGGTTCAATCAGCACTGATATAAACAGATTGACTGTCAGAAAATGCAAATTACACTAATAAATACATTGTATTGATTAATGAGACGATTGGTGGATGGCGGATGGAGATTAGAGTGCTGTGCTATACTTCTTTTGGGAATAATCCTGAAACGGCAGGAGGTGAGGTAATAATGCTGAAATGATATACTTACACTTCTGTAAGCATTTGACTTGGTACCATACATTTTGAAAAAACCCACAAAAAACAGAGAGATATAAAAACTGGCTAACTGACAGGTCTGAAAATGTAACTGTAAATTGGGAATTGCTATCAGGCAGGTGTGTTCCCAGTGTGGTCCAGCAGCAATGTGTTCTTGGCCCTGTTTTACATTTCTATCAATGACCTGGAAGAAAACATAAAATCATCAATGATAAAGTTTGTCACAAATTGGAGGAGTGGTAAATAATGAAGAGGACAGGTTACTGATACGGAGTGATCTGGATCATTTAGTAAACTTGGCACAAGCAAGCAATATGTGTTTTAATGAGGCTAAATGTAAATGTATATATCTAGGGACAAAGACTGTAGGACATACTTACAGGATGGGGAACTCTAGCCTGTGAAGCAGTGACTCTGAAAAAGATTTAGGGGTTATGATGGATAATCAGCTCAACATGAACTCCCACTATGATGCTGTGGACAAAAGATCTAATGAGATCCTGGAATACATAAACTGGGGAATCTCGAGTAGGAATATTAAGATTGTTTCACCTCTGTATTCGGCACTGGCGTGACCACTTCTAAAATACAGTGTCCAGTTCTGGTGCTCACAATTCAAGAAGGCTGTTGATAAATTGGAGAGGGTTCAGCAAAGAGTCAAAAGAATGATTAAAGGACAAGAAAAACATGGCTTATAGTGATAGATTCAAAGAGCTCAATCTATTAAACATAACAAAGAGCAGGTTAAAGAGCCACTTGATTGTTGTTTGTAAGTATCTACATGGGGAACATGTATTTAATAATGGGCTCTTCAATCTAGCAGAGGAAGGTATAACATGATCCAATGGCTGGAAGTTGCAGGTAGACAAATTCAGCCTGGAAATAAGGTATACATTTTTAATGGTGAGAGTTATTAACTATCAGAACAATTTACCAAGTGTCATGGATTCTCCATCACTGACAATTTAAAAATCACTATCGGATGACTTTTCTAAAAGATCTGGTCTCAGAATTATTTTGGGGATGTTCTATGATCTGTGTTATAGAGGAGGTCAGAGTAGGTGATCATCGTGTTCCATTCTGGCCTTGGAATCTGTGAATCTATAAGCACCGGTTAGGATAAATAAGTTCATTGTGACTACTCAGACACATACATTTACGCATGTATTTGCAGAATCAGGGTCTTTAATTCTTTTACTAAAACCCATTCTTCCCTCCAGTATTAACTAAAGCTGTGGTGAAAGTTATGAAGCAGATGTAAAGGAACAAAAGGCCAAGGTGCTTGAACTCCACTACAGTGAAAGCTGTGGTTACCGGTTATGAAACAGATGCAGAGGAACAAAAGACTAGGTACTTAAAGTCACTCAGACAAGACCATGTAAGTACCTGCATAGCTAGATAGAATCCTAGCTATATTTTTAACATTCACAATCAAAGATAAGAGTTCTTAAAGGAAAATGGTGCAAAAATGTTAAGTAGACTTAACTGTATAAGAATTGTTGGAAAAGCACTGAAGATATGAAACCAATAACTTTATAGAAATAAACAACTGAAATGTGACTGCCTACAGAGAGTTAGTGTTTGAGTCATTTCAAAAGATCTTCCTGATTGGCCCACCAGGACGGGGTAATGTCTCAAGGCCAAAGTCAGTTCTTGTGTAACTCCACATAAAGGCTGATTTCTCTCTTTTGTGAAACAAGCTGACCTTGTAGATGAAAGCTATAGTCTTGTACTATCTGTGGAGAGTCAGACCACTGTACATTATCTGATTTCAATAAATGTTTCAAACCTAAAAATAAAAAAGATGAGATTTTTTTGAAGATACAACATCTGACATATGGGTAGATTTGTATTTTCCCTGACACTGTAGAAGTACTCTTCAAATATTGCTATAGCTTGCAATATTAAAAATACATTTATTCCACCACAAGATGACTTAATGTCCAAAATAATTGTCCAATAAGTAACAAATCTGTTGAAACAGAAGAAATCGACCTCCTCACATATGTTTTATTTTCCCCCAGAAAATTCCCTTTTTTTTTTTCATTTTGTACCACAAGCAATACATATTTAACAGCTTTTTGGAAGAAATACCTTTATTCCCATTATTAATGATGTTATAAATATTTCTGTTTGGAATCAATATTAATCCTCACCAATAGGTGTTCATATCTTCATAGCAGCACCACTTCTGTATTAGGACATTCACTCAGATTCCCCATATAATACTCAGTTTCTACTACTCAGTTGGTGCCACTTGGGAAGATTTAACATGGAAATGGTGAGTAGAGAATACCCTTTGCAGAGGTCTCCTTCAGGTGTAAAGTTGGCAAGATGCAAGGCGCTGCAGAGTAGAGCTCCTTTGCTCCCATTCTGCACTGGTGGATGGTGACACATAGGGTATGTCTACACACAAACAATGTATACAAGGGCTAGTCTTCCTGAACTAGTTTGAATCTGGTGAGTGCAGGTAACAATAGCAATGAAGACAATGCAGCATGAGCTTCAGGGCAGGCTCATGAGCCAAATATATACCTGGGATCTGTGCTGCACTTGTACTGCCTATGCTGAAGACATGCTGCAGTGTCTTCACTGCTGTCATTACCCACTCTAGCTTGACTCAGACTAGCTTGGGTAGGCTAGCCCTAGCACATGTTTTGCTGTGCAGATGTACAGATAAATTAGAGCAGCTCCATAGCTTCACTAATTCTGGGATCAGGCTGGTGCTGAATCAGGGGACTGTAACCCAAAACCATCCACCTCTATTCTGTGTCAGCTGGATATTGGATGCAGGGGAGAATTTGAGCCTGTTTGTGTCCAAGGGTATTTATTTTTCTAAGGAGGCTCTAACTGCGTGGACCAGATAGCATCCATTAACATAAAGATGCCTCTAATATTAACTATGGATATAACTGTGATGGGTTGGGTCACAGAAACCCCCTTGGGACTGCCACCTGATGTGCTGGGACTATCTCTGAGCCCGTTTTCCCTACCAGCCTGGGACTTTAGTATCTTGCCTTGTGTGAGCCAGACATGCTTGCCTGCTGCAAACACAGATCCAAGTCTGAACCACGTCCCCCACAAGCTGCAGGCTTAACTGAAAACAGCTTAAGAAGTGCTCATGTCTCCAGCACTCAGATACCAAGCTCCCAATGGGGTCCAAACCCCAAATAAATCTGTTTTACCCTGTATAAAGCTTATACAGGGGAAACTCATAAATTGTTCACCCTCTATAACACTGATAGAGAGATACGCACAGCTATTTGCCCCCCCCCCCCTCAGGTATTGATACTTACTCTGGGTTAATTAATAAGTAAAAAGTGATTTTATTAAATACAAAAAGTAGGATTTAATTGCTTCCAAGTATTAACAGACAGAACAAAGTAAATTACCAAGGAAAATAAAACAAAAATATGCAAGTCTACGCCTAATACAGTAGGAAACTAAATGCAGGTAAAGCTCACCCTCAGAGATGTTCTAATAAGCTACCTTGACAGACTAGCCTCCTTCTAGTCTGGGCCCAATCGTTTCCCCTGGTACAATCCTTGTTCCAGCTCAGGTGGTAGCTAGGGGATTTCTCATGACTGCAGCCCCCTTTATTCTGTTTCATCCCCTTATATATCTTTGGCACAAGTCGGGAATCCTTTGTCCCTCTCTGGGTTCCCACCCCTCCCTCTAAATGTAAAAGCACCAGGTTAAAGATGGATTCCAGTTCAGGTGACATGATCACATGTCACTGTAAGACCCCAAGCCTTCATTCTTCCCCACCTGACTCACAGGAAGCCTTGCAAGTAAACAGAACCATCTATAGTCACTTGTCCTGGTTAATGGGAGCCATCAAGATTCCAAACCACCATTAATGGCCCACACATTCTAAAGCAAAATTTATCATTTTGCCCACACTTATCATCAATGGCCCACACTTACAATATGACCTCAGAGTTATATTTCATATTTCTAGTTTCAGATACAAGAATGATACATTCATACAAATAGGATGAACACACTCAGTAGATTATAAGCTTTGTAATGATACTTTTGCACACAAGAGACCTTTTGCATGAAGCATATTCCAGTTACATTATATTCACACTCATTATCATATTTTCATAGAATCATATGAAGTGCAACATCACAATAACTGCTTTTTAAGATGGAGTAGAATTACTGGACCAAAGACTATAAGAGTGAAGCCAATTATGGTATTTCTTAAAGAAGTTTCCACTTTAGGATATGAACTGTTAAACCACTGTTTATGGAGAATAATTTAATTATACCTATGCTGTGAAAGTGTGTTGTTTGCAAGTCGTATGGGAAAAAAAAGGAAGTATATAGGATCTCTCTAATTCATTCTTTCTCAAAAGGTTCAAGATGCTAGTAAGTTACAATGAAACACTGAGCTGGGGACATGAGAGGGCTATGAAAAAGACATTCTAGAGGAGCAGCTATTGCAAACGTTTGTCCAATTAACGTGTATGGATAGGCTCCTTACTCATCCTGCTTTAAAACAACAGCCACACATTGTATAGAGTCGAAAACTCACCCCTTCCTTGGGTTTGGCATTATTAACAAAGAAATTAACAATAACATAACATTCAGCTCAGTCCTTGTCTCCACACTCCAGTGCTTGGTTCCTGCCTCAAGACTGCTTATCTTACATCATAGATACTGCAGAGAGACACGCCCACCTTTTTTATATCTAACTGATATAATGATCAACTTACTTCAGAGTGTCAGAAGAACATACTTAACCCTTTCCTAGAATAATCAATACTGCCTCAAATAATTAGGTGTTTCAGGCAAACACTGCAAGCCTGCTACAATGTGCTAATTCTTAAAAAAAACCCTATTGAGAATTTAATTATATAGCTGTAAAACTCCAAGAGCCTTCAGGCTACCACTATTTTTCCAGAGAACAGATAGTATGTCATTGGAAACCTAAACATAATTGTTGAATGGATTTCAATTTTCTTCCATAGGGACATAATGTTTTCATAATAATGTTTTCAAAATAATGTTCTGTGGGGAACAGTCTGGTCACATAGGGCTAAATCTAACAATATTATTGACCTCATTAATGTTCGATTGAGCCCATGGGTGCAGGCTTCTTCTTATTTCAGACGCTAAATTAAATTAGGAGACAGCTAAAAAAAACCATTAAATTATTTCTTAACATTACTTTTCCATGTAATCAAATATAGTAATTGCCACAAATCTGTCACAAAACCCAAGTTGGAAGGATGTGGTTCATGTGGTTGTGAGTAAGAGAGGGGGAACTTGGTTCACAGTATGAAAACAGTTGAGATCTGCTGGAATATGACATATCATTTAGTCTGACAAAAGATTTCTAGTATGACCAAAAAGATGCAAATTGTAATCAATGCTATTGTAACACTAATGACTTCCCATTGATTGATATGACAAAACAAATTCTCAACAGAATAATTAGTTCTATTAATTGTCAGCCATTCATTTTCATTCTCTCCTTAATTGTACTTTCTTAATTGTACAATAAACTTCATAAAAAAATCCAAACAAACTAATCCAGTTATAGGTTTGAAATAAAATGGAAACAAATGAATGCATCATCAGCTGACTGCTAATGAAACAATGCTCAATGATAAATTTTGCTTTAGAATACTGATTCTGGTATAGTGTTATGAATATGCTCATCTTAACATACTGGGACTTGAACTGGTAACTTCCATTGATGCTAATGGAATTTATCCATGACTGTAGGGAAACTCATCCATGGAAAAACATATTACATCACTGGAAAGGAACCATTCTGAGTTTCTCGGCCAACTAGACCTTCATTTATAGAAGCAAATGGAGAAAGTAAAAAGTTGTGAAGGATAATTGGACAATCAGTGGGTGCTATGGACATTTACCAATTACATTTGTTGAAGTTTTAAACCTGGTTTATGTAGATTAAACTACAAAGTTCATTGCAGTTACATTCACCTACTCTATTTTGGAATTTGGCCCATAGCTCAGAAACATGATTTGGAGATTATTGCAAGATATGCTTGAAAATGTATTGTAAAAAAAATATTCAAATTGCCATACTTTTACACTTGAGGAAAATGTGTTTTTTGGCCTATGAAGTCAAAGAGTTATTGCAGTGTGGAGGCGGTTGTCCCTCCCCATCTGGGTTGGAGGGAGGCCACATCACCTTACTATATCACCAGGATCACTCTCAGGTATCAGGTGAATTAGCTAATTAGGTACTAACACCCAAACTCTTTTGTCGGGGCAGAACACCAACCATTCTACAGGCTCAGGCCCTGATGCAAGGCAGAGCTAACGAGCAGTCTGTTGGCTCAGGCCCTCAGGCAGAACAGAGCAAATAAACAGTCTATGGTCTCTGGCCCTCAAGCATGGCAGGGCTAGCACCAAACAGCCTGTCATCCTAGCTCTGGCAGACGGCAGACCAACGTAGGCCTTTCTGGCCTATGATGGGGAGGCTTTCACCCCAGGGGTGGGGTTGGCAGCAAGGAGTAGGGTAAGCTGGGCCCATCCTACTCCACCAAGTCCCAGCCCAGGGCCCTAACTGTTGCAGAGTGTTCCACCATAGGCACCGACTCCGTGTGTGGTCCGGGGCTGGATCACCCACAGGGAAAAATTGGTGGGTGCTTAGGATTCTTAGCTCCACACAGCTCCTCAGGCTTTTGGCTCCCAATATCCCATTGGGAGCATGGCTGCCCCCTGGGCTTTTGGCTCCCCACTTCCTGCCAGGAGCATGGCAGCCATCCGGGCTCTCAGTTCCATGCTGGGAGCATAGCTTCCCCCTGGGTTCTCAGCTCCACGCAGTTCCCTAGGCTCCCAGCTCCCCACCCCCTGTTGGGAGCACGGCTGCACCCTGGAGTCTTACCTCCCTGTTCTGTTGGAGCAAGGTGCCTAGGCAGCAGCCCAGCTGGGAGCATGTAACTGAGAGCCTGGAGGCAGCCCAGCTGCAAGCAAGAAGGACTTTCTTGTCAATTTCATAGCTCCAGCATGACAAGAATGACATCCAACAGCCAATGCATGTAAACCAGTGTCTACATGGACCCTGTGTTTCCCTAACTACACCAACATAAGCCCTACCCCTCTTGTGGAGGTGGAGTTATTATGTCATTGTAGTAGGGCACTTACATCGGTGAGAGCAAGGCCATACTGTGACATAGTTAGGTTGACATAAGCTGCCTTACGATGACCTAACTGTGTAGTGTAGATCAGGACTTAGAGCAGGTCTACACTAGAAGCTCTACAGTGCTTCAAGTCTGGTGAAGATGCTCTATGCTGACGGGAGAGTGCTCTCCCATTGGCATAATTACTTTACCTCCGCAAGAGGCAGAAGTTATGCAGTGTGGACAGTTCTTAGGGTGCTGTAACTTGCATTGCTCAAGAGAGTGTCTTTTTCATAACCCTGAGCGACGTAAGTTAGATCAGCTTAAGTCTTAAGCGGTAGTGTAGACCTGTCCTTAGTGTATTTATATTTGTTAACCACTTTATTTCAACAAACTGAGATAATGATGTGTCTAGTCCACTCTAAGATCAAAGAGCTTGCAGTGCTGCTGAAGAGCTGCAAATTGCCGATGCCTGCAAGATGAATGGGAGGCGGGGCATTATTCCTCCTAGGCTATCAACTTCTCTACCCTATCCATTCCATCGCCTCACCAAACCAACAGCCTCTTCTTAGGGCTTGTCTACACTGGCGATGTTAATGTGGCTTGTGTAGTTGCGGCGCAGCACTGGGAGAGAGCTCTCCCAGTGCTCTAAAAATAACACCTCCACAAGGCATGTAGCTACCAGCGCTGGAAGCATAGCGCTGAAACTTGCAGCGCTGTAAAGTGCCAGTGTAGACAAGCCCTTACATTTCTCCATGCATCCAGTATTACTCTCGTTTCAGTCATCTTTAATTCATATCAGGAAAAGTTCATTAAGGTTGTTTGTAAAAATACATTGTGAGTGAAGTTATTTGCGGGTGCAAAACTGTGGCCAGAAACATGGAAGCTATCTATGAAAATCCACCCTGGGTTGTGTAGACTATATATTGTTTAGCTATTGCTAATGCATGGGATGTCACCTTTATAAATACATTTTGCATATGAAATGTGTTTCCAAATATAGATTAAGATCCCATTTTATGTCCAAAGCCCTGTTGCACAAGGCAAACTACAAGTGCATCTTTGAATTATGTGAACGTGTCTGATTCTTATTAATCCATATGTGAAAACAGTGGTGCTTGAATTCAGTAGTTTCATGCAATGTTATCTTATTAAATCTTGTGGTTTTATAAACTACCGGTAGGTAATATTGACTTCTCAGGGTAGCATTCTCAAAATCTTTGTAAATCCAAAAAGAGTACCTCAGAAACTGACCAATAATATGGGCAGTATATGTTGTTTAAATGTCATACTATCCATAAAAGTAATAATAATTTGTCTTACCCAAATTCTCACATTTCATAAGGTATATATTTCTCTTCAGGACATATTCTGCTGAGGGAACATGTCTTGGGCCTAATTTCAGGATATGTCCACAATGAAACTGAGGTGTGTGGTCGCAGCACATTTCAACAGTAACTGAGCTAGCTTTAATCTCACTAGCATGGTTACCAATAGCAGCAAAGCTGTGACAGCCTAAGCGTCTTCATGGACTGTACAAGCCCACCCAGGACCCTGGGAAATTCTTCAGTTGGGTAACCCGTGCTGAAGCCCATGCTGCTGCAGTTTCACTGCTATTGGTATCAGAGCTAGCTAGATTAAAGCTAGGTCCAGTATGTCTACATGGTCAAATCACATCCTTCAATTTCCATTTTGTAACCTTACCCTGAGAATAATGGAGGGTTAGTATCAATTTCTCTATGGCTTAAGAAACCATTACATTACTGAGATGAATGCACTAAATATAATATATTGTTGAATCATCTACAGTGATTGTCATTACAATTTATCCTTATATTTGTACTTCTTCAGACTCAGTATGGGAATCTTCAATCTTAAGCTATAGTGCATTGTAAAGATGCATACAAGAGAATATATGGGGTTATAGAATGTACTTTTGGTGTTCTTAAAATGAGTATCAGGTGCTTGCATAAAAGTGGGAGAACAATGCAGCTGGCACCGCAAAAAGTATGCCTTGTATTTATGTGTTTTGATACTCCACAGCATCTGGTTCTGAGAAAAGTTCTACTGGAAGATGACATCATGGATGATGTAGGAGAACTGGCAAGGGTTATCATAATGATAGCCGGAGAGTGCTTCCTTCTTATAAGGGTATGATCTGGGATTCAATAAATTCTGAGGCATTGGAAAAGATTAATCTAAACTTTGATTATTACCATGTAACAAGAAATATTTTCTTGTTAATATTATGCTGAGAATTGTCAATAAATATTGACATTTTAAATAAGATAATATACAAAAATCCAAACAACTGACCAAACAAGCAAACCACTGAATCGGTTGAGCTGTCAAACTGATGAAAGATAATTTGTTAAAAATACCATTTACTCTTTTAAAGCCATTTCTTCCCTCCTGCCCCATCAATTTTTAGGCACCATCCCCTCTTTCATGCTTTATTTTTCTGTCTCCATCCCTCCACTTTCTCTCACTATAGGAAAACAATGCTCTTGTAGCCCAAATAACTTCAATGTACTGTTTTATATTGTGTTGCAAAACTAACATGGGAGAGATCAGGATTCTCCCAATATAAGCAAATATTATAAATACAAATATGGTAGTGATTCTGGAGACGTGAGCCATTCTGTGGAAAGAAGGTGTGAGGTAATGGGAAAAATGAAGAAAATAAGTCAAAAGTATTTTTTAAACTTGTCCGGTAAACCGTTTCCCTTTCACCTGTTTCTCATCCCCATGGTAATTACTTTTGGGGGAAAAAATCTTTTTCATGCAAATGTTGCATTTTCCCCCTGTTTCAGCTAGAGAGAGTTAGAGGCTGCAGAGGTGTTTTTGTTTTTGGCAAACATTTTGAAAATTCTCAGTACAGGAGCCACTCAGCAGAGGGGTTCTAGTAACCAAACAGAGAAGAGAGATCTCCACATTTGAAAAAATAACTATGTGGGAACAAATTATGACATCAGTCACTAGCCTGTATAAGCGACAATGTGTAATTGCACCATGCCAGGAGGGTCTTGAGCTCAGACCATTATGGGGGTTCTGTCACCACTTGCCCTGTAATCTTGTGAGCCTTCATGATGTGTAGCTGTGGTTCAGTTCTCTGACATCAGGAGCTTTCCTGCAAGCACGAAGTCTCAACCTGACTTTGGGTACTTTGAAGACATTTTAGTATAAACACCTGGCTTGGGAGCCCCTTCCTGCTTGACTGCAGACTGCCCTGCTGTGATGTGTAGTTGGGGTTGTAGTACATATTATGAGCACAGTCTTTGTTCTCCCCTTGGGGTGTCTGGATCCTGATTGTCACAGTCACTATCGCTGAGTGCCAAGTGCTGAAGAGAACTGCATATGGTAATCCATAATTTAACTATGGACTCACTTCCTCCACATCGCTCCAGGGAAGAAGGGTGTCCCCAGAAACACCTAGATGGAACAGTTCCAGAGGGCACAGACTGCAATTGTGGATGGTCTTTACATGGACCATGCGAGTGGAGGAAGACATGACTCCTTGTGCCCTCCCACAGCACAGCATAAGGACCAGATACAATGTAGACCACAGTGTTTATGCAAATAAAATGTCCAGAAATAGAATTCAGAATTAAATTTATGGTTTAAACCAAACTGTTAAACTTCCCGGCAGTCTGGCTGTTCAAGGTAATCCCATTTTAGTGTACCATAATACACACTAAAGCAGTTACATGATGTGTTTCCCTACATAAAATATATTGATTGCCTTTTTTACTATATTATCTTGGGGCCCATTTTAACACTCTATACTCAATGAAAAATCCATTAACTTTACTTTGAATTTTGCCTGTGTAGGAAGTCAGCAGGGCATTATGAGTTAACTTCTGATCACAGTGAAGCTAATGTCAAACCTCCTATTGACTTCAGTGGAAACAGGAGTTGACATAAGTGTTTTGTGTAGTTATTGCCTAATTAAAAATATTTTGAAGTGATTCTTAAATTCTGTGGGGGGAAATATTCATTGCATTTTGATTAATTAAAAATGCTTATAATTTCTTAAATGTCTATATTGGGAACATATTCTAAAATTATACATCATTAGGGTCCTTTGAGCTCTGCAAATTTCCTATACTGCTTTGCCTCCTCACCTCAGTTTACAATAGGAAATAATGGCTGAATAAAGCGATTAAATTATGTTCTGAGGTTTAGATTTAATTTGCCAGTGATTATGTTGTACATTAGTTTAAGCCCATCAGCTTGATCCAAAAGCTTTAAATCTACATGTACAGCACCTAGCATAATGGGGTTTTGGTCCATGTCTGGGACTCTGAGGCACTACAGTAATGCAAATAATACAATGAAAGCAGGTGCCTAGGACCACAATTTTCATAAGTGGCTAGTGATTTTAGATACCTCCAATTTTTGTTGTAAAAATTAGGCACCAAAAATTACTAGTCACTTGTGGAAATCTTGGCTCTAAGTCTATATATAGCCAGCTAAATGAAAGTGACCAGACTAGCCAAGGTGCTGAGAACTATTAACTTCTACAAACTTCAAAAGGTGCTGTGGGTGCTCTGAGCTTCTGAAAAGTCAGGTCACTTGGGCATTGATCCTGCAAACACACACATGCTTAACTTTAATAGGTGCAGTCGATGGAACCCTAACCCTGTGCTTAAATTTAAGCACATGGTATGTAATTGAAGGACCAAGGCCTTATTAGGTGCCTAAATATGTATTTTTGAGCTTAAATTTAGGCACCACAGTCTGACATTTTGGCCTGAGAGCATGTGTTTCAGGTGCTGAACACTGGCAGCTCATATTAATGTAAATTTGTGGATATTGAGCATAATTGAACATCAGATTCCAGTTGGACACTAAAAGAACTGCAGCATTCGACATTTTTTAATTGTGGGCCTATGCCTTTATAATATCTGCTATTACACAATAAGGCTAAGTATAGGAAATAAATTAAAACAGTGATTGGAATCATGGTCAATTGCCTTTTCTAGCTTTTCTGTATCTAATAGGACTGGAAAGTAAATGAATGGACATGTCAATCTCCCTCCCAATTAAGGAAATTACTTGCACTTTGCTGAGCCAGTCTGAAGCAGACAAGGGAAAAATACATTGTTTTCAAGGTCTTTTTGGTAGTAAAATGGAAAAGAGGCTGATTGAATTATTTATGAGGACCGAATAGGTAAATAGGGTCAGCAGTAGAATAGTGAGTTGAATGAACCTGAGAAGCCCAAAAGGGCAAATGGTGCACCATTTATCTCTTGATTTGGAATTTATTGGTGGAATTAAAGGAGATTATGAGATGTTCATAACAGTTTCTGTTATTTTATCTGAAAATAAAACAGTCAAGAAGAGAACAACTTTTTGAAGTGAAAATAAAAAGCTAGCACATACAACTGTTGAAGATGATTTCTCCATTGACTTTAAGCATTCCCTATAGAGAGAGATTTAGAGAGTGGTTTTAATTTAAAGAGAGAGAAATAGTCAGGCACATTTATTTTTCAAGATCTTACAGTTCTAATAATATACAGATTCCATCAGGATATCTAACCAATTTATAATTTATAAGACAATTCATATTAGTCACCAAATGGTTCATTCACCTCTAGTTTTACTTGATACTTATATAAATAAATAATGTTTGTATCTTTGGGGAAGTTTCTTTGATATTTTTTATCTTAAAATATTTAAGTTCCACATGTGGCACAAGGGGCTGTTAACATGAATAAAAGTCATTAATTATACATTTTATGCTGTTAAATATTACATAATTTCCCTGACACATTTTCAAATGTGTAACGCAAGGCCATTGTATTCTTATCTGGCAGCCAACCCTAAACTGACAAAACTTCCCCTTATTGTGGAAAGGTAATGAAATCCATAATAGATGGAATCTGACTTAATGAATAATCTTCTAAAAAACAAGAAAGAGATTGGAAGAAAAAAATTGTATGACTTATAATACTCTTTGTGGTATGCAATAGTGTTGCTTTAAGATTACGTAAATAGGCTTAACACTTTAATTGAAACTGCTTTTGTCCACTCTAGCTTAGTATAAATTGACATAAAAGTGTGAAATGAGAGACATATAAAAAGTGAAAGGCATTTTACTTTTAGCCAAGAACCTTTGGGCAAAACATGCTTATGACTGTGGTAATCAGCATCATACAAAAGTGATACACTTAATTAAAAATAAAACTTGTAACCCAAAATTGACTTTCTGGGTTCTGAATATCAGACAACACTTAACAAATACTTCTTACAAGTGAAGGGGTTTAAAAAAAATAATGAACCATCATTGTTACAGAACAGGTTATAGTCTTCTCTTCTCTCCTTCCAAAGAAGAATTATGCACAAAACAAAAGTGGTACATGTGGTCTCTCTCTTAATGTCAGACATTCTGCATTCTTTTTCTTATTGTTGATAATGGGATAATCATTGCCTCAAAGCTACAAAAGTTTTCCTGATGGTAGGAGCAACCTAAGAAAGCACTAGACCAGGGGTAGGCAACCTATGGCACGCCTGCCGAAGGCGGCACGCAAGCTGATTTTCAGTGGCACTCACACTGCCCGGGTCCTGGCCACCAGTACGGGGGACTCTCCATTTTAATTTCATTTTAAATGAAGCTTCTTAAACATTTTAAAAACCTTATTTACTTTACATGCAACAATAGTTTAGTTATATGCTATAGACTTATAGAAAGAGACCTTCTAAAAATGTTAAAATGTATTACTGGCATGCGAAACCTTAAATTAGAGTGAATAAATGAAGACTCGGCACAGCACTTCTGAAAGGTTGCCGACCCCTGCACTAGACATTTCCAAACATCACTGACAGCTTGACCTAGTTTTGACCCTGGAAAGCGAGGCACAGAAGCTAAAGAGTGAGCATAGCTAATAAGCAATGCAGCTGCATTTATTTTGTAGTACTGCCCAGGCATCAGAGCACTAGAGATGTAGCAGGCTGGAACTGTGGAGATAACATGAAGAAAATGCTAAATTATTATGGTAATTCCAAATTAAACAATGCCATCATCAACACATAAGTCATTGTGATAATTTAAGATTTTTCAGCAGTGCCATAAGTAATGCACACAGGTTCCTAGAATACCACAATTGTAAGATGCCATGAACTTCTGTGAGAGCTAAATCAGGTCCCAGGATCTTTTCTATCTAGTCATACATCCATTGGGCTATCTGAGCACAAATCTGCTCATAAAAATCTCATGACATTGAAAAAATACAAACAGTAACTGATTTTGGCTTCTATTTTAGCCTTTTAATGTATTGTGAAGCAGAACAATTGGTGAGTCAGTAGGAGAAACACTTGTAGAGTGAAAAGAGGAGAGTAAACATTTAAAAAAGGGGAAAGATAGGAAAACATTTTTAAAAATAAAGAAAAGAAAAATTAGATCAACAAATAAATTTCATAGAATCATAGAAATGTATGTCTGGAAGGGACATCAATAAATCATCAAATCCAGCCCCCAGCATTGTGGCAGGACAAAGTCAACTTAGACCATCCCTGACAAGAGTTTGTCCAACATATTTTTAAAAACCTCCACTGATGGGGATTCCACAACCTCCCTTGGAAGCCTATTCCACAGTTTAACTACCCTTATAGTTAGAAAGTTTTTGCTAATATCTAACCTAAATCTCCCTTGCTGCAGATTAAATCCATTACTACTTTTCCTACTTTCAGAGGACAGGAGAACAATTGATCCCTGTCCTCTGTATAACAGCTGTTAAGATATTTGAAGACTGATATCAGGTCCCCCCTCAGTCTTCTTGTCTCAAGACTAAACATGCCCAGTTTTTTTTAACCTTTCCTAACAGGGCAGGTTTTCTAAATCTTTTATCATTTTTTGTTGCTATACTCTGGACTGTCTCCAATTTGTCCACATCTTTCCTAAAGTGTGGAGATCAGAATTGGACACAATACTCCAGGTGAAATGTCACAATTGCCAATAGAGTGGGGACAGTTACCTCCCATGTCCTATACATGACACTCCTGTTAATACACCCCATGGTGATATTAATCTTTTTCACAGCTTGTTTATTTCTTTAGTCTTTATTTAACTTCATCTTGTTCAATTCAGACCAATTCTCCAACTTGACAAGGTTGTTTTGAATTCTGATCCTGTCCTCCAAAGTGTTTGCACCCACTTCCATCTTGGTGCCATTTGCAGATTTTATAAACATACTCTCCACTCCATTATCCAACTCATTAATGAAAATATTGAATAGTACCGGACCCAGGACTGACCCTGGAGAGACCCAACTAGATACTGCCTCCCAGTTTGACAGAGAACCATTGATAACTACTGTTTGAGTGTGGTCTTTCAATTAGTTGTGCACTCACCTTATAGTAAGTTCATCTAGACCATATTTCCCTAATTTGCTTATGAGAATGTCAAGTGAAACTGTGTCAAAAGCCTTACTAAAATAAAGATCTGTCATATCTACTGCTTACCAGCAGCCACTAGGCCAGTAACCCTGTCAAAGAAGTAAATGAGGGTAGTTTGGCATGATTTGTAACAATATAATAATGTAATGTAACATTTTTTTCATTTTGAAAACTCAAATGCAGTGTCATTTTATAGGACTAAAAGTTGTTTATATACAAATTGTATACTTTTTAAAAAATATTAATAATATTTATCACTTATCTTCAAGTACTGGGCAGGCATTAGTTAATTAAGCCAATTTTTTTTTAAATAGCATCTCAAAGAACTAAGGCCCAGCTCCAGAAAGGAACTTAGGCACCTAAACCACAGAATTAGGTACCACTGCAACTCACAAAACCCCCACTCAGCTGCCACCTAACCATGTAGGCACCTAAACTTACTCAGGATCTACATTTTCACTGTAATAGTTCCCTGGGTACTTAAGAGCATACCTAACTCCACACAAAGTGGCCTGGAGGAGGGAGTGGTTGTAACAATCTCCCTTTTAATCTTTAGCCCAGTGTTTAGTGTACTCCCTTAGGATATGAGAGACCCCAATTCAGTTCTCCTTTCTGCCTGATAAGAATGACTGCCTTGCACCTTTAAGCGGGTGGGTATTTGGATGGCTGGCCAAATGAAGGGAACAGTGCTTTATGGCTCGGGGAGATTAACACTGCTGCGAGTCAGGGGGTCAGCGTGGTCCCTGACTCATCCCCGGGAATACAGGGTTGAAAAATTCTGCGCCTGACACCTTCCTTTTTACATGGACCAAGGCTGAAGCAGGAGGGCTCCAGGGTGGAAGCAGGGCGGTGAGCAGGGAGAGGGAGGGGAGGAGAAATCCCTCCCCCCACTTCAGTCCCAGAATAGAGAAGCAGGAGCTTGCAGCAAGTCTCAGCATGGCTCCAGGAGGACACAGAACAGTGAGAATGGGGAGGGGAAAAGGGAGGATTAATTCTCCCTTTCCCCTGGTTCAGGCGGGGTGAAGCAGGCATAGCAGAGTGAATTCACAAAGGGAAGGGGAGTTGAGAAGTGAGGTGCCTTGGAGCCAGATTCTGTCCCCAGGCATAGAGGCAAGGAGGAGAAGGAGAGGGAGTATGGCCCCCTCTCATAGCAGCTGGGTGGTGCATAGACGTTTAGGGAACACGGTTTCAGGTTTTTCCTGCTGTGGATAGGAGACAACAGGGGGAGAATTTTGCTTCTCCCTCCCCGTTAGTGTCACTGGGACAGGGAGCTTGGGAGGAATCAGACCCTGCACAGGGCAGATGGAATGCAGTTATTTGGGCCAGGGGTGAGCCAAGGGCAGGATCCTTGCACCAAGGGTGAGAGGCTGGGGAAGCCTGGGATAGTGCCTTTGATTATCAAGGGCAGTGTATCAGGCTTGGGGAAGCGGAGCTCCAGGTGAAACACTCACCCAGGCAAGTGAGCTGGCTGTGTTTGCTGGTGGGACAGTCTATGGGGATTTCATATAAGTAATCGGGGTTATTGTGTCTGCGGTTGTTTCCACAGCTTTGCAGGCCATACAAGGTGTAATGGTTCGCCCAGATCTAGGACATTCCACTCAGGTGATTGCAGGAGAGAAGGGAGACACTGAGGGCAGGGATGAGTTAGATCAAAAACATATAAAGGTTCCTAATTGCAGGGGTGTTTGGATCTGCTTTGGGCAGAGGCTACAGGAAGTGACTCAGGGTCCCATACTAAATGATGTGGCAAAGGTGGGGATTGCGGGCACTAGTGGTTCCTTTGAGGCTTTACAGGGAAAAAAACTGGGGTATGGACATGACGGGGTATCAAATGGGCTGGCCAGTAACTGTCTCAGTATCACATACCAGTATTCAGTCACATCCCAGTATTCAGATACATGGTATTGCATGGCTGCTACAGGCTAACTTAAAGTTCTTCCAACGGCCGGGGACATCCATGGGAGAGGTGTCTTCATAAGGCTGCATTCCTTACCTATGCTTGTGTTACAGCTGAAGCTTACCCAGAGAGAAACCCAGCCTTGTTAGATATATAAATATAATCAGGTGGGCATACAATACATTCAAGGGCATGCATTTAATCCTAACAGTTGTTTTTTGCAGCATCTGTACTTTCAGGCATGCTTGCAAAACACGTCTTGCGTCCCATACAGCACATTCCTGCCACAATGGTGAGGGCAGGTCCATGAGGGGCCAGCAGGATGCAGGGTAGAACAAATGCAACCTGCAGGTAAGCCTGTACGGGTGATAGAATTCAAGCCAGTGTAAGGGGCAAGCTTCAAGCAGTGGAATGGGCTAAGGCAGGGGTTGGCAACGCTTGGCACACGGCCTGGCAGGGTAAGCCCCCTGGCAGGCCGGGCTGGTTTGTTTACCTGCTGCGTCTGCAGGTTCGGCCGATCATGGCTCCCACTGGCCGCAGTTCGCCGCTCCAGGCCAATGGGGGCTGCGGGAAGAGGAATCAACCTCATTGATGCCAGCATTAACTTATGATCTGATCCAATAGCAGCCACAAATGATCTGCACAACACACTTGATTTCTATCTGTGATCCATAAGTATAAAGTCGATCATGTTCTTCATTTGCCCATCAGATGATAGCTGCTTCCTCTGCTGCTTTCTTTGTTGAAATATTGTGATCATTATCTCTAGACTGTTGCTTAGCCAGAAATTTAGGAGCTTTTCTCTTTTTTTTTCATTTTCTTCACTTAGTATTAATCTGCCTTTTGCTCCAGACCATGAATTCCAGTCCTATTCCACTTTCTCATTAAAATCTCCCATCACCAATAATATGTCTTGTCTTGAAACTTCTAATATTATTTTCCATAGATTATTATAAAATTTGTCAAATTATTCTTTGGGCACTGCTGAGATCAGTGATATACTTGTTCTATGGAATTGCACTGCATTTTATTCTGAATCTCACCTTCAACATATGAGGAGATATTGGGTTAAATTCCATAAGAGCCTGTCTTACCTTAGTCTGTAACACCAATGCAACTTCATCCTGGTATCCACTATCTTCAATTCAAAATGGCAATACCCTACGTTCATCATGATAGAATTCTCCTTTGCTTTCCCACCTTGTTTTGCTTAGCCTGTTACCCTAAAATTGTAGACATCAATTATATTAGCTACAATAGTGCTTCCAATTTAACAAAAGGGTAACAAGGTTGTGGCCCACCCTAAAGGAATTGGCAGGGTGTTACCAGGGTACTTGTCTCTGACCCGCAGAGGGCTCCCCAGAGCATGCTGGTCTTGCTAACCCCTGAAAGGACACAGATACAGCCTTCTGCTCAAGAACTGACACACACACGCAGTAATTCTTTGGAAACAAAATAATTATTTATTTAAAAGAAATAAGTTGTGACAATGTAAGAAAAGTAAGAAAGATACATAGAACAAACATAATAAAATTTCATTTAAAACATCTTATAATTAAAGCAGCACAATGAAATAAATACACAGGCTGCTTACAATATTTAACACACACAAAGAATACAGTAGCTTCAATGTAACATGTATATAAATATCCCGAATACACAGAGGCTTTTAGTCAGTGTTACAATCTAATCTCGGATTTAATACAATGTAGTATATGCAGTCTCTAAATACACATATGAGAAATCATTATCACATAACATTTAACAAAAATTTTACTTAACATTAACAGTTAACATTTAACACTTAATATCTAACATCCTGTAAACGCTGGCCAAGCGATTCCAGGACGGGTCCAGGAGATCTCACTCAAAATGCAGGCATCCAGCTTTATTTACAGACAGACCCATATACTCTTAAATACTAGGTAAAAAAGATCAGACTTACACTTATACTCAAATTTCCCTCTGACCCGTCTATTGGTCCTTCTGATCTGTCACTTTGAAGGAGGACGATGTCCGTGCCAGGAGGTGATGGATGCAGTGGCAGTTGATTGTTAGCCATTGCGGCTTAGCAAGGACTGCTGCTAGGAGAGTCGTTGCCGTGGTGACCTTAGAATTCTGCTGCTGCTGCTGTTTTCCCAGGTAGCTGCTTTTCAAGGTAGCTGCTTTTCAGGATGTTCTGTTCTTCTTTTCAGGCAGCTTCCATTCTTATGCAAAGCCTCAAACCCACTACTTTCAGACTATTAGCTGAAAGCCTCCTACATCTAACACACTACAGTCTCGGCCTGCTGGCTGTTGGCCTTATAAACTGGTTGCTCTTTCAAGGTCAGGTCCTCTTAGCCAATCAGCTTCCAGCTTTTCTAGCTCCTCCTTCTGATGCCATCTTATTTGCTACCTAAATTTAGACTATTATCCCTTTCTCTGCCATTTTGGCCAGCCATTTTGGATTTTTAAAAATTTAAACTCTCATGAATTTCTACTTACCCGCATAATCTTAAAACTAATTACTTTTTTATGCAAACCAAAGTGTCCTGATATTGTCACCACCTTAATTATGTCAATTTGTAGAAGTGAATTTTACAGTGTTTTTAAACCCCTTCCAAGGTTTTTCTCTAAGCCTCTGTTAAGGTGCTGTATGATATTTCAGAACAGTCAAAGCAAAATTCTCTCATTACAAGACCAACAATTTCCTACTCATAAGTAAGACACGATTTCCCTTTACAGAAACCATGTTGACTATTGCTCAAGAGTTTATGTTTTTCTATGTGTCTGACAATTTTATTCTTTACTATTGTTTCAACTAATTTGCCCGGTACCGACGTTAGACTTACCGGTCTGTAATTGCCGGGATCACCCCTAGAGCCCTTTTTAAATATTGGCGTTACATTAGCTAACTTCCAGTCATTGGGTACCGAAGCCGATTTAAAGGACAGGTTACAAACCTTAGTTAATAGTTCCGCAACTTCACATTTGAGTTCTTTCAGAACTCTTGGGTGAATGCCATCTGGTCCCGGTGACTTGTTAATGTTGAGTTTATCAATTAATGTTATGTTTGTGTTTGTTTCAATCACATACTTTTCACCACTGCCATGGTTTTTGAGATACGAACACAACCCTTGTTTCTCCAGGCAACGACCAAGCCAGAATACTTTTCTTACACTTTCCATTCTTCATTTGGTTTTTATGATCCAATGTTTTCCAAGAATTTGACCATGACTCTTTAGCTTTGTGATTGACCAGGGTAACATAATCCATCTACAACACTGTTCTAAGCTATTCACTAGCTTGCTGCATCATTGTTTCCACCAAAGTTATACTTTGAAAGTTGTTTTTCCAGCTTTGCCATAGGAGACTTCATGCACTTGGAGAGCCAGACATGCTCTTTCACTAGCAGTTATCACCACTAGCCACTTTCACTAGCTTTAGCATGCCCACCAAAACACAGCCCTAGGATTTGGTGCTGTGGTGCACATACAATTACTTGGACCCACTGTTGAGAGTTGATTGAGTCGTCAGGACCTTGTGGCTGCAGGCGCCTAATATATATATATCTATATATATATGCTTTATGGTGTTCTATGGCTTTCCTGAGCCAAAATATTTATTAGCAAAACAGGCACATTTCTATTTCAGGGTATGGTAATTGATAATGAGGAAATAAAGTATCAACACCTATGCTTTACAGTAGGTGCAGAAAAGTGTAGAAGAAAATTTGGCAGGGAAAGAAAAGTTTCCTTGTTCGGCTTTTGGGGGTCTTAAACAAAAGTAATACAAATATGTGCAGGAACTAAGAAGAGCTATAAAACAACAACAACAATGCAAAAGTGATTAGGGCAGCATTTTTTTTTTAAGGGGGAAATAGCATTTTAAATCCATGTTTATTCTAAGATTTGAAAATGCAATAGGGCTGCTTCAATGGTGGATTTTTTTCTGGAATAAATTGTCTCATTATACAACCAGCTCGCTGTGTGGTCTAGTACTAACTGACAGATAATTTATTCAGTTAATATTGTTTTCTGTGTATTATGGGAAATGTAGTCTGGCTGAGGAAACCAGGCCATAGGAAGAATGGGAATATGAGGAAGCGAACTAAAACTCTCTCATGAGACACCACAACAGCATTTGCAAACCAAATGTTTAGACACTTTTTGTGCAAAATGTTAGTTGCAAACTGAATTCTTTACAGAAAAACAATTCCTACAGAAATTTTTTTACCAATTCCAGTTGGAGTCATGGTCCTGCCTTCTTCCTTCTGCTTTTGGATTGGTTAGCAATGTGATTTCACACAGTCCTTGTGCTCAGGTGAGCAAAAGAACTGCAGTTAACTTTTGTCCCTATGAAGAACTACAGACCTCCTTGAACCCTTTCCACTGCTGACTAATATATAATATATAATTTAAGTACACATATTATTAAGCATTAATATAGCAATCATATAGCCCAGATTGGCCTTTACTTTTGTTATAATCTTATTCACTTATGCTAAGTATCCCATAATACCTTGCATTAACTGAGACAAGTTTTGGCTTAAGTGGATAGAAAAACTAGCAGTATCAGGACATATAATTGTTTCCTCATAGCAACAGAAAAGGAGTTACCCTCACAAACCTATTTATCTTGATACAGGCCTAGGAGGAGTTTTCATGCCCCTTAGTTCCTGGCATGAATCAGTTCAGAACAAAGATAAAGCGAACACCATGGTACCAGAAGAAACAAGGTAGCAAGCTAATGAATTAAATCCAGTTTCAGGTGATATATATAAAACTTTTTACTGATAAACAAATAGGGTATACGAAGCTGGCTTTAGGGATGTAACTTCAGGTAGTACACCTGTGTGGGTGTGGGTGACCTCCAAAGAACACATAACACATAACTTGCTACAGAAAGTGGTGTTGGTGAATTAGGTAGTTAGAAGGGAACCTATAATCCAGCATAATATTAAGGAGCACTGCACTGCCAGAAATCTGAACTTTCAGATGGCATATACAACTGAAGGAATGTCTACATTTCAATTAAAAACCTGTGGCTGGCCTGTTCCAGCTGACTCGGGCTCATGGGACTTGGGTTGCAATGCTGTTTTATTGCAGTGTAGCCATTCAGGCTCAGGCTGCAGCCTGACCTCTGGGACCATCCCACCTCACATGGTCCTATAGCCTGGGTTGCAGCCTGAGCCCGATGGTCTATACTGCAATTAAACACACCTTAGCCCATGCCCGTGAACGTGAGTCAGCTGGCACAGGTGAGCCACAGGTTTTTAATGGCAGTGTAGACATACCCTGAGAGCCTTATTAGGTGATAAGAAAAGGTCCAGTTTATTACAGAAATGGATGTTGTCCAGATTCCTTACTGGATGATTATTTTCTGCTACATCCCCCTTCTGCAGATTTAAATTGATAGGGTATTCTCAACTACCTGTCCGAAACTGTTGTGTATTGTTGCTGTGCACTATTAAACAACTGCCCCATTTCAGAAGTGGATTAGGATTCTCTGAATAGATTGTGTGTATTACTTTGTTTTTCTTTTTTCCTTTTTTTTTATTTTAAAGCATTTGGAATATTCCAGGATGTACGTTTCTATGAAAATATAATATATCTGAGATAGAAGTTATCACTTATAACATTTATATACTTCACAAGGTGCTGTGACCTTAGTTAATGTTTAGAAAACACTGTATAGACAAGAGAGTTTAAAAGTTGCTTATTTGATTCACTCTCATATGTAGGTGGAGGGTGGGGGAGAGAGAGAGTCACAGATAAGTCCTTTTTGCATTGGTTCAGTCAACTCTTGTAGGGAGAAGTCCATTAACCTTTGTCATTGGGACAAACCCTCATTCTGAATACAAAATTTATGATTTTCTCCTTCCCATAGCTTCAACTTCTCAGACTTTTCACTGAGATGCATGCTTAATGAAGCACAGGAAATCACAGAACATACACTATTTTGATTTGGTGGTTTTTTTATACACTTTCCATTTTATTGCCATGATCACATGCTTTCTTACCCAGGGAGGACATAGGGCATATGAGCCAATTCATTTTTTTTCAGTACTACAGGCCTGGTAAACTGGTGTCAAAAAGAAGGGGCAACAATACATATAAGACCAAGAGAGATGGAAAAATCTAGATGGAATGTCAGCAACCTCAGCCTCATAGTGATATTCAGTTCTCATAGCTGTTACATGGAAGGCAGCATGTTTGCTGTCAAAAGTGTAAAAACACTAACATTTATGACCCCACATCTGGAGAAGAAGTGCATTAAATATTATTTTGCCTGAGCAATCGTAAAATGACATGAAGAGGAATATTATAAGATTAACTTTATTTACATAGCTCTAGCTCTGACATATTGGTCTACATTGTCAGAATGTACATGGTTTTTCCATTGTCTTGACATCATCATGTTATCTCCATAGACATATTTTGACATTTTAATGTCATCTCCATAGGCCATCATCTTGATTAATTAAATGTTATCAACACAAATTTGCACTGACATTATTTTGCTTTTTTTATATCAGAACGTTGTCACTGAAGAACTATGCTCTCTGTGTCTTGAAAACTTTTTGAGAGAGGCGGGGATGGGCAGAAATTGATACAAAAAGAAAGACCACATCTTCTTGCTGTAGTACAGATTTGTAGGAAACCTGGGGCTGCTGAATCTAATCCTTGAATTTGATCCTGCACTAAATACATTTTGTTTTATCTTTTTGAATTTGGGGGGCTGGCTGGCTGGCTGTGTGTGTGTATGTATACTCAATAGCTCAGATAGGACACTCACCTGGGATGGGGGAGACCCGTTTTCATAATCCTCACTGTACCTGATTTGGATCAGTGACATAAACTAAGGTCTCCCATATGAGTGCTATTCTGAGGTGGGAAGGGGTCTTGGGAGAAAGGTGTTCCACTTTGTTTACATATTCATTGGGCTAGAGAGAGAAAGGGAGTGATTGACTCTATGGCCTACTGGTTTAGGCACTTGCCTGGGGTGTGGGATGCACAAGCTTAAGTCCCTGTTCTAATGGATATTTAATTATTTATACAAAGTGGACTATCTTCAGTAGGAAAGCTTGAGCTAGACANCCGCCAGGGTGCTTACCCTGGCGAGCCGCGTGCCAGAGGTTGCCGACCCCTGCTCTATAGCCTGATTGTTAAAGCTCTTACCTGCATTAGGGAAGACCCAAGTTCAAGTCCCTGCTCTAAATCAGGCTAGGGGGGGATTTGAGAACAGGTCTCTCACAGCTCAGGAGAGTGCTCTAGGCTATTGGCTCTAATGTAGGAGGAGTCTCACTCTCTAGATTTTCTGTGAGGAAGGGTTGACCTGGCATAGGCACTTAACTCCAGGAGTAAGTTTATGGATGTGAATCCCAAATGCAGACAGGTGCTTCGTCTCTGGGCCATAGTTAGGCACCTAACTACTTTTGACGACCTCTCATTAGCATTTCCTATTGGCTATCTTATGTGGCGCCCTGTTCAGATTGCTGGCTCCTGTAAATCCCTTTCTTGGGCACTGGAGTGATGATGAGAGCCAAACAAGAGAATGGTGCATGTGTTTATCTGCTACTGTGTCTAGAAATCCACTTGTAGTATGATGAGTACAACTACAGAAAGAGCAACCTAATCTGGTGTTACACCTGGTGCTCAGGAATGCATGCTGATGGTGAAGCTGCTGCTGGACAAACTTCTGGCCTCTCAGCATGTAATCCTGGCTTCTATGCATGCTCAATAAAGATCTCTGTCTGACTGCTCTGACTGCCCGCTGTATCTCTTTTTGATAAAACACCCTCCTGCTCCGTGTTTGGTGTTTTGCCTAGTCCCTCTGTATGAGGTAATGACCTCACCATGTTATAACACAATATAACAGGTGGCGAGCTGTCTCAGACAAGCCTTTATAAAGGTTGTTTGCCTGAATTGGCAAGTTATAGCTAATTGGATAAAATGTTTTATTTGGTCATAAGGGTTTGATGGCAAACTCTCTTTAAAAGGAACTGGCTCCCACCCAGTGCAGTCCAGTAAAGAGAGGGTTGTTAGTCTGAGAGAAACTGAGATAAATGTCTCTCAGAGCAGGACAATATCAAAGATGATGAAAAGAGGACTCTTGGGGAAAATTATGTCCAACCCAACCTTGATATCTTTTGCAGGACCTTTCCTTGCAATGTCAAGATGCCAAGGTCTGAAGAGATAGAAATCAGTTCTGTGTAAAAATGAGGGGGAGCAGGAAGTACAGCAATAATTTGTTATGTAAATAAATTTAGGAGGGATTTTGCATGCAAAACCGGCTCTAGGGTTTTTGCCGCCCCAAGCAGCGCAAAAAAAAAAGAAAAAAAAGCCGCGATCGCGATCAGCTCTACCGCCGCTGCTTCAGTCTTCGGCGGCAATTTGGTGGCTGGTCCTACGCTCCAAGAGGGAGTGAGGGACCTGCCGCCGAAGAGCCCGAAGTGCCGCCCCTCTCCGTTGGCCGCCCCAAGCACCTGCTTGCTGGGCTGGTGCCTGGAGCCGGCCCTGTTTGCATGTTAAATATGTTGTATTCTGTGGGTCTTATTTTCAAATTGTGCATTCTGTACAATATGAAAAATCAAAAGGAACTTTGCAGTATGGATAGCACAAACAACTCACATAGGTTTAGAGCATTTGAAATCTGGATCTGTATTTTGCATGTATTGCCCATGTGTATTTTATACACCTATTTTCCACTTGCATGTATGAATCTAGTTTGGAGTATTTTGTCCTATACCTAGCCCGGTCAGTCACCCAAAGTTCTATAACTCCAATGCAGGCTTTGCCATCCAGAAGCAAATATCTCTCATTAAATGAAAGAACATAACTTTTACATTTATGTTTTCATAACACATAACATGTGTTACAGCTACACTGCTTTTATAGATATTCTTAGATATTCTTGTGGACTTTTATTTCTTGTAAAGACTGCATGTCCACTAAAACTAAGAAATAGTGAACATAAAAATGCCATTAGCTCTCATAAACCAGGTTTTCCATTTTCAGCATGTTTTACAGATAATGTCCATAATATTACCTGGTTACAGGGCTTTTTTGTTTTCTTTTCTTTTTTTTAATTAATGGGTTTTGTCATGGCAGAAAAATATCCTTAAATGTATTTGATATTCAGAGTGCTAAGGGAATAGAGGTGGTATCCACAAAAGGGAATTAGGCATTGCAATGCACAGCATCACAGGGCCTAACTTTAAGATGCCCAGAAAATTCACACTTGATCAACAAAGCTGAGTTAGGCACCCTGGCTCCTTGTAGAATGAATGGGAAGAGATAGGCACCTAAGAATGTGATCCTAGCCACTTAAGCTAGCCAATGGGAGATGCTGACCAGAGGGGTGTGTGCTAAACTCTGCCCATCCAGGCTGTAGGGCAGTGACTATCTCTGCTTAGCGAACCATGAATAGGAAACCTGATGGCTGGAGTCAGACGGAGTAGGCACCTAAGCTGTTTCTCATGGGAATGTGTTGTTAGGTGCTTGCCTCAATCCACCCAAAACAGAAGGGGTCTGAGGGGAGGAGGAGGTGGTGATGATGCATCCCTTATAACGTTTATCCCAGTGGTTAGAGCACTCACCTGGGATGCGGGAGATACAGGTTTAACTCCCCTCTCTCTGCCAGAGGGGGAGAAAAAGATTTGAACAATGGTCCCCCACATGTCAGGAGAGTTCTCTAGCTGCTGAGCAACAAGATATTCTGAATGGGGGTTGGGAAGGCAGGGGGCTCCCCCAGTCTCTCTTGTTGAAGCTGTTATACTGTGGATAAATGATGAAAGAATGATTGGAACAGGGGGTCTGGACCCTGGATCTCCCATTTCCCAGGTGGGTGCCCTAATGACTGGACTGCAGTCACCCTCATTGTCCCTCACTCTCTGGCCCAGTTTATTCATAATGGAGGAAAAACTGGGATTTAGACACTTAAAACAGGGATGTAGGCACCTAAGTACTTTTGTGGATCCTACCCTAAGTAATTAGCTGACCCTCATGACTTCCTTGTGGATTTTGCAGTATCCTTTATTTCCTTTCATTGACTTATAGAAGATTAGGGTTGGAAGAGACCATCCAGTCCAACGCCCTGCTCAAAGCAGTACCAACCCCAACTAAATCATCCCAGGAAGGGCTTTGTCAAGCCGGGCCTTAAAAACCTCTAAGGATGGAGATTCCACCACCTCCTTAGGTAACCCATTCCAGTACTTCACCACCCTCCTAGTGAAATAGTGTTTCCTAATATCCAACCTAGACGTCCCCCACTGAAACTTGAGATGATAGCTCCTTGTTCTGTCATCTGCTACCACTGAGAACAGCTGAGCTCCATCCTCTTTGGAATCCCCCTTCAGGTAGTTGAAGGCTGCTTCCCCCTCAATCTTTTCTTCTGCAGACTAAATATGCCCATTTCTCTCAGCCTCTCCTCATAAGTCCCGCCCCCTCATCATTTTCATTGTGCTCCGCTGGACTCTCTCCAATTTGTCCACATCCTTTCTCTAGTGGGGGGCCCAAAACTTTACCTCTGTTCTTAATGAATAGGCTGTTTTACTACTGTTACCTCCATTTCCATTCTTCTAGCTGTTTCAATTAAACATTAACATTTAACATGGTTGATGACTTCTATAGTTGATATAAATATTGGTCCAAACTAAATATCATACCCAGACATCACAAAGATCAGGCTAACAAAAGACCCAGATATAATAATATAAGGAGATATACCTATCTCATAGAGCTGGAAGGGACCCTGAAGGGTCATTGAGTCCAGCCCCCTGCCTTCACTAGCAGGACCAATTTTTGCCCCAGATCCCTAAGTGGCCCCCTCAAGGATTGAACTCACAACCCTGGGTTTAGCAGGCCAATGCTCAAACCACTGAGCTATCCCTCCTCCCCCCAATATTAGTTTAGCATTTCCATATTTGTTGTGGGGTATCAAATTATTATCAAGTATAATTCCAGTCTGAGCAGGGGACCTGTTATGCCACTGTTATTACTCTGAGCCAAAATAATATTGGAGGGTTGGGAAGTAGGATCCTCCGGAAGCCTTATGTCTGCACTAAGGAGCAGCATCTGCTTCATCTGTTCTATGGGTATAATCTGTGCTCTTCACAATCTGGCTGGGCAGCTGTTGCCAAGTGTACAGCAAACTAGAGCAATGGCACTCCTCTTTTGTTCCAACATTTTTGGTAGTGCTAGCCAGCATCATGCATCCCACTTAGCACTTCCTGCAGTGCTAGCCATCTTCCCTTTAGCTTTCCTGGAACATTAGAAATCCAGTGATATCTAGGAGGGTGTGAGGGGTTCTCTGCTCTCTCTAACACATGTGCAGAGCAGCTATAATGTACTCTAAAGTGTAAAAAGGGAAGAGGTTGTTGTTGTTTTTAGTGAGATTTAGAAATATAAAGAAAATGGCAATGTTTTGGTCAGATGCTATAGAGTGTTTTCAGGATGTTTTCAGTTTATTTAATCCAGATGTTAAAATTTTAAATATTTTAGAAGAAATTCTATTAAATGGACATGAAATAAAGCTTTTGGGAGTAGCATTTTCACTAGTGAGGACCTGCATAATGTGCCATTGAACAAACGGATTTGTGTCTTCAGTGTTAGAATGGGGGAAAGGTAAGAATGCATGTATGCTGTAGGAATGTATTATTAATGAACCCAGAGGTCATTCAGCCACATTAAGAAAATGTCACCACTGTGAAAACACAAAAAAGATTGTTTTATATATTTTTAATTCAAATATACTTTTTTATATTTTTGTTTGTGTGACTCTGTGTGTGAATGCATGCATGTGTTAAACTTCCTGAAAAGGTTAAATTGGGGGAACAAAATCAGAGGAAATAAGACTGTAGAGAACTTTGGGAAAAACTTAAACTGGGTATTGACTTAATCATAATGGTCACAAATTTTGTCCTTTGTTACCACTGACACATTACAAGAGAACACCTATAAAATACAGTAAAATAACATAGAAGAAAACCATGGTCTATATAATTACCATAGTAACAACTGTGCTTCTGAAATTCATTTTTAAAGATTATGTCCACCTTGAAAAATATTAACAAGGATAATGACTACTTATATTCCTTCATTCAGCTTATCACTCAGTAGTACAAACTTATGTCATAATAAATAAATAAGGTCAAGCAAAAGCAGAAAGAATAATTTTATATCTAAAATCTGTTTTTACTGCTACATAGTCATGACTAAATGGCACAGTTTAAAAATCAGTTCTGTGTCCATTACAAGCATATTGCATAATGCACTAGAGCCAGATTTACAACATCTACTATTTCCAAGTTATATATAATGTTACTATTTCAATTGGAGGCTTTGGGTGCAAACAGAATTCTAACTAGAATGAATTGTTAAATAGAGTTGCAGATACTTATATCTTCCATATTCTACAACAGGTTTTACAAATCCAAACCCAGGAGTAGCATATATGAGGAGTGGTGTAGATGAGGTCCCAATTTGTATCAACAATCATAATATGGAGGAGCAACAGTCTTTCTATTTTTAATGCATAAGTGCACATAGTGCCTTACAAACTTGTACAAAGACAAAGTATTTGCTTTAAGGAGATTGGGTTCTAACTCCAGACAAATACAATGCATATGAGAAGAGATCAAAATCAAATTAGGAGCTAATAGCATTGGGGTAGAAAGATGCACCAGAGTAGTGAGTTTTAAGGAAGGAATAAATGTCACTTGGAAAAAGGAGCTGTTCTGAACATTGTGTGGGACAGAACATGAAAAATGGTACAAAATTGAGAATGAGATTAATGCAGCAGTTAGGAGACTGGATTGGGAAGAGCGTAGGAAGTAGGGACAGATGAATAGGGGGAAATAGAATATCCTGAAGGTGAGAAGGGAAAGCATGAAGTTACTGCTGTAAGAAGTGAGTTGATACCGTTGAAGCCGAGGAAGGTGAAGATGACACCCCACAGTCACCTTTTAGATGATTGGAGAGATAGAAGATGATGTAAGCATGAAAGGAGATAATTTTTTATGAATTTGCCAAGGTGCCGGTATGATTTTAAAGCTGAAATCTAACAAACTAGATTTGCCAGTTTGATAAGTGTTATTGACAATATTACAATGCAGTTTAGTAGGATAACACCTTTTCATTAAGTCCAGGAAAATTTAGCTGATTAATGTTAATGCTGGGTTCTTTTCAGGTTGTTTAACTTGAAAAGTATTACTCAAATCAGAATACTTAATTATTCTTAACCAATCAACAATTTATTAATTCACCCAGAACTACACTAGTTTACAATCAACAGTTCCTTAATCAGGTCTAGACACAACCAATGTTCTAAGTGTGTACTGCGCATATCAATACAGTCTTTCAAGCAATTGTCAGAAACTAGGCATGAGGCTCAACAGTTGCATGAAGGAACAATGCAGATCACCAACGTTTCGGATTACGTACACTTATGATCATCATATCTGAATATTTAGTACCTAAAACATGTATCACAGTTTAAAGGATGAACTTGTCTCTAAAGCACTTTTAAGAGTGTGGTTCCTAATATTTGAATGTTTAGAATATCAAAAGCAATTGCTTAAAGTTATTGTTGTTAATCTCTCTTTGGTCAGTTTGCTTGGACTTATAAAGGAGAGCATGCATTAGTTAAAATCTAAAATGTATTACTTGATGTCTCACTACTGTAGACTTATTCAATAAAGCCTTCATTTATTTATGTTAAAAAACAGAAGGGGAAATACATTCTTTGAAATGAAATCTCACCACTTCTTATCCTCTCACCCCTGGGATGTGGGGAGAGTCCAGGATCTGCGCTGGTCCGGACATCCATCACACTGGAGATTCTGCAGCTTTTTTGTGGATTCAGTCAACTCTGAGGTCTTACATCATGAAATAATGTTAATGAATATCCTAATTTCAGGTTTATTGGAGGGAGCCACCCTCTGATTTCTATTAGGCATGTGTCAACTGAGTTCTCAAATTTCAGCTCTCTGTTTCTCTGCTGTTTCCATTGGTAACCAGTAGATTGTGCTGGTGTATAACAAATTTCTTCAGTCTTTTTCTTATCGGAGGCTTTTTATGTCTGTTTGATTTGTTTTAAGGATTGTATTTCAATATTAGCCCATATTATTAACTAGAATTTCCTCCTTTTTAAGTAATTTCTTTTAATAATGCAAAGTTATACGCTAATTTATATTTTTCAACATTCCTTCTTTCTTGTGCCATAATATTCCTATTACTTTTGGAGTGCCACAAGCATTTACAATGAAAATCAACACACTCCCACATACTTTTTTTTCAAATTTGATGGACATACTTCTACAGTATTTTATTATACATAAGTATTTTGTTTCATTTAGGGAATGCAACTGAACAAGGACACTATCCACATACAGAAAGATGTAGATCTGACTCACATGGCAAGAAAATTTGTAGCTTCTAATTTGGGGTGATAGACACAAATACAAAGGGAAACAGTTTTCCCGTGGTATATTTGATTTATAAGGAAAACAAATATATAGTTCATAATTTGGAGTGGAAGCATGTTGTTTGGATTTCTTGGGTTAACAGGCAGTTTGCCCTATTTGACCTTCAATCTCACGGCAAGTTATTTCTAGTTTGGGCAATTTAAATCTTCTCCACCATCTCTTGATCCACTCACAATGTGTATAGGCCACTTTGCATAGGAAAACAGGGTGTTACCCTTGTTTGGCAACTGGAGTTCTTTTAGATATGTTGGGAGAAAGATGTTTTATCCACATACAAATTATGAGTGATTCTTGCCTACCTGAGTAACAATAATCTCATTTACCCATTTTAGTTTCTATTCTTTGGGAGTGGAACTCCAAACCTTCGCTGATATGTGTGTCATTAGACAAAGTGTCTCACATAATATGAACCATTATCTTATGGTCTTTATTTCTATTGATCATTCATGGCATATCTGCTCTCTATACCCCTTGCAATGAGAAGTGTGAAGAATATAAAAAGCTGATGACCAAGGCACAAAATAGGGTTTTAACAGTGGAGACAGAGAAGAAAGAATCAGATTCCTCTATTAAGATCCCTGTAAAATCTATCCTATCAATGGTTAATTCTTTGTGTCTGTTATGGACAGGGTAACACACTGAAAAAGAACTGGAGCACATGCTTTCACAGTTTATTGTTATAACTCTATCCTTGAATGTTTTGATAAATATTTATTTTATTATTCTGTGGCATTCATGATGGTCTCCAAGACTAAACTCCTTAGAATTCTGACAAAACAGAGTTACATTCGGGAATCATCATTTTAAGTAGGACCAGATTAAAGCCTAGGAACTAGGGCTGGATTTTCAAAATCAACAAAACCCAACACACCTCAGCACCTACATCTGGGGCCAGATTTTCAAAAGATCCAGCTCCCCATTAGTCACCAAGATTTTTAAAAGAGATCTGCACCTGGGGTTCTGAGAACTTCTGAAAATCTGTTCAAAGGTCTCAAAATGGGAGCTGCTGAGTATGGAGAACTTTTGAATATCCAGCTCCAGTTGTAGGTTCTGGGCATTTCAAAACCTGGCTCCAACATCGGTTGAGAACCTTTCCCTATAGGTGCAGGTCAAGGACCCTAACTCCTGGAGTCACTGTGATGTCAGTGTCTCAGCTTTCATTTAAAAACTATAATGTGTGTGTGTGTGTGTATGTGTGTGTGTGTGTAAGTGTAATATAGTCCTCATTGTTGTGAAGAAAACCTTGAAAACATAAATGCAATGTAACCACTTCAGTGATGTCTAATTGGTTCAGAGAGAGATGAGGTGTCTTATTCATTTCAATAGGTTGTTGATACTGGAACACCCTCCTTTTGGTTGCATACCACAATCACTACTATGTGTGTATAGTGGGGCTGGATGACATGCTACCTCCACTGCATCATGGCTGTGTTGGGGCAAAGATAAAAGGGGCTCAGCTCTGTGGGACTTATTCCTACCACCCCTGGGAAGGACATGAATGTGGGGAGCAGAGGACCAGGTGGCAGGAAGATCCTAGCAAGCTGCCCTTGCCTGGGGGGCCCTGCCACTGTGACCTCAAGTAGGGGTGAGACCAGTGCACTGGGGCAGGGACATAGCATGGGTCATAAAAATATGGAGGGTCATATCTGTGTTAATATGGCTTATAGCCCCAGATCACACTATTCTGGTCCTGGTTCTCGATTTTAATGATACCGCCTAAGAGTACTAACTAATTGGTTCTCAGGATTGCTCTGGTGCTGTTCACGAATGATTGTCCAGAAGTATAAAATAAACTGTGAAATTTCACAAATCAGATTGGATTAGATCAGACTGAGGGACTCTAAGCAACACAGTTTGGTTCATAGACCAAAGAAACAAGAGAGGATTTCAGTTAGTGTTCTCCCCTTGCACTAGTAGACATGAAAAAGTGCTGATAACTTCAGAAAGCACAGACAAAGGACCAAAATTATTGTACAGTTATTTTTTCCATTTATCCTCTTTTCATCACCATGATATCTAGGGTGACCACATGTCCCGATTTTATAGGGGCAGACCTGATATTTGGGGCTTTGTCTTACATAGGCACCTATTACCCCCCACTCCATATCCTGATTTTTCACACTTGCTATCTGGTCACCCTAATGATATCTGAGGACCTCACAAAGTTTACATAAATCCAGATGGCACATCATAAATCTGAATTTCCCCTTTTCCAAACAGGGACATCGGATTTGATTTGTTTGTTTGTTTTCTGATTTATTTATGGGGTAGATACATTAAACAGATGGGATTTGTATTTTGTTCACTGAGCCTGTAAATGTAAATGGATTACAATAAAAGCTGTTTAATGTGTTGCACCTGCCATGTTCTCACATTTTTTCTTGTCTCATAACACACAATTATAATAAGTCGCATCAGATTTAGGTGAGAGATTTGATATTTCAGTATAAATTCTCCCAGAGAACTGGGGTATTATGCACTAGAAAAATCAAGACCACTCTTTTTTGAAAGATCCTTTAAGAAAGATGGTGCCTAGAAAAAAATCTAACTAAGTTAAAATAGTACAGATGGGCTGGAGAATGGAAAGATATACAGCGCTGCTTTGGAGTCTATATAACTGAATTTTGGATAGCCTTAAAACCGGCTTTGAAATGCATCAAGCAATTGTGCCAGAGTTCCAGAGTAGTATGAGCAAAAAAACGTTATGGTTCTACATAAACAACCTGGTGTCCACATTGATTAGACTTGCTCATTGTTGACCTCCTGAGTTGTGTCCCAACCACTGAAAATATATTTGCAGAGCACTTGTCTGTAGACTACAGCTGGTCCACCAAGCACTTACTTATGATCTTCAGAGATCTAGTTTGTTTTCCTTATTGTTTTCAGTTGCTAAATTTCCTTAAAAGTTAACTAAAATTCATTATATACTTTTCTAATTTTATTTTTCCATGTAAGTAACCATTGTACTTGCTACTGGTATATTATGGGGGGAGGGATATCTCAGTGGTTTGAGCATTGGCCTCCTAGGAGTTGTGAGTTCAATCCTTGAGGGTGCCATTTTGGGATCTGGGGCAAAAATCTGTCTGGGGATTGGTCCTGCTTTGAGCACGGGGTTAGACTAGATGACCTCCTGAGGTCCCTTCCAACCCTGATATTCTATGTATAGTTGAACAAATAACAGTTTTTTTCTGTTCACTGGCAATTTAAAATAAAATAAAACAAAAAAAAATCATTTTGTGTCAAAAAGAAAATAACTTCTTCTTTTTTTCATTTTGGGGGAGGGGAGAAATAATCAAAATGCCTCCCCGAAAAGTTTAAACAAATTGAAACATTTTGATAATGTCAAAATGAAATGTCCCATTTTGTTTCAACCTGAAAAAAAATTGGGTTGATTTTTTTTCAAGCATTTCAACAAAAGCCGAGGAAAGATTCACAGAATGGCCAGAGGAGGTGCCTCCCTTATTAACTTTAGCCGACTAAATAGGACAATCATTTCGGATGTAGGAGGCCCAGATTCAATTCTCCCCTCTCTGTGATGTGGAAAACAAATTTGAACTTGGTTTTCTTATATTTTAGGAGAGGGCTGTTCCACTTGTATAGAAAAATAAATTAGTTATTGGATCAAGGATTTGAACTTCATTCTCCTAGGTGAGTGTCCTAACTACCAGGCTGTAGTCAGTCTCAGGGATGTCTACTTTACAAAGTTTGGTTGATTCAAGTTACTTCAGCATAAAGCCACCAGAGTTAGTATATCTCTCATATGTGTTCATGTCTGACCCCTTGAGCTAGCACTTCATGTATTCTCCAGGAGTACTTGTGTTCATGTACCATGTGGTGCGCCATGGGTAAGTATCCCAGTGTGCCACTCACCATCTTCTATCACACTGATTTTGGAAGATATTGGCAATGCATGGTAGGACGGAAATGAGTTACACCAGGGACTTGGCACAACAGGTCAAGTTCCCATTATTAAACTTTCTTCATCCTAAAATGCCATCCATATCCCATAATTTTTGCACCTTTTAAAAAAATCTCACAAATCCATATGGAAGTTTTCATTGTCTGCCATGTCTGACAGAAGCACGGAGCCTAAACAGCTCTGCACTATTGTCATGAACATTGCAAACTATCCTTCAGTACTTGCTGAGCCATTGGAAGAACTGCAACATCGGAGGACATGATGATTTCTTGGAGGACAGTTTGCTGTGAGACGTAAGGAACACCAATTCAAGGTTGTTCATGGAGCAGCTGCAGATGGTGGAGCACTGCTTCTGGGCCTGAGAAACAGGCACTGGCTGGTTTTGGATAAAGAACTATAGATCTTTTGGGTGCAAAAGGCCACATTCATTAATCTGTGTGCCTCTCCCCAGCACTCCAATTCATGGACACCAGAATGAGAACTACACTGACAGTTGAGAAATGAGTGGCGATCACACTGTAGCACACCGCCTGACTGCTATCATTTTGGAGTTGGAAAATCTATGGTGGGGGCTGTTGTCATGCATGTGTGTAGGCTCATTAATTGTCTCCTGATACTTGGGTCTATGATTCTAAGTAACGTGCAGGACATAGTGGATGTATTTGCAGCAATGGCATTCCTGAATTGCATTGGGGTGATAGATGGTACTCATACACCTATTCTGGCACCATCCCTCCTTGCCACACAGTGCATCAATAGAAAGGGCTATTTTTCTATGGTTATGCAAGCGCTGGTGGATCACCAAGGATGCTTCACTGATATCAGTGTTGGCTGGTGATGGAAGGTGAATGATGTTTACATCTTTAAGAACAGAGTACTGTTCAGAAAGCTGCAAGCAGGGGCATTCTTTTCAATTACCACTAGGGATGTTAAAGTGCGAGTACTGATTCTGGAGGACCTAACCTACTCCTTCCTTCCCTGGCTCATGAAGCCATATGCTGGCCACTTTGACAGCACCAAGGAGAGACTCAGCTACCAGGTCAGCAGGTGTAGAATGATAGTTGAATGTGCCTTTACATTGTGGATTGTTCTCCATAAACATTCAATCATTGTACCCACAATAGACAAACAATCTAACAGAAAGGGATAGATAATAAAACAGAAAATATAATGCCACTCTATAAATCTATGGTACCTTAATTCTGTGCTGCTGCCTGTAGATCTGGGCCCTCTGTCAGCAGCCACCACTCTTCGGCCGCCCAGCTCTGAAGGCAGAAGCGCAGAAATAAGGGTGGCATGGTATGGTGTTGCCACCCTTACTTTTGTGCTGCTGCTGGTGAGGCGCTGCCTTCATCAGCCAACATCTGCCGCTCTCCAGCAGCCTAGCTCTGAAGGCAGTGCAGAAGTAAGGGTGGCAATACCATGACTCTCCCTAAAATAACCTTGTGACCCCCCTGAAACTCCCTTTTGTATCAGGACCCCCAATTTGAGAAACACTGGTCTCCCCCATGAAATCTGTATAGTATAGGGTAAAAGCATACAAAAGACCAGATTTCACAAGGGGAGAACAGATTTTACAGTCCATGACATGCTTTCCATTGCCGTGAATTTGGTAGGGCCCTAGTCATATTCATTCTGTCTGAAGCATCTAGCACCAGGGCCAATCTCAGAAGACAGGATAATGAGCTAGAAGGACCACTGGTCTGACCCAATATGGCCATTCTTATGATGTGAGCAACTTTTCTCAGCCTAACTTTCTAGTATAGAGCAGTCCTCTTTTTTCCCTGGCAAAATGACTATTCATTGCCCTAATGACTGACTCAGAATTGCCACGCTGAATGACAATGGATAGTTATTGAGCCAGGGAAAGAGAGTGAAAATGACTCTACAGCCTTGTTGGTGAAAGCTTGTTTCTTTCACCAACAGAAGTTGGTCCAATAAAATATATTACCTCAACCACCTTGTCTCTCTACAGCAGTGGTGGGCAAACTGCGGCCCGTGGGCCACAGGCGGCCTGTCAGGGTAATCGGCTGGCAGGCCACAAGACAGTGTTTACATTGACCATCTGCAGGCAGGGCCGCCCGCAGCTCCCAGTGGCCACGGTCAATGAAAACACTGTCTCACGGCCAAAAAATCATAATAAGAAAGTATTTAATCCATCTTTTTTTGTCCTCTACTGGAATTTTGAAGCTAGAACTAAGGAGGTGGAGCAAGCACCACTTAATCAGGCAGGCCTCCAATGGCAGGTTTGAGAGCCATCCCATGAAGTAGAGCTTTCTGGAAATGCAGAAGAAAGCTTGGTTAACAAAGGAAATATGAAGTTACTTATTAAAACTCACAATTCATTATCTTTGAGATTATATTTTGGTTTCTTTTGGCCTGATCCAGTAAAACACTTCTTTCATATCTAAAATGTGGATACAAATTATTCCCTTTGGCTCCAATGGCAGTATTCACATGCTTAAAGTTAACTACATGCTTAAATGTTTTGCTGGATTGGGGTCTTTGTCACTAAAGTTCATGACATCTGTGGGTTATAAAACACAAAAAAGCAAATAAATTGTTAACCTTCTTTAGATGTTCAGACTGCCTTTCTGTGGGAAGTTCACATCAAGTAACCAGACTTCATCAAGATTCCTCCATTAATTTAAATTAAATATGTCTGACTTGAGAAATCATATCCCTTGATGATGGATGCAAATAGAATGAGATCATTGATTGGATTAAATTCCTTTTTGTTCTAGCTGGGATTTAAGTAGCCCAGTTTGTGCACTGCAAAACTAATGACTCCACCCCGATGGGTCTCTATGCACTGCTTGAGTTCAAATAGTTTGGATGCCATGTGCTGAACACCTATACATTACTCCTTTAAGCTTCACCCTTTCCTCCCTGTTTCAAGTACAAGTTTCCACTTCCAGATGGAATGGAACACAAAAATTATAATAGAGAGAGAAATGTAGTCTACTACAGTGTCTCTGTCATTTTAAAGTTCAATTGAGCCGAAAGATAACTTCTCTTGTTTTTCTTATAACCACGGAGTGTGGCAAGAAAATCAATGACAGCTCAGTCTGCCTTTAACTGTATTCATGACAAAATGTTTCCATATCTATGAAGGTGATTTACTCAATTGAGGGTTGACGATTATGGTATAGCGGTCACTGACTCTGGAGAAACAATTATTTGCAGCAGCACTGAAGCTTAGGAATCATGTGTCTGTGTGTGCATCTCACAATGCGTAGGTAAAAATAGGTCATTAATATAGTTTGATAGTGTACAAGGGCACCATTTATATCAAAATGCTGTGAAGGAGGTATTTAGAAATTGCCTCAGATGGAGATAGATATGTTGGAAGTATTTGTTCTGCTCTTGACATTTAAACCTGTAAACAATACTTTGATGTTTTTGTAAGCTTTTTGTTGCAATCGTCTAATAAATCTTGGCTTATTTAGCTCCATCCCCAAAAGGTGTTTATAACAATATGGCCAAGTAAGCATAATGTCCTAAGTGTTAATGTTGCTCTGGTTGCCTTGGACTCAAAGTTGGTTTAGCTGAAACAACCAAAGCAGCCTGACCACAGCACTCTCACTATAACAGCCTATCCATTAGGAAATCTTATTATATTGTGATGGTTATTTAATCGGAATTAAGTATTTACCTTTAGTGCAGGTGTCTATAAAGACAGTTTGTGAAAATGTGTGCTAGTGCTAATTATTTTTATGGAGTGTACATTGATCAAAATGTTCAATATCCGTGCAGCATGGATGCATTTCATCCCCTTGTAGAGAGACCATACAAGGCCCTTTCTGCCACAAAAACCCTGAGTGAAGGGCTTGTTTGGAGTATCCTTTTGTGGAGTTGCTGTAGGCTCCATGTTGACTCTCAGTAGACTAAAAGACAGGCTGGAGAAGAGACCCAGGTTCTGCAATTTACATGGCTCCAGAGGATAGGAAGCACAGCAAGTGCAAAGTTGCAGCACCCCCCACAACCTTAATTCCTTGGATGAAGACAATTTAGTCAGGCATTTTGTTTGTAAGGGTGAATTTCACACATTATGTGTGATCTCAGTCAATGTTTACATTTTAATGCTCATTCAGAGTATTAAAGCCTCAATTCTGTAAACACATTACTGGTAGCAGTAGTCCCAAAATACTAGACCATCCGAGTAGGAACTTTATTCACTGTTATAAAATCTCTGCAGGGAGTCAGAGGAAGCAATACAGGCACTGGATAGCCCTGGATAGACATTCACTAATTTTAAATATTTATTATTATTATTAATTATTATTATTATTATTATTCCAGTAGTGCTCAAAGGCTCTAGTCAGAACTAGGGCCCCATTGCACTATGTGCTGTCCACAGTAAGAGAGATCCTGTCACAAGGACTTTACAATCCAATCTTCACAACCCCTCTCCCCCAGGAAATGAGCAAGTATTATTAACCCCAGTTTACAAATGGGGGTGCTACATTCTCACACTCTCTCTAACAATTCTACTGTGGACAAATACTTAAGCGTTATTGGGCTTGAGAGGGGAGAGCGAGAGGGGATGGAAATGACTCTGTAGTCCAGTGGTTACAGTACCTACCAGGGAGGTGGGAGACTCTAGGTACAGGCCCCCTGCTCCAATTCTATTTCTTTAATTACCCAGAATACAACTTCAACGGGAGAGGCTTAGAAAACCTTACCTCAGAATATCCCATTGCTCAGCAGTTAGAGAGGTGCCCTGAGAATTAGGATTTCAACAGGCATCTTCCTTCTCCCCTTCTGGCAGAGAGGGGGTAATTAGACCTATGTCTCCCACTTCCCCGTCAAGTATTCTAGCCAATGGTCTAAAAATTTTAAGGTGGGTGCCACTTCCTCCTCTGGCTGTTTCGTGTGGAGTGAGGCAGGTGCTTAACTCATTCTCTCAGAAAATGGCTTAGTCACTTAAGCTGCCTGACTTCAGACAGGTCCCTCCCTTCACTGGGGGCTAAGTGCCTCTCTATGAGAGAGGAACAGGGCTTAGCACAGACCCCTCTCATCAGTCCCTCCCAGTGGCTAGCTTAGGCAGCTCCCTACCTAGTGTGCTGGTTGTGGGGGAAATCACTTTCTTGAGTGCGTATCCCTCCCCATTCATTGTACAGGGAGCCTTGTCACCAAAGTTGGCTTTGTGGGTCACAGTGTTTCTGTGACTTTCTAGGTACCATGACACTCAGGGCTAGTCTACAGCGCTGGTGCACTGTTTACACTGGTGCTTTACAGCGCTGAAACTTGCTGCGCTCGGGCGTGTGTGTGTTTTTTCACACCCCTGAGTGAGAAAGTTGCAGTGCTGTAAATTGCCAGTGTGTAGACAAGCCCTCAGTGTTGCAACACCTAAGTCCAGGGCCGGCGCTTCCATTAGGCGACCTAGGCGGTCGCCTAGGGCGCTGCTATTTTGGGGGCGCCTGCGCCCCCGCCGCCCGTAAAAATTTGGGGGCGGGACCTTGCGCCGCCGCTGTTGGGGGAGGGATTTCGGGGGCGGGACCTTCCACTGCCTAGGGCGCCAGCAAAGCTGGCGCCGCTACTGCCTAAGTCCCTTCATGGAGTCCCCACTAATGACTTGCCCAACATCATACAGGAATGCCGTGTCAGAGCAAGGACTTGAACACAGCTCTCCTGAGCTCCAGACCAGAGCTTTAGCCACAAGGTACCCATTCTTCCTTCCCTATGAGCTTATTTTCTGTGACTGCACCTTTATATTTTACAGGAGTCTGCTGCCTGCAAAGGAAGCTTTGTATGTAAGGAAGTTTTGCTGTAGCCTGATAAAGAGGAGTCCCACACAGGGTGTAATGGGAGTTTTGCCACTACAGGGTTTTACCTGTAGTATTTGCTCATGATGACTTTGTTTATTTTTGCTCATATATGTTTTGTTGTTTCCTTTACTCTAAAATAATTATCATTGGAGAGTGAAAGTGTATAGTCACACTTTATGAGTGGAAAACTTAACAAATGTAAAGTCTTCAGAATACGCCATAAATCACAGTCTCATATTTTCTGACTGAAGGAGAAAGAAACCTAGATATTTTTAATCTAGGATCCACGTAGGCAGCCAAATAGAGAGAGAGAGAGAGAGTGTGTGTGTGTGTGTGTGTGTGTGTGTGTGTGTGTGTGTGTAATGGTAGAAGACAGGAAAATAATTTTAAATGTCCTAAATTTTCTTTGAGCTGATTACCTCCTGCTACCTCTGTCTTCATAAAGTGCCCTTTTCCCCAATCCACCCTCTTCTGGAAAGAAACAAGCCCCAGTGATTTCTTCATGAAGTCCCCTTTTTATGAATATTAATTCATCTACTCAGGGAACAGAAATAATAACAGATGGCAGATGACCACTTACACAGTGTGAATAGCAAATGATTTGCTATGAACTTAAATTGGAAATTATTTGCACCTTTGATTTGTTGAAGAATTACAAATAGATTACAAATTCATAAAAATCACATCTTGTACCGCTGCCATGTGGCAGGAGGATTAAACGTTGTGTTCCTGATGCAGTGTCCCATGTACCACATAATTATAATTCATAGATGCTTAGTAAAAAAGAAAGAGGAACTAGATTTGTTGAATAAGTTATGGTATCATTGTTTTTATTATGACAGGTTTCAGAGTAATAGCCATGTTAGTCTGTATCCGCAAAAAGAATAGGAGTACTTGTGGCACCTTAGAGACTAACAAATTTATTGTAGCATAAGCTTTCGTGGGCTACAGCTCACTTCATCGGATGCATGTAGTGGAAAATACAGAAGGAATATATATATATATATACACACATGAAACAATGGATGTTACCATACACATTATAAGGAGAGTGGTCAGTTGTCAGCAGGAGAGAAAAATAAGTCTTTGTGGTGGTAAGGGGCCATTTTCATTACCACCATAAAGACTTCTTTTTCTCTCCTGCTGACAACTGATCACTCTCCTTATAATGTGTATGGTAACATCCATTGTTTCATGTGTGTATATATATATATATATTCCTTCTGTATTTTCCACTACATGCATCCGATGAAGTGAGCTGTAGCCCACGAAAGCTTATGCTACAATAAATTTGTTAGTCTCTAAGGTGCCACAAGTACTCCTATTGTTTTTATTGTTTGCTTTTGTTTGTTTGCTTGCTTGCCTGGTTGGTTGTTTTTGCCAGGCTCCAGTCTTTGACATTCTAAGGTTGTTGAAATGGGTAGAATGTACCCCTTCTTTCTGCACCTCAAAATTTAAATTAGAATGGTTTATAATTGACCAGCATGTAATAATGTTTTGAACTAGTAAATAACCTCTTCCAGAAGCCATAATGGGCCACTTTTCTGTGAAGTTTCAGAACTCTTGAAAACTCTCAGATGTATAACAAAAGCTTGTAAACAGACCTTGCACAACTAGATGATGCCCATCGAGCATAGATTATTGGTAAGAAATCTTTATATAATATGGAGCAGTGCTATGGTGTCATGACAGGGATATTTATTGCCACATATTCCAATTAATGAGCCCTGTTATGAGGGATGCTGCACAGTTCCCAGGTTATATAAGGGAGACACTGTGCAGTGTGTTACAGCGAATGCCATCAGTTTCTCAAGTTAACAGCCAGAAAGATATAAAAATGAACTGAAATAAATTCTTTCTCTGCTTTTTTTGTGTGTGTAATAATAGCATTTTGCTCTGCGATAACTTTTGACAACACTCTCAAGAAAAATGAACTTTGAGGTAGGAATAATTTGTGACGATGTGTGTGACGTTCCTCTCTGGTGTTATCTGGACTGGTGATCTACTAGGTCACTCCAATCCTTGACTCTGGAAGCCAGCCTTACCCTGCTCTGCTGTGAGAACCCCCACTCCTGGGCTGTTCACGCACAGCCTCTAGCATGTAAGCTGTTCCTCGGATTGTGCAACCGAATGCACTAGCCAATATCTCCGGTTCCAGAGACAACCCTAGAAACCTACATCTTGAAGTGTCCAGTTATGCCTGCTGGATGCTGAAAGCTTATATGAGTCCATCAATTTAACAAAGAAATTTATATGTAACAGGCTTGTTATCCCAAGGGGAGTCTCTGACATGCTTCAAACCAAATGCACTGCTTCAGGTAGAATAAACAAACAGATTTATTAACTACAAAGATAAATTTTAAGTGATTATAAGTCAAAACATAACAAGTCAGATTTGGTCAAATGAAATAAAAGCAAAATGCATTCTAAACTGATCTTAACACTTTCAGTGCCCTTACAAACTTAGATGCTTCTCACCTTCAGCCAGGCTCTCCCCTTTGATCAGCGCTTCAGTCGCTTGGTGGTGATGTCTGTAGATGGAGGTGGAAGAGAGAGGAAGAGCATGGCAAATGTCTCTCCCTTTTATCATGTCCTTTCTTCCCTCTTGACTTTGCCCCCCACCCTTCAGAGTCAGGTGAGCATTACCTCATCCCAGTCCCAAACTGACCAAAGGAAGGGGGATGACTCACTCGAGAGTTTAACATCCTTTTGTTGTTGCCTAGGCCAGTGTCCTTTGTTCCTGTGAGGCTGGGCCGGGTTTGTCCCATACATGCCCTGATGAGGTGTGAACTGCCCCTCTGCCTGGGCTTGCTTTATGCCACGAGGAAACATTTTCAGCCTCATAACTATATACATGAAATTACAACCTATAACATTACTATAACAATGATTACTATAACATTACCATAACAACAATGCTCAGTACATCATGAGCCTTCTGAAGACACCCAACATGACAAACTTTGCATTAGATACCTGTAGTGGGGCAGGTGCCCCACTCCTGCAGAACAGGGGTTAAAAGCAGCCTTGGAGAGGGCTGCGGCTGGGAAAAGGAGTGAAAGCAGCTGAGGGAGTGGCTGACCACAGGTGTGGCCAGCTCAGTCAGGGCCCAGCTGGCCCTGATAGGAGGGCTGGGGGCCAGAAGCTGAAGGAGTCTCTCTCTAGCTGTGGAGAGAGAAGGACCTAGCTGCCTGGGAATAGGGTACCTGGAGCAGAGCAGTGCTGGGGAAGGGCAAGAGGAGCTGGGGAGCTCCAGCCTGGCAACTCCCCAGACTGAGGCCTTGATAAAGGCCTATGCGGGTACTGGGGCTGGGAGGCGCAGCCCAGGGTTAGGCAGAGGCAGCTGGTCCAACCCCCTTGCCAATAATGAGTGGCCATTACAGACTGCAGTCTGCCGCAGTGAGCGGGGGCTAGATGACGACTGGCAGTAGCCACTGAGGCAAAGTGAATGTAGAGGGTTGGGGTATCCCCTGGGAGGGGAGACCCAGAGTGAGGGGATACTGCTAGGGCAGAACACTGAGGAAAGGTGCACTGGGGTCCTGGAGAGACAAGGAACCTGAAACAGGCAAGACACCAGCCAGCAGGAGCATTGTGAGCGCTGGAAAAGAGCTAATTCCCAGATGACCAGCAGGAGGCGCTGGGCCGGTGAGTGCTCGACCTTGCTACAATACCACACAATCATATTATAAGGATGAACATGAGGGTGCTCGGTGTTCCCCTGAGGTACAGAATGTCACAATGTCTACAACACCTAGCACAATGGTTGGGCCTTTGGGCACATCTACAATTGAAAATAAGTAAGAATAACAATAACCATAGTCTGCCTCTAGTTTTAATTATCAGATTGGTTTGAATTACAGTAACCCTTTTGAACACTGTATGTAGGTTGCGCTTTTGATTACAATAAATATCACATAACCATTTGGACTTTTGTTCTACATGTATATACTTTGGAGTTTAATAGTGTTACTTAAGTAATATATGCGGAAATGTTAACAATGTCATTGGCTAAGGAAAACAGAATATATTTTTTTGTTCTCCTTACTGTACTAGAACATCTTAACCTAGGGACCCCTTCAACTCTTTAATTTTCTACCTGGAAAAGGGCTCTGCCAGACTAGATGAAAAAGCACTAAAACACTAAAGAAAGAGCAGCTCTTAAAAAATCTTGAGCCCACTTGTTGCAGGGTGGAGGAGGGAAGAATGGAGAAGCTTTTAGCTAGTCCCCATAAAAATCCCCAGGAATGTGGTTTACTAGGTATTCCTATGGAAGAAAGAGGATTCCTTGCTGGTATCTATCTAAATGCTTCTCTAGTTTAAATATTTGATTTCAATCATTTGAATAATTCTATGCTATGGTAGATTTTTTTAATATAACAAAGTTCTACTACTTGTTTAAAACTTACAAAGTCTTTAGATAAATCTTAGAAAAGGCAAAATCATTGTGCCAGCCAGCACATACATGAAAATATTGTTCTTAATGAACCTTAATAGCCCAGATACCGTAGTTCCTTGAGCACAGAGAGACAATGCAGATAACCAAGCATTGATATCATATGCTTATGGAGAAATACTCCACTTATCACAAGGTGTGTGATAATCTGCACCAGCTTCAGTTTTTTGATGGCTTTGAGACGGAGCCACATGTAGAAGTTGCAAAGCCAGGGATGACTGCCACAATGCCCATTTCCAAAAGAGCAGTTAAAACCTCCTAGCCATAGGTGAATGATAAAGTTATCTTGGGCATTGCTGCTGCCTGATCTTCTAGTAGCAGCTGGGTCGAACCAGATCCTTACATTGAGAAATTGACCAGACATGGAAGATAAATCCCCTGAACTAAAGGAGGCAGATATGGTGAGAATAATATGTTCCCGTTTCCTCTAATCAGGTTATCTCAGTCTCATCTGGATTGTGTGTCAGCCAGCTGGTTCACATCCAGTCCCATTCTGACTAAACTTTGAGTAATGTTTCATTGAATTCAATGAAGCTAACTCTGACTGTGGTGTAAAAGGGATTGGATTTAATATATCTGAATTAGAAGGGGCTGTATGTGCAATGTTCAATTTTATTTCTCACACTAGAATGTTCACAAATTAATTTAAATAGCCTGTATTTAAATTTTAGATTGTGTAGAAGAAGCAAATACAGTTCATTCTTCTCTAGGACACAAACAAATTAAAGGAAATAACGAAACTAAATTAATAGGACAATAATTTCCTCCTTTTGAAGCATCTTGTAGAAAGAACAAGATGCAGAGAATAAGTAGGTTGTGTCTATAAGGAAAAGCATGATAATTAATATATGCCCATAAGGATAAATATATCTCTTCTATTACTACAAAATCAATTGTAAAATAGCATCTGGCAGTTAGAGTAAATGAAAAAAGAGATAGGTAGACTTGATAATTTTCTCTTCTAATTAGATTTGTCAATATTAAAAAGCCTTATCAAATGTTCTTATTTTATGATTTCATGCTGTGACAGAATGCCTTGAAAAGATGATCAGACTGTAAAATATCTAAGTATATGGATAATTCATGGGTAAGCTCAGTTGTATAGTAACAGCTTATACATCAGCTCTCTAAGTAAGAAACAGAACTGCTACTGAACGAGCTATGAGATTTTAGTTCTCTGAGGCCACCAAAAAAATGTTCTGAGAAACCCCTGTCCTAAACCACAGTGTTGTTTACCCCAGGGCATAAAGGTCAGCATGTATGACTTAAAAACTACTGAACTGAATACAAGTGAGCCTAAGGGCCCTGAGTTGTCCTTCTGCATTGGGGTGAAATTCACATCAAGTGAGGAGTTAGCATTAAATAATGCTTTATTCATATGGGCTGAAATTTGCCCTGTGCAGAAGGCCAACATGAGGTCTATGCAGCTCTCAATTACCGCATTAATCTGAAGTTCTAAATGATAAGTAAGTGGTGCATAGGGCTTGTACTGGCCCACTTCACATACATGAACATCAGAGCTCTTGCTTAGGTTCAAAAGCAAGGCTCTCTGTCACCCTTATAATGCACATGTAAGGCAGAATTTGAAGGTTAGTTATTTATTACTCCTCCTCCTCCCAATTTCCTGCTCTTCTCTAGTCTATTCTAATTTTCTGAATCCATAAACAGGTATATATTTTATGGGAAACCTCTTCCAACAGCTCCCGATATTATTAATCAAATAATAAAATATGTACCATCTAACAAATTTCATTGTCTCACATTGTCAAAGAAATGGGGGTGTCTAAGTCTTTCTTTGTTTCCATCCCTTTCTTTCCTTCTATTACACGTATGGACAGAAGCCTGATTCTCCCGCTTAATGGGTTAAGTTGTGCATCTGTACAAACCTCAACAATGTGTGACATTTCCATAAGCAAGGCCATATTAGACTTGCACATTGACTCCTACTTTTTATCATTTTATTCCCTAGTGTACCTGTACTTCTTTGTCATGTATTCACTTGTGAATAGCTAGGTGGGGAAGATTAAACCCAAAGAGCTACCAGCTTCCTAGTCCTTGAATTCAATGCATACGAGGGCAGGTGAAGTGATAGTCCCTCCACATTAATGTCAAAGTGCAGAGCTATGGTCTTGCCTTTTTCTTTACCAGCTGGCAGAGTGAAACTGGTGTGTGTGCGTGGCAGGATTGGAGTGGGGGAGAATGCATACTAAATTTCCAACAAGAGAAGCAGAAGGCAGCTTTTTGCAAAGCCCAACTCACCTCATTATGCCACCAGGAACATTCTATCTCCAAGTATGCTCTTCAGGAAGAATGCCTCTGGAAACTATTGGTGGTTTGATGATTCTTTAACACCAAAAACCATAGTGTTAGCACCTTTCTTCTGTTATAACAGAGGTGGCTGCTTCTGCATGCCACTAATCTCGGTCAGGTACATAGCAGGATCCCAAACTGAAACATTGCAGGAGTACATCTATATTCTGGAAATGTAGGAGAAGGTGGGCAGCCAGATGTCATGTATAAACATCTTTATCATTTTAGATGACTGAAACACAGTGTTCATCAGTTAAGAAATAATCTTTGAAATGTGATATTTTGAAGCATCATTTTGGAACCCCAATAAAGGGAAGGAGAGTAGTTGTTTTTTATGCAGCTCAAAATTTTAACAACCTTGCAATTTTTCGTGAGTGGCATCTTTGAAAAAGTTAAAGAGGACACAATAGATATACATTAGACCTGTTTGCAGCTGCATGAATCAATTCCTGACTACTATGCTCAACCATCTTATGGAACATGCCCATATTTCTAACACAACTGAAAAGTTGTAACGTGACCATATTTTCCACATGGAATTTCTGCTCTGGACTTCACATGTGACAATACTGGTTCCTTGGGACAATAAAATGACGTGTTGCAATTCTAGGATATTCTACAATAGAGAGACACAGGTGGCCTGTGATCAAAAACAACTCATTGAACATGGTCCTGGTCATGATGTTTGTATACAAACCATCTTGCAACACAGATGGAATAGGTATGTGGAAGTACTGTTACCAGCCCTCCCTACTGAGGTAAACAACATCACGGTAAACAGCTACTTCTGTGTGGAAACTATAACTCAGTAAATCAAAATCATTAACTTTATTTTCTGTATTTAATCATTTCAATTTAACCATTTAACATTTCAATTCATGTTATTACCCTCCCAGAGAAAAGATATTCAAGTTGATTTTCTTGACAATGAAACAATTTAAACTTCCCTTATCAGTTTTTCTCTCTAAAATGACTCATCAGACACAATTTGAACTCTCACAATACCTATTTAATGTGATAATTGTAAAAGTAATTGAATATTTTAAAAGCCTAACACTTTTTCATTCATAAATCTTCCAATGTAGCCCATAGGACCAGCCTGCTCACTTGCTATATCATATCCTGTCTTTATTCACTGTTTGGATTGATTTAATTATATTTGGCTTATATTTTTGTATTGAATAACCTCAGTAGACATTACTTCATTATATTTGGCTGTAACACAAGGAATCTACAGACCTGTATCCTGTATGATTAGCTAAAGCAAATTAGCATGAGTGTTTGTAACCTTTGGCATAGATACCGGTCATCCTTTGGATTTTAGGGAACTAAATATGTTTAGCAAAATTTTGGGGCCTCCCAGTAACAACAAGGTACACTACAAGAAAATGGAAGTAATGGTTTCTAGCCAAAGGTAATAGGTTTTGAGAATGATAGAACTGGCATTAATATGTATAGATATGCTATTAATATGTATGAATACGCTAGTCTGTAGAGTAAGTGTACCCTATGATTAGGGCAATACCAAATTCTCGGTCCATTTTGGTCAATGTCATGGTCATAGGATTTTAAAAATAGTAAATTTCATTATTTCAGCTATTAAAATCTGAAATTTCATGGTGTTGTAATTGTAGGGGGTACTGACCCAAAAAGGAGTTGGGCGTGTTGCAAGGTTATTGTGGTACTGCTACCCTTACTGCGACAGGCAGCGGCACTGCCTTCAGAAGTGGGAAACTGGAGAGCAGCAGCTGCTGGCCTGGAGCCCAGCTCTGAAGGCAGAGCTGCCGCCATCAGCAGCACAGAAGTAAGGATGACATGGTATGGTATTGCCACCCTTACTTGTACACTGCTGCCTGCAGAGCTGGGCCCTCAGTCAGCAGCCACCATTCTCCAACAATACCACTGTCCCTCTCTAAAATAACCTTGCAATCCCCTTGTAACTCCCTTTATGGTCAGGACCCTCAATTTGAGAAACACTGGTCTCCCCCGTGAAAATGGTATAGTATAGTGTAAAAGCACACAAAAGACAAGATTTCACAAGGGGAGACCAGATTTCACAGTTTGTGCAAATTTTTCATAGACATGAATTTGGTAGAGACCTAACTATGATTATGTGGGTGAGGAAATTAGATTTTGGCATGGAAAGTTGGGCACTGACATAAATATTCAGGATAGTTCCAAGACCCTATAAGAGGGCAAACCACCATGTGGAGGTAATCTTTAGGTGTTTAGCTCTTTTAGTTCCCTTTTGTTCTTGTTGTTTTAGCTGTTAGCTTAGCTTTTCAGTGTCACTAAGCTGCTCAACATTTGACCCTTCTCTCCAACCATCAATCTCAGATATTGAGGAACCTGAATCATTGGACTGGCATGCCAGAGACAAGGCTGGTCCTTTGTCTCTCACCACCAGGTCCCCAAGGCAAGGTGTGAGTATGCTAGTCTAAGTAGCTTTTGTAAGGAATGATACCACAGGTACCCCCAGAACTGTATTCTTTCTTTTTGATTCTGTGGTTTGGAGCTTTGGTAACTTTTTCCTTTATTTTACTAAAAATCTCTAAAGCTCGGTTTTGTCCTCAGTCTGAGTGTTCTTGCCACACACCCCAAGGCTCCTTACAAAATATTGAACTCTCTACATTTATTCTGTAGCCTAATTTCAGGACAAGAACCTGATTATTTTCTGGTCAGATCATTCGCGAGCCTATGATAATACACAACCCTCAAAAATCAGGTTAACACTAGTAGGGTAAATAAACAAGTGTAGAACACTCACCTCTAGAAGAAGTAGATGCAGCAACTTGTGAGTCACACTCAGTGGTCAATACAAAGTTGAACTGTATGTTTTTATTTTTTTTAAAGTAAATAAAATATTTAATCTGGCCTTGTTTATTTTGGGAAAAGGAAGGATTTTTCTATCATATCTACAATATTTATGCCATATTTATAATATCATGCTGCTGTTCTTGGCCACAATTCAAAAAGACTTCCCCCTTCAGATGTATGTAATATCTTGGAAAGTTTTTTAGAAATTAATTTGAACTTCAGTGACGGCAAACAGAATCTTGGGTTCCAAATATTCACCCCAAATTCTTCCCATTGTCCCTATAAACAGTGCGGAGGAAGTCTGATGTAAAGCACAGCAAAATTCTGGCACTGTTCATATGAAACATTCCCGCAGGTAATGTGTCTGCTGCAAAAAGTTTAGCTGTGTTTTGCTGACCCACTGAAAGTGGTAGCTTATTGCACTTCTCTCAGGACTGCACCAATGGACTAGTCTTATTTTGATATGATTAGAATGTTCTTTTATGAACATAAGAACGGCTATACTGGGTCAGATCAACGGTCCATCCAGCCCAGTATCCTGTCTTCTGAGAGAGGCCAATGCCAGGTGCTTCAGAGGGAATGAAAAGAACAGGTGTAAATAAGGAAGTGTTATTTACTCCTTTTCATAACACAAGAACAAGGGGTCACCAAATTAAATGAATAGGCAACAGATTTAAAACAAACAAAAGGAAGTATTTCTTCACACAACACACAATCAACCTGTGGAACTCTTTTCCAGAGGATGTTTTGAAGGTCAAGACTATAACAGGGTTAAAGGAAGAACTACATAATAGTGGATTACAAGCTAAATATGAGTCAACAGTGTAACGCTGTTGCCAAAAAAACAACAACAAAAAAAGCAAACATCATTCTGGGATGTATTAGCAGGAGTATTGCAAGCAAGACATGAGAAGTAATTCTTCTGTTCTACTCCGCACTGATTAAGCCTCAACTAGAGTATTGTGTCCAGTTCTGGGCGCCACATTTCAGGAGAGATGTGGACAAGTTGGAGAAAGTCCAGACAAGAGTAACAAAAATGATTAAAGGTCTAGAAAACATGTCCTATGAGGGAAGATTGAAAAAAATTGGTTTGTTTAGTCTGGAGAAGAGAAGACTGAGAGGGGACATGATAACAGTTTTCAAGTACATAAAAGGTTGTTACAAGGAGGAGGGAGAAAAAATATTCTTCTTAACCTCTGAGGATACGACAAGAAGCAATGGGCTTAAATTGCAGCAGGGCGGTTTAGGTTGGACATTAGGAAAAACTTCCTAACTGTCAGGGTGGTTAAGCACTGGAATAAATTGCCTAGGGAGGTTGTGGAATCTCCATCTTTGGGGATTTTTAAGAGCAGGTTGGACTAACTCCTGTCAGAGATGGTCTAGAGAATACTTAGTCCTGCCTTGAGTGCAGGGGACTGGACTAGATGACCTCTCAAGGTCCCTTCCAGTTCTATGATTCTATAAATTCATGGAGGATAGGTTGATCAATGGCTATTAGACAGGATGGGTAAGGATGTTGTCCCTAGCCTGTTTGCAAGAAGCTAGGAATGGGCAACAGGGGATGGATCACTTGATGATTATCTGTTCTGTTCATTCCCTCTGAAGCACCTGGCATTGGCCACTGTCAGAAGACAGGATACTGGGCTAGATGGAACTTTGGTCTAGCCCAGTAGGGCCATTCTTATGTTCTTATATTTGTAAGAAATTATGGAGGAAAATGATTTTTGGGGGGAAAATGTGTTTTCCTTGTCATATCCCAAAGTAAAAGGAAATAGGAATCTTCCTACATAAATGAATTATAAGGGATCAGTTTTAATGGTTATGCTCATACCAGAGATTCCTCAAATGCACTTGTATACTGAGCTGATAATGTTTAACGGGCCTTCATAATCGGTAAATAGATTAGAATTCTAAACAAGTACCAGTACTTGAGAGTAGTTCTGACAAGACCGATCATTTCAGTTATTCATGAATGCATAATCACTGTGGTTTTGCAAATTCTAATATGAGAAATTAGGGCTTTTGCAAGGTTAAGCACACACACCCACTTCAATCTTAGACTTTTTTTGTTAAAAAGGAGATAAATAATTCTCAAGTTTAGTCAGTGATTTGCATTGTAGAAAAGAGCATGTTCTCCACTACTCACTCACATTAATGGCTTCATACACATGCAGCACTCCCATTGAAATTATTGGAGGTATGTGCATAAATCCCACACAACATAAGGGTTGCAGAATCATCCTACAAAGTATATACAAAACATCAATAATTTGCACTTCTTTAAACATTAGGTATAAAAACTCAACTTATTAATAAGACATAGGACCTGTTGCTCTACTTACATTGATGGCAACATTTCACTCCCACTGTGAACTCACCAAGCCAAATTCTCTGGTGCTATAATTTGGTGTCGCTCCATTGACTTCAGTGGAGCTGCTCCACTTTACATCAGCAAAACATTTGGCCTGTGCCTAAGTAAGTGTAGAAACCTTATTTAGAAACATTTTACACTCAGGGTTTGTCTAAATGAACACTTAGTTTGCAGCAAGCTGATGCTGTTGCATGTTAACTGTTCCCTACTGCCCTTTAATCTACTCACATTTTAAAGTGGGGAAAATCAAAGCAGAGTGTGTGGAAACAAGATCCACGTGGACACCTACCGCACAGCAGGCTAGTGCGGGGTAGAATTATAGCTCAGCTTGCCACAGACTAAATATTCATTTAGACCAGTGCTCCAGTCCTAAAAAAATGAGAAGTTCTGGAACACACTTCTGGCACTGCTGGTAAGTTTTAGGAGTGGAAGTACCAGAACACCATTATGAATTCCAAAAAAACCCTCATGGAATGGCATTCTGGAGTGTTCCAGCATGACTCGAGCCCTGGTTTAGACACGCCCTCACTCTGCACAGGTGTCAATTATTACACAAGGTACAAAGCAGGAAAACTCCTGGATGTGAATATGTACATTCTACTACATAGTCTAATTGATTTAGGTATTTGTGTCTATACATAATTTATGGATATATAATTCAACAATTTCAATTGCAAATTAAAACTATTGATAGTATACAGGGAATAAGTTACAAAATTGTTATAACCATCATCTCTGGAAGATGTTTCTATAGGGATTCAACTGTAGTTCTGATTTTTCTAGACTGTCTTTCCTTTGGACAGTCAGAGAGAATTTGATGGTGTTCAAGAGTAGTCTTCAGTTTATATATGGTACTAATTATGTTATTTATTTAAATATCTTCAACCACCATTGGTAAATGCTCCTCATTATGGAGTTCAGGACTTTATTTATAAATTCAGAGGTTTTTTTTCCTTAGGGAGACTGATATATAACATTGTGTTTGCTGAGGCAACACATCTGTCCACATGCACTTCTGTGACATGGCTGTAGACAGAGGTTCAGGAGAAAAAAAAATCAAGGACAGTAATGCAACTGATGATCTGCTCATGAAAGAACAATATCTTGGCAATAAAAGCAGAACAAAAACTGGTGATAATGACATGAGATGTAATAGCAGGAAATACAACTGAAAGAAAATCACTCCAGCTGGTCTTGTGGTCACCTGCTTTGGAAGGAAATTGCCCATATTGTAAGGATGGGTAATGGGTCTGCTTTTCCCCGTCACCTGAAGAAGAGGCTGCAGAGTCCAACTCAAACTGGGGCAGAGATTGTTGGAGATCCACAAGAAACCAGAGTCAACCATATGGAGGCTCTGTGACACCACATTGTTTCTGGCAATATCCTTCCATCCCAGCTTCCTGGCTGTATGACTCCATTGGAGCTATGTTAACAGGGTCTCCCCATGGTAGAACCAGCCCCCAGAGGTCCTGGCCTTGGGGACACAACTCTGGCTCACATATGCCCAACCCACCTGGTATACTGACTCCAGGCCTTCACTAGGACCAAAGCAGTGAGATGAAATGGTGCTGCAGAGATGTCAGAGCCTCCCTTGCATGCAGAAGGTGGAGATATGTGTGCATAGTGTCTCCTTAGTATATGGCTCCAAGGGCTTGATGTGGCCATTAATATGGGGGTAAATAGTATGCCAGCTGCTTTTTCTTTTCCTCCCCCAACTGATTGATGGTGTTTGTGAGGACATTTTTTTTTCATAGTGGCCTCTCTAGCATATGGTTCATAGGGTGATACACGCTGAACAAACCTGCCTGTGCCAATGCTGCCCTTCTAAATAGCTATAGGTGTTGTGGTAGGACACTAAAATCAGCTGAGTGAGGCAGTTAACCAACGTGTAGAGGTATACTGAGATTTTCACTGTCCATTTATTATTCACCTGATATGACTCTGAATGCATTGGGTTGTCTTCCTAACATTTCAGTATACCAGTGTAACATGCATAACACCATTTCCATAATATACTCACATCTGCAGATGAGTAATTGATTTTTTTTTTCAAGTTTAAACTATAGGAAATTTGTTTGTGATCATTATGATGGGGTATATAGCACACACAGGCCCTGAATAGTTTAATGTGGACCTGAGATGACAATTATGTTGTCTGAACACACTTGGAGAATGGGCCGGGTATAATGAATGATGAAGCCCAGCTGGCGAAGGAGCTGGAGTTTAATATAAAGAAAAGGAGTTGGAGGAGCAGGGGAGGAGGGATGTGAGCAGGGAGAATGCTACAGTCACTCTCTAGAATGACAGTGGCCAGCACGGTTAGGGTGAAAACCGGGGAAGAGAGTAAGCCCTGGGATCCTCTCCTGACCAAAGAAGTCTGGCAGGAGGCAAGGAAAGAGATGAAGTAACCACTGGGAGTAGAGCAGGTGCCAGCAGTGAACCATGGTAGAAGGGCATGATCTGTTCTACAAGGAAGAGAGCCCTGGGAGGTGTTCAGTGGAGGAACAGAAAGGAAAACATAAGAGGTATGAAAGACTAAGTGTGAGGAGGGTGGAAGTGGGTTTATGTTTATATTTTATGGTTTGGGAATTTATTAGCTGATTCCAGGAGGAATGCAGAGAGACACATTAGAGTTAAAACAACTATGCTTGTTACCCTTATAAAAATTTGTCTAGTTCCCAGTGAAATGTAAGTCGGTGGCCCTGGCTTTCCCTACCAGCCACTGGCAAGGTAGCATACGTCTAGAGAAGGGGACAAGAATTACAGAGAAGGGTGAGGAGAAGGGGGCCCGGACCTGGGGCTTAAGTCAGTGGTATAAGTGCATTGAACTGTATTTGTTGGACTGTCTGTTACCAGGGCAGGGGTGGGTTTACATTGTGACTTGGATGGAGGTCTGGGTTGTGGGAAGAGACCACCGGAAGACCAAAATTGAGTGTGTGCTGGATATAGAGCTGCTATGCCACATCCAGCCACATGGAGGTGCTCTAGTGGGTAGACCACCCCTTCACAGTCATCAGCTCCGGTCAACACATATTATTATCATTACGTTATTTTAATATCCCCTGACTGCTTTGCCAGACAGTTTCCACCAAAGCCGAATATTTTCTGTCTTCAACTGTACTAAATTCTTAAGGACAAAAAGCTTAGTTTAGCATACTGTATTTCGTGTAAATTACAGATTACACATATAGTGCCAAATAATAACACCCTGCCTCACAGTAATGATACCTACTCTTACATAGGCTTTCCCCTCATTGAATCTCAAAGGAGGTCACTATTACTTCCATTATACAGATGGGCAAACTGATGTACATAACAGAACTGGAAATAGAATATAGGTCACCTGAGTTTGTGCTTTATCTATTTGGCCACACTGCCTCCCCAACAAGTTCAAAACTACGACAGACCTTTATTTTGTCAGAGCCATGACTTAACTTTCAGACATTTTTTTTTATTAAAAGTTATAGGGCCAGAGTCCCAGAATATGTAAATAGGTAAGTAAAACATATGTTCTGGCACACTGGCCAATCCTTTACTGGCTCAATAAGTTTTTACAGATTTGACTATATAATTACTGCATAATGGAATGTGGGTTTTTATTAGTTTAGGACTGTTGACGAAATATAATTGAATAGTATAATTTTTATTGTATCAGCTTCTTCATTGGAGCTGGTGGGTGTAACAGTTACTCTTCATTCAGGATAAATGCAAAAATCTGTTAAGCCTTTTTATGGAATAGATAGCTGAAACAATCCACGAAAGCTTATGCTCAAATAAATTTGTTAGTCTCTAAGGTGCCACAAGTACTCCTGTTCTTTTCACCTGAAATAGATGTCACATGGAAGGCCTTAGTTGGAGCTGAGTTATTAGGCCCAAAGGATTTTCTGGAGGGTTGATAATAAAGGAAGGTTTGTGGGATTCATTATAGTGTGTGTGTGTGTGTGTGCGTGTGTGAGAGAGAGAGAGAAAGAGAGAGAGAGAGAGAGAGAAGGAGGGGAGGTGAAAACAAACACCCATACACCACAGGGACAGCCATAGAAGGACATGTAGCTTGAATATAAGAAAAAGCTAAGAGAACTTTTAGGTAAAATGCTGCTGGAAAGAGGCTTGGAACTGAGAGTACAAAAAAATAAGGTTCCTGCTGTTTGATTCCTAACATGTTTAGAGAAACAGTACTTCATGTTGCATGCTGTGTTTATCCTTTGTAAATAAACAAGATTTATCAAAATAATACCTGACTTTATCATCAATTTCTCCTCCTAACAGAAATAATCCACAAGACCCTGAATTTTGGTCTGTCACTTGGGTTAAAAGGGGTGACTGAAGCATTTGGATCTTAGTGAAAGTTAAGAGAACTCGGTGTTGTCAGTCACTACCAGTGTGGTGCTCTGCTCTATTCAATATTGATATCGATCGGCTGCGTGCGTGTGTTCCCTCTGTGGGCTGTCCCGGCTCTGCACAGATCGCTGACACAGCAGACCCTGAGAGAACCCCCAATGACCACAGATTCTTGTAAGGTACGAAGGCACCTGGGCCAGGTTTATTGTCAAAGAGAAACACAGTCTCCAGCTCCCTGGCATAGATGTCCAAGGTGCTGCTAAGGTGCTGCTAGCTAGTACATATGTGCTCCCTGGCAATGGACTCAGCTCAGTCAGTGGCGGGACTTTCCACTGCCTCCTAGGCCGGACAAAGACACCGCCCCTGGGATACATTCTTATACACAGGTACAAACAAGTTACACATCACTCCTGACGTAGTGAGGTGCAACCCCTCTACACAGCAAGGTGCCGCCTCTCACCTTGTACATGTTGGTTCGAATAAAACAACTCTATCCATCATATTACCCTTTTGACCCTGTCTTTAGGATGGGTCAGCTTGTTCCTTGTTATCTGTGTGGAATGTTCCAGTATCAGAGTGTCCTGGTACCGTGTTTATATTTCTAGTATCCAGTACACTATAGGTATATGTTTATGCAACATCAGCCCTATCCTTGACAACTTCTGTGAGCAGGGCCTGCCTGTGCCTCAGGCCTCATACCGGGCCTCTGATACCAAGGTTTATATCTCAGGGCCTCCTCTTACTACACTAGGTACACACAATATCCTTTTAATCCTTTTCTAACCCTTTAGATGGATACAGTATATGCTCTGAGAAAGATGTGACAGTTTCATCTCCGTCAGTTTGTAATGATGTGCAATTTTCTCAACCCTTTAAGATAGGGTTATGCAATAATGGAGACAATAGCCTTCTTTTCCTTTAGCCTATCCTACAATCAAATAGTGATTTTTTTAAGGTAGCTTAAAATGTTCATTGTAACTTCTGTGATAGTCACAAGTGACCCATTAAACATGAATGAGTTCACTGAACCGACCTATATCAAATAACTGGACTAGGAATAAAAAATGCCTTGTGAAACAACATTTTTAAAAGTTTTATTATTTCCTGGATCTTCTAGTTTATGTAACTTGTTGCAAACTGTAAAGAAAAAAGTTAGTTATTGTTTTATTTTATTTTGTAAGTGTTAGTTATCTTTGTCAGACTAAGACCTGGGTTCACAACACAGAATGACTTTTCTGCAAATGGGAAGAAATGTGACACATGTAAACTGTCAAACAACAGAAACTGTAATTAAAAGTGGGTAATGGTTTCCAGGAGCAAAATAACCAGTGATCTACAGAAAGGCAGCAAATAAACTAACAAAGAGTAGCAACAGGCAAACAAGACCGACTTACATTTCACTGGGAACTAGACGCCCGCAGGGTGAAGGCAAACTTCTATAAGGGTAACAAGCATAGTTGTTTTCACTCTAATTTGTCTTCCTTCTGAAAAGGATTCTTGACTCTCAGCCGTAGCATATGGTTCCAATATCTTTCCCTGGCTCTCAGTCCCCCACACTGTTCCTCTTCAGTAGGTGGAAGTGCTCCTGGTGAGGATGCGCAACTCCAACAGAAGGACATCAGCCACTGCATAGCCTAAGGGTGAAGAGATCATTAGGGAAGGTTGTCTTAAACAACTAAGTGAGAGGATTGATGCACATAACAGCCTTCAAGTATTGCAAGGATGTAAACAATTAAAAAAAAAGTACACATAGTAGCAATGGACAAATTTGAGAAAATAAATTAAGATGAATATCAGAGTGAGAGTTATCACAGTATGGAGTAGTTTCCCAAAAGAAGTAACAGAAACCACATTGCTTACAATGCTTATATAGAATACAAATATATCTTGTACAGGTCTCTTTCACAGACAGGAATAGGACAGAAAGATCTAATGTGATTTATCCATCTTTAATATCTATAATTCTATCTAAATTGAACCAGGTAGATGGTTAAGATCATTTTAAGTCTGTTTTGCATCAACAGCACATTTTACATAGCTGACTTAACAGGCCAGTGTATCGATTGATATATATATATATGAAGTTTTTTGTTTGTAATTAATGTTAAAAGAACATTACGTTTGCACATTCAAGTACTCATAATTTAAGAAATAGCAGGATCAGGGTTGATCTTGCAACCTTAATTTGCCCCCTTGTGTGCATCCATTATGATACAGTCTAAAATGACATGATCACATACTCTTTTTTCCAAAGGACCCCTGCCTACTTCATTGAGTACAATAGAGCTCTACTGGGAATGAATCAGGCTTATATAGTGAAGGGGCTGTTGTCTGTACGACTTCTGCTTCAGTTGTTGCAGAATCTGGGAGGTATGGACCTATATCAGGTACTGTGAAGACCGGGCCTAGGCCCACAAATATCTAATGTCCCACCCCCTGAGCTGAAGTGGAGGAGCCTCAACTGAGGTGGTGTAGGAATTTCAACAGAGATCTTATCAGGAAAGACAGAGGGTCAGCCCCTGGCCCCCTTTGATCCCTCTCCTCCGGGCTTCTTGCTTAGATATGCTAAAGCTGTTGCAGAGGCCTGCTAAGACCTACTAATTTAGCTGCTTTTGGCAATAAGCATGATAATCAATATTCCAATTATTGGTAGTGGTGCAGGTTTTCGGTGGTCCACCAAGATCTCCCCATACAGGGTAGTGAGCATCCTCCTTCAGGTCCCACTTGAGGTAAGTGAGAAAAGTGGAGGACAAGACTGCCCTCACCTCCTGGTCCCACCACAGGCAACACGCAGGATGGGAAGCTCCATACAATGGCCAAGTACTGCTGGGTGTAGTCCGGGAGGTTTTAGAGTATGACAACACATCCAGGTCCATCCTCTGGTGCACTAAGGGGAACTCCACCGCCCACACATGAAGGCATGGGCAGCGCCGGCTCCAGGGTTTTTGCCGCCCCAGGCAGCCAAAAACAAACAAACAAACAAACAAAAAAGCCGCGATCGCAATCTGCGGCGGCAATTCGGCGGGAGGTCCTTCGCTCCGAGCGGGAGTGAGGGACCCTCCGCCGAATTGCCGCCGAATACCTAGACATGCCGCCCCTCTCCCGAGTGGCCGCCCCAAGCACCTGCTTGTTAAGCTGGTGCCTGGAGCCGGCCCTGGGCATGGGCTGTGTAGCAGTGGTTCTGCAAGGATATCCTCACCCTCTGCAGCTTGTATGGACCTGGTTGCTGAGAGTAGCTTCCTGGTCCTGAGGAGGTTCTGGTGAAAGACCAGAAACTCAGAGAGCTATCGGGGAGACCACTCAGGTGGAGATAAAAGAGCTGCTGATCATATCAGTGCCCTCAGAGGTGACAGGAAGGCATGCCTTAGCACGCTTCATGCCAGACTACGAGCACCATACAGGAGTCTCTGCAGGGCCTAAAGGCAGAGTATGTGGACGTGGCTGCACATACAGACCAGGACCTCTCCTGGGGGAACTTCAGGGCACCCACAGACACCTAGTGCCCCCCCAGCCAGAAAACGTAAGAATAAGAATATAAAATGGGCATATTGGTTCAGAGAGTGTCTGACTCCAGGCAGCAAGTTCCTGTTCATGGATTACTGGCAGAGATAGATGCCTATCTCCAGGCTGCAGGGAGGTGCCTATTTCTGAGACAGGGGTTGTGCTTAGCACACTCCTCTTTCCTCAGAATCTTCCATTGGCTGGTTTAGGCAGCTCCCTGCCTAGTGTCCTGGCTTTTGTAATGCACTTTCTAAGATGCCTCTTTCTCCCTGTACAATGAAGAGCCTAGGCAGCTAACTCTGTCTTTGTGGATCACAGTGTTGTTCCTGAGACTTTCTAGGTGCCTTAAAGTTTGGTGTTGCATCACTGTGTCACAGTGCCTAAATCCTTCTATGGGTCTGGGCCATAGTGCTTACTGACAATCAAGTCCTTGAAAACAATAATGCCTTAAAGATATTGCAGATATTCTCCTATATCTTTATTAATAGTGGAATTAACTAAAATAAAGAATTTGCTTTATTTTTAGTTGACTATGATCTCTGATGAAAATAAGCCTCTGTAATATAGTCATTTCAACAGCAACAAGTTAAGACTGTTATAATTGTCTGTCACGGGCAGGAGAAAAATACAGAAAGACTCTTCTGATTGTCCTAATGGAGGTAAAGGGTATGATAAGAATGTCCATATTTTTGTGACCTCAAGTTTGCTGGGTAGATTCAAAATCTTTTTTAAAAAAGAAGTATGGAAATCTACATTCCAAAAGTTATGCTATGTCTGCAGCTCCTTATTTCTAGCCCTTCAGTCTGTTACTCATTTACACTAAGGGCCCTTTGCTTTTTGTGCTTTTGTGTAAATGAGGCCCAATCGTTTTAAATAGGAAAGCAGCACCTTGTGGTTGACAGGGCACCTGTGAATGTGAAATGTGAAATCCATGTGTGTGGGTTTTTTTTTCCTGTTTATGGCAAAGAACAATGTACAATGTACAATCCACCACCATAACATGACCCTCTGTGCCGTATCCCATCTTGAATCCTACTTGGAAGCGGACCAGGATAGCCACTCAGATGATTCAGAGCTGGGCCCTGTGTAAAGGCACCTATATAGATAGGTACTTTCATACCTTGGCCACTACTTCATTCTCAATGCCTTTATGTAGATCTCCCTCAATGTGTTTGACTGAATACTATTATCTCCCTCATTGCTCCATGACCATAAATCACAGATCTGAGATTCCCTGTAATCAGATTATTTCTTCATTATTAAAGAAAAATATTGGTGTATATATTTAGGTTATCAAGAACATGTTAATAGACTGTCAAACCTAGTTGAGGCAAATGGGGTCACTCTTGAATAGTTCTGCTCTCCTCCTAGGGAAACCCCAGAGGGAGAAATCTAACAATTGTTGATCAGCCCAGAGGGCTCTCTTGTCCAGAATTCTGCTGAGATCTGTTCTGTCACTCTTCCTGCTCAACATTTATGTCAGGCCTCTGGGTAAGAGTGAGATGATTTGGGTTGAAATACTATCAGTGTGTGCATATCACGCTAATCACATTTTAAAAAATGTAATAATAACAACTTCCCCACGCCCCAATAAAATACAACAGAGGCCTAAACAAGGATCTCCTCTTAACCATGAACTAGCACATTTAAAAAATGCAGCTAAATTTTGTATTTACCTCTTCTTCTACATTCTGTATAAAGTGTAAATAAAACACTGAAGAACACACATTATGAAATCCTTTATAAAATTCAAAGCTTTGCAAGAAGATAGTTACTGAAATCCACTCTACATAATGTCTAGTTTTGAATACCATTCTGAGGCTACAGCAGGCACAGCATGCAGGGGCCAGCAGCCATTGTGGTGTACACCATAAAGTGGTATTTACTGCACTAATTTACCAAAGGACAGCACTCACTCCTCAGTTGCTTTCAAATGCAATTCAAGGTGTTCACTTTAATCTTTAAAACTCTGGGTTGTTTGGATTCTGGCTACCTGAGACCACTTCTCTCTCCCATTGCCACTATGACAGCCAAGGCACTTGAGCTAACACTTCCTCTGAATTTTAAATATTTATGGTCTAGTGGCAGGGAGTTTAGACTTGAGGACCCTCAGATTGCTAATTTGCCTCCCTCACTGGTCTGCTACAGCCCCGTGTTTATTGGTCTTTAAAGGATGCTGTAAGGTATCTCTTTCTTCAGGTTTTTGCCGTAGAGGCTGATTTTGGATGTGATATATAACTTAATGGTGTTTGAAAATATTTGGTATTAATATGAATCAATAAATTCTCCGTTTGTTTGTTTAAATACATTTCATAGTCCAAAGATTATGTGATGGATGTTAATACCCACCCACACACATGCACACGCATACGCGGCCTCCCTTCCACACACAAAGTATCAAATATAGTTTATGGCATAGACTGTTAGCATATTATTGATTTAAAAGTTACTTTGATGTATCAATTTTCTTGTTTAGTGGGACCTGTTATAGGAAATTGGAGATCAGTTGGGTGTAAAGTTTGGATCTGGATCCAAATTTCTACACATTTTTGGGGTATCTGGGTTTGTTCAGGAACTTCTTTAGAAATGATTGGCCAGATTCATCAGTTTGCTCTTCCAGCTGTTTTGTACTACTCTGGCAATGTTGACCCCAATAGGGTTGAAGTGTTTTAAAACTCCTACTTAAACTTTAATTTTGTAACAATCATTCTATCCAATTAATACAATAGAGATATAAATTTGTTTTAACTGACCTGCTAAAGTGGTTTACAACTGCTTTGAAGCACCAGATTGGTTGTATGAAGTGGCACAAGGATCTGACTTTAGGGAGACATGACGTCCTTACTGTTAAGTTTTCGATTGACTTAGTTTAGGTCAGACCATTGACTTCCCTTTAACTTTTTAATTTTGGATGGAATTTTTTAAAAGCTAGATCCTTGGACTGAAGATTTCAGAAAACCTAGAATTCCAAATCTGCAATTTGTTGCTATTTATCAATAATGACTACTGATGTTTAGAAATGTTTCTGAATGGTTTTCAAATTCTATATCAAAGAAACAATATGGAAGGTGCATTTGAATAGTTAAATGTATTTGTATGTTGTCATGTTGATTGATTGAACGGTCATTCTCCAGAAATAATTTCATATGGTTTAAATGAAACTTTGTAGCAGTAACAGACTGTACAAGCCCTTTAGGCAATTTGAAAATGTAATGTTCTTTTGGATCAGAAATTCAGGTGCAATTTATTTCCTATTTATTCAAGACTCAAGGAAGGTGTGTATGGGGGGAAATGGGGAAATCGTGTGGTCATATATATGAATAAAATAATTAATAATTTAAGCCAGAAGTAATGCTGTAAGCTTAACAAGCATAAATCAAGTATTAATCATGTTTACATCATTGGAGTAAACTATATAATCAAATAAATGTAAAGGTACTTGAATGTAAAAGTTGGCACTTGAAACATGAATGTTCCAAACAATGGAATCACCTATTTATAATCCTGGCCTTTCTATCTCCTGTTGTGCTAATAGAGAGTAAAAGGAAAAGTTGACTGCCTGTGGGGTGGGGGATGGACCAACCCACCAGCTGAAAGAAGAAAATAATCTCTCTAAAAATGACTGTCAAGTCAGACCCATTATGAGCACCACAATGCTAAAGTGTGAGGATATGTGGTAAGGCAAAAGTGGTGTTTGAAAATCTGTTATCATGGGTAACAAGCACAGACAAAGTTCTAAACATGGACCATGTTAATGGAAATCTGTAATAAACCAGAAATCTCCACCTTAAACTCTTCAAGTCAGTAGAGGATAAAACTAACAGCCATACTTCCAAAAGGACTAATTTTGTAATTGATTATACACTGATATGCTTGTGTAGAATTACACAAGATGCTTCTGAAACTGGTGTACAAACTGAAGCCCTGATGCTTTGAACCCTAATACATACCGGTATATAAGATTAAGCATGTGAGTGTTTGCAAGATTGAGGCAGAAGGCTCAGAGGTAGTGTTCTCCTTCCTCTTGTTAACATAATATGGTGTCTCAGGTATTTATATCTCTTCCACCACTTGTCAAACTTTCTTTTGGGACAAATGGTGTATATTGTCTTTGTGCTTAGCCATTTCCTGCCATCCTTCCATTGACTCATTACTAGATCAGGCAGGAGAACTGTGACTATGGTATGTTTAGCTGTGATAAAGTTAAACAGAAGTCCATAGAAGTGAGAAGTGTCAGCATGTGGTTGAAGAGTCTGCCAGAATGTAGCTGGAACGTTGGATCACACTTTTGTGCCACCTCTTCTCTAAAATCTGTTATGTTCAAAGCATACACACAAAGAAATTAGAGTTTGTTTGGTTGTTTTTCTGGAAGATTGCAATGTAACGTTACTTTGTTTCTTAGAATCCAGAACCATAACACATAAGAACAAAAGGAGAGAGAGAAAGCAGGCTGTTCCCTTAAGGCACAGAAGGACAACTCACCCCACCTTGCTGTAGGCTAGCTGCTGGTAGATCGACTGCTGAAAGTCCCAAATTGCAAGTTTTCCTGCAGAGCCCCAAGCCTGCAAGAAGAACCAGGAAAACCCTTAGGATTTCAAGTGACAACCTGAAATGTTTAGAGTTTCAATACACCACAAAATCATGTTTTAATTTTACTGGAGGCTGTCATATCTTCTTCTTGATGACCACTTTAGTTATAGCCGCCTTGACTCATCATAGGTCATGCATAGCTGATCTACATTTTGAGGAGCAAACAATTACTAGGAAGCCTGTCAGAACCTATTGCTAGTTGGAATTATATAATGTCTGGTATTATACTTCCATTTTGCCACATCTCTGAATAAGGTCATTAGGCTTCAGATAAGTTCCAAAAGACTAAAATGGTTTTAGTTTGTTTGATCAGTTTAAGAAAAAGTAAACTATTTTCAGTTTCAACACTACATTTCTCTTTCCCATGTGTACCAGCAACTGCTTTTAATTCATGTTTGGCAAATCTAGAACTGTTCTGCTCTAATGTAAGTTTTCTGCATCTCTGTCACTGAAATTAATAGTACACACAAAAAGTGCTAATAAGAGAAATATTTCAAAAATATATGCAAATTTTAAATTATATGTATATTACTCAGTAGACATGAACTTATTTTAATATAAATTGCATTTATTATTGTTTTAGTTTTTCTAGTGCTTTTGCAGATTTTTGATGTCTTCGATTTTAAAATAACTCATTGCCTTTCACAGCAATTTTGTGCACTAACATTGGAAACATAAATTTTTTTGGCAATATCCTTGAAACTTAAAATTGTATTCTCTTGTATTCCAGCCTTAATAGATTTTTAAAATTATTATTGCTGCCCTTATTTTATGTTACCTAATAATCTTTCTGGCCTGCATTTTAAATATCCATCTCTATAACATGGGAACTACTCATTTATTTTCTTTCACTGTTTCTCTGCTAGATTCTTGACTGCTCAGTGTCTGATTCTGATCTCAGCATAAATCTGAATAAGACCCTTCAAGTCAATGGAGTTACACCAGTGAAATAAAAGTGTAGATCAGATTTAGAGAGCCCACATGTTTAATTTTTACTGCAATTGATGTTTCAGATGAGGATCCTGATCCAGCTGAATATTTCATTTGCAGCTCACTAATGGAAGCTAAACTTTATAAATTCAGATTAATCAGAATCAGAAAGGGGGAAACTGTGGCAGTGATAATTCCTCAGAGCAGCAGGTGAGACAAACCATTAAGTGAGATCCTCACTAACAACTGGAATTATTTGCAGAGGGGTGTTACTGAAGAAAGCAAAACTCAGGAGCTCTCATTTTACAAATGAGTTTGGGAGAGCCTGGCAAATTGAACTAATATTTCTATCAAAGTAACTGCTTATATCTATTAAAAAACTGTTTAGGGAGGGAATCAGATATCTATCAGTTTTAGAATCATATAGCAAAACAAACTAGTGAGACAGATGTTTAAATATCCCTACTTGAAACCAAAACCTTGCATGTGACTTAAGACATATTGATCCAAATTATTATGGTATCAGAAGAGCTTCATATTAATACTTTAGATGCATGAGCATATGCAAATGCCAGTCTACATTTTTAGTACACCTTCACTGAGTTGTCTTTTTTTGAGATTATAAAGTTGCATTACAAATACTGGCAGATGCAAAATGGGAGGCCAGCTCTTGAAAATGTCCCATAATCTCAAAAATCCATGGTGTGAAGTGAAGACCTCTCCAGGTGATGCTTCCCAGAAGACTTGCAGCAACAAGGGAAAAAGTAGGGCCTTTTATCTGTTACCCACACTCAGCCAACTTTCAGCTTCCTGGAGACGCTAGATCCCAGCAGCTTTTCCCACTTCCCTACCATATGAATAGGCCAAATGATCAATAGGGCTACTTGTGGAGTAGGATATTTAGTTTGAGTAAATGTATCACAACCTAGCCCTTAGTTGATAAATACAAACATTATACTAAAAACCGAACTAGATCTCTCAAATATGCACATGGAGCAAATCCAACCAATTACATAGTTTTGTTTGGTATTCTTTAGTTCTTTTCCCTCAACCTCACCTCCTTTTTGTCTGTTATCACTTTGTCTGAACTCATATTTTAAAGTCTGCAGGACAGAGTCCATCTATTATATCTGTAAAGTGCTTTCTGACACTTTATAAATAATGTACCTAAAATGAATGAACATTAGCTGCTAAATATTCACATTTGATTAGAGTCTGAAGCATCACAGAGCATCACTACTGAAAAAGGAAGGTCAGCTTACTAAGGGATTATCTATACTGGTGTCTGAGCAGTGAGCACATATTCTTAGTGAACAGACAGCATACCATTTACACCGTACAAGTCACTGCTTAGAGGAAATTCCTCAATAGTCAACACTGCCATTGGCTATTAAGTTCTTTTGGATGCTAAATTAAAGTGAAAAGATAAACAGAAAGGTCTCCTACACATCCTGCATTTGCATCTGAACAAGGAATGTGTGTGTAATACTTTCTTTTGATGCAGTGACCTTGTGAAAAGGGATGGCTGGTATTGTCCTCATTAACAAGTCATGTGTTCAGGGCCTGCTATTTTGGGGTCTGCATAAGTAAATTTACAGGGTAAATTGATAAAATGATTTAGGGGCCTAAACCTCATTGACTTTTTTATGGAGATTAGGCCTTTACATCACTTTGGCATTTGGCATCTAATGGTAAACAGTATGGACTCAAATGCCTACAATATATGCTAAAAAGTTACCCAATTACTCAGGCCCAACAGCAATCATCTACTGAAACACAAAAAAGCTGTGCACATCATGGCCATGATTTTCAATATAATGTTGTTAGAGAGACAAGGTGGATGAGGTAATACCTTTTATTGGACCATTTTCTGTTGGTGACACGGACAAGCTTTAGAGGCACACAGAGGCCTGAAGAAGAGCTCTGTGTGGCTGAAAAACTTGTCTCTCACACCAACAGAAGCTGGTCCAACAAAAGATATTTCCTCACCCACCTTGTATCTTTAATATCTTGGGACTGACACAGCTACAACTACACTGCATACTATAATGTTTTGGGGTTTTTAAGCACTCCACAAAACTCCCTGATGAGGATTAGAGGTTGTTTTGAAAATTTGCCCTCAAATTGTGTAAATGACTTAACAACTTTGTTATTCCAATACTTATTTTCAAATTTTATTTGTAAATAGCAAATCACCTGCAAATGGTGGGAGATAGGCAATTGCCTTATGTTAATCCATGTAGCTAATTACCAGTGATGTTTAGGAAATAGTAGGTTACTTCAAAGACACTATTGTTCACCAAAGTCTGCATGCTGTCAAGAGGCTGCCTGGAAAATGTATAAAGGGCTTTTGGGACTTGATCCTTTCATCTCAGATCTGCTTAAGCTTCATCAGGGGGAAGTTTGAGTCCCAAGACTGAGGTCTCCATTCTCATCTGGATCGCCCTGATATTGGACATTGGAGTGAACCTATGGACTAATTCTGAAAGAACTCTGTGCAACTCTAAAGCCCACCATCTCTACTGTGAAACTGACCTATGTTGAGACACTTTGACAGACCACTGTAGGGACTTCACACCAGTCTCGAAGCTTGTCAATCCTCTCACAGTGTAAAGAGGCTTTGACTTCAGTATCCACAACTGTCAGTTCGATCCTTTCAGGAGTACTTAATTTCATTGTTTTAGACACTAGCGGAACATTTTTTCTGAAACGTTTATTTATAATGGTATAGTCATGAACTGAGATTTGATAGTAGATATAAATAAGACTATCCTAAATACCAGATAGTTTAAGGCAGGGATCGGCAACCTTTGGCACGCGGCTCGCCAGGGTAAGCACCCTGGCGGGCCAGGCCAGTTTGTTTACCTGCCACATCCGCAGGTTCGGCCGATTGCGGTTCCCACTGGCCGTGGTTCACCATCCCAGGCCAATGAGGGTGACGGGAAGCGGCAGCCAGCACATCCCTCAGCCCGCGCCGCTTCCCGCAGCCCCCATTGGCTTGGAGCAGTGAACCGCCGCCAGTGAGAGCCGCGATCAGCTGAACCTGCGGACGCGGCAGGTAAACAAGCGATGTGCCAAAAGTTGCCGATCCCTGGTTTAAGGTAACAAGACATGGCAAAAATAGAAACAGATTATAGGAAATAGGAAGGAAAGGAAGCCAGAGCTAGAGGAATACTAATATTTGGAAGACTTCTTTATCTGTAGAAGAGAAATAGTGCTTGTTAACTATGTAGTAAGTTTCTTGTTAGTTTACTGAAACCATGGTTTAATTTATTTAATTATTGCTGGAATTTTTGCATTTTATACACAAATAATTCACTCACTTTGATGGCTCATCCTTAAAAGGCATAATAGAGAATTATGTTTTAAGAAGATTCTTGAATAAAGACAATTTTGTTGACTAGATTAAGAAATAGAAGGAACATGTAAGAAAGGAAGAAGGCAAAAGACAAGAGTAGGAGAATATGCAGGGAGTGGCTTGGCAGACAGTTTGTGCAAGAAGGGGGGGGAGATAGAAATAGAACAGCTACGTCTCCTAGGATCCTTAAATACATTCCTTGTAAAATAATTGTATCTGTTTTTTCTTTCTTTCTGTTTTAGGGTCAGAAACCTTTTGAGTGTCTTACTACAGTGAAACCATTAAGATTAGGAATACTTTTTAAACAATCCGTTGGAATACCTCATAATGTAGAACTATGAAATTCTTCTGATAACTGGAAAGTACATATGTAGGCAGGTGTCGCGGGATAGGTACACCCCATCATGGGGACCGGGTCACATACAGGGTGAAGAAGGGGAAAAGAGCTGAATAGCAGTTTGTCAGGTCCTATATTTGAGACTACAAACGTGGTAGTACAGCCTAGTGGCTGGAGTCTGTAAGCAGACCTTTCACTCAGAGCAGCACGGGCCAATGGCCAGGTCTGTAAGCATCCATTTCACTCAGGGCCACACAGCCCAAAGGCCAGATTTAGTAAGCGGCCATTCCCCTCAGGACAGCATGGCTTAATGGCTAGAGTCAACAGGGTAGCCCACTTCTGTGGGATTGTGTGGCCTATTGGCCCGTTGGGGAAGTGGGGCACCACTTATGGGGGTGTGGAGCCCAGGGGAGGGGGACTCAGGCCCTCCCTGCTCCTCCGAGTCTCAGCCCAGGGTCCTGGTGGTGGTGATGCTCACCACCGAATCAGCAGGAATCTTCCCAAAACACGCTGACTGGTTTCCCCCTTTCACTCACCAGAGACGATTCTAAGTCCTCTGGGCTGCTTCCTCCCCTTTCTTCCTCGGCGAAGCTCCACGTTGTCCCTGGGTCTCTGGGGTCCTCCGATGGCCTAGCTCCCACTGGCACGGTCTCTTCCCCATGCTTGTCAGTCAGTCTGGAACCCGTCTGGGTCTCTCCATGGTTTGCTTCTGGGGTCGGGGCCTGCAGCCACTCCCTAGAGAGAGCCTGCAGTCTGCGTCCTCTCCTTACATCAGCCTGCCTAGACTGAGCTGGGCTGCTTCCTGTTATACTCCATCTCCAGGCTGATCATGCCCAGCAGAATATGAGGGGTGGGGCTTCCTCAGCCTGCAAAGCACAGTTAACCCTTTAGTACTGGGCAGACAACTCTCAAAGTAGCTGCTGCTGTTGCTTCTGATGCTGGGTCATCCGGAGCTGGTGTTGACTGGTGATCTGCTGCATCAGCTCGGCCTGCTGTTGCTGCTGCTGGGCCTCCTGCTGCTGCTGACTTTCCAGCATCCACTTCAGGAGCTTCTCGGTTCCATTTCTGACTGGTGGGGGGATCTCACTCTCTAATTCCCTTCTTCTGGACCTCTCAGCAAGTCCCAGTCATTGCTTGTATTCTCCACCAGGTTGTCACAGGGTAGGTACACCCCATCACAAGGACTGCGTATATTTAGCTATTGTACAAATTAATAATATAACAATGCATTCTATATAAGCTACATAGAAGGGTCAGCACTGGCTCTAGGTATGAGGCAGTGGGCTGCTTGGTGGCAGCTCTCAAGAGGGGTGCCAGATAGAACAACTGCACCCTGAGAGTGTGCTTAGGGCCCCAAGATAGTGACCCCCCATTAACGTGCTCTGTTTAAACTCCAGGATTAAAAGGCTGGATCCCCTCACAGCAAGTAGGTGAATAGCCAAGAGAGGGTGCTCGACTAGAGCTGTGACAAAGGCATCCTTTTTTAATAGTTCCAGGATCAGATCCTCAAAGATATTTAGGCACATAACTCCCAATCGGAGTGCCACGTGTGTTTGCTGGGGCAGGGCCTTGTCACATGAACAGCAGTCTAGATCTCATGCATCTATCATTAATTGAATTATCTTATAGATGGATTGGGGGCTATTTGAGTTAGCCTATATAATGTGCTGCAAACTTTTCCTGAACCATGTTATGCTGATTTGAAGTAATGATGAGTCTGGTTGGCCCCTGTAGCTAAGTATGCTAAGTTTATGTTAACGTTTATTCTCCTCTTTTTCTAACATGATCAGATCTTTGCTGACTTCATTCTGTTCTCACTCTCCTTTGCCTAGGCAGTACATGTGACAAGTAAATTGTTTTCTAAGGGCCAATTCCTCTGGAGACAAATGAGCACAAGTTCTATATGGCTGTTCGAACAAGCTGCACAGTGGCTTAACAGTTGTTGAGGCTGGCTGAAAGAAAGGAGAAGGTAATCACACCTTCTGTATAGGCATATCACTTGCACAAATAAGTCCCCAACTACAATCCCCATAAATCATCTTATGCATCTCCCTCACCCTATCTCTCCTAGGGAATTGGATGATGCAGGAGTTACCACAATAATCACCATTGGCAGCAGATAAGGTAGGGGGTCTGAATTTTTTCATGGTAGTTTGTGAATTGAGTATGTGTGAACTCCTTTTTTCTATCCTTCTCCTGTCTTCTCAATTGTTGTGGTTGCAATGTCTTCAGTCCAGTTATATTCTGTGTGTTATCACAGTTCCATTTGCACTCAGTAGCCCCATAACATTATGCTGGAGAATTGTTTCATTAACTAGTCACAGGGAAAACACAACCTCTTAGATCACCAACTTCCTTCAGCACCCGCAAATTTCCTTGTCAGTCCTTTAAAAAAATACTAATAATTGTTCTGGAATTTTCTGTTATGACTAGAGCCCAAAATGGCATGGCGGCAGGCAGGGGCGTGCACAAGGGGGGCAAGCAGGGATATGGGTAATCCCAATAATCATTGGGGGCACAGAACTCTTCTGGACCCAGGGCTGTGGCAGGGGGGGAGGAAAGTGAACTCCTTCCATGGCTACAGTGGGAGCTGACAGCTGCTGTGGCCCCAGGCCTATGAGGGGTGGGGTGGAGTGAACTCCTCCTGACCCCGGGGATGTGGCAGGTGGGGGAGGGGGACCAAGCTCCTCCGGCCCTGGGCCTTGGTAGGGGCACAGAACGTGTCCTTCCAAAAGTGGCCAAATTTAAATTCCTGCACATACCTCTGGCAGAAGGTATCAACACAGTTCTCCCCCTAGGGCGAGGATGAGCAAAATAATGAATTGCATAAATGATCAATGTTAGTCACATCACTTAATGCACTACTTGAAGATGCTCAGATACTGTGGCAGTAGAAGAATCTACATAGCACAGAATTAGAGCTGAGCAAGCATTGAACTTTCCATCCTGAGGGAAATTCTGAAGTTTTAATTTTTGTTTTTATCTCTAATCAGGATGAAAATTTGAAATTTCAGATTTTGTTAGCTGAACAAAAATTAAAAAAAAAAAAGAATTTGGAAATGTTGAAACAATTCATTTTGACAGTTTAAATCAAAAAGAAACACTTCTACATTTCCAAAATCAAAGTTTAGTTTCAAGTCTGTTTCCTATTTCCATCTCAACCTCAGAATAGTGCCCTCCAGGGGCCACACACAACTCTTTTTAGAGTATGTCTAGAAAAATAAACAACTTGCATGTTTTGAAACATAATCTAACATGTTTTCACACATGTCCCCAAGGTGCATATGCTTGAGAATTAGTCTGTGCCCTAATACAAGGATCCTTTGGTATGCGGCCCGCCAGGGTAAGCCCCCTGGTGGGCCGGGCTGGTTTGTTTACCTGCCGCGTCCGCAGGTTTGGCCCATCGCAGCTCCCACTGGCCGTGGTTTGCCTCTCCAGGCAAATGGGGGCTGTGGGAAGCGGCGGCCAGCACATCCCTCGGCCTGCACCGCTTCCCGCTGCCCCCATTGGCCTGGGACGGGAAACCACGACCAGTGGTTGCCGATCCCTGCCCTAATAATACAACAGGATAGGTCAGGGATTGGCAACCTTTGGCACACAGCCCTCCATCAGGGGCGGCTCTAGGCACCAGCAAAGCAAGCAGGTGCTTGGGGCAGCCCATTTGCAGGGGCGGCAGCCGGAAGGGATCTAGCATGGGAGCTAAGAGCCAACAGGAGTCCCTGGGAGCTGTAGTTCCTTGGTTAGCTCCCTGCCTATAGAGCCAGCCCTGGAGCAGGGAAAGAACTACATTTCCCAGCATTCCTTTGGCCGTTATCAACAGGAAAGGGAGGGGGGGAGTATGGTAGCTGAAACCTCATGCTGCATCTTGCTGTGAATGGAATGCTCACTGCTAGAACAGGGTGGCACTGTGAACGGGGAACAAGTGTGCCCACGGAGTAGAAGGCTTTGCCCCAGAGATCCCCTTCAGAAGACATCCCCAGCCTGGATTAGGGATACTGGTGTAACCTCACCTTGCAGCCCCCAAAGAAAGAATTGGGTGGACTAAATGGCCAGTGCCCCTCTCTATCTGAAGCCTAGCATTGGAGGTACGTGGATCCCACTAGAATTTAAAATGAAAAGTAAGGGAGAGGAGGCTCTACTAGAGGACCTGGGCAGCTTTAGATACAGTACCAGGCATGTAGGAGGATTTCCACTTCTGAGCCATGGAAGCAGAAATTGACGTTTCCTTTCCAGATTTAGCTAATATTCAGAAAGGGAATCTAGCACCTGCCTTCCAGATTTGAACACCCTCAACATTCAGGAGTGCTCAAGCTCAATTTGGGCAGCTGTTACTTCATTTCTCCCAAATCAAATATACTGATCCACTGTAAATTGCTGTAGAAAAAGTAGGATAAAATTGAGCAAGAAATGCTTCCCAGTGGTTATTAGGACTGGAATTGCTATTTTCAACAGCCATTGCCTTTTTTTTAGTTTTATTTGTTTAAAAGGAAGACAGTGATATTGCATTGGCAAAGAGTGGAACAAAAGAATAATAAAGGCATCTCAGCTTTTCCTCATTTGTGGAGGACAGTCTTGTAATATGCATCCAGATATCCTCCAATCACACAAGCTGAAAATTGTTCCACTTTACTGCAGTTCTGTAACCATATGGGAACCAATCCTGTCTGTGTTCTGTGCACATCTAAAATTCCTGCTGAATGACCCGCCCTGGGAGTGAGTTACCAGTGACCCAGGGCTGGGGCAGAAAGAGGGTGCAGTTGGTGGGGGACAGCCCAGAGTTGGGGTGTCAGGGGGGTGCAGGTGGAGGGGGGAGAGCCCAGGGCTGGGGCGACAGGGTGTGGGTGGGGGGGAGAGGGGCACTGGTGGGGGGCAAGGGGAGAGCCCAGGGCTGGAGCGGCAGGGGGGAGGCCCAGAGCAGGAGCAGCAGGGGGTGCAGGTGGAGGGGGGGGGGGAGTAGCCCAGGGCTGGGGCAGCAGGGAGGTGCAGGGGGTAGCCCAGGGCTGGGGTGGGGGGCAGCCAAATATTTTTTTGCTTGGGGCAGCAAAAAACCTAGAGCCGGCCCTGCAGACAAGGCCTGACTCTCAACATCAACCTTCTCAAGGTTGTCATTATTGCAGATCTGAGCATAGTGTCCTCCAGCAAAGGCAGAGAGAGGCCTGGCCATTGAGGGAAAGCATAATTCATCATTTAGTATATCAGGAAGATAAAATCCCAGAGAGAGGTAGAAAAGAAACAGAAGCATTTGTAGCATGCAAAACAGGAATAATATGAGTATGAGCAGCAGCATCCATTGTTGAAGCCAGCATTGTATATCTCCTGTATTGAATTTTACTATATACTTCTGCACAAAGTGTGGGGGTGTATCTCTAGATGCAAATGTAAATATTAGAGGATATTTTCATGATAGTCATTGAAAATAAAAACAAATATCACTAATATATAACAAAATAGTGTAAATGTTCACACCTACCCAGCTGTAAACTAAATAATATCAACAGAATTTAGTTTATTCGAAAGTCCTTCTATGGAGTCCAATAAAACAAAAACAAATACAGGATATGGTGTTGATGATTCAGTTGGTGGCACACTCTCTGTCACTATTGAATCAATGCCCCAATATGTTATCTGATGTGCTATCTTATAAATGAAAAATAGACTGAGGTTCTGACTATGTGTATGCATTCAAGACTACCTGGCCTGTTTCACAAGATATTGGATATTGAAATAATCAAGATGTTGAATATTAAAATCTTGAAAGAATAAAAATATATTAAAATCAAAATTATTTTTTTTCTATTTGACTGTTTCAACCCCCTCTGACTTCCTGAGAATGATTTCAGCCCTGTCCAAGACATTCTAAATAGTATCCTCCTGCTTGTTTTCTGATTCTTTTGCTGGGAAATGCCATGCATGTGAAGAGACTGGAAGGATGAGGATAATTGTTAACATCATTTTTGGATGGTTTCCAGACTACTAATGCTCCTTTCTCTGAGGCTTATAATGAATTATACTGGTTGGAGCTTGAAAGATTTATTTGAGGCTATTCGTTAAGCCTTGGTGCCTTCATTACTTTTCACATTCTCTAAGTATACAACTTAGAGGATGCATTTACTGCACCAAACTGGCTTTAAAGGGCTTTTTATTGCATCTAGTCTATGCAGACAGCTCCCATAGTCTATGCAGTGAAATGCTTTAGCTGAAGCAGGATTCAGAAGGCACAAAGCTGAGAATATTTAACAACATATAAATTACTTCATTTGATACTTACCTGAAACTGTCACAAGCAATCTCTCTTTCTGTAAAAGGTTGCAAGTCATTCAGATGAAGGGAGGTATAGTCTGTGACTTTAAGGAATGGAGATGAATCCAGATGAATATAAAGTTACAATAGCTCCATTTCCCCCAGAATTTTCTAATTTAATATTTTAAGATGTCTGCCTCTTTGACAGATATACATTTACCTGAAGATAGCACATTTTAAAAGTTAATTATGGATTCATGAATTCATTAGTTTGATATTTATTATGGCATGGTATCTGTTTGTTTATTTGCCTTTGTTATGATTAGCATCATACTGTAGTTATTACTTAGTTCATTATTTGCCTCTTTTGTTCAGGGAAATGAGATTTTATTTGCCTAAGCTACATGCTTTACATAAAAAGGAAGTTCCTGACACTCTGTGAAAATCAAAGGCTAAAGAATATAGAGATAAGGAAAACCAAGCACAATCCTCAAAAAAAGTTTACCACTAAACTGAAGTAGAGTCATGGTGGACACAAGAGATATAAAATTGCTAGACCAAGCAGTGTAAAACCAGGGTAAAGGGAATATGACATCAACCTTTAAGTTTTATATAAATCATATTAATGTAAAATGTGCCAATCAAAGTTCTACCTGTATTTGAAGGCTTTCAAAGTATAATTATAAAACATTCACACAAGAACTGATATTAAGCAATTCGTGCATATCTGGAGAAATAACTGAGGACTGGTAAAAAGCTAATGTTTCAATATTTAAAAAGATAAACCGGATGGTCTAAGTATTTTTAGGCTAGTTCACGCCACATCAATTCCAGACAAAACCATTAAAAGGCTGAGGCAAGATGTACAATCACTATAAAATCAGAGAGTAATAAAATAAATAATGCTGGTCAGAATGGTTTCATGGAAAATAGAACTTGTCAAAAAACTTGATGTTTTTTGATGAGATTAAAAGTTTGCTTGACAAAGGTAAATGTTGACATAATATACTTTGACTTCTGTAATGCATTTAACTTAGTAGTGCATGATATTCTGATTTAAAAAATTGCCATACAAAATCAATATATCCCATATTAAATGGATTAAAAACTGGATATCTGATTTGGATAACTCAAAAAGTAATTGTAAATCATAGAATCATAGAATCATAGAATTTAAGATCAGAAGGGACCATTATGATCATCTAGTCCAGGGGTCGGCAACCTCTGGCACGCGGCTCGCCAGGGTAAGCACCCTGGCGGGCCGGGCCAGTTTATTTACCTGCCGCGTCGGCAGGTTCGGCCGATCGCGGCTCCCACTGGCCGCGGTTCGCCGCTCCGGGCCAACGGGGGCGACGGGAAGCCGCGGCCAGCACATCCCTCGCCCGCGCCGCTTCCCGCTGCCCCCATTGGCCCGGAGCGGCGAACCGCGGCCAGTGGGAGCCGCGATCGGCCGAACCTGCCGACGCGGCAGGTAAATAAACTGGCCCGGCCCGCCAGGGTGCTTACCCTGGCGAGCCGCGTGCCAGAGGTTGCCGACCCCTGG
>QXTE01000010.1:11713492-11727625 GCA_003942145.1 Platysternon megacephalum
AGCTCCTCAAGTCTCCTTTCATACGACAGGCTTTCCATTCCTCGGATCATCCTAGTGGCCCTTCTTTGTACCCGTTCCAGTTTGAATTCATCCTTCTTAAACATGGGAGACCAGAACTGCACACAGTACTCCAAATGAGGTCTCACCAACGCCTTGTATAACGGGACTAGCACCTCCTTATCTCTACTAGAAATACCTCGCCTAATGCATCCCAAGACCGCATTAGCCTTTTTAACGGCCACATCACATTGCCGACTCATAGTCATCCTGCGATCAACCAGGACTCCGAGGTCCTTCTCCTCTTCCGTTACTTCCAACTGGTGCGTCCCCAGCTTATAACTAAAATTCTTGTTAGTCATCCCTAAATGCATAACCTTACACTTCTCACTATTAAATTTCATCCTATTACTAATACTCCAGTTTACAAGGTCATCCAAATCTCCCTGGAGGATATCTCGATCCTTCTCCGAATTGGCAATACCTCCCAACTTCGTGTCATCCGCAAACTTTATCAGCCCACTCCTACTTTTGGTTCTGAGGTCAGTAATAAATAGATTAAATAAAATTGGACCCAAAACCGAACCTTGAGGAACTCCACTGGTAACCTCCCTCCAATCTGACAGATCACCTTTCAGTACGACCCGCTGCAGTCTCCCCTTTAACCAGTTCTTTATCCACCTCTGGATTTTCATATCGATCCCTATCTTTTCCAATTTAACCAGCAATTCTTCATGCGGTACCGTATCAAACGCCTTACTGAAATCAAGGTATATTAGATCCACCGCATTTCCCTTGTCTAAAAAATCTGTTACTTTCTCAAAGAAGGAGATCAGGTTGGTTTGGCACGATCTACCTTTCGTAAAACCATGCTGTAGTTTGTCCCAATTGCCATTGACCAATGGGAAACAATCATCCAACGGGAGCATTTCTAGTGGGTTCCAACAGAGATCTTGTTCTTGGCACAATGGTACTCAATATGTTTAATATAAAATCATTCCTTGTAAAGTTTGCAGATGACACAAAATTTGGAGGAGTGGCAAATAATAAGGATAAGTCCATTTGACAGGGTGATCAGGATTACTTGATAAACTGGGCTTACTTGAACAAGACATGTTTTAATACAGCCAAAAGCCAGGCGCTATCTCTAAGAGCAAAGAATGTAGGTCATGCTTACAGGATGGGGATACAGATTCTGTAGGAGGGTGTCTAATGTGATGTCATGAGGCTGGAAGACTGTGACAATGGTCTAGTGTTGATGGGGAGACAGGTGTGCCCTGTTTTTTTCCCCCATACAACTTTCATGTTGCCCCTAGGCTCCAGCTTGGAGACAGTTCCTATGTACAGATGGAAAGCTTTTGGGACTTTACACCCTGTGATGCCTACACTGATTTCTGTGGGTGACAGGCATGCCCTGACTTAATCCCCAGCTGGATCTATTGGTCCAGGTGGGAAGAGAATGGGGCAAGGAAAGTAAAAATGTTATTTTGTTTTAAACATGATTCAGAATACCTTCATAATTAGTACCTGTACTGCAAATTTGTCAGGTCAGAACCTTCCAAAGAGTAAAAGATGGAAATATCAGCTTTTGCTTTTCATTCTAAAATACTCCAAAGACTTTAGGGCTCCATTCTCACTTTGATACAGATAAGTGCTACTAGTTTTATGAATATATGTATTATTAAGAAGAAGCCATTCGATTCAATTTGGGAATATTTATTAGGGCTTTTTTTTTTTCCTTTCATGTAACCAAATATTTGGGTAGATTGCTTTCTTAACTGTTTTTAGATAAATGTTGTTCAACCATTCATCTAATAAGCCAGATAACCAATAACATAACCATAAGTATAGATTTTCAGAGCCATACATAGAATACTGGGATTATTGAGGGAAAAAAACTTTCATCATTTTAAAAATTGTACCATGTAATATAGGGAAGGTCTCAGTCAAGCCTGGAACTCTTTATGAACAAAAAAGTTTATTGTCATATAGAAATGTCTGGCACTGATGCTGAATCAAGGATGAACATCCTGGACCATAAGAGCTATGGATCTGTTAGTGTTGTCAACATCTGAACGAGCTTCTGCCAAGACACATGACCAGGAGGAAAGGGACAGACATAATCTGCTGGCAAGGGACATGGAGTTCATCTAATTGCTCCAGATTGTTTTCTTTTGTTTTGGGGAGTGGGGTGGCTTGTTTGTTTTTTCTGTAGGAATAAATTGACCAAGCAACATAGACTAAACTGGAAAAGGGTGCTCTTATTCTGAAACAAGAGTATCCATTCAGGGAGTTATACTGGTATAACTATGGAGGGCCGGGCCGGCTCTAGGCTTTTTGCTGCCCCAAGCAAAAAAATATTTGGCTGCCCCCCACCCCAGTCCTGGGCTACCCCCTACACCTCCCTGCTGCCCCAGCCCTGGGCTCCCCCCCCCACCTGCACCCCCTGCTGCCCCTGCTCTGGGCCTCTCCCCTGCCGCTCCAGCCCTGGGCTCTCCCCCCTCCACCCGCACCCCCTGCTGCCCCAGCTCTGGGCTCTCCCCTTGCCCCCCACCAGTGCCCCTCTCCCCCCCACCCACACCCTGTCGCCCCAGCCCTGGGCTCTCCCCCCTCCACCTGCACCCCCCTGACACCCCAACTCTGGGCTGTCCCCCACCAACTGCACCCTCTTTCTGCCCCAGCCCTGGGTCACTGGTAACTCACTCCCAGGGCGGGTCATTCAGCAGGAATTTTAGATGTGCACAGAACACAGACAGGATTGGTTCCCATATGGTTACAGAACTGCAGTAAAGTGGAACAATTTTCAGCTTGTGTGATTGGAGGATATCTGGATGCATATTACAAGACTGTCCTCCACAAATGAGGAAAAGCTGAGATGCCTTTATTATTCTTTTGTTCCATTTTTTCCAATGCAATATCACTGTCTTCCTTTTAAACAAATAAAACTAAAAAAAAGGCAATGGCTTCTGTTGAAAATAGCAATTCCAGTCCTAATAACCACTGGGAAGCATTTCTTGCTCAATTTTATCCTACTTTTTCTACAGCAATTTACAGTGGATCAGTATATTTGATTTGGGAGAAATGAAGTAACAGCTGCCCAAATTGAGCTTGAGCACTCCTGAATGTTGAGGGTGTTCAAATCTGGAAGGCAGGTGCTAGATTCCCTTTCTGAATATTAGCTAAGTCTGGAAAGGAAACGTCAATTTCTGCTTCCATGGCTCAGAAGTGGAAATCCTCCTACATGCCTGGTACTGTATCTAAATCTGCCCAGGTCCTCTAGTAGAGCCTCCTCTCCCTTACTTTTCATTTTAAATTCTAGTGGGATCCACGTACCTCCAATGCTAGGCTTCAGATAGAGAGGGGCACTGGCCATTTAGTCCACCCAATTCTTTCTTTGGGGGCTGCAAGGTGAGGTTACACCAGTATCCCTAATCCAGGCTGGGGATGTCTTCTGAAGGGGATCTCTGGGGCAAAGCCTTCTACTCCGTGGGCACACTTGTTCCCTGTTCACAGTGCCACCCTGTTCTAGCAGTGAGCATTCCATTCACAGCAAGATGCAGCATGAGGTTTCAGCTACCATACTCCCTCCCCCTCCCTTTCCTGTTGATGACGGCCAAAGGAATGCTGGGAAATGTAGTTCTTTCCCTGCTCCAGGGCTGGCTCTATAGGCAGGGAGCTAACCAAGGAACTACAGCTCCCAGGGACTCCTGTTGGTTCTCAGCTCCCATGCTAGATCCCTTCCCCGCAGGGCTGGCCCCAGTGGCTCACCAGAGCCCTGCCTGCCACCTGCATAAACCCTGCACCACCCCATGAGTGTGGCTGGCATCACTGATCTCCCTCCTCAATGTTCCTCTACACCACACACCACTTTTTTCACAAAGTGGGCATTTGTCCTGTTTGTTCTTGCCAATTGATCAAGTTGGCAAGAGCAAACGGGACACATGCCCATTTTTGCAAAAGAAGTCAGGATGGCAGGGACAGGGCTTTAAAAAAAGGACTGTCCCAGCCAAAACAGGATATATGGTAACCCTAAGTAAAGCCTTTGTTTTGGTTGTTTGTGGAAGTGAGACAAAGGAGTGATATTTTTTCGGCATATGGAATCTTTGGATAAAAAGGCTATTTTTTAGACAATTTTTACCTCAGACTTTCTGTCGTGCACTCACAGTGGTTATTCTTGCATCAAGTCTGGCTTAATTCCTTCTTTTCTTTGTTTCTTTATTCTTGTTTCTAATGTTTTTTCTTTCTACGTTTTATTTCTATGTAGTTTTCCCCTTTTCTTTAACTATTTTTTGTATTTGAATGACCTCATCTTGTGTTTCTTGAACTCTCCAATTTCCATTAAAACCAGTCGGAGTTTTGGATGGGCAAAGATCAATACCAAAATGTAAAGATTAGAGGGGAGAATTTGCAAAAGTGCTCACCAATGGCATAACTTTGCTCCCACTGAAGTCAATGGGAGTAGAAGGAAGCCAACACCAAGAGCATTTAGAAATCCTACCTTTAGTGTAAAAGACTTCTAATAGACTGAGCACAGAATGGAAAGCAGTACCTAGGAACTCCTAAATTCTAATCCTTGCTGAGATACAGATTTACTGAGTGACATTAGGAAAGTCATTTCTCCTGTCTTTGTCTCAACTTTTCAGAAGTAACATGGGAATAATACTATTAAATTACCATACCTACCTCACAAACATATTGTGAGGATTAGTGAGGAACTGATATTTATCCTAGACCTAAACTGAATAGTACTTTACTCCACATATAGTACAATTTTGTTAGCACGAGAGAAGGAATCAGAGGCCTTGCCTACACTGGTGGTGGCATGTAGGGTACATGTAGCTACATGCCACTATGAAAAGCAGGCGGTGTCCAAACTGAAGTATGCAGTTACACATGGAAGTGAAAGGCTCTGAGGGTGGGAGGCAGCGTAGACTTTCCCTGCAGTCTCCCCGCTGCCAGTGCCCTTTCTCACTACCACAGTCTTTCACTGCAGCCGAGAAGGGCTCTGGCAACTCCCCATTGTTGGAGCCTTTTCCTGCTGCCTACACTTGCCAGAGTTTTCCTCGCTGCTGAAGACTTTCCCTGAAGTGGGAAAAGGCTACATCAGCGGGGAGGCAGCAAGACACTATGCTGCTAAAATTAGATGGGGGAGGCGCTGCTTGGGTGTATAGAGAGCCATGTACGGTACATATCCTCAAGTTCTGGCATGTCTTGATTCACCTAAGCAGCACCTCACTGTACACACTGCTATTTATACCTGTGCTAGTGGGATATGCAGTGTATGTACTCTACATGCCAGCACAAGTGTAGATATAGCCAGAGTCTGGTACTTACCATTTATACATTACTTTGAAGATGTAAAGCACCATATACTTTTTTTTGACATATTTTGGTCAGCCAAAGAACACATTTCATCCTTTTGACAGCTCAAAGCATATTTCACTCCACGTTAGGCCATCTTGTCTCATCAAATCTGTATTTGGAACTGTCTGCTCTGTTCCTTGTACTCTTTCCTTCATTCTTCAGTCTCTAAGCTATTCTTTTTCTTCTTTTTCACTCTTGTTCTGCCAGCTCAAACAACTTCTGAGTCAGCCCATGGTATGGTCCAATGCTGACTTTTTGGAATGCGTGGCTTCAAACATGATCATTTGTATTTTATTCCAAAGTTCATTTGGGTTGTTCTGCTCTTTCACCTGTGACAGTGCTCCAAGCCCATTCTGGACAGAAAACATGTAGTTTTTATCTATTCTGGACTGACCCAAACACAGAAGACCTGCATCTTATCTTTTAAGTTTTAATGTGATGTTTGAAGCTATGAGTTAATGGTCTGACCCACAGTCTGCACTCAGGAAAGTCTTTATCCCTTGCATGCTTAATCTCCAGCATTGGTGTATCATTGCATAGTAAATTTGGTTCTTTGCCATATTGTTGGGTGACCTTCATCTAGGGTTTTGGGTAAAGATGGTGTTTGTAATACCTATCTGATTAGAGCAGCAGCATTCACAAAATGGTCCCTACCATTCCATCACAGCTGTAATGTTCCACATATATCTACCAGATATCTTTTTCAATTCTTTGGTCACAACAGCAAGCTTTGCTTTATACATACTAGTCACATTCCATGTTCCTACTCTGACCTGAACCTTTGTAAACAAATTATCACTCTCTTCCTTGGTGCAAACATCAGGCACTGAACTTACAGACGGATTTGATATAGCACCGTCATAACCACAGCCTGTACTCTTAATGGCCAGAACCTCTCCTATGTGTAGTTTGTTGCATCTTCTGACCTGGGGGTCTCACTCTCCAGTGTCACATGTGGATTAACACTTAGCCCTTGTTGTGCCATGAAAGTTCTTATGGGAGAAAGTACAGAGGTTGTTTTCCCATTGCATTTCCTCTGGATTGTGATTGCTATTGTTAAATCCCTGATTTAACTTTTCCGTCTTTTGATGACATTTCATCCTTTGAGGGTCCACTATGCTCCCCAGACATTATCCACCCAAAACCATTGGCACTTCCAGAGGGTTTGTCACATTACTTGATACCATTCAACATTCAGTGCCATCCAGTTGCTCGCTGAACTGCTTTTCTTCAGGTCCCTACCCTTTGAACTGTTGGCTCTATCAGGAGTTAGAGCAACTACTGGTGTAGCTCTCATTCACTAGAACACACAAGCCTTCCCACCATGTCAAGCTGCAGTCCCCAGGGAAAAAGCAAAACTGCAAAAAATCAGAGGAAATCCTATGTGGTCATTAGGTATTATAGACATCACCAAAAAGCTTCTTAGTGAAATCATCTAAAGTACATATTTCAGCACTTGAACGCAATGAAATATATTAAAGAGACAGCTTCAGACTTGATTTCCAAATTTGTTGCTTTTGTTAGTTTAAATTGCCCCTAGGGGTTAATTTCCACTACACTGACCCAAGATTTTATATGATTTTAACAGCAATAGGCGGCACACAGCTAAAACACTATGTGTTGTTTTGAAAGTATATCCCCTTATTTTAACTTAATAGATATGGAGGAGGCAGGGTTTTATTGCAGGAGATATTGACATGGGGAAGCAAAGGAGAGCTAAAATACAAAATGAACCTGAAAATATAAGTCCTTTATACAAATACTGTATCTTATGTAACATTGAATCTGAGATGTGTCTTTTGGGATAAGTTTAATATTACTAAAGGAATAGAGATATTATAAAACCAGGAAAATGACCTAGCAATTTAACATACTGCAATACAGAAAATTACCATATGTAGAAGCAAATTACCAGTATTGTCAGCCTGCCTTCTGCTTAAGGTATCTGCCTGTCTTCTGCTTAAGAATATCATGACAACTGTGAACAATAATATGTAGTAAGCGGATGGATGAAACAGCAGAAAAGGCATGAATAGAAAGCAGAAACACATTCTTCTGAGGCATAGTGGTTGCTGTAAACTTACATAGCTTTTTAAAAGTAAATCAGGAAACTACTGAACGTGGAGAAGGTCAAAAGATGGTTTCTAGGTAATTAGAATGAGAAATAGAGAAAGGTGTTTGACATAATTATTCAGGATTGGGTTTCTACTTTTTTGAACATCAAATTCAATAAGAGTAAACATTGAATGCACTCAGTGCATTGAATACATTCCTTGTAAAATGTATCTCTTACTTGTGGGCTCAATCAAGTTCTCGCTGAAGACAATGGGATGTGTCAGTTGGCATCAATGCGTATGGGGACAGGCCTTGTATCTGACATGGGTGACATGAGCATATATATATATAAAATAATTCATTTAACATTGGATGTCAACATTATTTAGTAACAAATATAACTATAATAAGTCAAAATCATGTCACAAAAGGGTAAACTGATTTTTAATTCTCTATTCTAAAGAGGTGATTTTGATTTTGATATTAATTTGAGCTATGGATCCTTAATGAAGATCCTTTTTATTCCTATAGGTCTACATAAGAGCTAGGTGAATAATTGATTTTTTGGTTCTCTGGCGGTTCTGAAAAATTGACAGAAAAGAAGTTTGGGTTGAATAGTATTTAAGCATGTGTTTAAAGTTAAGCATCTGCTTAAATATCCTTCCTGAATAGGAATGTTTTCCTTAACTGAATCCTCAGTCACTATTAGAAAAAAGGCAAATCATTTAAAAATACCATTTAATAATTTATTTGAATAATATAGCTAAATATATGCAAATTATTAAGAGACTACACGCACGAAGTTTTCAAAAGCACATTGACATGAGAACCTGGGTCCCATTTTCAGAAGCGACTTAGGCAATTGACAACATAAGTCTCATTGAAATTCAGTGTGATTTTGGTGCTTAAGAGTTAGATTTTCAAGTGTATTTAGATACCTAAAGTTGCAGATAGGCATCTAGTGGAATTTTCAAAAGTCCCTAAAAAGTTTAGCTGTCTAATATCCATAGATTTCAATTAATTAAATTGAAAACAATGGAAGTTAGGTACCTAGTCTGTTTAAATGATTTTAAAAATTGCACCAGGTGCCTATTTCCTTCTATAGGTGCCTAAATATATTTGAAAATATGGAACTTTAGGCACTTTTGAACATTTTATCCTTAGTCATTATCACTTCATTGAAAACTAATACCATTTTTTATTTGTTATAATTTTCTCTGATGTTCTATTTTGATCTGTTTGGTTTTTTTTTCATTTTCTTGACTTTACTATATACAACACTTGGCAAAATATGAATTTCCTTGTCAAATTCCTTTCCTTTTGGCTCATAATATTGGTTGAAGGGAAACTTATGAAGAGTAGGATCAGAGGCACTGTTAAGAGTAAACAGATTAGATTGCTATATTTTTTAAAGTACCAATCATGTTATGTAAATATAGCTTGTCCTTTTGTTCCTTTCAAGGAGAATTTAAATTTAACAACATCCTCATTGTTTCAAAAAACTAAGACTCATGAAAAAGATGCAGTAGTATTTTATAATGACCCAATGGTAATTAATTGATTGCTTCATCAATGAAGTCTGTCTAAAGAAACTGTTGTATGTCATGCCCAACCAGAATTTTTTAGCTTAAGCCTTAGTAACATATTTGGGCTTTCAAAACTATATAAAATGATTTTGTGAATGGAATTGTTCATAAGCCCTGTTGTTCCATGTTCATCTTGTAAAGGTTACCACCTCATTTTTCAAAATATTGGTTATTATTCTTTGTATGAATGCTCCTTTTCCATTCTCATCTCTTTTCTGCACTGCCAGATCTTGTAGGCAATAGCTACAGGTTAATATAACTGATGTATCAGTCTTCAGCTCTAGTACTTCATAACTTCAGACATCTAGTCCTTGGGGTTACATGGTCATATACAGACTTATCTATTATTCTTTCATTTTCTTACTGCCTCAGCTCATCTTAGACTTTTAGAAATGACTGATATGATGGTTTATAATTCTCTGGGTTTCTGGTTGTTTGCACCATAAATTCTCAGTTCTATTGGAAGACTGGCATTTCACATACTTTTTTTTGGACATTCTTCTAATTCTGTTTTGTGTTATTATAGCTGTACTGGTATTGCTTCAAGTACTTAATATGTTTCTGTCACTGATATTTATTCTACATATTTGTTGTTCAGAGTTCCTGGCACAGAAATTCACTGCACCAAAAAATCACAATGAACTTTTTATAGACAACTGGAACGACATAATCTAAAATATTTGTACAAAGTAAGAAATATTATTTAGCAATATGATTTTTAAAATGAAAGAAACCTGAAAAACACAGTAATATAATTCATAATTAAAAGGTTTACATAAAAATATGATTTATCCAAGTGAAATATTTTGTTTAGTCTGATACATATTTAGCATTTTAAAGGTAAATGTAGTTTTTACTCTTTTAGGAAACTTCTTATTTTATGATTTAATTAGGCCACAGATGAGTAGTAGCACTTTGCAAATAGCACCATTGACTTCAACGTAACTAATCAAGGAGAAAGGAAACGTTCAACATAAGTAGCAGTATCATAACCTGGACAAACTACTGCTATATAGGCCTAAAGCTCCCAACATCTCTCACAGTTATGTTAAGGGAAACTAAAGAGGTATATTTGGCTTTGAGCATGACCCATTTTCATAATCTATTTTAACAGCTGCTTAAGGTTGTTTTAACAGCATATGTTCTTGTGATTGGCTAAGCTACTTGAATAACAAGTTATGAAGTGGTAACCAAAAGCACAAAAAAAGAAATAAGTGGGAGGTGTACAGGGAACAAAACCTGTCTCCCAGGTGCATAGGAACAGTTGACCACAAATGTGACATTAACATCTGATTATATAATATAAACATAAACATTAACCAACCATAAAGGGCAATATGAAATGATTTGTTGAGAAGTGTTATGCAGCTAACCACATACCCTAGTATTGACTCTGTTATTAAATAAGGCCAAATTGTTATGTCATTTTGTAAATATGTCAGGTTGGAAACTTGGAATGTATTGGAACCTATGACTTAATATGTAGCCGACTAGACCATTGACCACAAAGCTGACATTTGATAGTGATTGGACAGTTCTAGGTTTGTATCTAATGACAACTGTAGAAAGACGTAAATGAGTGAGGTATAAAAACTCATTATGGCCACTTTGCACCGGTGCGAGCTGCATGTCTTGACTCCAGATTGGTAAATGTTGCCTTTCTATGTTTGTGCTGATCTATCTTTGGTTAGACCAATCTGACTAAATAAAAACAGATTGAGTTTGGCTATTTGATGTCTCACTAATTAATAATCTTAACTGAATTCATTCTAACAACTCTTTATTAAGTTATTTAAGTTCTAATTCGACAAGGTTCCAAAAAAGTTGACAAAAGGATGAATATTTTGTTGGTTTTGTATAGAATGCAGCCATTTGATTAGCACTTGTACTTCATTTAATGCTTTTCACTCCCTATTTATTACAATCATCTGATCGTTAATCTGGCTCATTTTCAGTGACATGGCAATATAATCGTTAATGAGCACCTTAACACCAAAGTATTAGGCAGCTGGCAAATGGATGAGCATGGCAATTTGGAAATAAGAGTTTAAATAAATCCAGTCCTGCTTCAGGATAGCAAGATAGTCTATAAGTACTGTGCTTTAATGCTGCCTTGAATATGAAGTAAATTCAGTGATTTCCTGAATCAGGGCCAGAATGTTTGATGGGAGACCATAATTCAGATTATTTGTGCGAAGGCTGTGAGTGTGGGGGTGGGAGAAAAAGGAATGTAGCCAGGTTGGGATAACTTTACTGTGAAAGATTTGTTGTACAAAAGCTCAGTGCATGTTTTCTACATAAATATTTCATTGTGTTTATATATTACAATTTATTATTTGAATAGTGCTTTAATGTTCATGGCTCTTTACAAATAACCACAGATGACTCCTTCCTAAAAGAGTTAAATTTAAACTGATCCACATAGACAGGGGCCTAGATCTGTCAGGATGTCCCACTGAAATCAATGAGGTTAAATACAGGTGTCTGATGGAGCAGATCAGCTGACTGGATAGTACCTAATTTAAGAAAAGAGCAATAGCAAGAGGCAACAAAGTGTTGTATGTATGTGTGTGTCCGTGTGTGTCTGTGTGTGAGGGGAACAATGAAAACAGTATGATTATATGGTTTCTTGCTAGAGATAATTTTTAAACAGGAGTGGGGTGGGGTTTAATATTAATGAGGCCCTACTATGACCACCACAATGAGCCCCGTGTGATTCATACACATAAAGCGGACCCATTCAAAAGACATTAACATGTTATTATTTTGCAAAAATCTGTCTCTCCTGCAGTCTACAGTGCACAGGTGATGTTAGGGAGCAGGGGATGTTTGAAGCTAGTGCATCTGTGACTAAGCAGATCCACCAATCAGCCCTCTCCATCATGTAGGGAGGTGCAGCAGTGATTGGGCCTACTGCAACCTTGAAGCTTTCCAATACTTAGCAAGTTGGGAGGAGGATTCCATCCCCTGTAATCCAATGGTGCATCCCATTTACTTGCGCGAAGTGACAGGTTCGGGATTTGGCATTTATTATATTCACTGTAAATGTCCATTGAAATCGTTGTGTGGTAGATGATTAATATTTTGCTTTGCAAAGTAGTTTCTCAAAACACTGAGGCCTTTAATTTTACTATTGCTTTATACTCAGTGTGAAATAGTCTTTTCTGATTGTGCTATTTTACCTTAAAAAATATAACCAAACACAGTATGTTACATAATATTTGACATTGTCGGCAACCACTATAAGTTGTTGTAGGTTTACTACATCTGCAATCCTAACATTAACTGTTGAATGACTTATTCTTTTATTTTTTATGTTAGAGCAGGGGTCGGCAACCTCTGGCACACGGCTCGCCAGGGTAAGCACCCTGGCGGGCCGGGCCAGTTTGTTTACCTGCCGCGTCGGCAGGTTCGGCCGATCGCGGCTCCCACTGGCCGCGGTTCGCCGTCCCAGGCCAATGGGGGAAGCGGGAAGCGGCGCGGGCGAGGGATGTGCTGGCCGCGGCTTCCCGTCGCCCCCGTTGGCCCGGAGCGGCGAACCGCGGCCAGTGGGAGTTGCGATCGGCCGAACCTGCCGACGCGGCAGGTAAACAAACTGGCCCGGCCCGCCAGGGTGCTTACCCTGGCGAGCCGTGTGCCAGAGGTTGCCGACCCCTGTGTTAGAGAATCTGATTAAAATAAATGTATTTATTGTTATAGCTGTTAATAATAGCAGTTGTGTTCATTTCGTTAACATTATCTATTATTGTGCATATATTTTTTGAGCTTTGTTAAGTAATAAGTATTTGGATGTCTGCAGCTAGCAGTTGGCAAAGGGTGAAACTCACTTCACCTGCATGGATTCTGAAGCAGACAATCCACTCTGGCTCCACTAATATTACAGTTCAGTAGTGAGACTATGTAGCCAGCAGAGATATATATTCTTACCCAATGGCAGAAAATAGGACCCTACGCCTCAATTTTTCTTTGATTAGTAAGCCTCATTTCCCTGTTTTCTGTTTCATCTCTATGAAGTTCAACATCCCCACAGAAGGGCTGATAGTGTCTACTGCTCTCAGCAAACACCAAGCTTACAATATTTCACTTCTGTTGAGGACCCAGGAAACACCACAAATTGATTTCAATGGGAGAACTCACAGAGTAAGGGTTGAATCCGATCCTTAGCAAGCTCTGATCTCAGGCAATCATAACCTCTGAAGACATGAGTTAAAGGAGGTTGGAGGTAAAGAGTATTTCCATGCATAAAATATTTACCAGCTAAGAGTGTCCTCACTTAACTTTGTTATTTAACACATCAATGTTGCTTATCCCCATGGCAAATTCATGTGGTTGAAACTGTAAATTAAACTTTTCTATATTTCTCCAAGTACCTTTAACAATTTTTCCTCAGAAGATGTGAAGTTCACAGCAAAGTCAAGTTATGTTCTTTTGTTTGCTTTTTGCACTTAATTTTTCCAGAAATATTTGGTTGGAGAAAGTTTCACTCCCCAAAATTTGCAGAAAAATTGTAGTATAATGTAGTAATATTGGTTTGGGTTGTACCTCCATTAGGCTCCTTTTATTTAGATCACTCTAGGAAACTGCAGTTTTTCAATACATGTTTATATTTTTTTCCAAAAAGTTGGCTTGGTGTAGTTTTCCCCACTTTGTGTAATTCTCATGTTACCTTTTTTATTTTAGCAACACTCAAAGGACAGGACATGTATGTAACCCTTCTGCCCATCTGAGTTGGCAGCAACAAGGGCCGGGTTCAGTATCTAGGGGTTCCGTTTCAATAACACAATGCAAAACCTGCTCGAGCCCCCACCCAGTGACCTGGGACAATTTCATACCACCCCCCGGGCGCCTCTAAGAGGCAATACTTCCCCTCTCGCAAGCACGGAGTCTGAGTGTAGCAAAATCCTTTTAATAAAGGAGGGAAACAATGCGGCATTATATTGGGGAAACACCACAAACAGGATTCATAATACAAACCATGAGCAAAAGACCCACCCCCAAGTAAGGTTGGCAGTGTCCTTTTCCCCTCAGGGTCTGAAGTCCAACAACCCAAAAGATCACCCCAAAGTCCCAAAAGTCCAACACCTCTAAAGTCTCTTGAGTCCAACAACCCAAGAGTCTCTGTCCTTGGTCA
>QXTE01000010.1:11727975-11959204 GCA_003942145.1 Platysternon megacephalum
GCAAAACCGGCTCGAGCCCCCACCCAGTGACCTGGGACAATTTCATACCACCCCCCGGGCGCCTCTAAGAGGCAATACTTCCCCTCTCGCAAGCACGGAGTCTGAGTGTAGCAAAATCCTTTTAATAAAGGAGGGAAACAATGCGGCATTATATTGGGGAAACACCACAAACAGGATTCATAATACAAACCATGAGCAAAAGACCCACCCCCAAGTAAGGTTGGCAGTGTCCTTTTCCCCTCAGGGTCTGAAGTCCAACAACCCAAAAGATCACCCCAAAGTCCCAAAAGTCCAACACCTCTAAAGTCTCTTGAGTCCAACAACCCAAGAGTCTCTGTCCTTGGTCAGTGCAGCCCCAGAGTTGCAGAGTTTTTGCCCCCCACAGCCTGGGTGGAAGTGGGGGGAGAAAGGGTACGCAGGGTGTTAAGGGGCACCTTACGTGATCCGAGGCCAACTGCCCCGCCTCTCCGTGGGGTTCTGCTGCCGCCTTCACCACGAGCGGCTCCCCTCCACTATCCGTCCCGTGAGCTGCACCAGCCGTCCCACAAACTGCTCCGCTCCACTCGCTGTCCCACGGGCCGCACCAACCGTCCCGCAAATTGCTCCGCTCGCCGTTCTGTGGGCCATGCCAACCGTCCCACAAACTGCTCCGCTCTGCCAGCTGCTTCGCATACTGCTCCGCTCGCCGTTCCGTGGGCCACGCCAACCGTCCCACAAACTGCTCCGTTAGCTGCTCCACTCCACCACCCGCTTAGCAATATAGCTTCAGGCTCCCCCACTAGTTAACACAGCACTCAGTGATCTCAGTTCTTAGTACCTTTAGTGACTTCAGCTCTTAGTGATTTCAGCTTGTAGTAGGGGAGCCCTAGTTCTGGTGCACCATTGGCCCAAAGCAAATTCAGCTCAGCAGTCTGTAACTAAACTCCTAATGGAATCAAAGTTAGCTCTGACATTCAACAGTGGAGAGAGAAGGAAGTGCAATTGGTGTTTTAGGCCCTCAACCGGGGGCCCATCCCATCAGGTACAACTACCTATCCCCAGCCTCTCTCAATTCACTGGGTTTTGGAACCCATGTCCCCCGTCTAGCAAGTGCTACTTAGTTGATGGTGAGTCCCTCTGTCATAAAACAGTTCCACTGGCCTTGATTCACATAACCATGGTAACAACACTTTATTCTTCCTGCCCCAATAACAGAGAAACTGGGGATCCTACAACAGCCAAAGTTACCATTTTGGGCTGCTGTAGGCTCATGCTAGGCGGAGTGGGTGTGCCTATGCAAACAAGATCAGCCCCTGAAGTTCTTTTCCACACTCGCCATAATTCACCACCAGATGTCAGGGTAGAGCTCATCCTGACTCTGCTTACATCCTCCCCCCAGCCGAGAATTTGTCGTCCCTTTAAATCACACTCCCTATTATCCCAACTCACTGGTCCCCTCCAAAGGGCCTCAGATAGCGCACTTTAGCCTCCACAACCCTGTGTGCTAAATGTATTGACTCCTCACTAGTCACCCCAGGTGCATCATAAGTTAACCGTTTCACTGGTCTTATTACCTTGTCTCGCCTATGGAGACTCTCTGTTGCCGTGGTAGAGGGGACATCCTCTTGAGCGACGGAGGGAGAGGATTCCTTTGAGGGCTACTGGCATAGGCCCCTGCATTTCTAATTCTAACAGGGAAGGGTCCAAGGTGCCCAGGACATCCTCCACCGGTATGTCTCCATTGTCCAATAACCTGTGTGTGTCATCATACGGGGGTCCCACCAACGGCTCAGGGATGTCAGGAATGGGCCTAAATACTTCTGCCCTGGGGTTTAGGGTGGAAGAGGAGGAGCTCTCTTTTGATTCAGCTGATCAAGACCGAAATTGTGTCTCCATCCCAGGATACACCATGGTTGTGTCTTCCTCCTCAGACTCACTCTCGGATGTGCTGCATAGGGGTAGGTTAGCTGCAGGGGGCCGGCTGTCCACGTTGGAGGGCGGCTTTGGTCCAGCACCTTCGTTCTGCCCGGTTGCCCAGCTGTAGCCCATCTCATAAGGGGTGCCTACCAATTCCCCCACAGGGAGCAAAAGGTTGCTATGCACTGTCTTTGCCCTGGACCGTCTTCAGGTTTGATTTTGTAGACCGGCAGGTCTCCTAGCTTTTCCATCACCAAGTAAGGTATTGCCTTCCATCTGTGAGCTATCTTGTGTTTGCCAGCAATACCCAAATTTCGCAGCAGGACTCTGTCCCCCGGCTGGAGCTCTTGCAGACGTACCCTAGCATCATATCGATGTTTGTTGCGGTCTGCGTTCTTCTGAGCCGCAGATGTAGCTAAGTGATAAGCATCCTGCAGCTTCTCTCTTAGTTGAGATACATATTGCTGATGAGTTTCATAGCTATCTCCATCCTCCGATACACCAAAGCACAGGTCTATGGGTAATCTCGGTTCTCGCCCAAACATTAAGAGATATGGGGTGACTCCCGTAGCATCGTTCTTTGTGGCGTTGTAGGCGTGCACCAGAAATGCAACATGTTGGCTCCAGGTTGCCTTCTGCTCTGGCCGCAAAGTCCCCAACATATCTAATAGGGTTCGGTTGAACCTCTCTGGCTGAGGATCACCTTGAGGGTGATAAGGCGTTGTCCTAGACTTTTTAATTCCTGCTATCCTCAGCACCTCCTTCAGAAGGTGACTCTCAAAGTCCCGCCCCTGATCCGAGTGTATCCGGGCTGGGAATCCATAAACTGAGAAATATTTTTCCCACAGTACTCGAGCGACAGTGGTGGCCCTCTGATCACGTGTGGGATATGCCTGCGCATACCGCGTATAATGGTCAGTCACTACTAGAATGTTCCCAACATTCTTTTTGTCTACTTCTAAAGACAAGAAATCAATGCATACCAGCTCCAGAGGTTTGTTGCTGGTGATGTTCTTGAGATATGCAGCCCTCGTGGGCAGAGTTTTCCTTTGAACACATCGAGCACAAGTCTCACATTTCCTACGAACATCTTCAGCCATCCGGGGCCAATAGAACCTACTACGAAGAAGTTCCAGGGTCCTCTCCATCCCTAAATGTCCAAAGTCATCATGCAGGGCCCTCATGGCCAGGGCTCTGTACTCTTTCGGCAGCACTAGTTGAGTCCGTTGCTTTTGTAAAGGGTCTGTAGTCACTCGGTGTAGCACTCCCTGAATCAGTTTTAGTTTGGTCCATTCTCTCAATAGTAGTTTACCCTCCGGGTTAGGTGGGACAACCGCAGCTGGGTTTTGCCCCTCCCTTTTGGCAAGTAGTGTATCACGAATGTCAATATCTTGCAGCTGGGCTTCCTGCCAGTCAGCCGCATTGAGCATGGGCAAGGGAGATTGGTCCAATGCAATATAGTTCACTGAAGCAGAAGGCACGCATTCCGGGGGCAGGCCCAAAGCTTCTGCAGCACATCCATGAAGGCTCTCATGGGCCTCTCTCTCTCGGCGACTCACACTGCAAATAGCTCTCACTCCATCTGTGGGTATCACAGCAACTTCGGGTGCCTGCGGACGCCTGGACAATGCATCTGCATCTACATTGCTTCTCCCTGATCGGTATTGAATGCTGAACTCATAGCTAGCCAAGGCGGCCACCCATCTCTGTCCTGTAGCATCCAACTTAGCACTTGTTAACACATAAGTCAGTGGGTTGTTGTCTGTCCACACCTGGAACTGAGCACCATACAGGTAGTCTCGAAATTTCTCAGTGATGGCCCATTTCAAGGCCAAGAACTCCAGCTTGTGGGTGGGATAGCGAGTTTCACTATCAGACAGTCCTCGGCTGGCAAAAGCTACAGGTTTACATTTGCCTTCCACTTCCTGGTACAGTACTGCTCCCAGACCCTCCAAACTGGCATCAGTATGCAGGATAAATGGCTTGCTTGGGTCAGCAAAGACTAGGACTGGAGCATGAGTTAGGCAAGTAATGATTTCTCGAAAAGCCCTTTCACATCTCTCATCCCACCGTGGCCCAAATGGTTCGAAGGGGCCATAGTGTCTCTGCACAGGAGGCTTTGGGGACCTCCCCTTAATCTTGGTCTTAGATTTGTTCTTGCTGGACTGGTATCCCCTGGTAAGATCATTAAGAGGTTTTACAATAGTAGCATAGTTTTTCACAAATCTGCGGTAGTAGCCACTAAACCCAAGAAAGGTCTTGAGTTCTCTGTAGTTTCTTGGACATGGCCATGTAGTGAGTGCTTCTATTTTATCGGGATCAGTACTCATACCCTCTTGGGACACGATATGACCCACATACTTCACTGAGGTCCTGCAGAACTGGCATTTGTCAATTGAAAGCTTCAAACCATAATCCTCCAACCTATCAAGCACTTTAAGAAGTCTTTCTTCATGCTCCTCCAAGGTTCTTCCAAACACAATCAGGTCATCCAAATAAACTAACACTTGCAGTAAATTCATGTCTCCCACAACTTTCTCCATAAGACGTTGAAATGTAGCAGGTGCTCCAGAAATCCCTTGGGGCATGCGTTCGAACTGATAAAACCCTCATGGGCAGATGAAGGCTGTCTTCTCCTTATCTTCTTCTCCCAGAGGGATCTGGTAGTACCCACTCCAAAGATCCAACAAAGAGAACCACTGGCTTCCCAGCAAACAGTCTAAGGCATCTTGGACTCGGGGCATTGTGTACTGGTCAACCAGAGTACGGCGGTTTAGGGTGCGGTAGTCAATACACATCTGGATTTTCCCATTCTTTTTACGGACCACCACAATGGGTGAGGCGTATGGGCTGCGGGACTCTGTAATGATGCCATTCGCAGCCAGCTCCTGAAGATGTTGTCGCACATCTTCCATCTCGGAGAGAGCAATCCTCCTAGATCTCTCCCTGAAAGGTCGAGAGTCATGTAGTCTGATGTTGTGCTCTACTCCTGTTGCACATCCCACATCCCACTCATGCAATGAGAACACCTTGGATCTTTCACAAAGTTTCTTCCTCAGTCGATCTTTCCACTCCTCGGACAATGGTGAATCTCCAAAGTCAAACTTTGCTGGGTCTATTGTCGGAACTTGAGTCTCACACTGGGGTTTTACAATTGATTCCGGCTCAAAGAGGTCTGCTATCTTTTGTCCTTGCTTCACAACAACATCTCGACTTGTTTCATTAGCAATCAGTATAGTCACCTTTTCCTGGGCTTCAGCAGGTAGGGTTATGACTCCACTGGGGACCAGCACTCCTTCCGGGAGCTCTCCTTCAACCGGCTGCTCTACCATGGCTAATGCCCCTTTACTGCCTTTCAGCCTGGTACTCATGACAAGCACTTCTTGCTCCGTCCTTGCAGGCACTACTAAGGGGGTTGTGCCCATGTACTTCAGTGCCCCAATCGGTAGCTCAGATGTCTCCTTTTTAGCGCTCTCAATCTTCCTATAGGGTTCGGCACAAAGCGTATGGATCATCAGGGTATTCAGGTACTGGTCCCCAGCCCGTCATCTGCAGTAATCCGCAAGCACCTTGAAGAGACTGGAGTTGGTGCCTATCAGCACAGACACATCAGAGGTCCCTTTAGGGTCAGGGCATATTAAGGCAGCTGTGTCTACTTCTTCTCTTACCCCAGCAACCTCCTCTGGGAATTCCAGGTGCACTATGACATACCCTTGGTAGGGGTATTCATCCATGCTGAGGCCACACAGACCAAGGCCAATCAGTGGCTGTATAGGCAAGTGCCTAAGCATCTGTTGGTAGAATGACTGGAATATAATAGTCACTTGAGATCCAGTGTCAAGCACGGCTTTACACTCCGCCCCTTCAATCCTCACCGTGACCTCTGCTCGAGGCCCTATCAGTCCTGCGGGGATCCCAGCTGGACAGCCTTTTCTGGGGGAATCTTCAAATCCTGCAGGCCTGGGTGGTCCCTGTCCCCAGACCCTCTGACAGTTACCGGATCTCTCCCAACTGATCCTCAGCTTTCCATACACTAAGGAGGGGTTTTCTTCATTATGGCACTTGGCAGCGCTGTGCCCATCCTGACCACATCGGTGGCAGAAGAATTCTCCTTTCCACCTTCGCCTGGGTGGGACAGTGGCTCTAAATGCTGACTTCTCCATCGCCACAGTCTGAAGCTCCTTATTCCTGGAAATCTTAGCTCGGTCAATGGTGCTTTGCAGCTCCGCTATCCGTTCTGTCAGGACCTGTATTTGCTGGGCAAGTTCCTCTGTGGTGCTCACCATCAGTACACTGGCCGTTTGCAGTGGTGTTGTGCTGGCTGGCTCCAATGTTTGGGCTTCCCAAAACTCGCTGGCCGCCTGCCTTTCTTCCTCTTCTCTGACCTCCTTTATCAGCTGGGAGTAACTTGGGGGATGTTCTTGTCGTTCTCTTAGCCGGAGATGAAGTAGAATCGGGTTCTGATACTGAGTTCCTCTTACAATCTGAGCCAGTCTGGTCTGATCCATCTGCTCAGCAGTCACTGCTCCCCTCATGACAGCTCTCTGAAGCAGTCTCTCCAGCCTCTGTATATAGGCTGAAATCTTCTCGCCCCTTTGCTGTCGGGAATTAAGGAACTTACAGTAACTGTCTTCAGGACCCTCTATGCTCCCAAAGGTATGATCAAGGGCCTCTAGGCAGTCCTTCACACTGACCCCAGGGTTAATGAGCTTCAGGGTGCGAATCACATCTAATGCTGGGCCACTAAGGCTCTCTATTAGACATCTTCGCTTTTCTGCATCGGGTACGGCCCACTCCTGCAGCATTTCAGTGGTATGCTCCAACCAGGGTTCAAACTCCTCTTCCCCAGCAAATAACCTTAACTTACGACAAGAGTTTGACGTAGCATGGGACAGCACAACCTTTTCCAATATTTGCCCCAGTGCTTTTGCCCAATCATTGGCTGAGGCTGCGGCCCCTGAGCTAGAGGCTGCAGGGCCGGGGCCCAACAAACCTGACATATTAGCCATTATACAAACAGTAATTTCCTCAAAATATAAACACAATTGTTTCCCAATGCAGTGGAACACTCAACAGGTGCTTGCGAGGGGTACTGACCCAGGGATCCCGGACGAGCCCCCAAAAATGTAACCCTTCTGCCCATCTGAGTTGGCAGCAACAAGGGCCGGGTTCAGTATCTAGGGGTTCCGTTTCAATACCACAATGCAAAACCGGCTCGAGCCCCCACCCAGTGACCTGGGACAATTTCATACCACCCCCCGGGCGCCTCTAAGAGGCAATACTTCCCCTCTCGCAAGCACGGAGTCTGAGTGTAGCAAAATCCTTTTAATAAAGGAGGGAAACAATGCGGCATTATATTGGGGAAACACCACAAACAGGATTCATAATACAAACCATGAGCAAAAGACCCACCCCCAAGTAAGGTTGGCAGTGTCCTTTTCCCCTCAGGGTCTGAAGTCCAACAACCCAAAAGATCACCCCAAAGTCCCAAAAGTCCAACACCTCTAAAGTCTCTTGAGTCCAACAACCCAAGAGTCTCTGTCCTTGGTCAGTGCAGCCCCAGAGCTGCAGAGTTTTTGCCCCCCACAGCCTGGGTGGAAGTGGGGGGAGAAAGGGTACGCAGGGTGTTAAGGGGCACCTTACGTGATCTGAGGCCAACTGCCCGGCCTCTCCGTGGGGTTCTGCTGCCGCCTTCACCACGAGCGGCTCCCCTCCACTATCCGTCACGTGAGCTGCACCAGCCGTCCCACGAACTGCTCCGCTCCACTCGCTGTCCCACGGGCCGCACCAACCGTCCCGCAAACTGCTCCGCTCGCCGTTCTGTGGGCCACGCCAACCATCCCACAAACTGCTCCGTTAGCTGCTCCACTCCACCACCTGCTTAGCAATATAGCTTCAGGCTCCCCCACTAGTTAACACAGCACTCAGTGATCTCAGCTCTTAGTACCTTTAGTGACTTCAGCTCTTAGTGATTTCAGCTTGTAGTAGGGGAGCCCTAATGCTGGTGCACCATTGGCCCAAAGCAAATTCAGCTCAGCAGTCTGTAACTAAACTCCTAATGGAATCAAAGTTAGTTCTGACATTCAACAGTGGAGAAAGAAGGAGGTGTAATTGGTGTTTCCGGCCCTCAAAAGGGCCGGGCCATCCCATACAACTACCTGTCCCCAGCCTCTCTCAAGTCACTGGGTTTTGGAACCCATGTCCCTTGTCTAGCAAGTGCTACTTAGTTGATGGTGAGTCCCTCTGTCATAAAACAGTTCCACTGGCCTTGATTCACATAACCATGGTAACAACACTTTATTCTTCCTGCCCCAATAACAGAGAAACTGGGGATCCTACAACAGCCAAAGTTACCATTTTGGGCTACTGTAGGCTCATGCTAGGCGGAATGGGTGTGCCTATGCAAACAAGATCAGCCCCTGAAGTTCTTTTCCACACTCACCATAATTCACCACCAGATGTCAGGGTAGAGCTCATCCTGACTCTGCTTACATGTAAATGGATAACAACATCCAGAGTTATAATGATGCTAACAAATTTTGGAAGGGATACAAAACTAGAGCTGGGGAAATAATTGATTTTCTGATTTGATATCAGTTCTGAAAAATTGGAGGGGGGAAATTGGGTCAGATTGAACTGAAAAAGTCCATTTTGGATTGAACAAAATGTATAATTTGACTTGAAACATTTTTGTTTCTGAGAACTTTTAAAGGGTTAGATTCACAAAACAGCAGCAGAAGATTGCCAACCTTATAACCTATGGACCAGCAGTTACGGGACTCCTCCGGTAGGTGGGAAACTCAGGTTTAAATTCCTGCTCTTGAACAGAGACTTATACCTAGCTCTCCCCTTCTCTCAGGTACTTGCCCTACCCATGAGATTATAGGTTGTTCTGAGGTAGGGTTATTTCCTCCTCCATTTTGTGAATATAATCTCCTAGTCAAAAATATTTAGTAAATTTGTGTCAAATTCACAAATAGTTTCAGGTCATTCAAAGCTACTTTTTTTTGTTTGTCTTTTTTGGTGAATACACAAATCATCTAAAAAAATTGCACACTGCTCTATATGAAACCTCATGCTTCAGGGCTTAAACCAATCTCTAAATATTAAGGATTATGACAAGACCTTTTAGGAGATCAGACTGTTGCACATCTACCTGCTGCGGGGTTTCTTGCCCTTTCCTCTGAAGCATGGCCACTGTCAGCCTAATGGACTAGATGGACTATGGATCTGATCCAGCCTGGCAAATCCTATGTTCCTATTCTGAAAATTACACCTGTTTCCTGAATGGCTGAAAATTGGTACATACTTCTACTAGTAGTTTTTATAATAATTTATATTTGCATAGTTTAATTCAAGTTTATGTTCTAGCCTGCACTTTATATTCTGTAGCTTTTTTGATAGGAATCATCTTTGTTGTCCTAAACACTATAGCAATTTCTTTACAGCAATAACATCTTTTCAGTGAAAAAATGCCCAGAACTGAATGTAATATTTCAGACAAAGTCTATTTGGTGCTTTGTATAATACTAATTTATTTGATTTGTACTCTGCTTTTTTATTGAGGCATCCTAGTGTTCTGTTAGCCATTTTTACTGCAACAATATATTGACTTCAAGGACTTTTCTGCTATAACCCGTAGTCCCTTTGCTGGTCAATATGCTTCATGACTCTTCCATTTAATATGTACTTTCTATTATGTGTTGGAACATCAACACTTGAAAGAACAGATGCCAGTACAGAAACTGCAGCAGAAACTAGTAACAGTACAGTTAACCATTGCAAGCATATGATAGATGTTTCAAAAATTAGAACATCTCTGATCTCGCGAATGTACTATATGTTGCATGTCTTTACATTCTTGTCAGTTGAAGAATAAGTAATGGAAATAGACCTGGTCCCTGAGAAGTTTACAATACATGTAACATTCATGGGGGTAACAATATTTTCTGTTTGCTCGCTGTTTCCAATGATCCAAAGTTTCCTTTATCTGCTTTAATTGATCCTATAAAAATAAAAAATTAATTTTGTATTATCAGCAAGCTATCGTATCATAAACTGAAAGTCTCATTCAAATCACACACATATATACACACACGTGGAGGGGTTTTGAAATCAACTACAGTAACTCCTCACTTAATGTTGTTTCGTTGTTATGTTGCTGATCAATTAGGGAACATGCTTGTTTAAAGTTGCGCAATGCTCCCTTATAACGTTGTTTGGCAGCTGCCTGCTTTGTCCACTGCTTGCGAGATTCTCTGGAAGAGCAGCCCCTCCTTGTGGAGATTAGAACCAGAGGGGGCCAGCAGCTCCCCCCCATCAGCTCCCCCCCCCCATCAGCTCCCCTAAATTCCCTGTAAGGTATGTGGCTCAGCAGCTGCCCAGCTGCAGTTCAGCTGTCCTTCCTACCACTGCCGTGCTGCTCCTGCCCTGCCCTCTGCCTTGGAGATGCTCCCGGGAGCTCCCTGCTTGCTGGGGGAGAGGGGTGCTAATGTGAGGATGTCCCCCTGTTCCTGCTCCCCCCCCCCACACACACACACACTCTGTATCCCATCTCCACAAAGTGGAGGAAGGGACAGTGACAGGGCTCGGGGACAGAAGTGGGGGGGAGCTTGCAGGAAGCTGTTGCTTCCTGTCTGAACTGGCTGATCTGCTTAAAAGGGCAATGTACTTGAAGTGCGGTCAGAGTAGTTAAAGGGGCAATGCACGTCTCTCTCTCACTCATGCACGCACCCCCCAGCACTTTGGAAAGTTAGCACCTGTGCAGCCGTGCATGTGCTGTCAGGAAGAGGGATAGCGTGGGTTCATCATCATGTTCAGTTTTTGCAGGGAAGTGTTTGCAGCTACTGCCCTGCATCTATTGTGTTTCCTCCCTCCTGCCTTGTAGAGTGTGAGGCTACATTAACAACAGTGTATTAACCCTTGAGGGCTCAGCCAAGTGCTAGTTCATCATTTAGCAGCAAGGCATTCCCTGGGAAATATTCCACCCTCTGACTCCACCACCTCAACCAAGCTTTACAATCATTCATTGCTATGTACAATATTAAACTGTTTGTTTAAAATTGTTTAAAACTTATACTGTATATGTATATAATGTCTTTTGTCTGGTGAAAAAATAATCCCTGGAATCTAACCCCCCCTATTTACATTAATTCTTATGGGGAAATTGGATCCCCTTAACATCATTTTGCATAAAGTCACTTTTTTAGGAACATAACTACAACGTTAAGTGAGGAATTACTGTAGCTTGAAATTTTCCTAGCTGGAGGGGTTTTGAAGTTATATATATATATATATAAAAAATTGATTCAAAACCCCTCCAACTAGGTAAATGATCACATATAGCCCCTTGGATTTTTTCCTCTGTTTGAATGCATCTGGTAGACTATTTGTGAATTAATTAGGACTGTCTGAATAATATTTTGCCTGTTTCTCCTGTCATTTAGCATATCAGTTATTTACAAATATATTCCTTTACAACTTAGTAGCACCCAAAAATATGGTAGTTACTTCACATAAGGCAGAAAGTATCTGCCTGAGAGCTCACAATAAAATGTAGATGTGCCATAATGAGGGATGAAGGATGAGAGTGACAGCAACATGTTCACACAATAACTCAGCTTAGGCATGTGCACATCTTGGCAGTTATAAATATAATAGGCTGTGGAGTTAGAGGTGGAGGAGACATCCATGCCATGTCCCAGCACACCAAGTTGCACTCAAATTTGGCCTGCTTGCCACACTGTCATGATGGAGGGGTGGCTGGGCTAAACCTGAACGGTGCTGCATGTCTGGTCACAACACCGGTCATTCACATTTGGTGGGGGTAGCTGTACAGGCTTGTGCCCAAAAGAGGTGAGGAATGGGGCACCTGAGAAGAAAAGAGCATTAGGTGTGGGAGTGGGGCATAGATATGCCCTCCTATTCCACGGCATCTCTATATATTATAGGTAGGGCTGGTGTTATGGCCTATTATTAAGGTTGCCTGACAGTTCACATTATAAGAGCCTGTTTTCAGTTGCTTATAACTTTGTCTAACCTTAACCATTCGGCTGAAATTTTCCATACTGGGAGTTGGCCTCTGGCTGAATTATTATGGAATACTGCAACCCAAATTGATCAACCATTTCCTGTAAGTAGGCTAGGAATCCTAGTGATGGAACAAGACCACATTGTGCTAGATACTGTACAAACACAGAACAAAAAGGACATCCCTGCCCCAAGTAGCTTACAATCTAAGTGCAAATATAATAATGTTCATTGAACATATCTTTTTTTGTGTTAAGTGAAAAATTTGGCTCAATCTTATTTCTGGAACTGCAACTGGCATCTCAATAATACACTTAAGGAAGAAAGTGATTATTAACTGATGTTAAAGTAGCAGAGGATAGCGGTCTCATATTCCAGAGTAGGGAATGCAAGACATCATGAAATTTAAAAGGTGCAGAAATACTTTGGGACAATCACAATTGCGGCAGCAAGGTTGGCAACAGTGCAAAGGAGACTGAACAAGCTGATGCTCAAATACAGTATGTCATTTTTTTTTCTTGTCACACAACAGGCACTTTACTTGTGAATGCATTTTCATCATTCAACCTGCACTCGAATTAATGTATATCTGGGCATCTAGAGCTGGCAGCTGTTAGCAATATAACCTGTCATCAGACCACTGCAAAAAATATTATTTCCATCTTCATTTCTCTTGGCCTTAATTCTTTCGAGTTATAACAATGCAAGTTATCTGGAAATGGCCCTGTCCTTTTCAGTGATGTTGGGGGACTGTGCACCCAAACTCTCTGTGACATTGCTGGAAAATGTTTGTACAGGTTGAGATACACCACAGTGGCTCCTAAATCACCCACAGCTGCCAGCCACTAGTGTAGGAGTTCTGGCCAGAGAACTGTGGATTTCAATGGGCATCTCTGCATATGGCTGTTCATCTGCTCCAGGAACAATACGTTGGGGCTTTGGAAGCTGTCACAGATTCATCTTAATGTTGCTTTGATTTACACTATGGGACACACAGGCATGTAAGGGCTACTTAAAGCCACTTTTGCACCCATCCACTCTAAATTTGTACTCAGTCGTCCTTAAATGGTCTGAATAATCTGACTTTAGAGTCTAAATTAAACAAACAAACAAAAACCTATAAAATATGTTCTATGCAAGCTTTAGATAATAGAGAGGAAAACATATTAAACGGGGTAAGTAGTGAAGTAAATGGGACTCTGGAGCAGCACAGAGTCCATACTTAGGGATCTTTATAAAATGGGATTAAGCCACAGGCAGTACAATGAAAGGAACAGTCATTTATATATCATGGTATCTACAGAAGGTTGGGGTTTTTTTTAGAGCCTTGTTATTCTTTCTCAGTCTATGAGCCAGTTCTGCACTGGTGATACATTGTGAAGCTTCTGAAATCTATTCATGTATTAGTGGAAACTTTTCTGATTTCCATTGCTCTGAAATACATAATATTGCACGTGCATGTGCACGCATGTGCACACACACACACACACAAAGAGAATATGCAGACATGTCTCTGTGTGTGAAGAAACAGATTACCAAGAGAAATACCACTGAAGACATAATGTTCTGTTCTAACACGTCACTATTTATTGTATATTCCCTCAGTATTTTTGTTGCTTTAAACATTTTCATAGTAGATATATTAAGTCAATGTTTTCTACATTACTGCCCCAACATTTGTATAATATCCATAAAAGGTTTTGGAGTCCAATGAAATCATGAATCAAGAAATAACATTTGTACTTTAAATTTTGTAATTATTGCTCTATTTCTAGTTCATATCTAAAATTTCTCCCCTTTTTCCGGTCATGTATCCTCATGTATTCTCCGTAGATTTTTTCCTCTGTGATCTTTTTGACCCTAACCCCATCTCTTTCCAGTCCAAAATGCTGCTGCCAAAATAATCTCTCTCTAACCCATCACTTTGACCAGTACATCCCCTTTTTGAAATATCTCACTAGATTTTCATTATGCTGTGTATCAAGTTCAAACTTCTTATCTTTGCTTAGAAGATTGTACACCCCAGTTTTCTAGTTTCCCCCCATTCTTGTTTCTGTACAAATGCCTCCAGCCTCTATACTTTCTCATCTCCTTCTGGCACAGATGTCTTTCTGTCTTCTTCCCTGTTGTCCCTCATGCTTGGAGAACCCCCTATTCAAACCCATTTCCCAGGCCACCTTCTTTGCGTAGTCCATATTTTGCTTACAAGCTCACTTCTTCCCTGGTTGCCACTTTACCCATGAGAAGTGAACAGGAGGAAAGGTGACATAAAACAACAAAGAAGCCCGACATCCATTAAGACAAGTACATACTTCACACAGTAATCATGTCATCTTCAATTTTTCCCTCTCTCCTTCCTTTTTATACAATTATGAGCCTCACTTGTAGTGTCATGTCAGATGTGGAAGATGTTGTGGGCCTTGAAAAATACATACTCAGGCTACCAATATTAAGAGGCCAACACTAAAGACCTAATTTGTGCTGTCAGAACACAGTCAGAACTGCATTCAGAGTTGAACAGGGCATTAGGAGAACACCTTATTGTCTTTTATAACCTTTGCTCCACTTCTGGCTTGATCCAGGAAATTTCAGGTGATTTTTCATTGTAACAGAACCAGTCCACTTCTCCCTAGTTGTAATTTTTCTTGGAAAAAATGAGGCTGTATGTAGGTTTGGTTTTAGTTTACTTTTTATTGCTGTGTTTTGAATATTTCAAACCTTATCTTTCTGTAATCATTAGAACATAGATTTCCCCTATTTGGCTCACTGGCGTAATTTAGAACAAACACTCCATACTCTGAAGAGTGTGTTGAAGGATGAGACAGGATCTAAAGTCAAGGCCTCCCCAAACCCTAGAATAATAAAGGATAAAAAAATTAATTATGATGAATCATTAAGTGTTAAAATGTTCCACAAAATGACTCCTTCATACAGTATGAATTAAACAATTAGCATGTTTAGATCCATAAAGGATCTGCTATGTCACTGAATGCACTTTTTTGTAAGAAAAAAAATCAACGTTAAAAACTGAAAATAATACAGCATATATTCTTGTTAATTGGGGAAGTGTTTTGAAGAAAGTTGATGAAGAAGTTTTTTGTTTGTTTTTTAAATTATCCTTGAATGTTTTTTCCTGCCTGTTCTGACCAGCTTCTGTTGAATAAGTAGCTTCCAGCAAAGATTAAAAAAGAAGCCATTCCTGTTTGGGAATAATTAGCATTGAGGATAAATCTTGGATGGCTATTTTAGTGAAGACCCAAAAGTATTATCTCAGATTACAAAATGCTATGTCATTCTCCTGAAGTCTTTAAAATACAGATGCATCAAGGAGGATAAGTATTCTGGCCAGGTGAGTGTCATATTTTAACTGTGTATTAATCTCTGCAGCATTACCATTAACTTCTTCAGCAATGGAATATTACTGTGGATGTCACTTTCAATTATTCAGACTTCTAGACAGGATATGTTGTTGTCTTTTTCCTATGGAAAGAAGAAAATTAGATGCCAAAAGCAAAAGAAAACAACCCCTTCGTTGCTCTCCATCCATATGCATCAATTTACCATGATAGGCAGTGGTCTATGGACCTGATCCAAAGCTCAGATATGGTTGGCAGGTGGACAGGACATTGTACGTGTGCATCTGTGGGTGGCCTAGTAAAATGGTCAATAATAAAAATTACATCAAAATAGGTATAAAAACTCAACCTTCTTTGCTGCTCCCTTTCCTACTGGATGGTGAAATGAGGACACTTCAAGCATGAAAATCTGAAGTAGGAGAAGCAGGAGATGGTATCTTGCTAGGGAGTTTATGGGTCATCAGGCCTTCCTGCCTGTAGCCAAAATAGTACTGGCACCTGATGGGAAAGAAAGAAATGTCCAAATCTATCTTCACCTACTTTCTTTATTTTACAGAAGACCTGTCCCCTTCCTGGTTCCCCTTTCCCTCCAGAGACACAATTGTTAGGGCCTGCCACCTCCAGCTCTCCCTTCCTTTCACCTGTTACTTTAGCCTTTAAGGTTACAATATCTGGGACATTGGAGAAGGTTACAAACATGTGGGAGTAATCAAAATTCATAAAAGCTAAGAGGAAAGTCATGTGAGATTGTTTGTGTAGAAGATAGCCAAAGAGTTCACATCTACTGAAGTATGAGGTGAAGAGGTTCAGTAAAAAAAAATGTTCAGATCATCAGAATTTACACTATTCTGCCTTTTTTTAAAAACAGATTTGTGTGTGCACCCATGAGGTTTCAAGGCAGTCAGGGGGCTGAATGTAATGGGATTTGAAATCTATCATATCTAGGTCTCAGTCTTGAATCCTGCCCAGGTGATCAGTGAATTTAATTATGCCTGTGCAAACTGAGTTGGTTGGCTCCGTCCAGTTTCTACTGAGCATACCCCCCCATTTCCCACCCCCCCATATATATATGCAGCTGACAGTCATAAAAGACAACAGCTAAATTATCATAGAGTGCACTGTCCTCTCATTGCTTGAAGTGATCCCTCCTGATGCACAATGACAAAGCCATGTGCAAGGCTTGCACTGGTATTGCCCTTGCCCTGTACTCTCTTGATAAAGGACTTCTCTCTCGAGGGCTGTCAATCTGGCACTCATTGTGAGCACTAAAAAACTTAAGCTGTTTCCAAAACTAAGTCTAGTTGCCATCTTAGCTTGACATGGAATGAGAGAATGATTAAATTACACTACACCATGGGACAATGCTCAGCATCTTGTTCAAGCCTCGTCTTCGGCTATTTGCTTAGCAATGTTGTGGGGTTTTATTTTTTAAACTCAGCTTTTCCTCTATTTTTGTATAGGACTGTTGTAGTAACGATTGTATTGAAAAAAAGTTTTGTGATTTTCTCACATGTTTCTTGGTCCCATATCCAGCTCTCTCCGCTCCCCTTTTCTACTACAAACCACTTTTTCACAATGGTAAACAGAAAAATCATTAATTTAATTATACACATGCCCATTAAAATCAAAATGAATTATACATTAAAAATATGTATACCTTGTAGTATGTTAAGTATTAATGTTATATAACCACTGGACACTCTCAGCTATTCTGCAAACTCAATTTTCTGACTTGAAGTAAAATCCTGTCCAATCTATACCTCCAGCCCACTATGACTCTGCCAATGCCAGGGGTTGTTATGGTATTGGCGTCCCACACAACTGTCTGCTAGGATGGTGAGAGTGTGGAGAGAGGTCTTAGCTCAAAACCTGGGCAGAGGACCCTGTGTATGTGAGTTGTCCAACTGGGATCACCCTAGGAGATCACCCACTTCACCTCAGAGCAGGGCACTGTGTGTGTACACTCCTGTAGGAAATGTCAGTGAAATCTTCCTGAGGACTCCCACTCTCCTGGTTAAGTTGGGGAAGAAATAGTGATACTCTCCAAACTACCATCCATTTGGGATACCACACTGAGACATCAGTCACTGCAACAAGAGTTCCGCTACAATGATGCAAATGGTGCAGTTGCACCTGGGGCCATGAGTTTATGGGGGCCAATCCAGCAGGCTGCTCTACCTTAGGCACCATTGTAGTTACACCACAGTCTACCTAGGTAGATGGGGCTCTGAGCCGAGGAAGTGTTCCTGCACCCTCCCCAAGGAGAAGGCAACTGAGGCCTAACCCAGCCAGCCATGCTTCTGGGGAAGTGTTCCCAACCCCTCTTCAGCTGCTCCCTGCCCCCAACTTAATATTATGACTCTGGGCTTCTTAGGTGCTGAGCTGCTCAGCGCTGCTTCTGATAGTGCCCAGCCCTCACCTGCCACTCTGGGGGCTGGGCATGGATGCAGGCTGGGATAGGATGGAGTTGTGGGGGTGTCCAGGTCCTGTTGTGGTTGAGCTGAGCACATCCAAGGAAAGGGTTGGAGGAGGGGGAATGGGGAGCAGGTAGCCAGTCCCAGGGGTGTGGAGGATGAAGAGGCTGGGGAAAGTTGTGGAGCAGGATGGGGAGCAGGTGGCCAGCCCTGGGGGGAGGTGGAAAAGGATAGGAGAGGTTTGGATGTGGGGGGATGGGGATACAGTCCCCAACCTTGTGGGGGTGGAAGATGAGGAGACCAGGGGAAGTTTGCAAGGGGTGGATGGAGAGCGGGTGCCAGGATCGGGGACAGGTGGAGGAGGCGAGGGAAGGGCTAAGAGGGGAGGATGGGAGCAGCTCCTGATGAAAATTACTCTCTTTTTACTGTGTTAGAAAGTGTTTCTCCTAGCTAGGGTAGATTTACTGGTACACACTAGCTCCTATGCAACATTTTGACAACAGAAAAACAGTGTCACCCTCATCTGATCAGACAGTTCAATGGGGTTATGGAGTAGCCCAAAAAGTAGCTGTAGTATTCCATGTGGGATAGGATCAAATTGTACCCAGATAGTAGGTATATCTTAGAGGTACTTAGAAGATGTTATATATGTTGGTTATGACTTTTTTTTTTAAGGTCAGGTGATATTTCTGTTATATGGAAGCAAACATACCATAAATATCTGACAGATAGTAATGTAAAATGGACCAGGCATCATGACCTTTGCAAAGTGCTGAGGATGTAGTTATTTTAATAGGGTTTTGTTATTTTTTATTTTATTTTATTTTTTATTGAATGGTGGATATTGATCCTTGTGTTTGGTTTCTGTGACACCAAGACCATGTTTTCAAGAGTGGTCTGTATATTTTTTAAAACATGTGTTTGCATTTGTTGCCCAGCCACATGGCTGATGAATGAAAAGCAAATGCTGTTTATGCTCAAATTTTAAGTATTTCCTTGTGGGAAATTGTGGGTTCAGGTATAAAGATTTGGGGCTTGATTCCTCACTGTATTACTCCTCTTTTACAGTACTATGACTCCATTCATTTAGTCTCAGTAGAGTTGCAGCAACTTGAAAATGGAGTAGCGCAACGGTGACTCAAGCCCTTGGGCTTTTTGACTAACTACATGTGCCTTGCTACTTAGTTTAAAGTTTGGATATAAAAGCTGAGTTATGTGTGTTTTATGTTGTTATAATATGTGCCTTTATTACTATTGTATGAAGTATCATAATTGCTGTTGTGCAGATGATCAGTTAGCTAAAATTTACCAGTAAAATGTTCATTATGTTTTGAACATGGGTGCTTTAGCTTATGATGACATCACACACAAGTTAGATATTTGGAGACTATCTAATAGATGACAGAATTGCCAACTTGAGATCATTTCAGCAGGGCCCCTGCACTATTTTAGTACTCCATCACTGCCACTGAGCATTTTGTATAAATTTTGTATGAACAGAACTTTTCTGTGTAGGTATCCTGCAAAAAATGTATAGACATAGCCTGCATATTTTTGAGTTTGTATTTATGGATAAGATGGATCTGTTCTGATTTTCCAAGAAGATAAAGGTAAACAAAATTTTAGATTTTAGAATTAGAAAGTGTGTGTGTGGGGGGGGAGGGAAAGGCATGGTGTAACATTTCTTGCATGGTGTAACATTTCTTACTTCTAAGGCCTTGGTATAGCGCTGCACAGTAAGTTATGAAGATCTTCATAATGTGATTGTCCCTCATTTTCCTTATATACTTCTGTCAGCAGTGAAATATTTAACAGTGACATTTTTATCAAGATCACTGGACATCTGTATTAAGAACAAACTAATGAGATGAATGGGGTAGTTCACATCTCTCTGAGCTATTGTTACAAGCTGTCTGTATACTCAGGCCAATAATTCAGTTGGTTCATGTTTTCAAGATGATCTTTACAACCACAAAAGGGCTAGAAACTCATTTGTTTTAAACGAATGCCTAGAATCTGGAGTACAATAAACAGGAGATCTAGGCATGGGTTTGTTGTGCTTAATTGCTCATCTGGCTCTACCTACACTTTCAAGTATAAAAAGCATTTACACAAGTTCCAAGCAGCAGAAGCAGAAAATTTTACATTTGCAGGAAACTTTTAACAGGGAATTAATTATAAAATGTAGCAAACATTCAGTGGGCACAGATCAAGGATTTGAGATAATCCCTCTCCTTCACTTCAATTAAATGGTAGCCTTCTGGTTGATAGAAGATCACATAATGCATCCTAGAGTAAATTAAAACATACAACAAATGATATCAGTACAGAAGATTGTAAAGCTGAATGCCATAATGTTTGTCCCCATCTGTAATTCTCTTGCTGGTGCAATGCCACTGCAGCTTCTCTGTGGCTCTGGCTTTTTTATGAGTACTAATCTTCCACTAGATTGTCAGCACTGCAAGGAGGATGTACTGTTTGTATATGGTAGTATTGGGCACCATTTTTTCCAACATACCTATTCAATAAGAAACAGTGAAGTCCTAAACATGTAAGGTAACTATCACCCCTACTCTGGAACTCAAAAGCATATCAAGTTCACCCCAATGATTTTTAAACCACAGTATCTGGTAAATGCAACTGAATCTGATGCTCCTACCTTTCTGGTTGCAGGGAATTTTCATGAAATGACTGTTTTGAGTAAACTGACAGATACAGAAATTGATCAATATACTTAGTTCAACTCTGTCAGCAACAAGTAACTTACACATAAAAGGCCTTATTCTCCATTGTTACAACAGTTTTATGTCAGTGTAACTTCATTGATTTCAGTAGAGATGCTACAGTGTAAAGCCGCCAATTTAGCAAGATACTTAAGTATGTGCCTATCTTTAAGCATGTAAGTGGTCTCATTGAAGTCTATAGGACTATTTGTGTTTAACGTTAGGCATGTGCTATATCTTCCTGAACTGGGTTCTAAAACTGGAATAACAAAGAGTCAATCAGTTCAACATTGAATATCTGCCTCATATGCACGATGTTCCTATCAAATGAGACAACAGGGAAGTGTGTGCCTGAGCTCTACCAGCACTAATAGCACATTTGTTGTACATTATTATAACAGTGTTTTAAAATCCAGATTACTTCTCACCTTTATTCTGTTTCTACTCACATTTAGTCTAGGTGTTAACTTTTTGCATTTCAGCCAGGGCAGTGAAACTAGAATGGTCTGATTTAACTGGTTGATTTCCAGTCAGTTTCACTTTCTAGTTCTTATGCACGCTGCCTTAAAGTATCTATTGTAGGGTACATCTACACAGGGGGGGAAAAACAACACAGCAGCAGTGAGTCTCAGAGTCTCATGGAGCTGAGGCTGTGGAGCTAAAAATAGAAAAAGTAGATGTTCAAGCTGAGGCTGGAGCTCAGGCTCTGAAACCTTGCAAGCAGGGAGAGTCTCAGAGCCCAGAGCCTGAGCCTGAACATCTACACTTATTTTCAGTCCTGCAATGCAAGTTCTCTAAGTCGAGGTCACTTGACCTGGCCTCTAACACTTGCTGCCATTTTTTTTTTGGCTGTGTCAATGTACCCTTTGGTACTTATATTGCCCCCATTACCAAAACATCTGAACACCTCACCATCTTTAGTGTATTCATCCTTGCAATACCCCTGGGAGGTACAGAAGTGCCATTTTACAGATGGGGACCTAAAGTACAGAGAGGCTAAGTGATTTTCCCGAGTTCAAACAGGAAGTCTGTGGCAGAGCAGGAACTGAACCCAGATTTTCCAAGTCCTATGCTAGTGCCCCGGACCATCCTTCCTGTCTCTCTTTACTTTGGTTGCATATATTGTAGACAAAGTTGAAATTGAAAAGAAACGGTCTATACTAGGGTTGGTTGAAAAATTTTCATTGAAACTTCACATTTTCAAATAGCTCTACAGAATACACTGATACCAGCAACAAATGTTTTGGGATTTTTTAATTTTATTAAACTAAATTTGAGGGCTAAGCTCCCAGAGGGTGACCTTTTGGTTTAAAAGTTTAAGCAGCTTCGGGGATGTCTTTCTTAGGACCCATTGCTTTTCCACACATGGTAATACCACATTTTTTCTGCTGGTACTTTGGTGTGTACTGTTGTGACTGTCAAAGTCAGTGGTATTGAACATTTGTTCAAATAAAGATTACTCTTGTTACCAAAGGCAGCAGGATCAAGCCCTAGGAAAGGCATACTAAAATAGATAAATAAAATACATCCTGCAGAAGAATGAAAATGGGACAGTGTTAGGACCTAGTCCAGCAATTCTTAGCATATTACGTATTTATTATGAATGTATATAGCCCTATTAATTTCAATTGGCCTATTCATATGAATTAGTTTTACACAAGGTGAGGCTCATAATGCTCAAAAAACCCTTTGATTCATGGAGTTTAAGGCCAGAAGAGACTATTATCCTGACCTCCTATATATCACAGGTCATTAAATTTCACCTAGTTACCCCTGTATTAAGCCCAATAACTTGCATTTGACTAAAGTGGAACTTGTACTTAGCTAAAGCATATCTTTTAGAAAGTACATGACAATATTTTTAACACCATGCTAGAAGATGCAAAGGGAGGTCAAATGTCTGTGTGTATTTCTATATATTTGACAAGATAGGATAAAATAAGGCTTTCAAAATGCAGATTAAGGTAGCATGTATTCCGTAAGAATGCTCTTTAACTGACAGGTAAATATTAGCAGAGTGCTAAAGACTCTTCCACAATATTTATACAATAGCTATTTTTGAATGTTTCCTTAATACCAGCAGCCCCACCCTAGTACCACTCCCACCACACAGAGCACTCAATCCTGCAATATGCTCAACAGCCTCAGCTCCCTTTGAAATTAGTGGAACCTGAGGGCATTCAGCAACTTGCAGGAGATGCTGAGAAACTCATAGGAGGATTAAGGCCACAAATCCTTCTGCTTTGTGCATTCATGTTGTAATAACACATCTAATCAAGCAATGAGGATCTATATACGTTGGAAGACAATAGCTTGCAGAAAGTAAATGAACTTTTGGTCTCTTAATTTAAAAATGTGTCAGCCTCATTGGGGATCAAATAGAGAGACTGATTATTGGGGCTGCACATCTGCTTGCTTCAGCTTTGATCACTCAGGGTTGTACATGTGAAATATGGTCTGGGTAATTAAAACAGGAAACAATTTGCCTAATGACACTAGTAACTTTAGAACATAATGTAAAGACCCCTGGAACTGAAGGAAAGCAGCTGTTCACAGTAGATGTCCAAGTTGCTAGCTGCTGTCAGGCAATGGCAAGCTAAGACTGCTGCGGGGTGGACATTAATAGCGCTGAATGAAAGGCCAGCCTGTTTTAAGTGTAGTAAGTAGCTGAGGATCTTTAGTATCAAGGCCTGGGCTGGGTCCAAACCACATTGGACTGCCAATATCGAGAATCTCTTCTATTTAGATGAATACATTCTCCTGGTAGATGTTTTCCTGCTCTGTGTCAGGATTTCCTGGATCTGTAGGGAGCAGTTCCTGTCCGTATTACTTAACCACCTGTCGCAGCCCTATGCCCTGTCATGGTGTCTGTATGGCCAATTGTCGGTCAGAAGGTCACATCGGTGTCGTGTGCAGAGTCCCAGCGTGTCGTGTGCAACACATTAGTGCCGTGTGACCATTCTTGAACCTTCCACCTGGTCAACTTCAGGCCATATTGGTACCGTGTGCAGACCATATTGGTGCCGTGTGCTACAGTACCGGCGTGCCGTGTGCATAACCCCAGTGTGCCGTGTGCAGTATCTGTTACGTAGGGGGCACCAGCTCGGAACCTGGTTGGTGCAGGAGCGGGGAACCAATTGAATGCTGGCTTCGAATAAAACTATGTCCCTCGCCTGAATCAGCAGGAGTGTCCGCGTGTTAGCTGGAAGGCCTGATCACCCTTCCAGCCAGGATCTCCTCCGGATTCAGCCAGGCTCGTGTCGTGTTACCTTGAGTTACAACATCTCATCATGTCTCTGGTGTGTGTGCTGCTGGTCAGCTGCGCCTGGAGTGTGGTATGTGTAGTGTAAATTTTGTAAATATTCAGGTTATTTGGCTCTCTGTTCCTTTTGCTTGGTACCAAATACAGTTTACTTGTTGTTGTATGTTTGTTTGGCCTCTGGTGTAAATTGTTCAGCTCTTGTATGTTTGTTTGGCCTCTGGTGTAAATTGTTCAGCTCTTTGTGGTTTTATATTACTGTTCTGGAGATATTTTTGATGAATCATTGGTTTCTGTTTTCAATTAGAGTTGTACTTTTAATTGGTAGAAGTGCTCCTCCCCAGCCCAAGTTGTGATTTGTTCCCCATTAATAAATAGCCACCTGTTTTTGACCTATAATCTGCCTCTGTCTCTGCTTCCCTCCTCCACTCAATCGTTCGAACCTGTATTGGTCTCGGACACCACCCAGCAGCCATGCCATGAGGTGCTGTAACTTCTCCTTCATCCTTCTCATTCAGAGTCAAAATGTATCATTTCCACGATGCATGAAACCACTGCTGGTCTTGAGACCGTGAATTGCAAACCTACACTGAAAGCTATTTGGGGAATTTCTTTTAGATTTCTTCATCCTATAGCCTTTCCCATTGTTCCATATGCTTTATGCAATGTCTATACCAGGGATCGGCAACCTTTGGCACCCTGGCGGGCTGGGCCGGTTTGTTTACCTGCCGCATCTGCAGGTTCGGCCAATTGCGGCTCCCACTGGCCGCGGTTCGCCGCTCCAGGCCAATGGGGGCTGCGGAAAGTGGCGCGAGCCGAGGGATGTGCCGGCCGCGTGCCAAAGGTTGCTAATCCCTGGTCTATAGTAACTTAACATATTATCACAGGCAGCAGTAGATTTAAAGGTTGTCTTGTCATTGCACTATACAGAATACAAATCTTGGGAAAAAAAATCCCATTGACATAAATGACTGGACCATGGCCTTCAGGATGCAGCCCTAAGACAAAAGTGACTTAAGTCTTATGAGTTAAGAATAATGAATGAAAAGGCAAATATAGTACCTATGTATAAAAAGGGAAGTAAAGACAACCTAGGGAATTATAGATCAGTCAGCTTAATTTCAGTACCTAGAAAGATAACAGAGAAAATAATCAAACAATCAATTTGTAAGCATGTAGAACAGGGGTCGGCAACCTCTGGCACGCGGCTCGCCAGGGTAAGCACCCTGGCGGGCCGGGCCAGTTTATTGACCTGCCGCGTCGGCAGGTGCGGCCGATCGCGGCTCCCACTGGCCGCGGTTCGCCGCTCCGGGCCAACGGGGGCGACGGGATGCCGCGGCCAGCACATCTCTCGCCCGCGCCGCTTCCCTCTGCCCCCATTTGCCCGGAGCGGCGAACCGCGGCCAGTGGGAGCCGCGATCGGCCGAGCCTGCCGACGCGGCAGGTAAATAAACTGGCCCGGCCCCCCAGGGTGCTTACCCTGGCGAGCCGCGTGCCAGAGGTTGCCGACCCCTGGCTTAGATGAACCTAATGTAATGTGGGTGCACAACTGGTTGGAAAACCATACTCAGAAAGTATTTATGAATGGTTCACAATCAAGCTGGAAGGGAATATTGAGTGGGGTCCTGCAGGGATCGGTCCTAGGACCAGCTCTATTTGATATATTCATAAATGATTTGGATAATGGCATAGAGAGTACACTTACAAATTTTGCAGATGATACCAAGCTGTGTGGGGTTGCAAGCTCTTTGGAGGACAAGCTTAAAATTCAAAATGATCTTGACAAACTGGAGAAATGGTCTAAAATAAATAGGATGAAATTCAATAAAGACAAATGCAAAATGCCACACTTAGGAAGGAATAATCAATTGCACAAATACAAAATGGGAAATGACTGCCTAGTAAGGAATTCTGCGAAAAGGATCTGGGGGTTACAGTGGATCACAAACTAAATAGGAGTCAACAATGTAATACTGTTGCAAAAATACTGTTGCTAGGGGTGGGGTCATGTGGTGGGTGGTCACAGGAGTTACTCCCCTGACCCCCAGCTTCTACCCCCAAAAGATTTCCCCACCAGTTGCTGTCCCGGCCCATCAGGGTAAGCAGCTAGCGCACCGGGACACTTTGTTTACTTAGGTTTACCTCCGTGCCTGTGGACGCTTGAGGTAAACAAACCATTTCGGTCCACCAGCGGCTTATCCTGATGGCCTGGGAGCCAAAGTTTGCTGACCCCTGAATTATAGGGTCGGCTGATGAACAGGTTATAAACATTTTCCATTTTTAGTTATCCATCTTGGTGGGGGGGGGAGGTCGGCTTAAAAACGAACTGGCTTATGATCGAGTATATACGGTAATTCCTCCATTCTACTCAGCACTGATAAAGCCTCAACTGGAATACTGTGACCAGTTCTGGGCAGCACACTTAAGGAAAGATATGGACAAAGTGGAGAAAGTCCATAGAAGACCAACAAAAATAAAATGATTAAAGATCTAGAACAGTGGTTCTCAAAGCCGGTCCGCCGCTTGTTCAGGGAAAGCCCCTGGCAGGCTGGGCCGATTTGTTTACCTGCCACGTCCGCAGGTTTGGCCGATCGCGGTTCCCACTGGCCACAGTTCGCCGCTCCAGGCTAATGGGGACTGCGGGAAGCGGCGTGGGCCGAGGGATGTGCTGGGCACCCTTCCCAGTGGGAGCCGCATTTGGCCGAACTTGTGGACGCAGCAGGTAAACAAACTGGCCCGGCCCACCGGGGTGCTTACCCTAGCGGGCCGCGGGCCAAACGTTGCCAATCCCTGGGTTAGACAAACAACTGTCAGGGATGGTTGAGATAATACTTAATCCTGCCTCAGTGCAGAAGACTGGACTAAATAACCTATCAAGGTTGCTTCCATTTCTATATTTCTATGAAAGGGCCACAAAAAGACCACTTTGGCCACTGCATTTTACAGGACTGCTTGCTATACTATTCCCATTGGCATCCTTATTTAACCAATTTGTTACACCTATGCTGATGGTGTCCCGGCTATTGCCCCATTCATATATTCTGTTCTCTAATTCAGTGGTGGGCAACCTGTGGTAGGCGGGCCGCGTGCGGCCCGTGGGCCTCCGGTTGCCCACCACTGCTCTAGGGGGTTCTACCCAGGGTATCACAACTGTAATGGATACTAGAGTTCTCTGACACTATTACCCAGCATGCTTAGAGTCACAGGTGGGGACTAGAATGGACTAGAGACTCCTGCTGAGACTAACAGAAAGGCTTTTGCATCAGGTGATATTGATAAGCAATTTGTTGGTCCAATGATGAGCCAGAGCTGCTCAAACACTCTGTGGGAGGGGACGGCCTGACTGAAAGACAAAGAAACTAGTTTTAATTTCAGTGCAGAGTTTGGGTCCAGGAGCTGAGAGAGGAGCAGAACAGCTCAGGGAGTCTCTCATTAACTCCCCCTCACCGAAAAGGGAGTCTTTGAACTGCTGTGGGATCTAGTGCATGGGTCAGGCAGTTCCAGCCCTGCAGAGACCACCCTGTGATGGTTGTTGAGAGCCAGCTAAGACATCCACAGGACTCCAGGCCAGGAGAGGACTCTGCCTGATGCAGGAATGAAAGCACAATAAGAGGTCTCCTGTTTCTTTAAGCCAGCCAAGCTTCACAGCACTTCAGCACATATCTCTGGATTCATCCTCAGGATACCATGTGCCTGTGAAAGTGCCAGGGATGGAGCTGCAGGTTGGGAAGAGTTGTGAGTGTTTGGAAGTGGTAAATTTATTGATTTGTGAACAATTAGTATTTATTAGTTAACACTTTCCTTCCCTAGATCCTGTTTTCCTGTTCCGTATAAAGTCCCCCATTTTTATACTGTTATTTTGGGGTATGTCATTCCTTTGCTGGGGTTTGTTCTGATGTACTTTATTGTTTATATTTTTAGGAATCATTAAAAAGGGGATAGAGAATAAGACTGAGAATATATTATTGCCCTTATATAAATCCATATAATACGGTGTACAGATGTGGTCTCCTCACCTCAAAAAAGATATTCTAGCACTAGAAAAGGTTCAGAAAAGGGCAACTAAAATGATTAGGGGTTTAGAGAGGGTCCCATATGAGGAAAGATTAAAGAGGCTAGGACTCTTCAGCTTGGAAAAGAGAAGACTAAGGGGGACATGATAGAGGTATATAAAATCATGAGTGATGTTGAGAAAGTGGATAAGGAAAAGTTATTTACTTATTCCCATAATACAAGAACTAGGGGTCACCAAATGAAATTAATAGGCAGCAGGTTTAAAACAAATAAAAGGAAGTTCTTCTTCACGCAGCGCACAGTCAACTTGTGGAACTCCTTACCTGAGGAGGTTGTGAAGGCTAGGACTATAACAATGTTTAAAAGGGGACTGGATAAATTCATGGTGGCTAAGTCCATAAATGGCTATTAGCCAGGATGGGTAAGAATGGTGTCCCTAGCCTCTGTTCGTCAGAGGATGGAGATGGATGGCAGGAGAGAGATCAGTTGATCATTGCCTGTTAGGTTCACTCCCTCTGGGGCACCTGGCATTGGCCACTGTCGGTAGACAGATACTGGGCTAGATGGACCTTTGGTCTGACCCGGTACGGCCTTTCTTATGTTCTTATGTTTAATGTGTACTGGGTTTTATACTCCTTGCCCTTTAGTAGCATTGTTCATTTTCCCAAGGGACAGCACAGTGTCTCGAGCACAGTGAGGAGTTTTCTTGGCTGGAGGCATCAGGCATCACAAAAAAGAGCCCAGGACCCAAGTTGTGTGAGGAGAGGGGAGAAACCATTCCATCTAGCACTGACCTGGGAAGAGGCTTGAGCCCCACCAAGAATGTTTGAGCAGTTTGCAAAGTAGGCTCTTTTTTAAACCACACTTACTAGTGTCAATGACAAACTTCTTCTTTTTTTTCTGTTTTTGTTTTGTCCCATGCCCCGCCCCCCCTCCTGCACCGTTGTAAGGAGGAAGGATGCTAATGCTGTTAAGGCACAACACTGGGAGGCAGGTGACCTGAGTTTTATTTCCCTACTCTGTCACATTATGACCTGGAGCAAGTCATTTAGGGCCATTTCAGAAGTGGCATTAATAATGGTGTAAATTACATGTCAGTAAGATGCTCTAAGCAAATGTAATTTCTGATAGAATTTGTGTAAAAGATTTTATTACATTGAAATAAAGGAGAAAAAGACAAACCTTTGTTTGTTTTTGGACAATGTTCCATCATCTACCATTAAAAGTCAATTGCGTTCTCAACATTATTGGGTATTGAACAGTTTTTGGATTTGTTTTAATGCAGAATGCATCTCAGATAAACATTTTCCACTAGGTTTCAGAAATGGATTGTGAAAGGGGAAATCTGACCCTATGTCAAATTTGCTTCTGCCAGAGACCCAATTTCCCAGTTTCTTGCTAAGGACTAGATTGTGATTTCGGACACAACACTGAACAAAGGGTGTTATGTAAACTGCCCCAAACCAAGTGGGGCCATGGCTCTGCCCATTCCCTAACCCCCCCTCAAACCAAGTGGGGCCATGGCTCTGCCCATTCCCCAACTCCCCCTGCCCACTTGCTTCAATGGGGAAGTAAGCAGGGGAGGAGCCCCACTTATTCCGATGTCACTGGAGCCAATGTCCTGGTAGTATACGTAGTGGTGTAAGAGGTGAGGATGAGACTCTTACTCCCTTGCCCGGATGCCTAATCTGATTTGCAATCCGGCCCTACTTGAGGTATGAAGATATTCCTTCCGTAATCATCTCTATAAGGTTATTAGAGAAAGATTTCAAAATGCTTAGAAAAGGAGGGTTAAGATCCCATATCCTGAATGCCAGGGAAATGTTCAGCCATGTTGTGTATGAGATCATTCCCTTGAAGGGAGATTATTCTTGAATGTTTTGGGCTGAATATTTTTGTCCATGTGCACAAACATCTAATCAGCATAGAGGTATGTGGAAGGCTGCAAAATGGGCAACGGTTTGAAGTACATCCGCTTGGGTCAGTACTCAGGAACATAATTATCTAATTTTTCACATAAACCCATTCCCATAGAAAAGTTGACCTCACACTCAGATTCTGAACTGAGCCTAACCCCCACATTGCCCTTATTATGCTCCATGCTGCCCGGGTCTATGCTTCAGCTAGACATCAATCAGACCTTAAACAGAGTCCAACCAGAGCTGGGAAAGAAAAAAAGGGCTCTTAAATTTCCTGTTGATTTTCCTGGAGGCATTTTTCCCCCTAAATAGAGAGGAAAAGATTCATAAAGCAAATGGGCATTTAATATTTTTCTCAGGTTAGAAATTATTTTTGAATGAAGACAAAATCTTTAATTCAGCAAAAGAAAATTGATCTAGTATGTTATTTTGGTAGCTGCAATAAAGCACTTGCATACATACTAATAAGCTGCTTCACAGAGAGGATGCTTTTATAGTAAATGGAAGAGACTTTAGTTTTGTTAACAACAGAAAGCTTTCTTAATGTGCACTTCAGCGACAGTAGTTTCTTTGGAGCCTCAAAAAAAAAAAAGCTATTTGCTTGAAGAATAATCAAAAGATTACATCCAAAATAATAGGACACTCCATGATAACAAACGGTATATCAGAAAATAGAAAAAATCAATATTTGTTAAAACATTCATACAAGATTTTTCTTAAACAAATGTGGGTCCTTCACTATAAAGTCAAATCCCAAAATACGGTGAGCCAGATTCTCTTCTTGTGTAAATCAGCATAGCTTTATTGACACCAATGCTCCTGCACAAGAATCTATATGTTCTGTAGCTCTAAACAAGTGGAATAAAGTTAAACAATTTAAAAATAAATGAATGAAACAAATACAGACTCTTTTATATTCATGTTTCATTATAATCAGAAATTTAAATTTGATCTGTAAGAGAAAAAAACTGGTTTCTTTTCCCTTTGTTGAGAATCTTTCTGCCCAAATGTCATCCTTTTTTGTTTACTTTCTTTCTATTCCAAATGGAATACATTATAATATCATGCCATTATAATGAAAAAGTCACTTTTTGCCCATTGAGTTAATTTATTTTTGTTCTTTGGAGTTTAGCTCTATTTTCTCTGTAACCAAAAGTAAATATTTGCTTCATTACTGCACTGGTGCTTTTCTGAATTATGGACATTGAAAATTAAACTGAAAGTTTAGCTTGACTTTTGAGTATTAATACCTTTATGTATTCCATCAGGATTTCATTTTTTGTAAATATTTTGTCATGAAAGATTTAGAATTAACTATTTCTTGGCAATAAAATTGGAAACCTTGAGTACTCTCAGCATTTCTTTTTTCCCCCCTTTTTTTGGGGGGGGGGAAGGGTAGGAGGATATAAGGGGGGCTGCCAAAGTTTGAGAGCTCTGGGCTCAGTTATGATTTTAGATTATTGTTAATGAGTTTTGAGTACCCCAAAATGTGCTGGGCACCTCACAAGTAAGTAAGCACGTGGCCTCTGCATCAAAAAAGTATATAATCTTGATTTCACATAAAACTAAGGGAAAGAATCACAAACAGTAAAGATGGGGAAAAGGTAAATATGTGTGACCAAGTTATGATACTAAGGTTCTTACTCAGGCTTGGACACATTCTGGATGTTTGAGTTTTTATATAAGAGTGAAGGTAATTAACCATTGAAACAATTTACTTAATGATGCGGTGGCTTCTCCATAATTTAAAATAAGGTTCTTACTCATGCTTGGACACATTCTGGATGTTTGGGTTTCATATATAACAGTGAAGGTAATTAACCATTAAAACAATTTAGTTAAGGATGTGGTGGCTTCTCCATAATTTAAAATAATCTTTAATTCAAGGTTGAGTGTCTTTCTAAAGAATATGCTCTAGCTTGACCAGAAGTTAGGGTTTTGATGCTGGAATCACTGGGTAAGATTCCATTGTTTGTATTATGTGGGAGATCAAACTAGATCAGTGGTGGGCAACCTGTGGCCCATGAGCCGCACATGGCCCATTAGAGTAATCCGCTGGTGGGCTGCCAGACCATTTGTTTACATTTGCACAGCCACCCGCAGCTCCCAGTGGCCATGGTTCACCCCTCCTGGTGAATGGGAGCTTCGGGAAGCAGAAAGAAAATGCCTATGAATCGCTGATGGGCAGGGGTTTTCTGTAAAGACTGAGTACCTGAAAAAGCGAAAGTAATGAGAAAACCAATTATTCTCTTTAAATTGTCCCCCAACTACTTTTGCCTCTTGTGAATATCCTAAGAAGAAGTTAAATCCATACCAGGAATATGAATGCAACATCTATTTCAGTCTAGTGAACAAGAGTCACTAGCCTTTGAAAATCTATCATCCTACAGTGATAGGAACTAAAGAATCATAATCATGGAGTTCTCAGATAAAGGTTCTCTGTAATGAAGTCTATTGCTACTGAAAAGTAACAGAGCAATAAGATTTTAAATACAAGGAAAACCCTACTGAATTCCTACAAACATTGTCTGGTAACATTTCCAGCAAGTTAAATACTGTTTACACACAAAATTAAAACTAGTAATATTAGTTTTTCTTAGCCATTGCTTTCAAAACGTATTCTTAGTATTTTATGTAATTTATTAAGTAAATTATTCCTGATGGAATTATCTGCCAAAAAATTAAATATTCTGCACCAAAAATTTAAAAATTCTGCACACATTATTTAAAAATTCAGCAAAATTCTTCTTATTTTATTTGTCAAAATTACAAATTATAATCAGACCATTTTCAAATATTTGCTTACAAGTAATTTGAAATAAAATACCAAAAATAATTGAAAATGGTCTGATTATATTGTTATTGTGTATCTGTGTTATTTTGACAATTAAAATATGCAGAACTTTTCAGATTTTTTTTTTTTAATTTTTTTGGTGCAGAATTCCCTCAAGAGTACCAGCGTTCTGTGTGGGGCAATCTGAGTGCGGACAGCTTGGTGGGTAGTCTGGGTGCAGGGGGGAATCTGGATGCCTCACTGCACTACACCCCCACACCTAGACCCGCCTGCCAAGACCCCCCTCCCCTCATGGTGCAGAACTTCCTGCAGCCAGGGGCAGTTTCTGGGGCTTGATCTGACCGATCCCTGGCTGCTCCATGCAGGGAAAGGGAGCGTGAAGGGGGAGGGGGAACTCCATCTCTGTCCTCCTCCCCTCCCCCACCCTGCCCAGCTGGGACTAAGGTCCTTGGGGAGCAGAGGCATTCCCAGAGCCCCCACCCCCATAGTGATTTAACTCTGAGCCGCCCAGCTGCTGGGGAGGTGTGAGTAAATACTGGTGCAGCTTTTCTTTGCTTCCCCAGAGGAACCATTTTCTGCAAGGAAGCAAAGAAAATCTGCAGGATGGGGCAGGGGAGGGGCATTTTTCTGCTGTGCCACAGTGGTGCAGAATTTCCCCAGGAGTAGTAAATTATTGTTGTCTGTAAGTCATAAATCACCAAGTTCTATGATATTTAAGTGGATATCATTAGTCATAAGGGATTCAAGATGTCTTAGATGCTTTAACAATCTCCCCTTTTATTTGCAAAAATACAGAGAACCAGTTTCTTAGCTAGTGTAAATTGGCATAGCTCTGACTTTGGTGGAACTCCTCCATTTTAAACCATCTTAAGATCTGGCCCTGAAATGTTTCCAGGACCAAGTGTTTCAGCATAAAACAAAATTGATTAAATTTCTGGGATGAAATGTCATGTTACCAGGTAACTAGCAATGCCATCATTATAGAGGAGAAAAATAGTTTGGCAAGTTTGCTATATATATATGTTTTCAGTTGTCACTTCAAATTAGAACTATTTTCTATATTATATGCAAAGATTGCTGTTGGGCTGTCAAATCTAGCACATATTAAAGATATTCTTGACTATTTCAACAGTGTGAAACAATTCTAAGCCATTATATTTTAAGTATAATATTAGATCAATTAGATTCTATGGAAACAGTGACTGTTTTACAAGAGATGAAATAATAAGTATTTATGGAAACTGAATTGGAATAAAGTGAACTTCCTGACTTGGCACATACAAAAAGGGCAGATTCAGCAAAGAAATGCAGGTATGAACTTTTATATTTGAAACAACAGACATCATACTTTAGGTAGGTGAGATAGTAGACCAAGAAGGGCAAAAGTGTAATGATAGGTACTGGATAACTCAAGTTTGGAGAGTTAGACTGAGCAGAGCAGAATTGATTTGTTCCTGGCTAAACTGCAAATGCTTTGCAAATTCCTTTGAGCAGACAAAAATATGACTTATTTAATCATGATGCATTAAAGACATTTTGAGAAGACCATTCATATTATAAAGAGAGTAGAGTTGATAGATTATCTGGTCTCAATACAAATCAGAATTTATGTAGTCAAGAGTTGTAACTGTAAGTCTGCTCTATTTCTCATATTATAATGAAATGCTGATACTCTTACTCATATTCAGTAGTATTTTACTCTGGCCTCAGTCCAGCAAAGCACTTAAGCCCATGCTTAAATTTAAGTACATGAGCAGTTCCTTGACTTCAATTAGACCAGGGGTCGGCAACCTCTGGCACGCGGCTCGCCAGGGTAAGCACCCTGGCGGGCCGGGCCAGTTTATTTACCTGCCGCGTCGGCAGGTTCGGCCGATCGCGGCTCCCACTGGCCGCGGTTCACCGCTCCGGGCCAACGCGGGCGACGGGAAGCCGCGGCCAGCACATCCCTCGCCCGCGCCGCTTCCCGCTGCCCCCATTGGCCCGGAGCGGCGAACCGCGGCCAGTGGGAGCCGCGATCGGCCGAACCTGCCGACGCGGCAGGTAAATAAACTGGCCCGGCCCGCCAGGGTGCTTACCCTGGCGAGCCGCGTGCCAGAGGTTGCCGACCCCTGAATTAGACTAATAATGTACTTAAATTAAACTTGTGCTTAAGTGCTTTGTTGTACTAGACCCTGTGTGTGTGTGTGTGTGTGTCCCAAACATGTACTACTGAACATGAGTAAGGGAATTAAAATCTGCTTCTTAGCAAATGGAAAGTAGCAATTTATAATATCTGTCTTCTCTCCATTTTTGAACTTCTTGCCCAACACGCTTTTCCTTGCAAGTTATTTGGAGACATCTCTATTTATTTTTTTATACTGAACTGAAATGAATAATTTGAATAGTATAATCTTTGTTTCTTTGCCTGAAGCAGTGTATTTTTTGGAGCCCAGGTTCAGTTATCTTAATGTGATATCTATAAATAAATAATAATGCTTTGCCCAATACCCAGAAATGTACAGAAAAAAAAAAGAATGAGATCTAGCCCCCGTTACTAGTCATTTTATGCCCAGTTATGGAAACATGTATGTTGTTTACTGTAAAATTCCCCGCTGATATTAAGATCCTTTAGTATTATTTTTGGGTCAGACCATGCAATCTTTAGATAGGCCCTTACTGCTCAGACCAAACTCCCATTATGATCAAAATGGAGATAATATTCCCCCACTTCACAGGAGTGTTGGAAGGTTTGATTAATTAGATCACAGTTTTCAAAAGTGGGTGCTTTAAGTTAGCCTCCAAAATCCATGTTTTGAAACCTACATAGAATCATAGAATATCAGGTTTGGAAGGGACCTCAGGAGGTCATCTAGTCCAACCCCCTGCTCAAAGCAGGACCAATCCCCAATTAAATCATCCCAGACAGGGCTTCATCAAGCCTGACCTTAAAAACCTCTAAGAAAGGAGATTCCACCATCTCTCTAGGTAACCCATTCCAGTGCTTCACCACCCTCCTAGTGAAAAAGCTTTTCCTAATATCCAACCTAAACCTCCCCCACTGCAACGTGAGGCCATTACTCCTTTTACACATAAGTGACTTATTCTTCAGAAGTGCTGGACACTTAGGCTACGTCTACACTACCCGCCCGGATCGGCGGGTAGAAATCGATATAGCGGGGATCGATGTATCGCGTCTCGTCTGGACGCGATACATCGATCCCCGAACGTGCTCCCATCGACTCCGTAACTCCAGCAGGGCGAGCGGAGTTAGCGGAGTCGATGGGGGAACCGCGGACGTCGATCCGGCGCTGCGAGGACGCGAGGTAAGCGCGGGTAATTCGAAATAGGATACTTCGACTTCAGCTACGCTATTCTCGTAGCTGAAGTTGCGTATCTTATTTCGATCCCCGCCCCTAGTGTGGACCAGCCCTTAGTAGGCCCCATTGGCTTCAGCAGCAGCTGCTGGGCACTGAGCCCTTTTGAATAATAGCCACTTCCTTAGGTGCCTGTGTATGGACTTTGGAAGGTAACTTTAGGCACCCATTTATGAAAATTTTGGCCTTAATGTGTAAGGTGATTGAATGAGAGGCACAATAGGAATAATTATTATAGAGATCAAAGTGCTTTACAGTAAACAAACAACTATCACATATAATAGTTATGTCAAGCAAAAAGTGTTTAAAGCTACCCAAAGTGTCTGCTGCAATCATGATACAGGGCAAGTATTTCAACCTAACAGGTACAAAGGGGTAAAGACTACTCCACAACTCTGCTAGCAGGGAGGGGCATAGCTGCATGGAACCAGTGTCATTCTGCTCTGCAAAAGAACAGGATTTGGCTGTTTGTGCAACAGGGCCACACTCTTTGAACACCACGGAGCATTCTTTCATATGGACTCCTAGCATGCAGCTGCAGAGGGAGATTTGGAGGACAAGGCGGGGCTGGTGGATCCATTAGCTATGTCCCATATGGGTTAATAGATTGTAACAGGAGGGGCAGCTTTTATCACAGCAGCCAGGAAGAGGAGGGGAAGCTTTAAGATTGCTGTTAGCAGAGAAGTGTCTGTGCTCTTGTTCCATCTCCCACACACACACTTATTTTATACCCTGGAAGGGACATACTGGACACAGGGATTACTGTAGCTATAGGGTAGCTCTACTGCGTCTCTAAAGCCAGAAAGGGAGGATGATGCACTCTTTCCCTCTCCCCAAGCTCCAGTGTATAGCTCAGCTACCACTGGGAAGAGAGAAAGATTGGTACTCAGATACTATGGTGATTTTTGGAGGGAGTGGAGAGAGTATATAATTAGCTAAGATTTGGTTCTAAATGTTCAAAGATACAGGTCTCATGCTGTCATCATAGGGAACTGTAGTGTATAGGAATAAGGTGGTATTCCCTTAAATGGTTTGTGAGTCCCCTAGTGGAGCTCACTGTGTTCTATGTTTCAGAAGCTACCAGAAACCAGCCAAAGCTTCATAATGCATGTAATTAAGCTTGCCATGTTGTATATGTTTAGCAAATGTGGCTATTTGTTCCCACGTGGTTCCTTCACGTTGTTTTTGTTGTGTAAAGGGCAAAAAAGTCACAAGAGGGGTGACATCGGCTACAATAGGACACAAGTTTAAAAGAAAATGGCTATGTCAAGTGAGAATTTTGTTGCCTTTGTACTGAAAAGATATTTGTGAAATAAATCAAAACAAGAGAAGCAGTGTCAGAATGCCTTAGATAAACAGGTTTAAAAGGGACACTGACAGCATTAGCAATTAGAAAATTTCCTTCTACAAAACCCCCTTTCCTACGATTATTGTCCCTCCAATATACAGTTAGGGTGACATCATTCATAGCACCCATCACGATCCAGTATGGGGCAAACAGATTATCTGTGGGGATAATATACTAAATACTATTTTTCTTCACCACTCCACTCTTTTCTAATGGCTACCTCCCCCACATCCTCTGGTCTGCCTCCATGGATCCCACTTCCTCTTTTCCATTTCCTCCTGCACCTTGCAGCTCATGTTCCTCAGTCATCCTGAAGATCCCAGCCTCCCCACTGACTTCTGCACACTACCCAATATGGCTTCTCTGCTGGAGCCTTCCATAAGGAGGAAGTGAGAGTTTCATATCCTTTTCACATAGACAGCTGAGACCGCTTTGATCTACTGCTGTACACTAGAGTGGTGCCAGCCTAGCACCTGCTTCAAACATGAAACATCCATATATGTTTTCAAATAGGGACTTTGTTAGAAATAGGGAAAAAATAAAAGCCTCATGTGAGAGTTTTATTCAGAAGGATTCCTATATCCTGTAAGATCAGGTTGTCTGAAAGATAGTGACACAAGATTGATTACTAGGCAATTATTTGAAAAGTTTAACTTGAAAGTTTTATTCCTTTCATATTCACTTGCTTATGGTTATGCAACTCTTCCGAGTTCCATCTCTGGCCCTTTTTTGTTTTGCGCTTTTTAGATTTCAGTAGTTGAAAATACTGTGGGGTTTGGGATTTAAATATCACTACTTTGTAAATTATGCAGTGGTTAATTGTTCTGTTCATATATTTGTGACTGAGACATTCAAAGTGATTTCAACCCTTTTCTTGTTTGTTTGCCTGAGATCCCGCAGTGATATATAGGTAAATAAGATGGCTCTTCTGTTTCAACAAACATGAAAACTCCATAGCTTGGATTGTTATCAGCCCTGCATAAATGTGATCATATAGAGATAACAATATCTAGCACATATAAATAATTACATAAAAAATATACCCTGGAATGAAAGAATTGTTGTGAAATTAAACACTCAAAAGTTAGGAAATGCAGAATAAAGGTCGCCTGGGCAACCTTAATTTGACCCCTTTATGCATATACATATATATCTCCCTGTCGCGGAGCTCTATAGAATTATTAGAAATACATCTGGTAAGGATATCATTCTCTATTAAATTATGTAGGTTTAGTGTGTGTGTATGTATATGTGAAATTGGGGCATGGAACTTGCGACAATCACCAAGATTATGATGGTGGAGATACCGCAAAAGACAACAGATGATAGGATGCCAAAGGAAATAATGGAAATACAACCAAGGTCAGTCTGACCTAGAGGCCAACCACTGGCTAGCTGACAGGACAACATTTGCAGGGGTGTGACATAGCAGGCTGGGCTTAATGGAGGAACAAGCCATGGACAGCAAAGGATGGCAATGCTGTACTGCTCCCATGTCTGCAACGATGCTTTGGGATGAAAGATAGATAGCTGCAGCTACATGTAACATGTATGTGTATATATCATATCTATCATTCTATTTTGGATCTCTATCTAACTACAGCGAGAGAAAGAGATGCAGAGAACGATAATATATACATATATATATATGTAAATGGAACCCAGATTGAAAATACAAATGCTAAGCAGTACAACACCTTTTGGCACTGGGTATCAAATGTGATTAGTTCCAATGTGTTGGGCCACTTGCACGCCTATATGAGAAAATTAAGTGTAGAAGCATGGAAGTTGATGAGTTTACACTCACTGAGTTTCCTCCTAATTGTTCCATAGTGCTGACTTGGCTGCTTTCCCTCTACGAGGAACAGGCAATTGTTCAATGTGTCTTAGCTACTGATGTTCTGAGATCTAGGCATATTTCAGAATACACTCAGAGGGCAGTAGTTGCTGTGTTGTGGCCCAATGCCTTCATATAATTTCCTTCTTCCCCAAGATTCTTTAAGACCCATCCTACTATGCTATCACTACCAGTGGCAGGACTGAAACCCTCCCTCCGTGGTGTCTGGAGGTATAGAAGCAGTACTACCAGTAATAAGTAGTAATTTGTATGTTGATTTTTCAATCTGAAATCCACCCAGGTCTAAGGGAAACTTGCTCTTTAGAGCATTTACTCCCTACCTCCTCTGCATTCCAACTCCTGCCTCTGGCCTCCATGGTCAGAGAGATCCTACTGCCCAGGGGGCTTCTGTAGTGTCTGAGGGTGAGGCATGACAATTCTGTGGGGTGGCTGCTGCTATTGCCCCACTGTGAGCATGGCTCCCTAGCCTGCTACATTTTGCTATTGTCTGCACAATATAGCAGAGGTCAACAAATGACTCAATGTTCCTTCTAGCTGGAGCTGGTCAGGAATTTTTCAACAAAATATTTTTTCTTTGGAAAATGTTGATTTGTTGAAACCAAAAAGGCAGGAAAGGGCTGGTTTTGGAAAAAAAGAATGGGGAAAAAAAAAACTTTTGAAATTGATATAATGCTCCATTTAGACATTTTGTAAACCAAAAATTCTGGTTTTTTTTTTTCAATTCCAAATAATTTTGTTTAGAAATTAGAGCTATGCCAATGTAAACATTCGGTGTAGGCCAGCCCTTAGGGGAAAAGGTAGTATTCTAATGAAGATTCACAATAGTAACACATCCACAATTGGGGGACAGTTTTACACATTGTACTTTGCCAAAAAATAAAATCCCCACAATGTTTACCTCTTTTAACTGTTAACTTTTCTTGTCACTGGACTGTTTATATCCCAGAAAATAAAGAAAGCTTATTTCAAGAGTGTAAATGAGTGGCTTTCTTTTTGGCACCCCTTTGTGGCCTCAGGGAGCCCTGCAAGTGGCCCCTTGCCTCAGTTTCCCTTTTGGGTCCCCAGTTACTCTAGATGAGTTCTTCTTCAAGTCTATCAACATAGTTTAACAAAAACATAGTGTCAAAACTCCATAACCAAAAGTCTCAAAACATAGTCCCCATCCCCAGTAAATATAGTCTTTAAAACATGGCTTCATTCTCATGTTGCACATGTGAGTTAATGATTCTCTGGACCAAGGATTGGCAACCTTTGGCATGCGGCCCATCAGGTTCGGCCGATCGCAGTTCCCACTGGCCGCGGTTCGCCGTTCCAGGCCAATGAGGGCTGCGGGAAGCGGCGCGGGCTGAGGGATGTGCTGGCCACCACTTCCTGCAGCCCTCATTTGCCTGGAATGGCGATCTTCAGCCAGTGGGAGCTGCGATCAGCCGAACCTGCGGACGCTGCAGGTAAACAAGCCGTCCTGACCCGCCAGAGGATTTCCCTGATGGGCCGCGTGCCAAAGGTTGCTGATCCCTGTTCTAGACTGTCAAAAGAACAGGCTCAATTGAAATTATTTAATCTAAGATTATTAATCGGAGATTAGTATAGCACTTTACAGAATACAGAAATAAATAGATACATTACCACCCTTTGTTGTCAGACTAAGAGCTGGATATGTGTCTGTCCTGCATCTGGAAGGGACACACAGTTTTCATTCCCCCAACCTAAGTTTTCATATCACTATCATTATATAGGGTCACAGACAAAGGAAACCTAGTTGCCAAGAATATTCTCCCAGAAACATACGTTGTGATGTCATTTCTATACAGTGTCAGTTTACCTGACTCATGTGAGAAGGCATGATTATTTACAGCTGAGAGGTCTAACAATCTTCAAGTTAATATGTCTCAGTGGGGCTTTCTTACCCCACAATCATTCTTCCATGTTGATTTCCCCCAACAGAAAACATCTGCTACAACAATAATCTCTTATTAGTTTATATATGCTTATGTTAGCATTTTATATATATATTAAGGAGATGGTTTTCAAGAATATCTAGAGTTTTACAGACATGAAGATGCCCTAGAGTTATTAAATACAGCATAATGAATAAATTCCTGAAAAGCGTTACACATTGGTCAAGACCAGTGTTCTGGGCCTTAGACTTCATACATACTCTTTGCTGAAGATAAAAATTCTAAAGAATAGTTAATACATATACTTTATAATGAATCAAATGTACAAATATAAATGAATCAAATATACAAAAAGAAAGAACTAAAGATATTACTATTTGCTAACAGGTACTAACACTCACCATTCCTGGACTCTTTGTCAGTCCTCTGTCTCTCTGCCAGGACAACCACCCTAGTCCTTCCTTCTAGAGTGCAGCCCTGTTCTTCCCAGCAGAAACTCCCACAGCCTCTCTGATGGGAGTATCCTCATGGTTCCTCTCATGCCCCATTCTCTAGCAAGGAGATGTCAGCAGGTCAGCCCCTCTGCTACTCCCCCTTCCTTCAGCCCTCTCTCGCTGGCTCTCTGGCTTGAGGATGCTAGCCAGCAACCCCCTTGATACTCTCCTGTCTTCAGCTCTCTCCCAGGAACAACCTCCTGTCTCTGGCAGCTGCACCTCCTGATGAAGACAGTGTGCTCTGTGTCTTCTTTTTCTCATAAGGCCTCTTTTAGATCCACAGGTACTGCCACACCCTCTTAATTGGCACATCTGGGAGCACCTTGACTGGAACAGGAGAGTTGAGCCCAGTTACTTTTAATGGGCCAGCTCTCTTGTTATTAACAGCAATAGCTCAGAATGTATTATAAACAAAGCCATACATTTTAATTCCAGATTTTATGCGTTCTAATATTTGTTCTTGCAGACATAAAATATCTGGACATAAATATATGAACAAGGTAAACGGTATCACACAGGAGTACAATTGATGAAAAATATCCAATTTAAATTATTTCCGGAAAACTATTTTGCACTATGGATATGACCACTATCTAATTCATGAAGTATAAACATTCTTTCATGGGGTTGTATATTACTAGCATGTGGTGAGAGTGCTCATGTTTATCATCAAATTGTGTTGCAAGATTTTGCTAGCTGGTTGTCTAAATTAATGCTTGTCTCCTTTGCGCTGTGCTGGGACTGTAACTTCAGATGTAATGTACTCCTCCCCTCTTTATTCATTTTCTCTATCCTCCTGATTTCTTTAGTCCAGTGACAACAAAATATGAGTGTAAGCTCTGAGGGTCCCATCCGGCTCCTGTTCATGTTAACGGCAAACTTCAGCAGGAACAAGACTGGGCTCCAAAACTCTATATGAGCTTATCAATTAAAATGACATCACAAGCAAGACCCTATAGATTCTGAAATCAGCTAATCCACATAGGGAGATGTTGGGTGACCAAAGGAACAACTCAGGGGCTTTCATAACATGATCTTGAATATTTGAATATTACATCATGGAAGACTAGAGATGGACAAATAACTTGTAACATTAATTTACTAGGAAAATGCTGCCTCTTTTTCCATATGCAAGAAGATTGGGATTTTTTTAAAATTTATTTTGCTATCTATAGTTGTTTACCAAGGGGAAAACTCTGGCCCTACTGCAGTCAATAACAAAAATTCCATTGATTTCAATATTCCCCAACTATTTTATGCAAACACTTCTTGGTCTGTATTTTGTTCATGGTACTTGTGAATAGTCAAGCGGTGCTGGTTGGTTTTGAAGGGATATATAGATCACATGATGTATTTCTATTCTGTGATTTGGTGAGTGTAGATGACAAATGTAAGCAAGGGGTCCCAGGACTTATTGAATGATGACTATCAGGGAAGAGGTAGGCCCACTAAATCAGTTTGTTCAAGTGGGGGCCCTGAATTGATTCCCTGTATGAATTTCCGTTTCTTCATCTGAGTTGTTGCACAATGTATCGCACTTCAAAACCAGGCTTAGTTTCATCAAGTTCATAGTGTAAAAATAAACGTTTCATGCAGCTCTGGTGTACGAGACTAGGACCCAAACTGTGGTTTACAATGAGATGAAGCTGCAGAATCAAATTATTTGTATGTGTGGTACTCTGTACTTCAAAGCAGCACCCTGGAATCCCCATATTCACCCCTGTCATATAATTAATATATTTTATACAAAGCATGCCATGTAAGCTATCATATGAAAGATCATGATCAGCCGAAACCAATTGTTCTGTCCAAATATGTATATTGTTAGAAGGTATGCAGGTTTGCTATATGGTTGTTAATGAAATGTGCTGTAAATTTGAGAGTCTCTACTGCTATTTGGTGATCCAGTACCAGGAGAGGCTTAAGCGACCATTAATCAGCAGGGGAGTTTTAAACAAGGGTTTTATAATATTGTAAGAGGGCTGTACAAACATCACACAATGGGGGTTTACTCAACTCTGTGGCTCAGCAAAGCCTACCAGAATATGTCTGGGTTACTGTTTTCTAGGCATATGGACTGATGATATAAAATAGGAGACAACGACATCATGTTTTGGCATCTCTCCTCAACCTATGCTGGAAGCAACAAGAAAGCTGAGAAGCCAATGACTTGAACTGAGGAGACTGGTCCCTGGCTTATAAGGGAAGCCTGTGTATTAAGAACTATAACAGAGATCAGCAACCTTTGTCATGCGGCTCGCCAGGGTAAGCACCCTGGCGGGCCGGGCAGGTTTGTTTACCTGCCACGTCTGAAGGTTTGGCCAATCGTGGCTCCCACTGGCCGCTGTTCGCCGCTCCAGGCCAATGGGGGCTGCGGGAAGCGGCAGCCAGCACATCCCTCGGCCCGCACCGCTTCCTGCAGCCCCCATTGGCCTGCAATGGCAAACCACATCCAGTGGGAACTGCGATCAGCTGAACCTGCGGACGTGGCAGGTAAACAAACTGGCCTGGCCCGCCACGGTGCTTATTCTGGTGAGCTGCATGCCAAAGGTTGCCGATCCCTGAACTATAACCTACCTGCAACATCCAGTGGGGTGAGAAAACTGCTTGATCTAAATATTGCCTAGTGCAGGGGTCGGCAACCTATGGCACACGTGCCAAAGACGGCACGCGAGCCGATATTTAATGGCACGCGCAGCAGTGTGCCATTAAAAATCCTGCCCAGCCCGGCCCAGCCCGCTCTTCTCCGTCCCCTGCCCTCCGCCGGGGCAGGGGGAAAGGGACAGGGGGAAAGGGGCAGGGGGCAGAAGCTGGGTCCTGCCGGCTCCTGCCGGCTCCCCTGCCTCTTCCGGCAGTGTGCTGGGTTCCTGCCCCTCCTCCGGCTCTCCGTCCCTCCCTCCATGCTGGCCGATCAGCTGATGGACCTTGCGAGGGAGGGGATCAGGAAGGAGGAGAGTCAGCCTGCTCTGCTCCCGTCGGAGACAGAGAAGAAGCGGGGGCAGGGCCTTGGGGAAGGAGGGGGTGGAATGGGGGCATATCCCCTCCAGCCCTCTGCCCTGACCCCCCCTCACACCCCTTCTGCCCTGACACCCCCTCACACACACCCAGACCTCTGCCCTGAGCCCTGTGCCCCGCACACCCCCAGACCCATCCCCTGAGCCCCCCCTCACACACACACAGCCCTCTGCCTTGAGCCCTGCGTGCTGCACACACCCCAGACCCATCCCCTGAGCCCCCCCTCACACACACCCAGCCCTCTGCCTTGAGCCCTGTGCCCCGCACCCCACCCCACCCCCAGGCCCCTGCCCTGAGCCCTGCGCCCTGCACACACCCTAGGTCCCTGCCCTGAGCCCTGTACCCCCCTCACACACACCCAGCCCTCTGCTTGACTCCTTCCCCCCCCCCCACGACCCCAGCCCTTACTCTGGTACCCCCACACATACCCAGGCCCCCCACACCCCATGCCCTGACACCTGCACCCCCCTCACATGCTCCCAGCCCTCTGCCCTAACTCTTGCACCCCCCCACATACCCAGCCCCCCCACACCCCATGCACACCCCAAATCCTGACTCTTGCACCCCCCACATCCCCACCCCCACCCTGAGCACCAAATGGGAGCTCCTGCACCCCCCCCCCATTCCCACTTGCACCCCTCGCATCAAATGGGAGCTGCCCAGATAAGTGCCCCACACCCTAACCTCCTGCCCCAACCCTGAGCCCCCTCCCTCATTCTAGCTCCTGGCCAGATCCTACACCCCAACCCCCAGCCTGCTCCTTCACCCCCAGCCCTGTGCTCAGTGCACTCCCACCCTCAGCCCAGTGCAGAGAGAGGAAGAGAATGGGCCAGAACCAGGGAGAAGGTAGGGCCCCACTATATGTGGGCAGGGATGGGACCCCAGACCGGCAGCGGGTGAGTGGGTCCGGCAGCGGGGATCCCGGCTGGCAGGAGCCGGCGGATGGAACCTCTGAGCGGCAGCGGGCTGAGCAGCTCAGCCCACTGCCGATATAGGGTCCGGCTGCCGGCCCTGCACAGCCCGCTGCCGGTCTGGGGTTCTGGCTGCCGGACCCTTGCCAGCCGGGGTCCCGGCCACAGGCCCCGCTCAGCCCGCTGGCGACCTAGGTGAACAGAACCCCACACCAGCAGTGGGCTGAGCGGGCTGAGCGGGCCGGCGGCATAAGATCAACATTTTAATTTAATTTTAAATGAAGCTTCTTAAACATTTTGAAAACCTTGTTTATTTTACAATACAACAATAGTTTAGTTATATAATATATAGACTTATAGAGAGAGACCTTCTAAAAAACATTTAAATATATTACCGGCACGCAAAACCTTCAATTAAAGTGAATAAATGAAGACTCGGCACACCGCTTCTAAAAGGTTGCCGACCCCTGGCCTAGTGCAATAAGGTTTAAGATTTAGACCATGTGCTAAACTTTTATTGTCTTTGTTAACTATCTTGGATCTTTTATGCCTACCACTTATAATCACTTAAAATCTATCTATCTGTAGCTAATAAATCTGTTTTTTATATTTTACTGAAAACTGTGTGTTTTGCTTGAAGTGCTTGGGAAATCTCAGCTCAGTTTACAAAGGGTCATGTGTGTCCTCTCCACATCGAGGGAGGAGCGGACTAGGTAATGAACCCATTGGTCAGGCTTCTGACCAGGGAAAGATAGTATAGTTCTGGGGTCCAAGGCTGAGGACTTGGGAAATTTGCTGGTGCCTTTCTCTGTGTGTGATTCGTGAGTGGCTCAGGGAGCATTTATGCAATGTAGCTGAGTGATAACAGTGCCAGGAATAGTTTGCAGCTTATCACTAGCAAACCGCTGTGAGAGACAACCCAGGCTGGAAAGTTAAGGGGGCACAGCATTACCCCAGTTCCAGGTTGCACCCCAGGGATCCTGTCACAGTATGTAAGCTATTCCTGTAAAGTTATAAGTTGATAGTCTTCTTTCAAGAACAGGGAGTGGGATTCTGATTGCTATACTACTTTGTAACTGCTAGAATTCCTTTCTTTGTTTTACATGTCACATGTCTAGTGGGCTGGGAAATGTATGAAACAAACACAGTGTTGTGACAGATATATTTAGATTCACTAAGAGGAATAAAGCCACTAAGTGAACAAGAGAAGGCTCAATTATCAGAGGGGTAGCCATGTTAGTCTGTATCCACAAAAACAACGAGGAGTCTGGTGGCATCTTAAGACTAACAGATTTATTTGGGCATAAGATTTCGTGGGTAAAAAAACCCATTTCTTAACATTCATGGAGTGAAAATTACAGATACAGGCATAAATATACCGGCACATGAAGAGCAGGCTCACAGGCGTTCAAGGCATTGTTTGTCTGAGATGTAGAAAGGGAAATATTTCAACATGGTGTAACCCACAGACCTTCTGGGTATGGTGTTCTGTCCCATCTAGTGGCACCAAGACCACTTAGAGAGCAATTCATGAGTCTGATCTATAGCCTTAGCTAAGAGCCAGTGGCTTTTAGCTCATGAAGTAGAGGTTCATGCACTAAGCTCCAGAGGTCCCTGGTTCGATCCTGCCCGCCGACGACCAGGGTCTGTCGGTGTTACAATAGCCCTTGCCATTGCCCTCAGGATGGATCTCAGCTGGCAGAAGAATGTTCCCTGCATAGAGAAATAGGCCCCTTTTCCAAGTCAGTTGCTTGAACTCTACAGGAAGTTTCAGTGTAATTACTGCTCAATCATATTGTTATTTGGATCTTATTAGCTCCACACAGGATTAAAAAGGTGTGGCCATGGCCATGTTCCCAAGTCCCTTCCAAAGGAGAATGAGAGACTTTTGAGGCAGAAGGAAAAAGATGTGTGATATATTTTAAAAATAACACATTTACTTCTTCTGGATATTTACACAAATCCGTGCTAATTTCATGGAAACCCTCAAAGCCTCTCAGCAGCTTACTCAAATAAGTCACAGCACAGACAGACCAAAAATAGACTCATACTCTATGTTTGTAGCATGCATTCAATCACCTCTCAAGTCCTCCAAAAATGAAAAACAGATTCTTCCTAGTAGTAAGTCATAGCTTAGCTGATTGTACCCTTTTCAAGCTCCTTTATTGGCAATCAGATATAAACATCCTGTGTAGTCCCTGAGTAACCAAAATAACTTTCCTGGCTTCCAACCTCCTACTCCCATGCAGATATTATTTTCTAGGCCATGGGTGGTACGATAACCATGAGGTCTCCCTTCAGCATCCCAGAGTGTCTTTATTCACAGGTCATATTTTCTAAACCTCTTATGTTTTACTGTTCTTTTCTGGACTCTCTCCAGTTTGTCCACATCTTTGTTAAGTACTTTGTTAAGACACACTACTCCAGCTAAGGCCTCATTGGTGTTGAGTACAGCAGGACAATTTCCTCCTGTCTTACATATGACACTCCAGAAAGACAAATGCCTTTTTCACAACAGCATGACTTTGTTGCCTTATATTCAGTTTGTTATAAACTATAATCCCCAGACCCTTTTCAGCAGCATTACTGCCTAGCCAGTTACTCCCCATTTTGTAGTTGTCCAATTGATATTTTCCTGAGTGGATATTTTCTTCGGATACAATAGAGCACACCAATTGATAAAAGATTGAGAATTAATTGCTATGGTGTTAGGAAGAAGAATAAATAAAAAAAGTGTGTCTGATTACAGTATGAACTGTGGGGTATCCATTTGAACATATATCAGTAATTCCTGAGTGAAAATGCTATGCACAATACCAGAATAGAAGATACCATTCTATACCTGTCAGGGTTCCCTCCCCACTCTGAACTTTAGGGTACAGATGTGGGAACCTGCATGAAAGACCCCTAAGCTTATTTCTACCAGCTTAGGTTAAAACTTCTCCAAGGAACAAATTCTCCCTTGTACCTTGGATTTGGTAAATGTTGCCACCACCAAGTGATTCAAACAAACATTTAGGGAGGGCCACTTGGAGCCCTATCTCCCCCCTAATATCCCCCCAAGCCCTACACCCCCTTTCCTGGGGAGGCGTGAGAATAAACAAGATGAGCACAGACCAACCTTGGGGTTTTTTAGTNCCCCCCCCCCCCCCCGATTTGAAAGTATCTTGTCCCCTTATTGGTCCTTTGTGTCAGGTGCCAGCCAGGTTACTTGAGCTTCTTAACCCTTTACAGGTAAGAGGATTTTGTGCCTCTGGCCAGGAGGGATTTTATAGTACTGTATACAGAAAGGTGGTTACCCTCCCCTTTATATTTATGACAGTACCCTTTATGCATGATCTGGAAAGTGAAGAACTAGGGTGCTTGAAAGCTAGCAAATAAAGTAATATAGGTAAAGATAAAGCCACACAATGCCAGTTTTGTATGGCATCTTGTCTTCCTGAAATAGAGGTTATAGATTTCCAGGTCACTAAGAGGAATATAGATAGTATGAATAAACTCCCAATCAGGAACTTCAGGAATAACCTCCAAAGCATAAGCATTCAGTTCAGATCCTCCTGAGAAAAAGCTATTATGTTTCCAGCAATCGTCACTACATGCATGCTATTATGAATAACTACTCAGTACCACTTCTTTTACTAGATAATGTCAATGCTTCTCAACTATGGAGTTGTCTTGACACAAAATTTGTACCACTCTTACCGGTAGAATTACAGCAGTACGACTCCCCCCACTCCCAGTGTGAACACAGGTATAGTGAGATAAAGGTAATTATACTGGCATAACTATTATGGGAAGGCAAATTACTATGTCAATATAAGCACCTTTATTGCGGTATAACTGTGCCCATACTAGGGGTATAACTATAGCACAAAAAATCACCCCCCTAACCAACATCGTTATACAGGTGCAAAACTGTGGTAGGCCAGGCCTAAGTTTCAGATAAACCAGATAGTCAACAGTTGTATGGGGCCTAATATATTATTAATATATAAGGAGCTGATAATACATATATTAGTATGCATTAAGCAGCAATAATACTAAGCACAAATATTGTAATAGTGATATAACCTAAACTGGCCTATACCATAATCGTGTTCACTATGCTAAGTATACCATAACACCTTGCATTTCCCGAGGTAAGCATTTAGCATGAACAGATAGGAAGATTCAAGATCAATCAAAATCAAGATACATTCACTTTATGTTTTAGTAGAAACTAGGAAAATACTATCATGGAACAGTACCTGGAATGCTAGTGTCCAAAACAAAGATAAGAAAGGAACAGAACAAAAAATTTAGGGAACTGGGACAAACTGATGGGTTGGATTTCAGTGACGTGTACTGAGATGTGTAACCTGTAAAATCATCATATAAATAATGCCAGCTGAAATGTGTGACTTCATTGAATGTAACACTGCTGCATGCAATGGCTACTTGGAGATTGATATTGTGTAGAACTTTTTTCCTGCAATATATTAATAAATTTGACTGACATTGGTTATTTGGTCTTTTTAGTATATTTCATAATTAACCAAAGTGTGGCCAATCAGTTGACAATACAATTTATCAACTCTAGTAATGGCTAAAGAGATCCTTTCTTAGCTCAAATACATGAGAGCTGTACCTTTAAAACTAAAGATATATGTTCTATCCCTGCTGTTACAATAAAGTTTAAAGTGACAAGGGAGTGTGGCATAATAGCACCATAAAGTTCCTAGGTGGCCACAGTTTTATTTCAGTATCTATTCCAGAACATCTGGGGACATTCTTAAATTATTACTACTAATAATTTTAATAGTAATAATATTTAGCACCAAAAGGGCATCTTCCATCCATGGATCTCAGTGTTTCCCCAGTAGTAATGATTTAAGCTTCACAAGTCCCTGTGCAGTAGGTGTTATATCCATTTTACAAATGGGGTGGGGGAAACTGAAACACAGAAATAATAAGTGACTTGTGCAAGGTCACACAAAAAATTGTAGAACTGGTAAGAGAACCCATTTCTACTGGCATCTGGTCTTGTGTTTCAGCCACAAGAATCTCCTTAGATCTAACCATTACAATCAATTATACTACATGCAGGTGTATGAATTATTATTATTAGTTATTAGTTACACTGCAGTCACACCTAGAGGCCCCAGTCAAGGACCATTTTGCTAGGAAATGTACAAGCATATAATAAAAAGACTCTGTCCCAAAGAGCTTGCATGAGTAATATGGTCTCACTTCTACCCATGGACATTTGAGATGGAAGGAGAAATCAGATTCTTCTGTATTTGAACTTCGCAAATATTTACAAATTCCTCTCTGAGTTCTTGTAAAATAAGATATATGTCTAGAGTAGCAAAGGCACTTAAGGATCATAGAGTAAGCAAGGACCCTAGGATAAAGCCAAGCAAATATTTTGAAACAAATTGTGTGTTCAGAAATTTTAATGTGTTTCTGTTAGTAAATTCTCCTTGCCCAAGCTGAAAAATCTCTACTTTATTCATTATTTGTAATTTGTCACAAATTCTTACAACAGATAGTTATTGGCCTACAAAGCATTCAAACTGTGACTGTTAGAACTGAATATGGACTTAGCAATGCACACTATAACATGTCAATAACTTCATGTATGCAACTAGCCAACACAGCATTATTTTCAATTTGTATATTTGACAATTCTCTAGGTACTGGCTAATTGTGTTGGTCATATATTCAGAAAGCAGAAATAATGTCATATGACTGTAAATCATCAGTCCAGCACTGTATTACAAATTTTGGAGTCCAATGTGCTATTTGAAATTTGCTTTGAATGCATACTGGACATTTAAGCCAAAACATTTCTTTTCATGAAAATTCATGCTGGCAAAGCTCAAATGCTTAAATATTTGTGGGGGGAAAATAAAAAAAAACAGGTGTGATTGTGAATGAATCAAAATGTGCTTCTGAATTTAAATGAATATTTGTAAAACTTTTTCCCTACTGTTATCTCTACTTTATGATCATATATAATTTGGAGTATCTCTACTAATGCATGAGTGATCTAATATGATCAAGTTTTATGGAGTTTGGACAGAGGCCTGCATATTGTGAATTTTGTAAGGTCTAAGACAGGGGGTGGTCTGAGGGCCACATCTGGGTATGGACATTGTATGGCTGGCCATGAATGCTCACAAACTTGGGGGTCGGGGTGCGGGAGGGGATGAGGGCTCCGGCTGGGGTTGCGGGCTCTGGGGTGGGGCCATAAATGAGGCATTCAGGGTGTGGGAGGGGGCTCTGGGCTGGGGCAGGGTGTTGGGGTGCAGGGGGGTGAGGGCTCCGGCTGGGAGTATGGGCTCTAGGGTAGGGCTGGAGATGAGGGGTTGGGGGTGCAGGAGGTTGCTCTGGGCTGGGACCAAGGGGATTGGAGGGCGGGAGGGGGCTCAGGGCTGGGGCATGGGGTTGGGGCTCAGGAGGGGGTCAGGAGTGCAGGCTCCAGGCGGCGCTTACCTCAGGTAGCTCCCAGAAGCAGCGGCATGTCCCCCCTCCAGCTCCTACATGGAAGTGCAGCCAGGCGGCTCGGTGAACTGCCCCAGCCGCAGGCGCCACCCCCGCAGCTCCCATTGGCTGTGGTTCCAATGGGAGCTGCGGGAGCGGTGCTTGGGCTGGGGGCAGCGTGAGGAGCATCCTGGCTGCCCCTACGTGTAGGAGCCAGAGGGGGGACATGCCGCTGCTTCCAGGAGTTGTGCAGAGCCACGACATTCATGGAGCAGGGCAAGCCCCCAGCTGGAGCATCGGAGCGGGGCAAGCCGCGGACCCCGCTGCCTGTTGGGAGCTCGAGGGCCAGATTAAAACATCTGAAGGGCCGGATGTGGCCCCCAGGCCGTAGTTTGCCCACCCCTGGTCAAAGACAATGCATTAAAACATTCAGGGACTTTATTTTTTTCTATATGGAGATTATGATAATATTTGGCTAAGATTAGTGTATACCGAGGGAAGATGATAGATCAGTCAAAAATATTATTTTGAATAGATGTTCTTTTGTTTCTTTTTATAGAGAGGGGTAAGATGTCATATTTTATAGACTCAATGGCTTAGGTCAGTGTTTAGGGAATAAGAGGTGGATCAGAAAGCACTTAGTTGAATTTTCCATCCATTTGTCTCAGAGAAGGAAGCTTTCATCTCTAAATTGAAGAGGTCCATGTGTTATTTTAGCTGTTATTCGTTAGTCATGATAGACATTGTTTATTTTTTTTGTTTTCTTGGAGCAGAGGATTTTTTTTTTTTTAGTGTTCCTTTTTATAGCCCAGGGATCGACAACCTTTGGCACACGGCTCGCCAGGGTAAACACCCTGGCGGGCCAGGCCGGTTTGTTTACCTGCTGCGTCCGCAGGTTCAGCCGATCACAGCTCCCACTGGCCGTGGTTCACTGCTCTGGGCCAATGGGGGCTGCGGGAAGCAGCGTGGGCCAAGGGATGTGCTAGCCGCCACTTCCCGCAGCCCCCATTGGCCTGGAGCGGCGAACCGCAGCCAGTGGGAGCAACGATCGGCCGAACCGGCAGACACGGCAGGTAAACAAACTGGTCTGGCCTGCCAGGGTGCTTACCCTGGCGAGCCGCATGCCAAAGGTTGCCGATCCCTGTTATAGCCAGTCACTTTTCCTTCTGGCATTTCACAGTATTCTTACTTTCCAATGCTCAATAAGGGTCAAACACTGCCCCCCTCATTATGGCCACAGCGGGACCTGACAGAAAGAGAGCTATTATGTGGAAAGGTGAGAGAAGCTGATATCCCATACCATGGGGTCAACACTGTTACAGGATTGCTCTCTCTAAATATATGTACATAGTTATTTAAAAGAGAAGCTGCTAGTAGATGGTACTGAAGAATTTTTACTATAGATCCTTGATTTTGAAGGACCTATAGAATTTGATGTGCATTGCAGCTGGGTTCCTCTGGCTCTTAATAAACACAACTGACGTTTTATACAGAGGCAAACTATTTCCCGGCAATTAAGTGGGCTTTAGGGTTAGGGCGGAGGCAATTAGGAGGAGGAATGGGGCTGGGATCCACAGGTGTGCCATTATACTGATTAAATAGCCACTTTCCTTAGTGGAACTGGCTTTTTGGATTTATGGGGCCTTTGTAGGCCCCTAAGCTACTCTATAGGCTGTGATTCCCCAATATCACTACATCTCCACAAGGCACCATGCCCATGGACTTCCATGATGCATCACAGTGGCTCTGTAAGAGGTGAACAAAGGTATGAAAGAGGAAACCCAGTCAGAGAGTCTGCCCCATACAGGAGAATGGGGGCATGAGGCATCTGAACTACAACGCCCATGAGGCACAACTGCAGCATTTCCAGATTGTGCCATTTTTTTACTGTTTTGGCCAAAATCTTTTGGCTTTCAATATTTCACCAAAAAGTCAAAATTTTTGTGGAAAAAGAAAGCATTTTCTAAACAGTTCTAATGTATTTGTATCTTTATTTCTGGATCTAGAGACTGTCATGAAGGCTATATTACCAAGAAAATTGATAAATGAATATTGTTAATATGATAGTTCCATAATCTGTACAATAGTAATGTATCTAAATATTTATAATGAGCTCATCATCACAGATGCTGATCATATAAAATGATCAAATCCAAGTAATGATGAGCTGTACATCTTCTAATCTAATTCTCCTTCTTCTACCGAGACTGACCTTGATGTGAAAGAAACTCAGATTCCAGGTCTACATACCAGAATATATGTGGAATGTGAAAGGGTGCATGCATTAAAGAATAGTGGTAAAATTATGTGTTTCACAAATTATTAACATGAATTTAGCCCTTTATTCTTTTTGAATATTTTTCATGGACTGACCTAGTTACTGTGAAAGTATGTTACTATGAATGTATGTTACTCATAAATATTTATGCAAAGAAATGTCAGTCAGTAGATTGATCACAATCTGTTCACTTCCACTATTCTCTACTTTGCTATTCATTATTTTAGTTGTTTCATGAGTCACATAAGTCACATGGTATTGTTACGTCTTCCTGCCTGAGCCTTTTAAAGCAGGAAAATAATGAATGTCAAATAATTAATAATAAACAAAGATGAAGGAAAAAAACATACCTTGTACAACATTTGGGATGAATTACCATTTTCCTAAACATGATGGATTCATGAACATTTTCATGAATACCCAGCAGCCATCCAAATACTAGCAAACAATAAATAATATAATCCCATGAAGAACAGTGACTGAACTCATTGATCCTAATCATTAAAATACTTGTGAATCCCATTTTGTATTTGGTCACTGTTACACTCCCAGAGCATTGTGCCATTTTAAAGTGGAGCATTTTATTAAAATGTTTGCCATAATCCAAACACACACACACACACACACACACACGGAATGTCCACACTTTGAGTCGGAGGTGGAAATTCCAGCTTGAGGAGACATATCTGCACTAGCTCCCATTGAGCTAGTTCGCTATAAACAGAGTCCAGCTGCAGCAGTGTGACTCCTAGAAGAGCCTAGCTGCCCTGAGTACATACCCAGATGATATGGTAGGCATGTCCACGGGTCAGCTAGCCCTTCCCACCACATAAGCTGCCACAGCTACCCTCTATTTTTAGTGTACTATCTAGATCAGAACTAGTGGGAATAGGTCTCCTTACATTAGAAATTACACCTCCAGCTTCAAGTGTAGATTCAACCATATGTACACATGCCAAAACAGCTTGTTGGAATCCACTGCTGGGAAGTTTTCCAGGGGAACCAAACTCTGCACATTCTGCATACCAGAATGGTGGCCCCCTGACCTCTTCAGCACAGTACCACCCCTTAAAGGGACAGGTCATTGGAAGATTTTGTTGTTGTATTCAGGTATCTGAGGATGACGTGTTCTTGTTCCCATTGTTATTGTAGCTGATGCTCAGGGCAATCCCTAGCCCTATTAGATGGGGTGGGATCTGAGTTACTACAGAGAATTCTTTCCTGGGTGCTGACTGGTGAGTCTTGCCCACATGCTCAGGGTTTAACTGATCGTCATATTTGGGGTCGGGAAGGAATTTTCCTCCAGGGCAGATTGGCAGAGGCCCTGGAGGTTTTTCGCCTTCCTCTGCAGCGTGGGGCACGGGTCACTTGCTGGAGGATTCTCTGCACCTTGAGGTCTTTAAACCACAATTTGAGGACTTCAATAACTCGGGCATAGGTTAGGGGTTTGTTACGGGAGTGGGTGGGTGAGATTCTGTGGCCTGCGTTGTGCAGGAGGTCGGACTAGATGATCATAATGGTCCCTTCTGACCTTAAAGTCTATGAGTCTATAAAAGTGGGGAAGCTGTGGAAGACAAAAGAACAAAACAAAGAAAGGATGTGACACTGATAAAAATGGGAGATAAGGGAAGTCCAACAGCTGGATTTTTCTATGAATACAGTACAGTGAAATGGTATGCAGTTTTATCACAAATAGTTACAGAACTTTAAAAAGAAAAGCAATACAATTGCAATTCTCCTGTATCTTACACTCATGAATTTAATGATATTGCAGTGAAATAAAATTTCTGCACCACATGTTCAGGCAAAACTTGCTAAAAACAATCACTACAACAGAATGAACACACCTACAGTTTGTTTCTTTCTCTTCTTATTGTTACATTAAGTGCATGTATTGACTTTGTGTGATCACTACAGAAAGCTGTGAATTATGTAGGAAATAAAAGTTCCCTGCCTTGTGCAAAGGGAATACAAACAGATCTAGACACATGCTGTTCAGATCAACATGAGGTTCAGCAAGAAAAAGCTCAACATAATTAGAACACCACACAAATATTGTGGGAGAAATTTACTCTCTTCTGTGTGAAAAATCATAGAGGGAGCAATGGGTAAAATCCACACAGTTCCTCTTACAAACATTCCATGAGGAAGGAGCAGTTTGCTGTTCATAAAACCTATATCTCCCTCATGATCCACAGATTAAAAAGTGCAGAAGGTGTGCATAGGGCATGGAGCTCAGTGGAGGGACACAACTTATTTTCTCAACTGCCTTCACCACTCTGGAATTCTAGGAAGAGACATGGAAATCTCAGCTATTTAATATCCCCAGTATGCTAGCTAGGGAAGGTAAGTGGCAACACCTTTAACTTGCTGGAGTGATGTCAAGGCACATCCCCAACCCTGATCTTTGCTGAGAGGATGCCTAGACACAGATATATGTGAGGATACTGGCTCAGCACCCCTAGCCTATTTGTCTGATGTGAAATCACAGCTCTCTGAAGTTTATAGGCTAAGCAGAAGAAGTTAAAGTAAATCAAAATAAGAAGGGTAAGCTCACCAATTCTGGTGGTTGCCATGAGTGTTGAAGTCATGTGGTGAAGCAACATTACATAAACTTTTGTGATATGACAAGGCATGTGGAAGAGAATGAGGACAAGGGAATAAAGGCCAAACAATATAATTGTGTAACAGAACAGCCCTAGAACTGGAAGCCACCCTCTGCTGTTATACAATCCACTATGGAAAGCCAGTGGGGTAGAGGGAACTTACAGGGCCATTCTGTTTCCCCTTGGTCCTCATTATGGAAGAGGAATTTGGTGCCAGGTTGTTTTTTAATGCTGAAGAAGAGAGAGGACTAGAGGATGCATGTTCTGCCTTTTTCCTTCCATAGAGGTGCAGACAGAATCAGCAAGGGAACAGACCGACCTTCCAGTTGAAGAATAGGGCTGGACTCTGTGACACAGTGTCTCCTAGGCAAAGAGTCCCCTCTTCTTTGCAAACAACTCTCAACTCAGACCTGACAAACTCACTACACCGAACATATGTCTTACAGGATATATATCCATGAAGAATAACACGTAAGGTATCTACAAAAAGCTTACAACTTGTCAAGTTTCATAATCATTGTGAGATGGATGTATAGATAATATCTAAGGAATAAAGTATTTGTATTAAAAGTACACGTTATGCGCTTGGAGTAAAAATTAGTCACCAGGGGATAATATGTCTCAGTAGTGGCCCTTTCAGACAGAAGGGAGTTGTCACCCTGCCATGTTTAGCCTGTCATACAATGTAAGGCTCAATTATTTGGACTTGCTCAATCTCAATACTTTCAATGGAAAAAAATCAGAGAAAACTGCAAACAAACCAAACCTCTTGAAGGTAAAAAAAAAAAGAAACATTACCACAAGACAGAGGTTCGCCCTGTCTATGAATAGAAACAAAATACTGTTTTAGTATAACACAGATGAGGGAGAGGTACTCTGAATCCTTTTCTCAGGGAAACATCTTGAGGAGTGAGGTATTCTCATGAAAAAATGGATCCTGGTTCCTGTGAAGTCAACTAGCTCTGCTACAGGCTGAACTTTTGGGTAGGGGAAACCTACTTTATTCAATAGGAAAGGTAAAGTGTAGACCCAGGTTCACATTTGATGACTTTATTTTCTAATGTAGCTATTTCTTTCCACCACTTTCTTTGTTTCTAGTTAAATCTTTTCTCTTTCTTAAATAAACCTACTTTTGCTTTATTATAAGTGCTCACAAGTTCTGTAGGGTTTACAGGAGTAGTGGTTTAAAGTAAAACTAGTAAATGTGAACACTATTCCTTCAGAGGCAGAGGATCTGGTATTGCTGTGAGGAGCTAGTGTCATGGGCTGAATACCAAAGGTCAACAATGCAATGGGACTTGGGCACTGGGGTGCACTATTGTTACCTGAAAGGTAAGGACAGGACTTGCATAGCCCAGAGGAGAGTGTTTGAGTGGGTGAAAACTGGTGGTGGTAGGGAGCTGCTACCCAGCCAGACACAGACAAGACACCCTCACAAGGGAGGGGATAACAAGGATATTCACAGTCCTGCATACCCGAGCACCATCACTGACTCCCAGCATGGACAATTCTTCCCCTATGAGATACCAGTGTTGCTCTATCTATTCTTAGGAAGTCTTAGACTGCCCATACACTTCCTAACCAGGCACCATATCCTCCTGTTGCTCCCACTTCCGATTCTCAGGCCTGCTACTTCCTAATTTTAGCAGCTAGCAAAGAGGCAGGAGGAAGTGGCACTGAGTTTCCCCCAGCCAATGATAATTTATGAAAGGAAGCCACTTCTCTACTTTTAGCAGAAGAGAAGCAGTTGCACTGTCCTGTACTTTAGCCAGATGTGCAAATAAAATTCCTTAGCTCTAACCAAAGTCTTCACATTCTCTATAGCAATAGGATAGTAAATATCTACTTTCAAGTGTAGCATACCCAACACTTGTATCTATGTGGTGGTTTTTGTTGTTTTTTTGTAAAAGAGATAGAGAGAGAGAGAAAGAAAGAAAGAAAGAGAGAGAGAGAGAGTGAGTGTGCTCCGCAGGTGATAATTGCAGAAGACTTTCCTATGGTAGAGGTTCAGTACATCTTGAAAATTCATTTTCATGGCACAGAATGTAGTCTAGAATTTTAATACCTGAGTTATTCTTTAAATTATACAAGTGTAAATGTTAATTTTTTTGCAGTGTTCCCTAGTTTGATTAATGGACTATCCATCCAGAGACATGCAGTACTTCTCTTTCAAAAGCTATAAAAAGGGACACAACAAAATCAATATTTAAATTGATACCTTGCTGCCAAAAGTTTTCAAATCCATGTATTCCTGCATATATGTATTTTTTTATTTAGAATGAATGCCGTTAGAAATAAATAGGAAGTTCTGCTGTCCTCAGAGCAACAGTCATAATCCCTTGTAATTGATGTAGGTTTTATGCACCTATTTATTGTGCTTTTCATGATATCAACATTGGTAATGTTGTAACTACTCTATGGAATACAAATATTTCCTTGAAGCTATAAAACATGTTCTTGAAGCACTTTCTGCCACACTAATATTATCATGCACTCTGTGTGACCTTTTGAAACCAAGATATTGATGGGATATATGTGTGGCATGAGGAAAATATGTCAGTTAAATGGCAAGATTTAAACAATGTGGGGGGTTTTTAAGTTGTTTTTTTTTACATTTTTCTTTTGTTTATCATGTAAAGCTTAAAGTAAATATTGATCACTGATCATTCATCTAAATAAAAATGAGCTAACCATAAAAGAGGAAGGTAGTAGATAGACAGAAAAGGTAAACTCCTGACTCCATTAAAGTCAATGGCAAAATTCCCTTAAACTTCTGTAGGGCCTTGATTTTACACAGGGGGCTTGGGAGATAAGAATAATCAGTGTACACAGAGCATAAGACTTGTCAAATTTTAGTTGCTAAACTTGCGATAGGACAAGGACACAATAAGGCAGTATAATTATTTTTATTCTATATTCTGTTCTAAATTGTAGAAATGGCACAGACCAGCAGATACTTTTTACTTGTTCTGAAATTAACTATGGCACTCTGGATATTTATGTATTTTTAAAATTAATTATATTATATTAATTATATTGTTAATAACGTATGTATATTATACTTATAATTAATATTATATAGCACATATGCTGCTATTTTGGTATTAAATGGATGTTATATATATGAATAGGGCTGTTAAGCGATAAAAAATAATTCTGATTAATCACGCTGTTAAACAATAATATAATCATAGAATAATAGAATATTAGGGTTGGAAGAGACCTCAAGAGGTCATCTAGTCCAACGCCCTGCTCAAAGCAGGACCATCACCAACTAAATCATCCCAGCCAGGGCTTTCTCAAGCCGGGCCTGTGACGGGTTGGTTCACAGAAACCCCCTTGGGAGCTGCCAGCTGATGTGCAAAGGCCCCCTCTGTTTCTATTCTCCCCTGCCAGCTACAGGTAGTTCCAGCACAATGGCCTTGCTGATAGCCAGACACACCTATCTGCTTCAGACACAGACCAGAGTCTGAACCACCTATCCCAAAGCTGCAGGGTTACCTGAGAACAGCTCACAGAAGTCTGCTTGCCTTTAACACTCAGATGCCCAATTCCCAATGGGGTCTAAACCCAGATAAATCCGTTTTACCCTGTATAAGCTTTATACAGGGTAAACTCATAAATTGTTCGCCCTCTATAACACTGATAGAGAGATATGCACAGCTGTTTGCTCCCCCAGGTATTAATACATACTCTGAGTTAATTAATAAGTAGAAAGTGATTTTATTAAATACAGATAGTAGGATTTAAGTGATTTCAAGTAGTAACAGACAGAACAAAAGAAGTTACCAAGCAAAATAAAATAAAATACGCAAATCTATGTCTAATTGCACTAAATACAGATAAGATCCTCACCAGTTCCAAAATGTTCCCTTTTACAGGCTAATCTTCTTTTAGCCTGGGTCCAGCAATCACTCACACCCCCTGTAGTTTTCAGTTTCCTTCAAGTGTCCTGTGGGGGTGGAGAGGCTCCTTCTTTAGCCAGCTGAAGACAAAATGGAGGGGTCTCCCACAGGTTTAAATAGACTGTCTCTTGTGGGTGGAGACCCCCTCCTCTCCCTCTGTAGAATCCTGTCACAGAATGGAGATTCGAAAATCACATGGGCAGGTCACATGCCCATGCATGACTCAGGACTGCAGGTAGCAGCCATTACCCACATGCTGCCTTGAACGTCCTCAGGTAGACTTCTGATGTGGATTGGAATCTTCCAAGCTCTTTTGTCTGTTAAGTGCCCCCTGACTGAACACCTAATTTGCACATTCCTTTCCCCAGAAGTCACCAAATGTTCTAACTGAGGCCCCTTAGGAATCAAGCAATTACACAGCCCATGTTCATAACTTTGAACACACAAATGGTGCCTGCATACAACTAGGGTGAACATAACTAGTAGATCATAACCTTTACATAGATATGTACCTGGCACAGGCAGCACAAAACATATTCCAGTTATGTCATATTCCCACAAAGCCTTATGGGAGGTACCGTCACACCCTCCCCCTGAACTTACTGCCAGAGACTTGGACACTGTCCATGGCGGAGGCAGTACCCGTAAAATTCCTGTTTGTCTTTGATCACACTTCTTTTCAGTACCTTGAAACCATATGTCAGTTCTAGGGGTTTTAGCCCATTTTGAGGTTCCTGATCCCCAGATGCCTGAAAACAGGTTGGGGTGTAGCATTAACAGAATGCAGACAGCAATACCTGTTAAAGTGGAGGTGTCTTGACCTTTAACCACCAAGGCCATGAGGCGGTGTGCCTCAGTTTCCCCTTCTACACAGCAGCATGGGCCTGTTATGCTTTTGCTGCTGTGCCAAGCTTCCAGTCTATTTACAGGTATAGGCTGCAAAGCAACATGCTTGTGGGGCTGTCTTGTTACCATCCCTAGCATGTACAACAGTTTTCTCCATAAATCAGGTATGTTCCATGTTTTTAGAGGGTTTACCACTAGTATGAATTCTTTTGTTTTATCCCAGAGGTGAATCAGCAAAAGACACAAGGTTAACAGCAAATCTACGGTGGACAGGTTTTGTTCACTCAATTTGACCTGTTTAGCATCTATTGCATTTTCCCAGTTCTCTGTGCCTTCTGGAAGACACTCTGATTCAGAATCTTCAGCCTCTGTGGGGAAAGCTGCTAATTCAGGCATGTGTTTGGGTCTTTGGCCAGGAAAGGGTGTACTACAACCCTGCCTGCCCTCGGCCCCTCCCTCAGGAATTTCTCAGGGCTGGTCCCCGCCCCCTGGTAGAGTTTCACTCATGCAGAGATTTCCCCCCCCCTGTCTAGGAGAGAGAGTTTCATCTCTTACAAGTGGGGTAAGAACAGCCTTTTTCAATGGGGTGCTCTGTACCCCTTTGGGCACCTCACTTTCTGTTTCCAACAGGTCAGCTGGATGGGCCCCCCCCTCCGGGAGACTTGACCCCCAGGTTTCCCTTAAAACCTGATCTACAAGAGAGGGAGCTGGCATTTTAAATGCAGGCTTTTCACCCTCCTCTTGGGAAAGTCCCTCCCTACAAAAGGTGGGCAGACTCTCTGGCCCCCCCTCACCTTCCATCTGGGCTTCCCTCTCTGGGCTCCCCTCTGGGTCAGACACTCCTGTGTCCCCCAAAAGGGAAGGTGACCCTGCTCCAGCTGTGGGCTCACAGCTACCAGCCATGACAGACCTTTCACTGGCCAGCAAAATCCCCCCCCTTTCACTCGGGTTGGGCTGGCACCCAGCTACAGAGTCTTTGGGGTCTGTTCCCACCGCAGCAGTTACCAAGACCCCAACTTCCACCTTCGGGACACACGTCTCTGTGCACCCCAGGGCGGGCCCTGCCCCCTGTTGACCTGCAACTTCCTGGCAGTCAGCAGCTGGGGTGACCCCCCTGTTACCAGGTGGTACATCCCCCTCCCCCAGGGAGATGATTACGGGACAGGAGCTGGCTTCGTCCAGCCCCTCCCTCTGGAACTTCCCTTGAGCCCTGGGGCCACAGGAACTGGCTACAACCATCCCTGCCCCCGCAGCTGCTCCCTGTACTGCTGCAGAGGAATCTAAGAGACACTCTCCTATTCCCCCAGCAGTCCATGTGACTTCACCCTCCCCTCCGGGGCTTTTAGCACAAGATTCCTTCTCCCTGCTAACCAACCCTGGGACAGATTCTGCCACATTAAAGAAATCATTTCCCAGTAGAAACGGTGCAAAATTGTGTGCCACCGTTGCAACTGTCAGTTCAGCCTGCAAATCCCGAGTTTGCATGTGAACTTTAGCTAAAGGTGCAAGGACTTTGTAACCCCCAACCAGCTCTAATTCTGCCATTTTACCTGGCAACAAATCCTTCTCCTGGATCAGGTCCCTCCTGATCACAGAAATCTCTGCACCCGTGTCCCTTAATCCCATAACCACCTCTCCATTAATTTCGACAGCATGCATATGCTTATTGCTTGGTTGTGTGGAAGCAAGCTTTACAAATCCTGTGTGGAAAGAGGCCACAGCCTGGCTCTGAGAAGCTGCAGCTTCCTGTGTAACTTGCTGCCTGTTTTCACTCAGCAAGGGACACTTATTCCTCAGGTGCTCAGTGGACTTACAATGATAGCACCTCCTGGGCTCCTCTGCTTGCACAGGAAATTTGGGACGAGTACCAGGGGAATGGGGAGGTGACCGCCCAGCCTCTTTTTTCCCAGACCCAGGGATAAAACGGTGATTCTGCTTTCCCCCACCCTTATACCCCTCTGCCTGTGGTTTATGTTTGATTGCAGCTTGTGCTTGCTCATAAGAGTCTGCATACCCAGCTAATTCACCCAGTGCATTTACCTTTTTGTCCCACACATACTGTTTCACATCATCACTGCACATATTCAGGAATTGTTCCTGAGTAACCAGATCACACATCCCTTCGAAGCTTGTAACACCTTTCCCCCGCACCCACTTATCTACCAAATCTCTCATTTCATTGGCATAAGCCAGATTACTTAATCCAGATCCCCTCTTAAGACTCCTGAATTTAACCCTATAGGTTTCAGGTGTAACCTGAAACTGTTTCAAAACCAGTTCCTTAAATTTACCATAGTCTGAAGCATCATCAATAGGCATCTTATTGAATATGTCCAGAGCTCTGCCAGTCAATTTTGCTATTAATGTGGTCAGTTTCTGATCTTCAGGGATGGCATGGAGGGTGCACAGTCTCTCAAAGGTGATGAAATACTCGGCAATATCGCTGGACTCATCATACTGTGGGCACAGTCGCTCCCATTTGTGGATTTTTGGGGAAGTGGAGCCAGCAGGTGAAGGATTTTGTCTCTTCAACTCCAGAACAGCCAGTTCATGTTTCTGGGCCTCCATAACCCTCTTGTGGGCAGCTTCTTCCATCTCCATAGCTCTCTTGTGGGCAGCCTCTTCCCTTGCTGCCTCCATCTCCATAGCTCTCTTGTGGGCAGCCTCTTCCCTCACTTTTTCTGCCTCCACAGCATCAATTTCTAATTGTCTTAGCTCTACCCGTCTCTTATGTTCATTCTCTCTCTCTGTTGCTTCCAACCTAGCCAATTCGAGCTTGGTGGCTGTCTCACTAGTAGGCATTTTCCTGCTTTCTTCTGCTGGGCCACACCCCTCTGCAGTTCACTGAAACTGGGATAGACTCAGCTCAGGGGATTCTTAGTTAACAGAGACTCTCACAGTCTTCTGATCTTCCTTCTTACTTATTTTGCTTCCTTTTCTGTCCCTACTTCCCTTTCCCGAAATAAGCAAACAGAAAATAACAAACCAGTAACCACTTTGTCTGTTCTCCAGCCACCACACTTAAAACTCACTTAAAATCACTACCAGTATCTCAAAGCAATCAGCTGTGCACAGATCCTGTTCGACTACGCCACTGTGACGGGTTGGTTCACAGAAACCCCCTTGGGAGCTGCCAGCTGATGTGCAAAGGCTACCTCTGTTTCTATTCTCCCCTGCCAGCTACAGGTAGTTCCAGCACTATGGCCTTGCTGATAGCCAGACACACCTATCTGCTCCAGACACAGACCAGAGTCTGAACCACCTATCCCAAAGCTGCAGGGTTACCTGAGAACAGCTCACAGAAGTCTGCTTGCCTTTAACACTCAGATGCCCAATTCCCAATGGGGTCTAAACCCAGATAAATCCGTTTTACCCTGTATAAGCTTTATACAGAGTAAACTCATAAATTGTTCGCCCTCTATAACACTGATAGAGAGATATGCACAGCTGTTTGCTCCCCCAGGTATTAATACATACTCTGAGTTAATTAATAAGTAGAAAGTGATTTTATTAAATACAGATAGTAGGATTTAAGTGATTTCAAGTAGTAACAGACAGAACAAAAGAAGTTACCAAGCAAAATAAAATAAAATACGCAAATCTATGTCTAATTGCACTAAATACAGATAAGATCCTCACCAGTTCCAAAATGTTCTCTTTTACAGGCTAATCTTCTTTTAGCCTGGGTCCAGCAATCACTCACACCCCCTGTAGTTTTCAGTTTCCTTCAAGTGTCCTGTGGGGGTGGAGAGGCTCCTTCTTTAGCCAGCTGAAGACAAAATGGAGGGGTCTCCCACAGGTTTAAATAGACTGTCTCTTGTGGGTGGAGACCCCCTCCTCTCCCTCTGTAGAATCCTGTCACAGAATGGAGATTCGAAAATCACATGGGCAGGTCACATGCCCATGCATGACTCAGGACTGCAGGTAGCAGCCATTACCCACATGCTGCCTTGAACGTCCTCAGGTAGACTTCTGATGTGGATTGGAATCTTCCAAGCTCTTTTGTCTGTTAAGTGCCCCCTGACTGAACACCTAATTTGCACATTCCTTTCCCCAGAAGTCACCAAATGTTCTAACTGAGGCCCCTTAGGAATCAAGCAATTACACAGCCCATGTTCATAACTTTGAACACACAAATGGTGCCTGCATACAACTAGGGTGAACATAACTAGTAGATCATAACCTTTACATAGATATGTACCTGGCACAGGCAGCACAAAACATATTCCAGTTATGTCATATTCCCACAAAGCCTTATGGGAGGTACCGTCACAGGGCCTTAAAAACCTCTAGGGATGGAGATTCCACCACCTCCCTAGGTAACCCATTCCAGTGCTTCACCACCCTCCTAGTGAAATAGTTACTCCTAATATCCAACCTAGACCTCCCCCAAACTGCAACTTGAGACCATTTCTCCTTGTTCTGTCATCTGCCACCACTGAGAACAGCCAAGCTCCATCCCCTTTGGAGCCCCCTTTCAGGTAGTTGAAGGCTGCTATCAAATCCTCCCTCACTCTTCTTTTCGGCAGATTAAATAAGCCCAATTCCCTCAGCCTCTCCTCGTAAGTCATATGCCCCAGCCCCCTGATCATTATCGTTGCCTTCTGCTGGACTCTCTCCAATTTGTCCACATCCCTTCTTAAGTGGGGGGCCCAAAACTGGATGCAATACTCTACGTGTGGCCTCACCAGTGCCAAATAGAGGGGAATAATCACTTCCCTCGATCTGCTGGCAATGCTCCTACTAATACAGCCCAATATGCCATTAGCCTTCTTGGCAACAAGGGCACACCGCTGAGTCATATCCAGCTTCTCATCCACTGTAATCCTCAGGTCCACTTCTGCAGAACTGCTGCTTAGCCAGTCGGTCTCCAGCCTGGGATTCTTCCATCCTAAGTGCAGTACTCTGCACTTGTCCTTGTTGAACCTCATCAGTTTTCTTTTGGCCCAATTCTCCAATTTGTCTAAGTCACTCTGGACCGTATCCCTACCCTCCAGCTTATCTACCTCTCCCCCCAGCTTACTGTCATCTGCGAACTTGCTGAGGCTGCAGTCCATCCCATCATCCAGATCATTAATAAAGATGTTGAACAGAACCGGTCGCAAGACCGACCCGTGGGGCACGCCACTTGATACCGGCTGCCAAATAGACATCGAGACATTGAACACTACCTGTTGAGCCCGACAATCTAGCCAGCTTTCTATCCACCTTATAGTCCATTCATCCAATCCATACTTTTTTATCTTGCTGGCAAGAATACTGTGGGAGACAGTATTAAAAGCTTTGCTAAAGTCAAGGTGTATCACGTCCACCACTTTCCCCATATCCACAGAGCCAGTTATCTCATCATAGAAGGCAATCAGTTTGTTCAGGCATGACTTGCCCTTGGTGAATCCATGTTGACTGTTCCTGATCACTCTTCCTCTTCTCCAAGTGCTTCAAAATGGTTTCCCTGAGGATCTGCTCCATGATTTTTTGGGGACAGAGGTGAGGCTGTTGTTCCCCAGGTTTTCCTTCTTCCCTTTTTTAAAGATGGGCACTATATTGCCTTTTTACAATCATCCAGGACCTCCCCCGATCACCACGAGTTTTCAAAGATAATGGCCAATGGCTTTGCAATCACATCAGCCAATTCCATCAGTACCCTCAGATGCATTAGATCTGGACCCATGGACTTGTGCATGTCCAGCTTTTCTAAATAGTCCTTAACCTGTTGTTTCACCATTGAGGGCTGCTCACCTCCTCCCCATACTGTGTTGCCCAGGACAGCAGCATGGGAGCTGACCCTGTCTGTAAAGACTGAGGCAAAGAAAGCACTGAGTACTTCAGCTTTTTCCACATCATCTGTCCCTAGATTGTCTCCCCCATTCAGTAAGGGTCCCACACTTTCCCTGACCTTTTTCTTGTTGCTAACATACCTGTAAAAACCCTTCTTGCTACCCTTCACATCCCTTGCTAGCTGCAACTCCAGTTGTGTTTTGGCCTTCCTGATTACACCCATGCATGCTTGAGCAATATTTTTATACTCCTCCTTAGTCATCTGACCAAGTTTTCACTTCTTGTAAGCTTCCTTCTTGTGTTTAAGCTCACCAAAGATTTCACTGTTAAGCCAAGCTGGTCACCCGCCATATTTGCTATTCTTTCTGCACATCGGGATGGTTTGTTCCTGCGCCCTCAATAAGGCTTCTTTAAAATACAGCCAGATTTCCTGGACTCCTTTCCCCCTCATATTAGCCTCCCAGGGGATCCTGCCCTTCAGTTCCCTGAGGGAGTCAAAGTCTGCTTTTCTGAAGTCCTGGGTCCATATTTTGCTACTCTCCTTTCTTCCTTTTGTGAGGATCCTGAACTCAACCATCTCATGGTCACTGCTCCCCAGGTTGCCACCCACTTCCACTTCCCCTACCAATTCTTCACTGTTTATAAGCAGCAGGGCAAGAGGAGAATGCCCCTTGGTTGGTTCCTCCAGTAGTTGCACCAGGACGTTGTCCCCAACACTCTCCAAAAACTTCCTGGATTGTCTGTGTACTGCTGTATTGATCTCCCAACAGATGTCAGGGTGATTGAAGTCCCACATTAGAACCAGTGTTCTGGAAACTTCAGTTAATTGTCCGAAGAAAGCCTCGTCTACCTCATCCTCCTGGTCCGGTGGTCTATAGCACACGCCCACAACAACATCACCGTTGTGGCTCTCAGTTCTAAACTTAACCCAAAGACTCTCTAAAGGCTTTTCTCCAGTTTCATACTGGAGCTCTGAGCAATCATACCTCTGTCTTACATACAGTGCAACCCCTCCACCTTTCCTCCCCTGCCTGTCCTTCCTGAACACTTTATACCCATCCATGACAGTGCTCCAGTCATGTGAGCTATACCACCCAAGTCTCTGTTATTCCAATCACTTCATAGTTCTTTGACTGTGCCAGGACTTCCAATTCTTCCTGCTTGTTTCCCTGGCTTCTTGTATTCATGTACATGCACCTAAGATAACTAGCCAATTGCCCTGCTTTCTCACTAAAAATCAGGAGCCCCCCCTTGCACCCTTCTCCTTGTGTTTCCTCCTGGTATCCCACTTCCTCACTTGCCTCAGGGCTTAGGTCACCGTACCCTGGCAAACCTAGTTTAAAGCCCTCCTCACTAAGTTAGCAAGCCTGCCTGCAAAGATACTCTTCCCTCTCTTCATTAGGTGGATCCCATCTCTTCCCTGGAATCCTTCTTCCCGGAACAACATCCCATGATCAAGGAATCCAAAGCCCTCTCGCCGACACCACCTGCTTAAACACGCATTTACTTCCACAATTTGATGGTCCCTACCTGAGCCTTTTCCTTCAATGCCATTCATTTAAATGCCATTTATTTACATATTTTTGTATATTTTCTACATTTTCAAATACATTTATTTCAATTTAAACACAGAATACAAATTGTACAATGCTCACTTTATCTTTGTTTTTATTACAAATATTTGCTCTGTAAAAAACAAAATAAATAGTATTTTTCAATTCACCTAATAAAAATACTGTAGTGCAATCTATTTATCATGAAAGTTGAACTTACAAATGTAGAATTATGTACAAAAATCCCTTGCATTCAAAAATAAAACAATGTAAAACTTTAGAGCCTACAAGTCCAATAAGTCCTACTTCTTGTTCAGCCAATCGCTCAGACAAACAAGTTTGTTTACATTTGCAGAAAATAATGCTGCCTGCTTCTGGTTGACAATGTCACCTGAAAGTGAGAACAGGCGTTTGCATGGCACTGTTATAGCTGGCATCGCAAGATATTTACATGCCAGATGCGCTAAAGATTAATGTCCCTTGATGCTTCAACCACCATTCCAGAGGACATGCCTCCATGCTGCTGATGAGTTCTGCTTGATAACGCACGTTCATTTTCATCATCTGAGTCAGATGCCACCAGCAGAAGGTTGATTTTATTTTTTGGTGGTTTGGGTTCTGTAGTTTCTACATCAGAGTGTTGCTCTTTTAAGACTTCTGAAAGCATGCTTCACACCTCATCCTTCTCAGATTTTGGAAGGTACTTCAGATTCTTTAATCTTGGGTCGAGTGCTGTAGCTATCTTTAGAAATTTCACATTAGTATCTTCTTTGCATTTTATCAAATTTGCAGTGAAAGTGTTCTTCAAATTAACATGTGCTGGGTCATCATCCAAGACTGCTATAACATGAAATATATGGCAGAATGCGGATAAAACAGAGCAGAAGACATACAATTCTCCCGCAAGGAGTTCAGTCACAAATTTAATTAATGCATTATTTTTTTAATGAGCATCATCAGCATGGAATCATGTCCTCTGGAACGATGGCCAAAGCATGAAGAGGCATATGAATCTTTAGCGCATCTGGCACATATGTGACGACAGCTACAACAGTGCCATGTGAACACCTGTTCTCACTTTCAGGTGACATTGTAATTAAAAAGTGGGCAGCATTATCTCCTGTAAATATAAACAAACTTTTTTCTCTGAGCAATTGGCTGCACAAGAAATAGGACTGAGTGGACTTGTAGGCTCTAAAGTTTTACATTGTTTTGTTTTTGAGTGCAGTCATGTAACAAAAAAACCTATCTTTTTAAGTTGCACTTTCATGATAGATATTGCACCACTTGTATGAAGTGAACTGAAAAATACTATTTCTTTTGTTTATCATTTTTACAGTGCAAATATTTTAATTAAAAGTAATATAAAATGTTCATTTTGTATTCTGTGTTGCAATTGAAATTGATATATTTGAAAATGTAGAAAAACATCAAAAATAGTTAATAAATCTCAATTGGTATTCTATTGTGTAACAGTGTGATTAATCATGGTTAATTTTTTAATCACAATTAATATTTTGAGTTAATCATATGAGTTAACTGTGATTAATCAACAGCCCTCTGTATGACCTATAATCACAATGGCTTTTTGACAATATCTTAACTGATCATCCAAATTTTAACTGCAACATTATGCTTTATAAACAAGAAGTGCTGTATACTAAATCATCTCCCAGAACTCACTCAGGACCAGAATTTGCATGCCTGCAGGCAGAGCAGGCAGCAAAGGTAGAGCGCTAAGATGTCCTAATTCTAGTTGGGACTCAAATGGTGCACAGGTTTTGTGCTACACCAGGATTAATTTAATCTTTTGAGTACATCTACATAGCAGCTGGGAGGTAGATATATTCTAGCTAGCATCTAAAATTAGCAGTGTGGCCACATTAACTGCCCCAATACAATCCCACCCAACCCCCTGGGGACCATTTGTGACACACGGCTAGTAGCAGAAGCATTTCTGTTGACAATGCTTAATTTTCACTCCCCCCACTCCTCCCTTCCCATGAGGGATTTTATGATCAATGTACATTTTAATGTAGTTACTCACTGACACTTGGAGGCAGAAATGACTTTTTGAGAGCTTAGAGAGACAAGATGGGTGGGACTATATCTTTTATTGTATCTGCTTTTGTTGGTGACAATGATGAGTAATCTATGCTGCCTCTGGACCCACACCACACACCAGCTGCAGACCCTTGAAAATGTTTTCTCTTTCTGAGGAACACATGGATTTCCTTGTATTTTAATGTTAACTGCTGTCCTGAAGCGGGATCCACGTTTTTGAGCACTTTCCTGAATTAGGACCTTAGAGAGATAACAAGTAATGGGTCATCAATAGGATTTGCACCTAAGACCGTCAGCACCAAAGCACAAACTTCTTGAACTAAAGCAGTAAGTAGCTTCATTAACTGGCAGCAGGGGGTGCAACACGCACTTTACAAGCACAACACACTCTTAAGTGTACAATGACTGGACAAATTACCTTTGTGTCCAAAGAGAATCTTTAGAACAAAATATAACAATATGTTGAGCATAGTTCTAAAACACCGATATAAATAACACCAGATCAATACGCTTCAGTATTGAGAATATGACCTCATTCCATCAGGGCCATGTAGCAGCTGCACAAGTCCAGAAAAAGCTTTTACTCAGCTCAGTGTGTGTTTGAATAAATGGAAGGTCAGCCGGGATCCGTTGACTATCAGTCTGCATTTTCTGTTAGAATATTGCTATTTCTTAAACTTAGTTGCTGGTTAATGGATTTTTCAACTTTTATAATGCAACCTCCACAAAACAAATTAAGTCACTAAGTACATTTTGTTTCTTCTGGTGTTATCAACTGAAATACGAAGTTGTAATTCTTTTTGACTTTCTTGTTTTTCTAAAGCATTTTTATGTTGCCTAAACAGATGAAAACCATTTTTATATACAGGATCATTTCAATGATATATGAGGCACTCTGTAAACATGCTATATGATGTGAGTAAGGAAATACCATATTTTTACCTGATATAGGTAAATTTTTACAGTTTGCAGGTCTCCTGACAGGAAAAGTTTCCTAAAGTTAAGATCACATTGTAATGGGGTCTACAAACCCCATACAGAGCATAGACCAAGGTAGGAACAGAGTTTCTCCTGTTTACATGCAAGCAGCTTGATCACACCCCCATGCAGCTGCCAGATCTGCTTGTCATGGAGGCAGGCACTTACAGCTGCAACCAAAAGAGAAAACAAGACCTGCTATAAATGGGAGAGCATAGAGGAGGAAAGGGAGGCAGAGAGACTAGAAATAGCAAAGGGGTGACAGCCCTGCACATCTAAGGAGACTGCAAGCCCTAAAATTGAATTGTTGATAGAGTTAACTGGAGATGAGTGTGAAGGAACTGACCTGACTGAGAAAAAGGTAAGGAGGGTCAGTCAGGAGAAGCTGAGAACCCTAGAAAGACCACACTGAGGGGTGGTGACACTTACTGAACATTTAATTTTGTGTAACAGCAAACTGAATGGTGGTAGTTAATTTTATTCTTACTGTCTAAATCAAAATTACAGCAAATTAATCCCTGTTTCTACCATGCCTGAGTAGCACCCTACTTTGCAAAAAGCTCCATTACTGTTAGTTATATTGAAGTCTATCTCAATACATGTGTCATACTGCACTAGTTTATGTGATTAAGGGTGGCAGACTCTGGCATCACTGTTTAATTAGAACAAAAAGATAAGGCCATATAATTGAGCCAACAGTGGAACTCCCCACTGAGATGAATGAGGAGTTCAACTTAAAAATTGGTGGCATACTATATTTTCAAGTTCATGCCTGTAATGAAATACTGGACTCGAGAACTGTAAATGCAATAGCGATTGACTATGTCAGTTTATACTAATACAAACTATAAAAGAAGAAGAATAGAAACTAAGATAGTAGTTCCTGTATCTGCAGTGCTCCATGGATGGGCATCGCTATTGACTTCCATGAATGGGACACCACTGAATCATTGCTATCACTCCATAATTTGAAATTGGACAATGTCTGGCTGAGAGGTTTTGATTACATGTTGGCTGGGTCAGGAAAATGAAAAGAAAAAACAAATTTCCAAATTCAAAGGACAATGTTCAATTTTATGACAGTTGATGTGGTGATGGGGAATGTTAGGAAGAGAAATGATTAAGCCTTTGAACCTATTGTGACACAGAGGCCAATTGGTGCCACCAGGAAAAAGGGTTCTTCACAAACAGATTCTGTTTCACACCTGACAAACTCTCTACACTTTACATACCACCTTCATGGTATTTATCAATGAAGGGCAGCTAGTGATGTCTCTACTGAAAGCTTGTAACTTATCAATAGTCATGATTACTGCCAGATGAGTGTATACATAATATTTAAGGAATCATGAAACTATTTTGAAAATTATGCACTTATGGACTTGAAGTAAAAGTTAGTCTCCAGGGAATCATATGTCTCAGTGGTGACTCATTCAAGTGGGAGGAAGTTTTCACCCCTCTGTCTGGCTAGCTGATTTGTAATGTATTGTTCACTGGCCTACTCTTGCCCCATCCCAGAGCAGTCAATGGAAAACCATCAAAGACAACTGAAAACAATTGAAAACACTTGGAGGTAAAAATAATTGTTACAACAGACAGGAAATTGCCCTGTCTGTGAATAAAGACAAGACTCATTTTAGTATACAAGATGGCAGAGAAAGACCCTGTGCATCCATACATTGAAGACATAACTTCTTGAGCATGGTCTGCAGCTGGTGTGTTTTTCTTGGGAGGCCAGCCAACTTGGTAACAGACTGAACTTTACAGGACGGCAGATTTACTTTATTAGTTAGGAAAGGTAACTATTGATAAGTGTAGGCCCTACTTTGGGTTTTGTGGTTTTGTTTTATATTGTAACCATTTGTTTCCAAAACTTTCTCTTGTTTCTGTGGAACCTCTATCATATCTTAAACAAAACAAATCTTCTTTCATTGTATTACAAACATTCACAAGTACTCTGTGATTTATTAGAGTGGTGATTTAGAGTAAAACTGGTAAACCAAGGTACACTGTTGCTTTGGGAGCAGAGTTTCTGAGATTTTTGTGAGCAGCCAGTGTCTGAATATTACAGTGGAATGTTTCATGGAGACTAGGGGACTGGGGTACACCTCTTGTTAACCTGCAAAGAAAAGAAAGGGCTGGCATAGACCAGAGGAGAGTACTTGAGTGGCTAAGAGGCTGGTGGTGTAAGGGAGCTGCCACCAGACAGACACAGACAAGACTCCTTCTCCTTGGAGGTGGGGGTAACAAAATGACTTATAACCTTGGGTACCCTGAGAGCAGTCAAACCTCCTGAATGTGTGTTTAGTTAGAAAGTACATTTAATAACAGTATTGAACTGGGTGAAGGCACAGACCTGCAATACTACAGGAGTAACATTGAGAGGCATTCTTCTCTGTTGCAATGGAAGATGCTCACCCCTCCCAGTCCCCTTTTCCAGTGAGTTGCTTCTCTATGGGAAGCACTTTGTAGCAGTCTCTGAATACTCACTTAAACACATGCAGAATTTTGCTCACATGAGTAGTCCCATTGAAGCCTATGTAACACCAATCTATTAGAATTCTTAGAGGCTGTCAACCAACATGTGGACACAGGTGATCCAGTGTATTTAGTGCACTTGGACTTTCAGAAAGACTTTGACAAGAACCCTCACCAAAGGGTGAAACAAATTATGTACTCATGGCATAAAAGGGAAGGTCCTCTCATGGTTCAGTAACCAGTTAAAATATATGAAACAAAGGGTAGGAACAAATGGTCAGTTTTCAGAATGGAGATAGGTAAATAGTGAGGTCCCACAAGGATCTGCACTGGCACCAGTGCTGTTCATCATATTCATAAACACTCTAGGAAAAAGGGTGAACAGTGAGACGGGAAAGTTTGCAGATGATACAAAATTACTCAAGATAATGAAGTCCAAAGCATACTGAGAAGAGTTACAAAAGGATCACACAAAAGGGTGACTGGGCAACAGAATGGCAGATGAAATTCAGTGCTGATAAATGCAAAGTAATGCACATTGAAAAACATAACCCCAACTATACATACAAAATGATGTGGTCTAAATTAGCTGTTACCGATCTAAAAAGAGATCTTGGAATCATTGTGGGTAGTTCACTGAAATCATCTTTTCAGTGTGCAGCGGCAAGCTCAAAAGCTAACAGACTGTTAGGAACCAATAGGAAAGAGAGAGAAAATAAGAAAGAAAATATCACCATGCCACTATCTAAGTCCATGGGACACCAACACCTTACATATTGTGTGCAGTTCTGGTCACTGTATATCAAAAAAGATATATTAGAAGTGGAAAAAGTACAAAGAGTAACCCAAATTATTAGAGGTATAGAACAGCTTCCACATGAGGAGAGATTAAAAGGACTTTGACTCTTCATCTTAGAAAAAAGATGACTAAGGGTGATATGATAAAGATCTTTAAAATCATGAATGGTGGGGAGTAAGTGAATAAAGAAGTGTTATTTACCCCTTTATGTAACACACGGACCAGGCAGCACCCAATGAAATTAATAGACAATTGTTACAAAAGAAACATATGGAAATACTTCTTCACACAACAAACAGTCCATCTGTGGAACTCATTGGTACGGGATGTTGTGAAGGCCAAAAGTAGAACTGGGTTCAAAAAAGAATTAGAAGTGCATTGAGGATAGTTCCATCAATGGCTCCTCACCACGATGGTCAGGGAGACAACCCCACTTTTTGGGTGTCCCTAAATCTCTGATTGCCAACAGCTGGGACTGGAGGAGAGGGGATATATCCCTCCATAATTGCTCTGTACTATACATTCCCTCTGAAGCATCTGGCACCGGCAACTGTTGGAAAACAGGCTACTGGGCTATATTAACCCTTGGTCTGACCCAGTATGGCTAGTCATGTTATGTTCCTAACTGTTTATGGAGTAAAGTTACAGACAAGCTTAATTGTTTGCATGATCAGAGCCTTAATTTTGTTTAGCTGATTCATTTTTTTCAATTCTGTATGTGCGCTTGTGTGTTTTCTTTTGCCATCATACAGTAAATATTTTGGGGAAATAATTTTGAATAGTTGTATGGTGTACACTAAGCACTAATATCTTCATAACAATTATTTTAAAGAATTCCCTTAATACTCTTCTACTTTTAGAAGTATTGTGTTTGGACAGAGCTACTGCAGTATGAGGTCATAATGTGCTTCTATAATACACAGCTTGAGAGTTTACAGCGGATCAAGTTTATGTTGATTAAAATGGGCCATAAAGTAATGAGTCATGGCTACTATATGTTCATGTTCAACATATTAAATGCTTTTGACTCAGTGTTTCTTTTAAATTATATCAAAGAACTGCTATGATACAGGTTTCAGAGTGGTAGCCGTGTTAGTCTGTATCAGCAAAAACAACGAGGAGTCCTTGTGGCACCTTAGAGACTAACACATTTATTTGGGCATAAGCTTTGATGGGCTAGAATCCACTTCATTAGATGCATGCAGGGAAAAATACAGGAGCAGGTATACATACATAAAAGGATGGGCCCCCAACTAAAACCTCTCCAGCACATCATCAAGGATCTACAACCTAGCCTGAAGGACGATGCCCCACTCTCACAGACCTTGGGAGACAGGCCAGTCCTCCCCTACAGACAGCCCCCATACCTGAAGCAAATACTCACCAGCAACTACACACCACACAACAAAAACACCAACCCAGGAACCAAACCCTGCTACAAACTCTGGTGCCAACTCTGTCCACATATCTATTCAAGGGACACCATCATAGGACCTAACCACATCACCCACACCATCCAGGGCTCATTCACCTGCACATCTACCAATGTGAGATATGCCATCATGTGCCAGCAATGCCCCTCTGCCATGACATTGGCCAAACCGGACAGTCTCTACACAAAAGAATAAATGGACACAAATCTGACATCAGGAATCATAACATTCAAACACCAGTAGGAGAACTCTTCAATCTCTCTGGTCACTCAATAACAGACCTAAAAGTGACAATTCTTCAACAAAAAAACTTCAAAAACAGACTCCAACGTGAAGCTGCAGAACTGGAATTAATTTGCAAACTGGATACCATCAGATTAGGCCTGAATAAAGACGGGGAGTGGTTGGGTCATTACAAAACCTAAATTTAATTTCCCCATAGTAATTTTTCCCTACTGTTACTCACACCTTCTTGTCAACTGTCTGTAATGGGCCACTCTCTTACCACTTCAAAAGTTATTTTTCCTCCCTTGGTATCCTGCCGTTAATTGATTTATCTCGTTAGACTGACCTCACACTTGGTAAAGCAACCCCCATCCTTTCATATTATTTATAGCTGGTCTTGTATTTTTCACTTCATGCATCTGATGAAGTGGGTTCTAGCCCATGAAAGCTCATGCACAAATTAATTTGTTAGTCTCTAAGGTGCCACAAGGACTCCTCGTTGTTTTTGCTATGATACAGAAATATTAAAACTATAAAGGAAAGTAAAAATCCTCATGTTGCTAAGTGTTTTGTGATAGTTTAATAAATAATGCGGGACTATATTCTTAAAAATGTAGTCCCTGCACAAAGCCATTTTTTGTGTCAATCATATGAAAAGCTAGCGCATATAAATTAAAACCCAGTTAGTGTTCATAAATGTGGAAATTCTTGCTAAAGACTCAGCTTCAAGGTACTCAGCTTCAAGGTCATTAGACAAAGGTTTCTAATCATCTTACTGCATTATAGGTGAAACTGCGTTATATCAAACTTGCTTTGATCTGCCGAATTTCTTTCACAGCCCCCCCATCCCGGAGCGCCTCTTTATATCTGAATTCATGTTATATCGGGTCACGTTATATCGGGATAGAGGTGTATTTGCTCTATTATCTTTCTGGCTACTGAAGTTAAGCTGACTGCTCTCTAATTCCCTGAGTCATCTTTATTTCCCTTTTTATAGACACGCCCATTTTGTGTCCTGTGGAATCTCTCCCATCTTCCATGACTTTTCAAAGGTAATCGCTAGTTGCTCAGATATCTCCTCAGTCAACTCCTTACATATTCTAGGATATATTTCATCAGGTCCTGGTGACTTGAAGACATCTAACTTGCCTAAGTAATTTTTAACTTGTTCTTTCCCTATTTTAATAGGGAAATAATAATAGGGTAATGATTGGCTCTTGGTTTATTTCAGCAGCAAATTGCAACACCACTTATGCTGGCGGGCATGTTATTGGGGGTCAAGCTAAAGTTTTGCCCATTCCCTGTCCATTTTCAGCCCCCATGCTTAGGACACAGAATGAGCAGTAGTCCTGTGTGTCTGTGCCCAGGGACCATAAGGGGTCTTACTTACCTTTCAATCCTTGCATGACCAATTAGTTCAGGTCAGAATCTAGTCCAGTGGGACTAATGATGGAGCAAGGGAGAGTAAGGGTTACAAAATCTGTCCAAAAGATAATAATCTTGGAAATAAGGAATGCTAAAACTCTCCATTGCTTGCAGGGTGGTTGTAGCTGTATTGGTCTCAGGATTTGAGAGAGACAAAGGCCCTGTCTACATTACTGGGGTAAGTCAACCTAAGTTACACTACTCCAGCTATGTGAATAACGTAGCTGGAGTCGATGTAGCTTAGGTCGACTTACTGCTGTGACTACACCATGCTGCATTGATGGGAGACACTCCCACTTACCTTACTCCTTTCATTCTGGTGGACTACCGGAGTTGACCAGAGAGTACTGTTCAGTCAATTTAGAAGATCTTCACTAGACCCACTAAATCAACTCCTGCTACATCGATAGCAGCAGTGTTGATCCCCAGTAAATATAGACATGGCCAAAATGGGTGATTGGACCAATTTCTGCTGATGAAAGAGACAATCTTTTGAGTGTTACAGAGATCTTCCTCAGTTCTGAAGAAGGTACCTAGAATGTCAGAGCCAAATACAAGGTGGGACAGATTCTTAAGCGTAAGAGGTTAATATTAATTTTTACCATTGCAAGAAACTACTTAAAATGAAGTGGGTAATTAAAGCCACTGCAGTCATAGGACAAAGGAGGATTAGTAGGTTACAAATGGTTTTATTTAGCTATAAAACCAGTGTCGCTGTTAAAACCATGTTTTTTAGTGTATAGCAGAGCTGTGCATTTAAATTGCCAAGCTTGTCTCTTGAAGGTTTTCTGCAGGTTTCCTTTGAGGACAAGAACAGATAGATGAGACATGGAGTGATTGCTTTATGAAAAGTGCTTCCCCACTGGTGAAAGGGTATTTTTGTCTTTTATCATTTTTTGTGTGAGTTCATTCGGGACCATAGTGATTGTGTGGTATCACTCTTATAGTTGTTCCTGGGGCATTCAGTGCATTGGAGGATATATGCCAACTGTTGTAATAGGCATGTATAGGGTCCATAGATTCAAAGGTTTTGTATCTGTTGTTGTGGCAAGGACTGGTGCTGCTTTGAGTTGGTATGTCCTGCTTTGTGGGGATCTTGCTTCTGATGATAAGATTGGAGAGATTAGGGGAGCAGCTGGAAGGCCATAAGAGAGGGTTCAGAAAGATTTCTTTCACAATATGGTCCCCATCAAGAATGGGTTGTAACTGTTTGATGATACCCCAGATGGGTTCAAGTGTGTTGTTGTATGTGACAACTAGTGGTGTGTAGACTGTGGCTTTTGTGTGTGTGTTGGGTTTTTTTTTTTTTATTTTTTTTTTTATTGAAGCAGGTTTTCAAAAGTGGATGGCCCATTCCATGATGCAAACTACTTCTTAGATAGAGTGTCACATTTTGGTGAAAGTGTTTTTTTAAGTATGTTATGGTGTGTATCACAAACTTTCTCCTCTAAGCATATTCTTTTGTATTTCAGTGTCTGGCCATAGATAACAAATTTCTAGATGTGCCTGGGGTAGTTACTGGATCTTTGAATGTAAGTGTGGTGATCTGTATGTTTTTGTATATAGCTGTCCGTAGGTTTCCATTGTTGAAGATGATTGTGATGTCCAGGAAGTTGATGCTGGTGTGGGTGTGTTCTAGAGAGAGTTTGATGGATGAGTGGTGGTTGTTGAAGTGCAACTGTAATCAAACAGTTACAATGCATGCTTGATGGGGGCCACATCCTGAAAAAAAATCTTCCCGCAACTCCCTCTTCTGGCCTTCAAACAACCCCAAACCTCTCCATTGCTTCCTCATTATTAGAAGCAAGCTCCCCGCAGCCCAAGACACACCAACTCAAAGCAGTACCCGACCCTGCTAGAACAAAATATTCAAAACCTGCAGACATATCTCCACTGCTATGATGATAAATTCCCTCTACAATACATCATTCAAGATACATGGGACCTATACATGCCTTTCAGAATATGTAGTGTACCTCATCCAGTGCACGAAATGTCTCAGCAACAACTAGGTGGGTGAAACTAAAGAAATCACTATGCTTTTCAATGAACGCACACACAAAAATGATTAAAACACTCTATTATCCATGGACAAACACTTTTAACAAAATTATCACTCCTTATCTGATCTATCAGTCCTTGGCCCCAAAGAACACTTGTACCAGACCTTCAAAAGACAAGCTTGAAAACTAAAATTCATAACTGTACTTGACACTAAAATCATTTTCTCAACACAGACACTGGTTTTATGTCTCATTAATACCATTTGTAACCAACTAATCCTCCCTAGTCATATGACTGCAGAGATATTAATTGCCTACTTTATTTTAAGAGGTTTCTTGCTACATGTGTTAACCCTTTATGCTTAACAATCTGTCCCCTTTTGTATTTATCTGTGAAATTCTGGTTACCTTTTCCATAGCTGAAGAAGAGCTCTGTGACACTTGAAAGCTTGTCTCTTCCATCAAACAAAGTTGTTCCAATAAAAGATATTACCTTACCATCTTATGTCTCTCGAAACTCTCCATTGTTTGGTTCATTTATCCAAACAAGGTTGTGTGAAAATGCCTGCTATTCAGAAATAGCAAGTTGAGAACTGTTAAAAATGTGCAGCAAGCAAACAATCAATTGAAGATAGTTATTTTGTTTAGGAATCCATTGCTTTTCTATCCTTGATAGCAAGAAAGCTATTTCAGTTTATCTGTAGCTGTAGGGGAGATGACTTTACAAGGTGGCATGGGCACAAAGGAGGGCAGTATTATCTTGAGGGCTAAATTCCAAATGAATTCCTCAATCCTTATCAGTATTGTTGTTGATTTTGACTTACAAAATCCCAAATAGTTTGGTATCTGCCTGCGTGGGAGATTGCCTTTCTGCCTGGAACTGAAGTTAAAACTCATTCAGTTTAAAAGACATGGAGGCTGGGACACAGTCTGTATTGGGTCCTCAGCTTTGGAATTCACTCTCCTTGGGTTGAATTAGCCTGAATCAGTTGACATTTAGGGCATACTGCAAAGTCCATCTCTTTTCATAGCCTTCTGGGAAAGGGGACATGTAGTGACAGTTATTGAAGTTTAGTAGAGTGGTTGGAGGTGACAATCGGTGCTATCGGCAGTGGGGGGCATCAGTGATAATATCTTTTGAGTCATATGGAGGAAAGTTAGGCTAGTGGATTATAACTTTAGTTTTCTATTTTTTATTAGTGGTTGGAATTACAAAGAACTGAGGACAGGTGTTACTTTGTTTCATATTTTAATTGTCTAAGTCACAATTAAGAAATAAAGTGGATAAATTATGGTTTTAGAGCCATAAATGCACTGAGCAGTCAAAATGTGAGGAATAGTAGAACCTCAGCAGCAACATCTAAAAAAAAAGATTCAGTGTGTATTCCTCTACCTAGTGATCTATCCAGGTATCAATGTGGCCCTCGTCACTATATTATCTGGGCACCTGCAGTTGTTAGCAGGTTTCCAGAAGGGGCAGGGTTTTGTTCATGGTACAAAATCACCAGGTCCTGTACCTTGGAATTTGAGCTGCACATCCAGTAGTGCTGAGGTACCTTTGTACTCAGGAAGCATTGTATATAGTATAGTAAGTTAGCCCTGCAAGAGAGTGCTGGGGCAGAAAAGGATCCCCTGGCCTCCCTTACAGTTTTTTCATTTTTTTCTAGGTGGGAGGTTACTTGGGCTTTTTGTGGTATGTTAGAATTCTTTGGGCCAATTTATGTCTTTGCATAGTAAATCAAATGGAGTTACGCCAGATATACAGATGATTTTTACTTTCTACAGTAATTTTGCCATACCAGAATCCAATCCTACAAACTTCTGAGAGCTTCTGTTCACAGATTCATAGATTTTTATGGCCAGATGAGACCATTAAATCATCTAGTCTGACCTCCTGTATATCACAAGTCCTTAAATTTCACCCAATTACCCCATTATTAAGACCAATAACTCACATCTGAGTAAAACCTATCTTCCAGAAAGGCATCCAGGCTTGATTTGAAGATATCAAGAAATGAAGAATCCACCATTTACTTAGTTGATTCCCCCCCAGATCCGGTGGTTAATCACCATTTAAAAAAAAACATGTGTCTTGTTCTAATTTGAATGTGTCTGGCTTCAGCTTCCAGTCATTGATTCTTACTATGTCTTTCACCGCTAGATTAAACAGCCCTTAAAGTCTATAGGAATTGAGGGCACTCAACACTTGCAGAAAGTGTTCAACAATTTGTAGGATCAGACTCTTAATTATTTACTTAAACTTAGCTACATCCTGCAAATCTTTTATATAAACAATACTCTATGTTGTGGTTTACCAATATCGTCTAATCATTGATTATTTCTTTGTTTCCTTCTAATACCACTGGGTAATTCTTAGTGGGTAATACCTCATGATGATACATATCTATCAGGTAGCAGGACTGGAGCAATGAGTAAGCTCAAGGCAGATGGAATTTCATTAGTGATAGGAATACCATAGCAGTGGATTTTATATTCATTCAGGGCCCGATCCAAAGCCCATTGAGAGTCACTCTAATGAATTCAATATGCTTTGGATCAGGTCCTTAATCAATACTAAACTTTTACTATAAAGTAGCTTTTACCCTTTTGTGTTAGTGAAAACAAATTGCTATTTTATGGCCTTTAAATAAATCTTTATTCTCATTAGTTAACACTGGCACACTGCAATGTCAGCATCAGACTAGAAAGCCAGAAAAAGAAAAAAAAAGAAAAAAGTGGTGATGGGAAGGGGACAAAGCATTTCTTCATTTAACTTCAGCAGATTAGAAAGCAGATGCAGTTCCCAGGACATATTTTATATGAGACTCAATTGCAACACTATAACACACTCACCTGAAAACCTGTGAGAACTTTCATTATAAACCTATTTTTGAAGGGTATATATCTTGCTTAGTAATTGATCAGCCCATTAGTATTTTCTCTCTCTCTCTCTCTCTCTCTCTCTCTCTCTCTCTCGTTCTTGCTCTCTCTCTCTCTCCCCCGACCCCTTTTAACAGAATCTCATAAAAATAAGATTCCTATTTTAAATCAAATAGGTTGAAATACTCTAATTTAACAAATACACTTACGTCCAGAAAAGTTTACCAGTTCAAAGATGATAAATGTACAACATTAAAGACATAACGGCAAACTATCCTGATGCAACGGAAAGATAGAAAGAATAGTAAGAGGCCAATATGGCTCCATCAGGAGCTCTTTAACAACCTGAACATTAAAAAGGAATTCTACAAAAAGGGGAAACATGGACAACTTGCTAAGGATGAGTACAAAAGAATAGCACAAGCATTCAGGGACAACATCAGAAAGGCTAAAGCATAAATTGAGTTACAACTACCAAGGGACATAAAAGACAGTAAGAAGAAGTTCTATAAAAACATTAGAAGCACAAGAAAGGTGGAGGAAAGTGTCAGGGAATGACAGCTCCTGGAGGACATGTGAGGTCTCAGAGGACTGGAGAAGGGTAAACATAGTATCTTATTTACAAAAAATGGAAAAAGGAGGACCTGAGGAATTATGGACCAGTCAGTTTAAATTTGACATCTGGAAAGATATTGGAACAAATTATTAAATGATCAATTTGTAAACACATAGAGCAGTGTTTTCCAAACCTGGGACACCGCTTGTGTAGGGAAAGCCCCTGATGGGACGGGCCAGTTTGTTTACTTGCCCCATCCGCAGGTTCGGCCGATTGCTGCTCCCACTGGTCGCGGTTTGCTGCTCCAGGCCAATGGGAGCTGCTGGAAGTGGTGCGGGCCGAGGGATGTACTGGCCGCCGCTTCCAACAGCTCCCATTGGCCTGGAGCAGCGAACCACGGCCAGTGGGAGCCGCGATCGGCCGAACCTGCGGACGGGGCAGATAAATAAACCGGCCCGGCCCGCCAGGGGCTTTCCCTACACAAGCGGTGTCCCAAGTTTGGGAAACACTGACATAGAGGATAATAGGGTTATAAATAATAGCCAATATAGATTTGTCAAGAACAACTCATGCCAAACAAAACCAATTTCCCTCTTTGACATGATTACTGGCCTAGTGGATGGGGGAAAGCTTAGATGTGATATTTCTTGATTTGACACAGTCCCACATGACATTCTCATAAGCAAACTAGGAAAATGTGGTCTAGATGAAATCACTGTTAGGTTAGTGCAAAACTGGTTGAACGACCATATTCTAACAGTAGTTCTCAGTGGTTCACTGCCCACCTGGGAGGTTGTATCTATTGGGGTCCTGCAGGGGTCTGTCCTTTGTGCAGTACTATTCAACATTTTCATTAATGACTTGGATAATGGAGTGGAGACTATGCTTATAAATATTGCAGATGATACCAAACTGGGAGGAATTTCTAGCACAGAATGATCATTCAAAATGACCTTGACCAATTGGAGAATTGGACTGAAATCAACAACATGTAATTCAATGATGGCATGTGCAATGTACTTCACTTAGGAATAAAAATTCATATGCACAAATACAAAATGGAGAATAGCTGGCTAGGCAGTAATACTGCTGAAAAGGATCTGGGCGTTATAGGCGATTACAAATTTAATATGAATCAACAATATAATGCAGTTGCAAAAAAGGCCAATATTCTGGAGTGTATCAAGAGCAGTGTCTAAAGTAAGGCATGGGAGGTAATTGTTCTGTTCTACTCTGCACTGGTGAGTCCTCAGCTGGAGTACTGAATCCAATTTTTGGTGCCACACTTTAGGAAAGATGTGGACAAATTGGAGAAAGTCCAGAGGAGAGCAATAAAAAGGATAAAAGGTTTAGAAAACCTGATCTATGAGGAAAGATTAAAAAAAACAAAAACTGGGCATGTTTAGTCTTAAGAAAAGAAGACTGAGGAGGGACCTGATAACAGCCTTCAAATATGTTATGGGTTGTTATAAAGAGGATGGTGATCAACTGCTCTCTATGTCCACTGTAAGTAGGACAACACATGATCAGCTTAATTGCAACAAGGGAGATTTAGAATAGATATCAGGAAAAAACTGTATAACTATCAGAATAGTTAAGCCCTGGAATAGATTTCACAGGGAGGGTGTGCAATCCTCAACACTGTAGGTTTTTAAGAACAGGTTAAACACATATCAGGGATGATCTAAGTATACTTGGTCCTGCCTGAGTACAGGAAACTGGACTCTATCACCTCTTGAGGTTCATTCCTACATTTCTATGTTTTACAGATACATGTAAGGAAAAGTTTCAGTTAATAACAGTTATATTTGACACAAGATTTTTAGTTGCATCCTCTTAAATGTTGATATTTTGAAAAGCTATTAAGTCACCTGAGACAGTAATCCTTGAAATGTGGTAAATGAATATGTACAGTAACTGATTTTTTTCCTATGCACTAAAACATACGCTTAAAAGTTTTAAGACTTTGGTGAAACACTGAAGAATACAAAAAAAAAAAAAAGACAATATACAGTGGTAGGGGAAAAAAGAGTGTGGACAGGATGGTGATAGCAAGCAAAAAGGGTACCAGGTGAAAGACTTACACAGCAGCAGGGCAGAAACACTGGGAGACCTCTAGTGACCTTAAATACTGGGAAAGTTCTGAATTATCAAATGTTGTCTACAGGCATTACAACTTTGGCCAAGAACATTTTGATATCCATTAGATACATGAACCTGTTAATGCATTCTGAGATACAGACAAAACATTCCAGGAAATCAAAATGATTCAGTAGCAATGGAGCAATTACAAGATGAAAATCCACAACATTTACTGCCAACCATTGCTTTTTATTCTCAAAACTTCTTAGGTATGAAATCTGACACATCTGTTTATAACACATCTTTATTCAAAATATACAATTACTTCACTGAAATATATGATGTTTAATGATGCTAAGGTTCTAGGGTTGGCTAAGTGTTGGCTAAGTCAAATTATGAGAGGGATCCCTTAACAAGGGGTGGGGCTACTCAAGGAGAACAGCGATTTAAAAAGCCAACTCCTAAACTACTGAAAGAGCTAGTGAACAGGAGCTTTGTGAGGGAGTTAGTGAGAGTGTGAGACAGACACACCTAACATTCTCTAAATGTAGGCCAATAAACACCCACTCCCCACATCCCAAATAAGCAACAAAAACAAACACACACCAAAAAATGAAAAACAAACAAATAAACAAAGCTGCAAGAGTAAACAATGCAGGGAGAAGTCCAGAAGGAGTGGGGGCTATCCAGTTTATTGCAGCATGTATGATTACCTGCCTTGTGGACAGGTAGCGTATGTGTCCACTCACTGCAAGCAGTTCTTGGCCCTCAAATACTGAGTACAGGCTCTTGAGACCAGAGTGGCTGAACTGCAGGAGCTAAGGGAGACAGATAGCTACATAAATGAGTGACAAAGAGTCTGATGCATCTGGCGAAGTGGGTATTCACCCATGAAAGCTTATGCTCGAATACATCAGTTAGTCTATAAGGTGCCACAGGACTCTTTGTCACTTTTTACAGATCCAGAATAACACGACTACCCCTCTGATACTTGACGACATAAATGAGATGCCCCAGGTCATAGTAGAGTGGTCCTATCCTCAGTCTGACAGCCTCTGTGCTGTTGAGGAGGATGAAAGACTTGGAAGGAGAGCATCAAAATGGAGTGGAGGGAAATGATTCCATAGTTGGGATCCTCCTTCCAGATCATGTCATGGTATCCTCTCCACTACAGATACCCTGCCAGGGGAGTGAACCCCAGTTATTAGGAAGAGACAGGTAATAGTAATGGGGGATTCAATTAGTAGTAACTTAAATAGTTGGGTTTGTGATGACCAGGAGAACTGTATGGTAAATTGTCTGCCAGATGTAAAAGCTGTTTATCTCTCAGGATCTACACAGATTTCCGTGTGTACTTGGGGGGAGACAGTGGTCATGGTGCATGTAGGTATCAATAACATAAGGAATAGTGAATACCAGTGAAAATGAGGTAGGATCAGAGTCTAAAATAGGGAAAGAACAAGATAAAAATTACTTAGACAAGTCAGATGTCTTCAAATCACCAGGGCCTGATTAAATGCATCCTAGAATACTCAAGGAGCTGACTGAGGAGATATCTGAGCCATTAGCAATGATCTTTGAAAAGTCATGGAAGACGGGAGACATTCCAGAAAACTGGAAAAGCGCAAATATAGTACCCATCTATAAAAAGGGATATAAGGACAGCCTGGGGAATTACAGACCAGTCAGCTTAACATCTGTACCCGGAGAGATAATGGAGCAAATAATGAATCAATCAATTTGCAAACACCTAGAAGACAATGAGGTGATAAATAACAGTCAGCATGGATTTGTCAAGAACAAATAGTGTTAAACCAACCCGATAACTTTCTCTGACAGGTTAACAAGCCTTGTGGATAGGGGGGAAGCAGTAGATGTGGTATGTCTTGACTTTAGTAAGACTTCTGATACTGTCTCGCATGACCTTCTCATAAACAAACTAGGGAAATAGAACCTAAATGGAGTTACTATAAGGTAGATGCATAACTGGTTGGAAAATTGTTCCAAGAGAGTAGTTATCAGTGGTTCATAGTCATGCTGGAAGGGCATAATGGGCGGGGGCCCGAAGGGATTGGTTCTGGGTCTGGTTCTGTTCAATATCTTCATCAATTATTTAGATAATGGCATAGAGAGTACTTATAAAGTATGTGGATGATACCAAGCTGGGAGGAGGAAGAGTTTGCATGGATTCCAGCTGAAAATTTCTACAAGCAAGTGGAGGGAAGATATTGTTTTTGTCTCAGCAGACTTTATACCAGGGGTAGGCAACCTACGGCACATGTGCCAAAGGCGGCATGTGATCTGATTTTCAGTGGCACTCACACTGCCTGGGTCCTGGCCACCGGTCCGGGGGACTCTGCATTTTAATTTTAAATGAAGCTTCTAAACATTTTGAAACCTTATTTACTTTATATACAACAATAGTTTAGTTATATATTATAGACTTCTAGAAAGAGGCCTTCTAAAAAGGTTAAAATGTATTACTGGCACGCGAAATGAAGACTCGGCACACCACTTCTGAAAGGTTGCCGATCCCTGCTTTATACATTTGGTGATCAAAGACTCTAACTGAGACTCAGGTGAATTCACCCTAAGCTTTTGGGAAATCTGCTTTCTCTTCACTACGTTTCTGTGGGGACTGACCCAAAGTTTACAGTAGTATAATCTAGTCCAAAAGGGGTAATCAGTATTATTTGTAGTAGCAGTCATTTAATTAAGAGAAGCTAAAAATAATGATGTGACACAGTTTAGCAGCACTTTCACACAGTAAATAAGCATCCCAAATTTCTTCATAAGCCAAAAATCAAGCTAATCCCATTTCAAAACAAGGACAAAACAAGCCAATCTTTAAGAGCCCCAACACTCTATGTGACTAGATCCCCCGGCATGCAGTCTGGAACTGTGGTGGGCCCACTGTGGACCCCTGACGCCCCTGCTTGCTGGGAGCCGATCAAAAAAAAAAAAAAAGAAAACAAAGAAGAAGCAGCAGCAAGCTACAATAAGCAACAAACTACAAGCCAAACACTAGCCAACAAGCAACTCACAAGCCAATTAAACCAAAAACAAGCCCAATTTCTGCATTTTTTTTTCAGGTTTGGCATGTCTGGTTAGCAGAGAAAATATGAACATTTACATTACTTCTCACATCTAATACACACAAAACAGTTTGATAGGATTAGATGAAAACATACCCATGTGGAAAAGTGTTGCTTTGTTATTATGTAAAAAGATACACAAAAGAAAAGCTACATTCCAAACAAAGTCAGTAGGGTTGGAATTATTCAGTGGAGCTGGAAGTGTTGTGTTTCTTTTTTAGATGCCATGAGTCAGACTGGTTAATTAAACGGGAGTAGTAATAAGTGTAATAACCTCAAATCCACTGAAAAGCTTTAAGTGTTAAATTTTCAACTTTGTCAGTGCAATTCATGCACAAATAAAACAGTTTACATAGCACAGTGATTTATTCTAAAAATACTCCAAGTGATATTGAAGGAGGATTTGTCCATGTAAAATATTGTTAAGTGGAAATTTTTGGTACAATATGGTAAAATTAAAGGTAGCTTAACAAGAATTTATGCAAGAATGGTTAATTAATTACATTAATTTAAAAGAAGCAAAGGCACTTGGTGACAAAAGTTAACACATTATGCAGATTCATGAATTACAAGTAACAAAGCATTACTTGAAAAACTGGAAAGGGTCCTTAACTTATTGAGATCTTTATTAATTAATTAGAAGTCACTGTGAATGAATTACTTAAACAGCAGGAAAAAAATAGATTTTTTTTCTAAAAGTAAGGTATCTGGAAGCAGACACAAGGAAACACACATTCACTTCTTGAATTCCTGGAAAAGAGAGAGAAGCAAAGGATTGCCTGAACAAGTCCATTGTCATGCACTTATAATTAAAATCCCACAGCATTCATTTTTGCAAATTCATGGGTGTTATCCTCAGTGTCCTGGCAAAATTCCACCTGGATAATTGCACTAACTAAAATGTCTTTGCTATTTCAGTTAGCTGAAGTATTTTTCACTTCCTGTGTTCACTATTGCTTAGTGTTGATATACACTGTTTAAGGGCTGACATGTTCTACCCCGGCAGTGGTTTCATTTCAGTGCTTGATGAACTGATATTTCCTTTCCATACAAAGGGCTAGATCCATTTTTGCCAGCACAACCCAGGCTATGAGTGCCTGGTGACAGGAAGTCCTCCTCAATAAATGTTCAGTGCAGAGCCAACCAATACAGCCCCCAAAAGGGCATAGTTGGCCCTGATCTGAGTGAGGCCAGACTAGCTGTTAGATGTGTAGTTTCACCACTTCTCCTATGCAGCCTTTACCAGAAGAATTCCCAGGACAACCCCATCTGGAACATAAAGCTGCTCTTCTTTAGTCGAACAACCTCTGTGCCTTCCCCTCAACAAAAAAATGAAAACAAGCCCTAATTACAATATGTGTCCGTTTGACTGCACATGTGCAGTTGGAGTGTTCCCTTACCCCATCTGTGGGGGACTTGCATGCTATTTGGTGTATGATGCAACCAGAAATCCATGTAGAGATTCTCTGAGAAGATATTATTTGTGCTTTCTGCTAGAGCAAGAAATATGTGTTGGTGATTTTTTTGATTGGTTTGGTCCTTAGCAGGTATAATCCCAGGGCACATCTGACACGCAGGGAATGAAGTCTCTTCTCTTCATTGGGAGCATGGGGTTTCAGAAAGTGGACAGGTTGGTTGACATGGGATTCAGCCGTTACTTTAGGGAGGAATTTAGGAAGAAGGTGGAGGGAGACTTTCTTCTTGTGAAAAATGGCATATGGTACATCAGCCATGAGTGCTCCCATCTCTCTCACCCTTCTGGCTGAAATAATAGCAACTGGAAAGGTGGGACATAGAGCATGTGGCTAAAGATTCGAATGGTGATCTGGTGGGTATTGACAGGATGAGATTGAGGTCCCATTGAGGTATAGGCAACCACTGGCATGAAGGTCTTGACTAAACCCTTCAGGAATTAACTATTGTTGAATGAGTAAAAATGGAACACCCATCTTCTGAAGGAAGAAGGCACTGACCATGCTGCGATAGACCTGCAACAAGCTAAGAAAACGACTTGTGTTCTTCAATGACAGGAGATAATCTAAAATGACTGGGATAGGTAGAAAAACATCTCAATTTAGCTAGGTAGCAAATCCAAGTTGAATCTTACTCTGAGCAAGAATGGTTTTGATGGCTTCTGAACATGATAATTCTAGATCTGATGTCCATCCAAAAACCTGTGAGGTGAAGTGAGTATGGATTGGAGTGATTTTTGCCATCTTCCTTAGTTAGAAATTCTGGGAAGGGATGGATCCTGATAGGAGAACATTCTCAGAAGTTCCAGGAACCAAAACTGTCTGGGCCAGTTGGTTGCTGTGAGAATGACTCTGGACTTTTCTCGAGAGGTGTGATAGCAGGGGGATATATGAAGCAAAAGGCATATATGAGTTGGTTTGACCATGATAACAGGAGAGTGTTGCCCTGAGAGTCATGGCCCATAGCTGCTCTGGAGCAGTACAAGAAAAGCTTACTGTTCATCTGGGACACAAAGAGATCCCATTTGGGTGTCTATCAGGACAGAGTTGTATATTTCCCACTCATGGTCTGCAGAGAGATACTGGTTTAGGCTGTCCATGAGAGAATTCTGAACACCTGGTAGGTATGTGGTTTGGATAGAAATGTGGTTTATGATCCACCAACTCCAAAGCCTACTAGGTTCCAGGCAGAGGGGAAGGGATTTTGCTCTACCCTGCTTGTTTATATAAGAGACAGTGGTGATGTTCTCTGAAGTTATACGGATATGGAGTGAATGAGCGAGTAGGAGAAAGGCCCAGGAGGCCAGGTAGACTGCTCTCAGGTCCAGCAGGTTGATGTGCAGCCCAGACTCCCATGGTGTACAAGTGCCTTGTATGGTGTGGTCGTTCAGGTGAGCACCCTACCCCAGAAGGGATGAGTGTTATGATGATGGCACTGCAGGTGAGGGTGTTGAAAGGGACTCCCACTTACACTCATTCCAGGTTCAGCTTCCAGCTAAGAGAAGCAATGACCCTGGTGGGAACAGTCACTCTGGTGTTCATGTGACCTTTTTTTGGTGAGAACACAAACCAGAGCCTGGCTTGTAAGCATCATAGATGAAGTTTGGCAAATGGTGTCATATAAGTACAAGAGATTACATGGCCAAGCAGAAAAAGGCATACTTTGATCATATTTTTGTTTGTTTCCAAGTAATCTGTGTTATCAGATTGCTCATCAATTTGAAATATTTCTTTGGGGAGAAAAGCTTTTGCTGAAACTGAGTCCAGTGTCACTCTGAATAAATTTATCATCCATGTGTGGCTCAAGATGGACTTTCATTGTTCACACAGACAACCAGCACTCCTAGAAGATGGATAAGAAACAAACTCACCCACCTGGCCTTTTGGTTGAAGAGACCTGTTAGGAGCCAGTTGTACAATTATGGGAAGACTGTGTAGCTGTGAAATCTCATTTGGGCTGCCACAACAGAGAAACCTTTGTGAATACCCTGGGCGCCATTGCCAATCTAAAGGGAAGGACTCTGACCTACCAGGAACCAAAAATACTTTTTGTGGGACAGATGAATATCTATACGGAAATAGGTGCCCTTCATGTCGAGAGTTGCTAACCAGATTTCCTCCCATAGATTGGGGATAATTGATGATAGTGAAACCATCCTAAATTTTCAAATAAAGATGTTTAATTGTCAAAGGTCCAGAATGGGTTTCCCCCTCTGTCTTTTCTGGGGACTAAGTAGTTTGGGGAATAGAATCCTCTACCCTGTTACTGAGGTGGCACTAATTCTATTGTCCCTCTTTGGAAAAGAGAATCCACCTCCTGGTGAAGAATCACCTCATAAAAGTGATCCCTGAAGAGGAACTGGAAAGGGTGTTGTGGGGGGAAAGGAATTGAAATTTGATGTAGTCACTATGGTGGATGATTTCTGGAAATCACTTGTCATCATGACAGAGTTCCAAATGTGAGCAAAAGGTGAGAGATGGCTCCCAAAGAATGAGGGGAGGTAGAAGTGCTTGACATCAGTAAAGGTAGGCAGTCAAAAGTAGTCCTTAGCAGGTGGATGGGAATGGGTAGAGGTTGTGCAAATAGAGGGGGCTGAAAAATCAAGGCCTCTGAACTCTATCACTTGAACAGAAGTTTGGCTGGATGCTGGTGGTAGAATGTTTATGGAGAGGGTGGTCTTGCCCTATATACCTGTCTGTGGTATTTTCTTTTCAGGGCCGAGGTGTAAATTCCCAGGGAGCGGAGTGCTGATCTAGATTCTTTCAAGGAGTTTGACTCATCAATTTTCTTACTGAACAAGTTTGACTAGTCAAATGCTAAATCCTCCATGGTATTCTGCACTTCCCTGGGGAACCCCAAATAATTAAGCCAACTCCCACCTCTTAACTATACCAATGGCTAGCCCTCTAAATGCTATGTCAACTGCATCCTCTGAAGCTTGTAAGGATGTTTTTGCCACTATCCTGCCTTCCTCAATGAAGGATTGAAATTGGGCTCTGTCCTCAAGGTGATGTTTGTCCTTAAATTCTGCCAATCTAGAGTTGTTGTTCTAATTGTATTTTGCTAACAAAGCCTTAGTGATATGAAATTGGTGGCTCCTAAAGGAAAATACCTTTATTCCCAAAAGGTCCAAAGTCTTCCAGCCCTTGTCAGTTGGAGTGGTTGTGGGATGTTGTGACCTTGCTCTTTTTGTGGCTGCCTGCTCCACAAGTGAGTTGGTTGCTGGGTGGGTGAAAAGGAACTCAGGTCCTTTGGCCAGGACAAAATAATGCCTCTAAGCTCTTTTATGTGTTGGGGCACAGCATGCTGGGATAAGCCAATGTAGTCTGGCTGGTTCCAGGATGACCTCATTTGCCAGGAGCATCACCTTTCTTGGACCCATCAGTTGTAGATTGTAAAGGAGCCAATGATGGGAATCCTGGACCTCCTCTAGTGGGATCTGAAGGTCATTTACTTTCTTCTGCAGTGGCTCCTGATACTGCATATAGTCATTTGGTAGACAAGTTGAAGGGAGAGTAATTGCTTCCTCTGGAAATGAGGATAAGCTCACGATAGGTATCTGCAGACCTGGCTCAATTTCCTCCACTTCATACTCCAATAGATCTAGCAGATGCCATGTGGGAGAGTTGTGGTAGGACAAAAGGATACAGCCTGGACACCTGCCTTATGGGACACATGGTCCCCAGTAGGGCTAATACAAAGGGTCAACCAGTCGAGGGGGACTCCAAATTATCAGGTACCAGTGGTCCCTAGGAAAGTCATAGCTGGGAGGAGGTGAAAAGATCTCCTCAACTCCCTGTCAGGTCTCATCTCTCTGCAAGAAGATGAATAACTAGCTGGAGCATCTAAATCAGAGACCTGCTCTTGCTCCACTGGTGGGGCTGACAATACTCCAAGATAAACACTTCTTCCTGAAGGTTGGAGCAGAGAGAGTGCCTATACTGCCAAAGTAGATTCATCTTGCAGTGTGGCAATGTCTCTCCAGAGGACATACCAGGATGATTAAACACTTCTGCATTTATCACTCTGTCTTGCTATCTTATTCAAAGACTTTTACACAAACATCTGATATGAAAGCTGTTTAGTCTTTTGATATGTTTGCCATAAGTTTTCCGTGTTTCTGAGCCATATAGACGAGTGAATAAAAGAGATGTCTCATAAATATGGATTTTCACTTTAGTTGACAATTTGCTTTTGTTCCAGGCTCTGTCTTGCAAAAGACCAAATTCATCAAGTCCAGCACTCTTCAATGGAGCTTGGGGATGACGGTCTTTATGTTTCAAGAGCCAGAACCACTAATGTGACAGATGGATTCTTTCCCCCCCCCCGCACTTTACCTTCCCACCTGAGGGTCTTAAGTGGTCCTGAACCCTTAACAGGCATGCACAAAGGCTCACCCAACCTGGACAGGGTCAGGCAGGGATCTTTTCTTTTAGGAACTGACCTGGATGGGGATCATTAGAGTGACCATTACTTTCATGTGAAACTCTAGCTAATGAGTTTTAGGCTCTAGTCCCAAGCTTGTGCTCACAGGGGCTGTAGCCCACAGAGCTAGCTTTAGTATTCATTTTATTCTGCAGTAATGCAAGGAACCTACAGACCTGTATCCTGTAAGACTTGGGCTTCAGCAGTTAGCATAAGGCTTGAGGCACATGAACTGTGGCACAGATAAATGGCCTAATAGTCATCCCTAAATTTTGGGATGTGCTGGCCGCGGCTTCTTGCAGCCCCCATTGGCCTGGGACAGCGAACTGCGGCCAGTGGGAGCCACGACGGCCGAACCTGTGGCTGTGGCAGGTAAACAAACCGGCCCGTGCCAAAGATTGCCGATCCCTGGACTAAAGTGTTTAAGGGGGAAGTTTGTGTATAATGACACCAGCCTACCACAGGCACATGACCTAACACCAGCTTTTGGATATTTTAGGAGGAGAATATCTGTAGACGTCTAACTACAAGAGTGCCATGTCAATTAATTAACATATATAATAATAAGTTAAGATAATTAATATACCAACCTATAGGAGAAGGGCACCCCAATGTTAGTAGGGTGAGGAAATACAAATAAGGAAGAGGGGAGAAACCCCTACTGAATATGCATTAGACCTAATGGCGCCATCGTAACATATTAAAAAGGTATGCTATCCTGTGGGCAGTGGGAGAGAGAGATGTAGCCCTTGGGAGATACTAGGATGATGGCCACTGGTGATGATGAGGAAGGTGATGGTGATGAGGAAAATAATGGCTAACATTTAAAATTGTTCTGCAAGGAATGATGTGAGTATATGGATGTTCGGATGTACTTTCTGTATTTTTTCTATCTATGTTGCTTGGTTTGAGTGTTTGTGACTTTGATAAATGTATTAATAAACTATTACAAATACAGAAGGGTTCCTAAAGTGTGAGGGTGTTGCAATTATGCACATCAGAGTTCCCAACTAAACAGGATTTTTTACAATACTGGGCCTGATCTTGGGACAATAGCCTGTCAAACCTCAGAGAGATACGTGGGAACTTTTAAGTAATCAATGTAATTAATAAATGATTCATAGATCAGTCTACGGGGCTCTGCTTGTCAGTTAGGCTGATGTACCATGGGTGGGGTCTTCCTGGCCCAGATCAGAGTGAAGTCACATGGCCTTCTCCATAGTGTTTCCTCAAGCTAAGCTCATGAGCTTTGTGTGTTTTGCGGGTGAAATGAGAAGCAGATGGTGCACTTTGCAGAGATAAATGTCTACCCCAAAGAGAAGAGGCAGCATGGGTGGTCGTTGCTCATGGAGAAGGAGCAAGGGCAGGAGACATAATTCTTGAACCCTGTGATTCTGAGCATAGTCCTAGGCCTCAGGAAGAGACACCCCAAGAAGGGGAAAAACAAAGCTATACAAACTATATTATATAAAACTCTAACTATGCTAATAAAAAAAACAACTATTTTCAATATCTCTTTACAGGCTACAAGAAAGGAAATGAACAAATCTGTGGACATAGAGGATTCCAACTCAGGCCATGTGGCAGTAAAAAGTAATTGGAGAGCCGTCACTGAAGATCGCCTCTTATGCCCTTGGTCTGGACTGGAGCATAAAGCAACTGTGCATAAGTGCGGGCCAATGGACGCTAGATGTAAAGACTTGGATGCATGACAGGTGTGAGTACTGACATGTGGAATATACATAGGGACCAGCACTCGAAGAAGAACTCATTCTTCTTGCCTTCATATTGTACAGAAGATTTTAAAAAAGCATATTTTTCAGACACTATCAAAGATATCTCCTATTCTAAAGACAGGGCAAAACTATGGTAATTTCAGACAGTCCTGTGTGGTAACTGTTTTCAAATGGTGATCACTGGAATAAAAATGACATATATGGGACTCTTGTTAAGACATTGTAAACCTTGCCCAGATCACATGACTAGGGCCAGGAAATAACATACTAAGGTCCATAACCTTGTCATATGACAAGGTCAGTTTCCACTGACTCCAGTAGTTAGAGTTGCAACCACTATCACTCCTCATGTTATTTTTGCCACCTTATGTGGAATCCCAAGAGCCAGTGGCCCCTTTTCATTCTCTTTATCCTTTCTGAACTGTCACTTTTAAACTTCTAAAGGAAAAATAAATCCTTGTTATTTTCTACTTTTTTTTAATCTGATGGTTTGAAACTGTAATGTAATTTGTAGCCATTTCTTTATCCTTTGGAGGAGCCATAAGCTTTCTCTAGGGTAGGAATGGAGTTAAGTTTGAGACCCAATAACAGACATGAGTCCATTGGCACTCACTTCATCCCTGATAAAACTTGATTTGGTCACTGGTGTAGACAGGGTCTAAGTGTGTATAATATTTGGTGCACTAAACATAATTGGCCTAATCATGCTGTCTTCATTGGGGCGATGCGGAACACCATGTTTGCCTTGTCTGTAATGGTCAAATTGTGTTCATTTATGTTTGAAGGACAGCCAGAGGGAGACCTATATGTGACAGCAGGTGTCAACCATGGTTCTTTTTCTATTGTAGTCAAGGTCCTAGAGAGCAGCTGCTCTCTGACTCTAAGAAGGAGGAACTAACTGTGACTAACTGCCACTTACTAACTGATTGAGATTCACACAGTCCCATCAGGACCCTTAATTCTATGTGGCCAGAAGGATAGGATTTCTAGGAGCCTTGACAACTGAGTAAAGAGGGCTCTTCTAAAAGGGACTTGCCCCATTAAGCTGGTATTGCAAAGTAGGTCCAGAAGGGCTTTTAGCAGATGTGTAATGTCATGGTGGGGAATTACACTAGTGCTTCTCAGGCAAGTTGTTCTGTTGCCTTTGGGGTTAGAAAGCTGCAGCATTGAACTTTGGAAATGTTCCATGCTTAGTAAAGGGAAAAAATAGCCAGTTTGGTTGATTTGCTTCTAACTTAAACCAGACAGTTAATTGTGATACCTTGCAATGCGAGCTAGGTCCAAGACATCCAGGACATTGCTCTACAATAATTGCAACTATTGCATATGTTATACCCATTGTAATGGATCAAGCCTTGTAATTCTGCTGAGAAAGCAGTTAAAGAAAGTCCCACTCAATGCAAAGTCTTCTAATTAGGTTCCCACAGGCATAGTGTTACAAGGCAATACAGAATACTTGACTATTTTTCAGAAGTGTGTGTGACCCATACCTTGTGGCATGCAAGGCACTTTTTTTCTGCTTTTGATCTGTATGCCACTCTTTCCAACATAATTGTGTCTCTAGAGAAACCTAAAAAATATCAAGAGGCAGTAAAACATAATAATGATATGATGATGCTGATAAAGAGAATATTGTCATTACAGCTATATTTTAGACAGCAGATTTGTGTTGTTTCATAATTGAACATTTTTCATGATTTAATCCCATTATGTTAGCCCCACTCTGTTGATTTCTAGTAACACTCATAAACCAAATTCTGCATTGCACCACACATAACACAGAGTAATGGCCAAGTAACAGCAGTGATGTGGGGAGTACATACAGAGCTCCTGCAACCTCTCCTTTGCTGAGGCCCTGCAGACCAGCTAGAGCAAAGCAGCATCATTTAAAATGGAACTCATCTACAGACCTGGAGGTAGAGTCTGATACCTTTAACCATACTGAATATCACCTTAATCTATGAGTAGTCTGAATAAAATGAATGGTACCAACAGAAGAGAAATGCTGCCATAATAAACTTTTTACAGAATAACAACACACTCCACCTAGAGAATGCTAAATTCCATTGCTCAATAATAAAGACTCTGATTTCTCAATATGCAACTTTAACAGTAATAGAAGTGCCCTCCACGCTCCTTTACTTCTTGTCTGTATCCTACCCCCTTTTGTTTTGAGGGGTCAAGCAAGGATCTCACATACAGTTGATATCTCTCCAGAGAGTTGTCCCAAAACAAGGCATAACCCCTTATTACTCTTCTTTCCAACCAGAACAGAACCACTCCAAAGAGGACCAGTAACTTCTTAGTCTGTCTCACCACCAACCCACCCACCCATAGGTCCTGCACTACTAACTTGGGGTATAAATAAAAGTACAGAGTAGAATTTCAGATCTAATATAGGTGACTGTTAGATAAGACTGACCCTGTGAATTCTGGTAAAAATCCTAACCAGTGACATAATAACATGACTACTTTGCTAATGATTTCTCTTCAGTTGTGTTTTGTAAATTCATAGAATCACTAGGAGGGTGGTGAAGCACTGGAATGAGTTACCTAGGGAAGTGGTGGAATTTCCATCCTTAGAGATTTTTAAGGCAGTGCTTCACCACCCTCCTAGTGAAATAGTTTTTTCCCCCCTAATATCCAACCTAGACCTCCCTCACTGCAACTTGAGACCATTTCTCCTTGTTCTCTCATCTGCCACTACTGAGAACAGCCTAGTTCCATCTTCTTTGGACCCCTTTCAGGTAGTTGAAGGTTGCTATCAAATCCCCCCTCACTCTTCTCTTCAGCAGACTTAATAAACCTAGTTCCCTCAGCCTCTCCTCATAAGTCATGTGCCCCAGCCCCCTAATCATTTTTGTTTCCCTCCGCTAGACTCTCTCCAATTTATCCACATCCTTTCAGTAGTGGGGGGACCAAAACTGGATGCAATACTCCAGGGGTGGCCTCAACAGTGCCGAATAGAGAGGAATAATCACTTCCCTCGATCTGCTGGTAATGCTCCTACTAATGCAGCCCAATATCCCGTTAGCCTTAGCAACAAGGGCACACTGTTGACTCATATCCAGCTTCTCGTCCACTGTAATCCCCAGGTCCCTTTCTTCTTCTGCCGCTTAGCCAGTCGGTCCCCAGCCGGTAGCAGTGCCTGGGATTCTTCCATCCTAAGTGCAGGACTCTGCACTTGTCCTTGTTGAATCTCATCAGATTTCTTTTAGCCCAATCCTCCAATTTGTCTAGGTCACTCTGGATCTTATCCCTACTCTCCAGCATATCTACCTCTCTCCCCAGTTTAGTGCCATTGGTGAACTTGCTGAGGGTGCAATCCATCCCATCATCCAGATCATTAATGAAGATGTTGAACAAAACCGGCCCCAGGACCGACCCCTGGGGCACTCTGCTTGATACCGGCTGCCAACTAGATATTGAGCTGTTGATCACTAGCAAGCTTTCTATCCACCTTATAGTCCATTCATCCAATCCATACTTTTTTAACTTGCTGGCAAGAATACTGTGGGAGACTGTATCAAAAGCTTTGCTAAAGTCAAGATGTATCATGTCCACCACTTTCCCCATATCCACAGAGCCAGTTATTTCATCATAGAAGGCAATCAGGTTGGTCAGGCATGACTTGCCCTTGGTGAATCCATGTTGACTGTTCATGATCACTTTCCTCTCCTCCAAGTGCTTCAAAACGGATTCCTTGAGGATCTGCTTCAGGATTTTTTGGGGGATTGAGGTGAAGCTGACCAGTCTGTAGTTCCCTGGATTCTCCTTCTTCCCGTTTTTAGCGATGGGCACTATATTTGCCTTTTCCCAATCATCTAGGACCTCTCCCAATTGCCACGAGTTTTCAAAGATAATGGCCACTGGCTCTGCAAACACATCAGCCAACTCCTCAGCATCCTGGCATGCTTTGCATCCGGCCTCATGGACTTGTGCATGTCCAGGTTTTCTAAATAATCCTTAGCCTGTTCTTTCACCACTGAGGGCTGCTCACCTCCTCCCCATACTATGTTGCCCAGTGCAGCCATCTGGGAGCTGTCCTTGTCTGTGAAGACCGAGGCAAAAAAAGCATTGAGCACTTCAGCTTTTTCCACATCATCTGTCACTAGGTTGCCTCCCCCATTCAGAAAGGGTCCCACCCTTTGCCTGACCTTCTTGTTGCTAACATACCAGTAGAAACTCTTTTTGTTTCCCTTCACAACCCTTGTTAGCTGCAACTCCAATTGGGCTTTGGTCTTCCTGATTACACCCCTGCATACTCGAGCAATATTTTTATACTCCTTCCTAGTCATCTGTCCAAGTTTCCACTTCTCGTAAGCTTCCTTTCTTCTTCGAGTGCTGTCCCTGTGGGTGCTCCACTATAGGTGACGGTGCGTCCCGTCGCCGTTGATCGGAGATTTTCGGTAGCAGTGCCTGGTCGGGATGCACGCACTCAGTTTGTATCTCCCATCTCGTTGGAATCTTCCTGAGTGCGTGCGCCCCGCATCCCCCTCAGTTCCTGCTCAACCGTCCTCGGCTGAAGATGGGACTCGGGGCAGTGCTGCCTTTTCTTCCCTGGTCTCTATAGGAAACAGTAACAAAGAACATAGAAATAATTATTAGTTACATCCCAGTTGTTTCCCTTCCTTTAGTATAGTTACATAGTTTGTTACTTAGTTATTAAAAAAAAATAAAAAAATTCCTCAGGCTTGTCTCCTGTTGAGACACTCTCCCCTGCCATTTCCAATTCATAATGCCAGGGGCTTCAGGATTTAAAAGGTGCATTTCCTGTCAGGACTCCATGCCACGGTCCGATGGGCACTCACATTGTGTGAAGTGCCTCGGGGACACCCACGTCCCTGCAAAGTGGCTCCATTGCACGAGCCTCAAGTCAAGAGCTCGTCGCGACAGGGACCTGCGGATCAAAATGCCACAGATGGAGAAATCCTTACAGCCGCTTTCGGAGATGGGGAAAGTTAAACCCGCTCCCACACCCTACTTCGCCCCCCCGTGGGCGGCACCTGGGTTCTCCTACCCTATGCCTTGGCCTCAGTGGTACCCTTGGCAACATCCTCCTACTAATCATCCTCCTTCTGTGCCTCAATCTCCTGCTCCGTCCACTTCTAGGGTGCCTCAGCCCCCTCCTGAGTGTGCAAGTTACGCACCATATCCTGACTCACCGACTCCTAACTCTCCGTTAGCCCCGGATGGAGCCCTCCTCCCTCCGCCCCCACCGACCGTCGACGATTGTAAACAGTTTCAAGAACTTTTCAGGAGGGTGGCACTCAGTCAAGATATCCCCTTAGAAGAAGTTCAGGAGAAACAACACAGACTCCTTAGAATCCTTCAACCATCTGCGCCCTCAAAGATTGCGCTCCCTATAAACGAAGCTGGAACCAGCTGACACTCTCTGGCAAACCCCAGCTTCTTTAGTACCAACTTGCAAAAAGGCTGAACGTAAATACTATGTCCCTGCTAAGGATGCTGACTTCCTATTTTCTCATCCACCACCGAACTCTCTTGTCATGGATGCAGTTGCACAGAGGACGAAACAGTCACAATATCGACCCACCCCCCAAGACAAGGACCTTAAACGCCTTGACGTCTTGGGCCGCAAGCTTTATACTTCCTCCACACTACAATTCAGAATTGCGAACTATTCTGCTCTCCTCGCCAGCTACGACTTTGATAATTACAATAAACTTTTCGAATTTGTCTCCTACATTCCAGAGGATAGGAGATCAGACTTCCAACCAATCCTGACTGAGGGTCAACTGATTTCCAGAACAGCCCTACAGGCATCTCTCAACACGGCGGACACAGCAGCCCGTACTACTGCGACTGCTGTGGTTATGCGCAGATCTTCATGGCTCTCTGCATCCGGCATCCCCAAAGAACTGCAGACCAAAGTGGAGGACCTCCCTTTTGATAAGGACAAACTTTTCTCCAAAAAAACTGATGAACTCCTTCACACCATGAAAGATTCTAGAGCGACACTGCGCACCCTGGGCATTCACCCATCTCTCCCCAGGAGGCAACGATTCCAACCCTACCAAAGACCACGCACACAACAGTACTATTGTCCTCAACCTAGACCATACGACATAACTAGGAACCGTGCTAGACCCCCTAAGCGCAGACAAAATCAAAATCAAGCCACCGCCTTCCGTCCATCGGGGAATAAACAACAGTTTTGAACCGTTGGTCGAGGGTCTGCACGACCACCTCTTGATCCCACCGCTTACTTGCCCATTTGGCCACCGCCTCCAGAATTTCCAACATGCCTGGCAGCGGATTACACAGGACCGCTGGGTCCTCGAAATTGTTCAGTCCGGTTACTCCATCCCTTTTATTTCCTACCCTCCTACCCTCCCCCCTTCCCCGTCCCTATTCAGGGACCCTTCTCACGACCACTTACTTCGCACAGAAGTGGCACATCTTCTACACCTAGGTGCAGTGGAAGCTGTGCCGATGCAACATCAAGGGACAGGGTTCTACTCCCACTACTTTCTGACTCAGAAAAAGACCGGAGGATGGAGGCCTATACTAGATCTACGCCGCCTGAACAAATTCGTGAGGATACAAAGATTCAAGATGGTCACACTGGGCACAATAATACCTGCACTGGATCAAGGGGACTGGTTCACAGCCCTCGACCTACAGGACGCTTATTTTCATATATCAATTCATCCAGCTCTCTTTCACAGCCTAGGCCTCCAAATAAACATCCAAAAATCCACCCTGACACCTACACAACAGATCGAGTTCATCGGAGCTCATCTCGACTCAATCCAGAGCAGGGCCTCGCTCCCATATCACAGATTCCTCTCCATCACGCAGCTGATACACACGCTCTCTATTCGTCCCAGGACACAGGCAAGAATCTGTCTACAGCTCCTTGGCCACATGGCAGCCACCACCTTCGTGGTTCAGCACGCCAGGCTACACATGAGATGTCTCCAGGGCTGGCTCAATTCCAATTTCAAACCCAACAGACACACCTTAGGGATGCTGCTAACTCCTCCTCCCAATGTTATAGCTTCCCTACATTGGTGGACAAGAACAGAAAACCTCTGCTCGGGGGTTTCCTTCCAGCAACGATCCCCAACGCTCATGCTCACCACGGACGCTTCCCTACTCAGTTGGGGAGCGCACCTAGGGGGACACAGGGCACAAGGCCGGTGGTCCGCATCAGAGACACACCTACACATAAATCTCTTAGAGCTCAGAGCAGTGAGGCGAGCATGCCTTCACTTTCTTCCCCTCATAAAAAAACAAATCTCTTCGAGTCTTAACAGACAACATAGCATGCATGTACTACATAAACAGACAAGGGGGAGCCCGATCACATTCCCTTTGCATGGAAGCCATCCGACTATGGAATTGGTGCATACAACATCGAATACAAATCATTGCTTCCTACCTACCGGGCTGCCACAACACTACTGCCGATGCACTCAGCAGGCACTTCTCGACAGAACACGAATGGGAACTCCACCCTGCAATACTTCAACAACTCTTCTCCCTCTGGGGCACCCCGTCAATAGATCTCTTTGCCACGACCCAGAATCGAAAATGTTCCCTGTTTTGCTCCAGAGCGGGACTTGGGACTGCATCCCTAGGAGACGCATTCCTCATCCCGTGGAACAACTCCCTCCTGTACGCCTTCCCACCAATCCCTCTGTTACACAGGGTTCTTCGGAAGATCGCGGACGACAAGGCCCGGGTCATCCTTATTGCCCCGGCTTGGCCAAGACAGACGTGGTATCCCTACCTACTCCGCATGTCCTCCCGTCACCCACGGGCTCTCCCCAACACGCCAGATCTCCTTTCCCAGGACAACGGATGGATTCTTCACCCCCAGCTCCAAAAGCTCCACCTCACAGCCTGGTCCCTTCATGGTTCCAAACCCATGAACTAGCCTGTTCCGAGCAAGTCCGCTACGTCCTCCTGCACAGTAGGAAAGACTCCACTCGTAAAACCTACCTGCAGAAGTGGAAGTGTTTCACCCTCTGGTGCTCACGTAACCACTTAACGCCCAATAGCGTGACCCTCCCTAACATTCTAGACTACCTCCTGAAACTAAAACAGGACGGACTTTCGCTCAGCTCGATCAAAGTGCACCTGGCGGCGTTTACCACCTTTCATGACCTATTAGAGGGTTATTCACTCTTTACCCATCCCCACCATAAAACGCTTTCTCATGGGCCTTCAAAATCTCTACCCTGAAATTTACCCAACGGCGGCTGCATGGAATCTTAACCTCGTTCTTCATGCTCTCATGAAACCTCCATTCGAGGCCTTGGCTACCTCCTCTCATCTCCATATGTCCATGAAGGTGGCTTTCTTAGTAGCCATAACATCGGCAAGGAGAGTAGGTGAAATGAGTGCCCTCATGGCCCACCCTCCCTACACGATCTTCTCCACAGACAAAGTCACTTTGAGACCACATCCTAAATTTCTCCCTAAGGTGGTATCTACCTTCCACCTCAACCAACCTATATACTTACCTACTTTCTATCCCAAACCTCACAAGACTCCGCAAGAGGCAACCCTGCATACTCTCGACGTCAGGCGAGCAATCACCTTTTATTTAGAAAGGACTAAACTATTTTGTAAGTCCTCACGACTCTTTGTTTCCATTACCGAAAGATCGAAAGGTACGGCTATTTCTAAACGTCTATCCAAGTGGATCTCTGACTGCATCAGATCCTGTTACCGTGCGGAAAATCTTCAACCGCCCGAAGGCATTGGAACTCATTCCACTCGAGCCATGTCGACATCCGTTGCCTTCCTACACAACGTCCCCATTCCTGACATCTGCAAAGCGGCTACATGGTCATCTGAACGCACGTTTACAAAACACTATGCTCTCACGCAAGATACCACAGCAGATACCATAGTAGGCCATACAGTACTATCTACAGTACTCACTGCCGCATCTCCAAAGTCCCACCAACCGTAGTGGGTACTGCTACACATTCACCTAGAGTGACAGCACTCGAAGAAGAAGAGAAAGTTACTCACCTTGCAGTAACTGAGGTTCTTCGAGATGTGTGTCCCTGTGGGTGCTCCACTCCCCGCCCTCCTCCCCTCTACTTTGGAGTAATAGTATGATTCTCCACGGTAGAGAAGGAACTGAGGAGGGTGCGGGGCGCACGCACTCAGGAAGATTCCAACGAGACGGGAGATACCAACTGAGTGCGTGCGTCCCGACCAGGCACTGCTACCGAAAATCTCTGATCAACGGCACCGGGACGCACCATCACCTAGAGTGGAGCACCCACAGGGACACACATCTCGAAGAACCTCAGTTACTGCAAGGTGAGTAACTTTCTCTTTTGTGTTTAAGCTCACCAAAGATTTTTCTGTTAAGCCAAGCTGGTTGTCTGCCATATTTACTATTCTTTCTGCACATCGGGATGGTTTGTTCTTGTGCCCTCAATAAGGCTTCTTTAAAATACAGCCAGATTTCCTGGACTCCTTTCCCCGTCATATTAGCCTCCAAGGGGATCCTGCCCATCAGTTCCCCGAGGGAGTCAAAGTCTGCTTTTCTGAAGTCCAGGGTCTGTATTCTGCTGCTCTCCTTTCTTCCTTTTGTCAGGATCCTGAACTTGACCATTTCATGGTCACTGCTGCCCAGGTTGCCACCCACTTATACTTCCCCTATCAATTCTTCCCTGTTTGTGAGCAGCAGGTCTAGAGGAGAACGGCCCCTAGTTGGTTCCTCCAGCACTTGCACCAGGAAGTTGTCCCCAACACTCTCCAAAAACTTTCTGGATTTTCTTTGCACTGCTGTATTGCTATTCAAGCAGATGTCAGGGTGATTGAAGTCCCCCGTAAGAACCAGGACCTGTGATCTGGAAACTTCTGTTAGTTGTCTGAAGAAAGCCTCATATACCTCATCCTCCTTGTCTGGTGGTCTATAACAGATGCCCACCATGACATCACCCTTGTTGCTCTTGCCTCTAAACTTAATCCAAAGATTCTCAACAGGCTTTTCTCCAGTTTCATACTGGAGCTCTGAGCAATGATACTGCTCTCTTAGATACAGTGTAACTCCCCCACATTTTCTTCCCCTCCTGTCCTTCCTGAACAGTTTATACCCATCCATGACAGTGCTCCAGTCATGTGAGTTACCCCACCAAGTCTCTGTTATTGCAATCACATCATAGTTCTTTGACTCTGCCAGGACTTCCAATTCTTCCTGCTTGTTTCCCAGTTTTCTTGCATTCATGTACAGGCACCTAAGGTAACTAGATGATTGCCCTACTTTCCCAGTATGAATCAGGATGAATCCCCTGTTGCACCCTCCTCCTTTTGTTTCCTCCCAGTATCCCAGTTCCCCACTTACCTCAGGGCTTAGATGTACATCCCCCGGCGAACCTAGTTTAAAGCCCTCCTCACTAGGTTAGCAAGCCTTCCTGCGAAGATGCTCTTCCCTCTCTTTATTAGGTGGATCACATCTCTTCCTAGCAATCTTTCTTCCTGGAACGACATCCCATGTCCAAAGAATACAAAACCCTCTCTCTGACACCACCTGCATAACCACGCATTTACTTCCACAATTTGATGGTCCCTACCTGGGCCTTTTCCTTGTCCAGGGCGGATGGATGAGAACACAACTTGTGCCTCAAACTCCTTTATCCTTTTTCCCAGAGCCACATCATCTGCAGTGACCCACTCAAGGTCATTCTTGGCAGTATTATTCTTACCCACGTGGAGAAGTAGGAAGGGGTAGCAGTCTGAGGGCTTGATCAGTCTCAGCAGACATTCTGTCACATTCTGAATTTTAGCTCCAGGCAAGCAGCACACTTCTTGAGTCTCCCGGTCTGGACGGCAGATGGATGACTCCGTCCCCCTTAGGAGGGAGTCCCGGACCACCACCACCCATCTCCTCCTATTGGGAGTGGTGGTCATGGAACCCCCATCCCTTGGAAAATGCATCCCATGCCTTCCGGTCAATGGGGTTTCCTTCTGATCCCTTCCCTCAGATGACTCTTCCAAACCATTCTCAGCTGTAGTACCTGTGCAGAGACCCTGAAAATGGTTTCTTACCTCTATCTGCACTGGGGGTACATGGGTTCTCCTCTTTCTTCTTCTGGAGGTCAAATGCTGCCTTTAATCTTCTCTTCCAACATGGAGACCAGCTTGCACTTCGTACAGACAAAGTCACTTCTGTCCTCTGGGAGAAAGACAAACATGGCACATCCTATGCAGATCACAACAGCTGATCGCTCACTATCCATATTGTCTTCCTTCTAAGAGCCTCCTCAGATGTTGTATTTACTGCTCACAGAAGCCTGAAAGGCAAAAACTTTGTGGGAACTTCCCCCAGGCGAACTCCCAGCAAACTTTTTGTTATGCTTTGCTGAATGCTTTGCTGCAATGAGTGTTTTGCTGAATGAGTTCAATCCTGATTGCACTGAAGTCAACAGCAAAAGTCCCATTGACTTCAACAGGAGCAGTATTAAGCCCAGTTTTGATAATGGTTGCGGAATATATTTACACTTTTCAGAAAGTCAAAGTGAGTGCCTAGAATATTCCCACATCTCGTAAATGTGCTTCCAGGGTATTAGGATTAAGGAGACCCTTCAATGCACAGACACCACTGCCATTAACTGGTCATGGCACCAAAAGTTTATACTACTTTTCCCAGGCCAATGTAACCTTCCTTCAGTAAAATAGCCTAGTATACACTGCAAAAGACTCTGTAGCATAAGGTCTTCCAATGAAGTGAAAAGAGAGGCTAATGCACCCCAGCGCACTAAGGAGCATTATATCTTTGAACAGAATGTAAACAAATGCCAGACAAATCCACACTTTCTTATCTTCCTTTCCAGGCTCTTGTGTCAAGCGATTGTGACATGCAGTACAATATAAGAGAGCATTATGGCTCCTTAAAATGTCACTATCCCAGGGCATCTTGCAATAAAGTCACTGGAAACTACCTCAAAGAGGCACTATAGCTCTGCAATAGGCTAAATTAAAAGGAAAACATTTAACCTTGCTCTTAAAAGCGCTAAGATGGAGCTTCCCTGAGAGCCTGAGGCTGGGTGTACAAAATAGCAGTGAGAAGAACCAGTTACAAACAAATCAAAACTCAGTCTTTAGACTTAATAGAAATCCTAAGCCAGAGGAGAAAGCTGGTATCTTAGCCAGATTTCATACTTTGCAAGCTGCAGACAGACAACTGCAGTTGGGGGGGTAGATACAGTAGTACTGAGAACTTTGCTTCAAACTTAGCAATATTATATTTGTTCACTGAATTAGACCACTGATGATTCTGATTCAATGTAAATCTTGATTCCTTTGTTAATTTTTTCTCCAACTTTATGTCCAGTATGCTTTTTAATCATATAATTTCAGTACAACTGTATTGTTATATTTAGCAGTAAGTTCAATACCACCAACTTCTATTTTTTTTTCATCACATCTGTAACACTTTTAGTGGCTTAACACCTAAGTGTCTCAAAAGACAAAATTGCTTCTTTTAGGTTTGCCTGAAACTTTAATGATAATCTTTAACTGTGAACCATAAATAGCCAAATCTCCGGTGCTTATAAATCTGCCTCCCAACACCACTGTTCAATTCCATCTCTGCTAACATCTTAATCACCTTGATTATTGCAAATCTCTTCATGATGGAGTCCCCAAATCCTATTTCTGCAGTTACCAGCATGTGAGAAGGCATACAGAAGCAATGCCCTGCACATGTACAAATAAGAATTCTCTCTTTATTTGGAAACCTATTTGTTTCAGTATGTCATGTGACAGTGGCAACGGATCACACCATAGTTGTTTTCTTCAAATGATGAATAAGGAAGTTCATTGGACTAAGGAAAAAATAGTGTTATCCCTAAACTAACTTTCTCTTTCTTCCTGTCTCCTTGCTGAGGTGTAGATCATATGCATAGAAAATTCCCTGGCCTCCTCTTGCCACCAGGCTTTAGGCTACAGATTTAAGAAAGTAGTAAATATATCCTCACAGCCTTTAAACACATTATTTATCTTTCTCTCCTTCTCCCCCTCTAAATTAAGCAGTTCTTTTTCCATTAAGAATTTTATTTTCTATGAATTACATTTTTAAAAAGCAACATCTCATGCAAATGACCAATGATTCACACCATTATGAAGTCTTTGAATATGCACCTAATTCTGTTGAAGTCCACAGGACAACCCAGAGAAATAAAGGCTGCTGGGTCAGGCTATAAGATCCTATGTTTTCTTCAGGGTATACTGATGCAAAGCTTGAATTTAACATTGGTTCTTCCAGCAAGAATTTAAAAATTCTTCTGGATAGCTAACTTCCACTACCAAACAATAGTGGAAGTTTTTAAGTTTGGGAAACTTACAATGTTTTGCTGAAAGCTTACAAAACTAAATGTGTTTCATACATTTAGCATATGTATTTCAAAGTTCACATAGCTCTAGGGTAATATGTTATGCAGTTCTATTTACTGCCATAAGATAGTGCTTTATTATGAGAGATTGTTTTTTCATTTCATTCAGTTGCTATAAAACAGTTAGACAGACATATAAACTTCCACAAAATCCCTAAAATCCATTCCTTAAGGTAGCTTCTGGAGAAAACGTATTTGTCCATTACCCAGAAGTAAGTGAAGAATCAGAAGGGTATAGAACATAATCTATTGTGTACAACTACTTTATGAATAATTCACCATACAATTCAGAACTTGCAAATGTCTAACATCTTTTCTAAATAATACACCAGATAAGCATGCCAGTAGAAGAGTTGCTAAATTCAGTGTTATTAGCAGTCCAAATCCTGCATACCTTATTGACTCCTTTGCAGGCAAAATTCCCACTAGGCCAAATCCTGATCCCAGTAACATTTCTTTTATGGAGCCTGTATGAGCTGTATTGTCCCTTTGGGCCCCACAGATACAGTTGCCTAAGAGTTTTCTGAGGAGTGAAGGTCCCCCCTGGATTGGTACATGGTGCTTATATAGATTCCATCCAGCAGTACGGTTACAGTGTATGTTTATTAAATGCATCAGTGAACATCTTCAGGCACATATTCAAAATATAAAATCTGGAACAATAAAAACTAAAATGACAGCAGTGAAATGAAAACCTCCCATTGTTAGCCTTGAGTATCTATCTTCTCAATCCACTCAGAACAGATGCGGGATGCCTGGAAAGGCTATGAGCTTTGCTCCATTAGACCAAGGAAGAAACACGTTCCAGACTGGAAGGTGTGATGCTTTGGGGAATCTGTCTGTAGAATTTAAGGGAATAATGGTGGTTGTTATGATTTTTTATGAAGTTGTTACTATGAAAATTGCTGTATCATAAATGCCTCTCTGTATGTGTATCGACCATGAGATGGCATGGTTATGTCCCATCTCTGCAAGACCAGGGACAATGAGGGGGGTCGTTAGAATTTAATGACAATATATGCAAGCAAAGTGCCTTGGAATAATGGGAGCTGGGAGAAGATACTTCCTTCTTCTGTCTGAAGGGAGGGGAGAAGTGCAAAGCAGTGAAAAATTACCTAAGCAGAACACATAGACAGGTGACCAAAGGAAAAAAATATAAAATGGACTCCCAAGGGTAGACCAAAGACACACAGAGAAAGTTTCAGCAGAAGATAGGAAGGGACGGAGATGTGATGGCCAAGGTCAGAGGAAACAAGCTGACCTAAAGAGGCTTTGTGTTTCAAAAGAGAAGTCACACAGCTGCAGAGGAAGGATGCTGGATACCACAGAAGACCCTGACCCCAGTACAGAGAATGCTTTGGAGTGGTGAGGAAACTGAGGGAGGGAACTATGTATAGGATTTATTATTTTTGTATAGATCTGTGTATTTCTCATGTGATTAACTAAACAGCAATGTTAGACTTCTGTGCAAAGTGTCTGGATCACTTGATGATTCTGTTCTGTTCATTCCCTCTGAAGCACCTGGCATTGGCCAATGTTGGAAGACAGGATACGGGGCTAGACTTACCTTTGTTCTGAGCCAGTATGGCTGTTCTTATATTCTTATGTCTCTGTTTTATATGTTACATTTACTACATGAACAGTTGAACCAGAAGGCTTGCACATTTGGGTGGAATTCTGGGAAAGGGTGTTCTTATGCTGCTGAGATATCTTGGTGCTGGGGGATTAAAGCAGGTGGGATGTGGCACTCTGTTTACATTAGGCTGTAAGTCAGTGCACAGGAAATTTGCAAGAGAGGCCAAGGGAGGAAACAGTGCTGCAGCCCGCTGAGACCTTCCTTTAGGGATTCAGTGTCTGAATCCTCTCACAACAATCTGCTGAGGCACCTGCAGCGGGTGCCTGCCCAGATCTGTGACAGAAGGACCTGCATCTAAGAATATCTGCTTTTTACTACCACCTGAAAGGACTGTTAGCTGCAGCTTCCCAGCAGTTTCAGCCTCTGAGATGAAGCAGAAGGAGGGAGGTGATCACTAAGGGTATGTCTACACTACGGGATTACTCCGAATTTACAGAATTCGATTTTTGGCAACCGATTGTATAAAGTCGAGTGCATGCGGCCACACTAAGCAGATTAATTCGGCGGTGCGCGTCTATGTACCGAGATTAGCGTTGACTTCCGGAGTGCTGCACTGTGGGTAGCTATCACATAGCTATCCCATAGTTCCTGCAGTCTCTCCTGCCCATTGGAATTCTGGGTTGAGATCCCAATGCCTGATGGGGCAAAAAACATTGTCGCGGATGGTTCTGGGAACATCCTCCCCCTTCCTCCATGAAAGCAATGGCAGACAACCATTTTGCGCCTTTTTTCCTGGGTGAACTGTGCAGACGCCATACTTTGGCAAGCATGGAGCCCGCTCAGCTCAAGACAGCAGTCATGAACATTGTAAACACCTCGCGCATTATCGTGCAGTTTATGCTGAACCAGGACCTGAAAAACCAGGCGAGGAGGAGGCGGCTACGGCAGCGCAGCGACGAGAGCGATGAGGACATGGACATGGACACAGAATTCTCTTGCGCCGCGGGCCCCGGCGCTGTGGAGATCATGTTGTTAATGGGGCAGCTTCTAGCCGTGGAACGCTGATTCTGGGCCCGGGAAACAAGCACAGACTTGTGGGACTGCATAGTGTTACAGGTGTGGGACGATTCCCAGTGGCTGCGAAACTTTTGTATGCGTAAGGGCACTTTCATGGAACTTTGTGACTTGCTTTCCCCTGCCCTGAAGCGCCAGAATACCAAGATGAGAGCAGCCCTCACAGTTGAGAAGCGAGTGGCGATAGCCCTGTGGAAGCTTGCAATGCCTGACATCTACCGGTCAGTCCGTAATCAATTTGGAGTGGGAAAATCTACTGTGGGGGCTGCTGTGATGCAAGTAGCCAAAGCAATCGCTGAGCTGCTGCTACCAAAGGTTGTGACTCTGGGAAATGTGCAGCTCATAGTGGATGGCTTTGCTGCAATGGGATTCCCTAACTGTGGTGGGGCGATAGATGGAACCCATATCCCTATCTTGGCACCGGAGCACCAGGGCAGCCAGTACATAAACCGAAAGGGGTACTTTTCAATGGTGCTGCAAGCACTGGTGTATCACAAGGGACATTTCACCAACATCAACGTGGGATGGCCGGGAAGGGTTCATGACGCTCCCGTCTTCAGGAACACTAGTCTGTTTAAACGGCTGCAGCAAGAGATTTACTTCCCAGACCGGAAAATAACCGTGGGGATGTTGAGATGCCTATAGTTATCCTTGGGGACCCAGCCTACCCCTTAATGCCATGGCTCATGAAGCCATACACCGGCAGCCTGGACAGTAGTCAGGACCTGTTCAACTACAGGCTGAGCAAGTGCAGAATGGTGGTAGAATGTGCCTTTGGACGTTTAAAGGGTCGCTGGCGCTCGTTACTGCCTCGCTCAGACCTCAGCCAAACCAACATTCCCATTGTTATTGCTGCTTGCTGTGTGCTCCGCAATCTCTGTGAGAGTAAGGGGGAGACCTTTATGGCGGGGTGGGAGGCTGAGGCAAACCGCCTGGCCGCTGATTACGCGCAGCCAGACACCAGGGCGATTAGAAGAGCACACCAGGAAGCGGTGCACATCAGAGAAGCTTTGAAAACAAAGACTGGCCAGGCTACAGTGTGAAAGTTCTGTTTGTTTCACCTTGATGAAAACCCACCCCCTTGATTGACTCATTCCCTGTAAGCAACCCTCCCTCCCCCCTTCGATCACAGCTTGCTTTCAAAGAAATAAAGTCAGTATCGTTTAAAAATCATGCATTCTTTATTAATTGATTATAAACATAGGGAGAGATAGCCCAGGTGGGGTGTGGGAGGAGGATAAGAGGGAAGGAAAAGGTCACTAAAAAAGTTCAAAATAATGACAGCCTTTTGCTTGGGCTGTCCACTGAGGTGGAGTGGCAGGGTGCACAGAGCCTCCTCCCCCCGCGTTCTTACACGTCTGGGTGAGGAGGCTATGGAACTTGGGGAGGGGGAGGGTGGTTATACAGGGGATGCAGCGGCACTCTGTGATCCTGCTGCAGCCGTTCCTGAAGCTCCACCAGACGCCGGAGCATGTCCATTTGCTCACGCAGCAGCCCCAGTGTTGCATCCCGCCACCTCTCATCTCGAGCGTCCCTCCTCTCCTCACATTGGTTCCTTCTCTCCTCACGTTGGTCCCTCATGTCCTCACGTTGGTCCCTCTTGTCCTCACGGTCACTGGCATCTTTCCTGAACTTTGATACCGTGTCCTTACACTCATTCAGATGAGCTCGTTCATCGTGGGTCGATTGCATGATTTCCGAAAACATCTCGTCTCACGTGCGTTTTTTTCGCCGCCTTATCTGAGATAGCCTTCGGGATGGAGGAGGGAGGCTTGAAAAATTTGCAGCTGCAGGAGGAGGGGAAAAAAGGGAGAGAAGTATTTAAAAAGATACATTTTATAGAACAATGCTTATACTCTTTCACGACCATATGCTGCAAGGCTTTGTCATGCAATGATACCAGATTACTTGCTGCTAGCATGGCATGGTCAAGTGTCCTACCATGGAGGACGGAATAAGGCTGCACTGCCCAGAAACCTTCTGCAAAGGCTTTCGGAGTACCTCCAGGAGAGTTTCATGGAGATGTCCCTGGAGGATTTCCGCTCCATCCCCAGACACGTTAACAGACTTTTCCAGTAGCTGTACTGCCTTCGAATGCATCCCAAGTCTTTAGGGTTAATCATTAAAAAATGCTTGCTTTTAAACCATGTTTGATATTTACAAAGGTACACTCACCAGAGGTCCCTTCCAGGGGGTCTGCGATACCGCCTTTGGAGGGTTCGGAGGGTACTTCAGTCAGGGTGAGAAAAAGATCCTGGATGTTGGGGAGAATGGAGTGCTGTGTGCTCTCCTCAAGCTCGTCCTCATCCTCCTCCTCCTCTTCCCCGTCCACAGAATCCTCAGGCATGGCTGAGAGTAACCCCTCATCGGAATCCACGGTCAGGGGTGGGGTAGTGGTGGCGGCCCCCCCTAGAATTGCATGCAGCTCAGCGTAGAAGCGGCATGTCTGCGGCTCTGCCCCAGACCGTCCGTTTGCTTCTTTGGTTTTCTGGTAGGCTTGTCTGAGCTCCTTAACTTTCACACGGCACTGATATGAGTCCCTATTGTGGCCTCTCTCCATCATGCCCTTGGAGATTTTTTCAAATGTTTTGGCATTTTGTCTTTTGGCCCGTAGTTCTGCTAGCACGGAATCCTCTCCCCATATAGCGATCAGATCTAGTACCTCCCGTACGGTCCATGCTGGTGCTCTTTTTCGGTTCTCGGACGGCATGGTTACCTGTGCTGATGAGCTCTGTGTGGTCACCTGTGCTTTTCCTGTCTCCCTGGCCAGTGCATCCGAGTTTAGATTGCTGTCCAGAGCGGTCACAATGGTGCACTGTGGGATAGCTCCCGGAGGCCAATACCATCGAATTTCATCCACACTAACCCTAATTCGAACCGGCAATGTCGATTTCAGCGCTACTCCCCTCGTCGGAGAGGAGTACAGAAACCGATTTTAAGAGCCCTTTATATCGAAGTAAATGGTTTCGTTGTGTGGACGGGTGCAGGGTTAATTCGATTTAACGCTGCTAAATTCAACCTAAAATCGTAGTGTAGACCAGGCCTAACACTTAAGCCAAACAGAAGTGAAGTAATTGAGAGTCTAAGGCCTGGTCCACACTAGGGGCGGGGATCGAAATAAGATACGCGACTTCAGCTACGAGAATAGCGTAGCTGAAGTCAAAGTATCCTATTTCGAATTACCCGCGCTTACCTCGCGTCCTCGCAGCGCGGGATCGACGGCCGCGGTTCCCCCGTCGACTCCGCTAACTCCGCTCGCCCTGCTGGAATTCCGGAGTCGATGGGAGCGCGTTCGGGGATCGATGTATCGCGTCCAGACGAGACGCGATACATCGATCCCCGCTATATCGATTTCTACCCGCCGATCCGGGCGGGTAGTGTAGATGTACCCTTACTGTTGACTTCAAAGGGCTCTAGTTCCAGCTCTAAAGGAAGTCAGAGCCTAAACCACATAGGGCTTCATAGGTTAAAATTAACTTCTTGAGATTAAATGATTTTAAAGTCAGTGTAAATTGCAGCGTGCTCTCCAGATGAAAATGGACAGCTATCTTCTGCTTATTTTAAATAAAAAATAAAATTCCCTCTCTCTATACGAGGCAGCAGTGATACACTCGGTTTCAAGGCTTGTGGAAAATCTAGTCACGTTTTAAATATTGCATGTAATCTATTTATTTTTAAAAATTGGTTGATTAATTCCATTTTTACCATGTTGCTCTATGTTTTAATCTTTTATTAAATTTCGGAACCTGGTATTGTTGTTTTGCACTTTTATAGTGGCCACATTGTGCCTCAAAGGCATTTCAGGGATGGTTGAAACTATTTCTATTATTTGGGTCTCAACTCTGCAATGGTAATCACATGGGTGGACTCCTATGCCTACATAGAGGTTTATTGAAAATAATAAGATTCTCCATGGATGCAGAGGTCTGCCTCCACCATTTTCATAGTAGCATTAGGGCTACAGATTGCAAAGCATTTGGGAATCCTTGGCGGGGAAAGTCACGATTTGCTCTTTCCAGAAGAAAAACAAAATAAAATTCACCTTAGAGTTTTCTCCAGGATTTTAACAGTGAAGGAAACCCTTGGGACAAACTACCAAAAGATGCGGTGGATTCTATATATCACTGCAAATTTATTATCAAGAGCACAAAAAAAAGTTATAGTCAGGATTTTAACTTCCTTAGAAAAGCCCCATTAGTTATGGGTTTTTACCCTAGCTGCTGTAGATGGGAAAATAGAATTAGATTCCATCTTCTCCAAATTACATATTGATTGAATATGTCACATTTTCAAAAAGAACTAAAAATAAAAGCGTACTACAATTTACTGCAAGAAGTACATAAGAGAAAAAATGATGCCACTACTAAAAGTGGGCCAAAGCAGTTTGCAAAAGAATTGTTGTAACACGTTCCAAATATTCCTTCTGTTCTCTGTTGATAAGACAAAACTCCTAAGTCAGAAAGCTCTAGTGTTCTTTTTTTTTTACCTTATAATAAAGTAAATAGGAACAAAGAAATTTTCATCATACACAAGTGCTGCAGGGACACCAGCAACACATTGAAAAATTAGATTTATTGGGGAAAAGAACCTTATTTAGGATTGTTTTTCTTGATAGAATATTTGTGTCTTTCCTGATTATTTCCTAGTGAAACAGAAATTTATGGTAAGTTGAATGCACTGTTATCTCAGGCGCTACTGCAGTATAATGACTTTAAAGTGCTCTATTTGAAACAAGGCTGCATGGGAAAAAGAATATTTGTGAAGATTAGTGATTACTGTTAAAACTGGAGTGATCTTCCCTCCAATTGTGGCTGTGGCATAAGATAGCAGGATTATATTAGAGTAAAATCATTACTTTTATATGTATATTTAATGGCACAGGAGATGTTAATTACAATAATAAGAACCTATTGCACATATTGCTTTTCATCCAAGGATTTCAAAATGCTTTTACAAATATCAGTCAGTTAAGCTTCATAATACTCCATTGAAATAGGTAAGTACTATTATCTATTAGTCATTTAATATCTCTAGAAAAATGATACTCAGACCAAGGGTTGGGAGCTGCAAGGGGCTCTTTATTGTGTCTCTTTGCAGAACATGATATTAAAACACTGTTTGATTTTGTTATTAACCAATCTATGTTGATTTAGTTATTAACCAATCAGGATGTTTTTACTATGTTATTAACCAATTGTAGAATAGATAGATAGATGAAACAATGAATTCACACTACTGTGGCTCTTTTGGGTAATGTTAATTGCTAATTCGGCTTCTGAACCACTGAGGTCTGAGTATCACTGCTATAGAGTGCCATGAAGTTGCATAACACTTTACAGAAGTAAGACAACATGGCGGCAGATCCTCAGCTGATAAAAGTTGTCTTAGCTCTGTTGACTTCAATTGCAGTTTATGCCACCTGAGAATCTGTTCCATGGTCTTTGCACCAAAGAGTTGACAGTCAACGGCCCTGCTTTTGCAAGCTGCTCCACGCAAGCAGGACCCAGCACCTATACAGAAGAACCCCACTGAATTCAGTGTGGCTCCAGGCATATATGAGATACTGCAAGCTCAAAGAACCTTGAAGGATCAAGTGTTTAGTTGGACAAATAAAGGAAATTATGACAACATAAAGAAGGGGAAGTAATGGGAGGGAGTATGGCAACAACAAATAGCATGTTGCAAAACAGCTATTAGTTTGCAAGAACAAACACCGTTTAGGTAGAACAAAAGAACAGAAGGAGATAGCATTAGAGTGGAGTTCAGTTGTAGTAAAAGAAGTGGGTTTAAAGAAGGGATTCAAGGACAGGGAATGAGGATGATTTGCATATAGAGGAAGGGATAGGGAAGAAGATGAGGAAAGACACAAATATTTGGGAGGATACAAATGGAGTATCAAGAAGAAAATAGTTGGCAGAGAGAAAGTCACAAAGTGGGCAGTAGGTAGAAATAAGTGTTGAGATGTACACAGAGGCTAAAAGAAGAGAACAAGTAATTCACATTTCATAAGGAAAGAAACTGGGAGACAGTGATGATATTGTGGGAGCAGATCACATTGTGAGAGTTGGCAGGAAAGGAAGATTATCTTAGGTGGAGCATTTTGGGATAGACTGAAAAGGAGGGAGTGAAAGAGGCCAGAGAGGAGGAAACTATTGTACTAATATATCTTCCTGCTCTCCATTCTTCCTAACACTCCTCCTTTGAGCACCCATAGTTCTTACCAAAGTCATTGAGAACATTTGAAAATCAGGCTATTAATTTAGGTTCCTAAATACAAAATTAGGGTGGTATTTTCATAGATTTTCAAGCCTGAAGGGACCATTACAATCATCTAGTCTGACCACCTGAAAAACACAAGCCAAAGAACTGCACTCAGTAATTTCTGCATCAAGCCCATAATTATGGTTTGAACTATATCATATGTTTTGGAAAGATCTCCGGCTCAACTTGCAGACTTCAAGTGATGGAGAATCCATCACATCCAAAGCTTACTGCTCTTTTTATGCTTTTTTTTCTGAAGAGCTCCCTACTCTCAGAATATTTCTTCTATGTGGGTACTTGTAGACATTGAGCAAAGCATCTCTTAATCTTCTCTTGGATAAAATAAATACATTGAGCTTTACTAGAATCATAAAACCATAGCGTTAGAAGGACCATGACAGTCATCTAGTCTAATCCCCTGCTAAGATGCAGGATTTGTTGGGTCTAAACCATCCAAGAGAGATGGCCTCCTTTTGCAAACCTCCAGTGAAGGAGCTTCCACAACCTCCCTATGCAATCTGTTCCATTGTCCTACTTTTCTTACAGATAGAAAGTTTTTCCTGAGATTCAATCTAAACCTGCTATGCTGTAGCTTGAACCATTGCCTCTTGTCTGACCCTCTATGGCAAGAGAGAACAACTTTTCTCCATCTTTTCATGGTGACCTTTCAAGTATTTGAAGACTGTAACCATGTCTCCCCCCTTAATCCTTTTTTTCAAAGTAAACATAACCAGTTCCTTCAGCCTTTACTCGTATGCTTTAAATTCCATCTCTTGGATTATCTTTGTCACTTGCCTCTGGATCCTTTCCAGTTTCTCTACATCTTTTCTATACAGTAGTGACCAAAATTGGACACAGTACTCCAGCTTAAGCCTAACCAGCACCGAGAAGATCGGTGCTATCACCTCCTGTGACTTGAATGCTATGAATCTGTTAATGCAACCTAAAATTGATTTTTTTTTGCAGTAGCATTGCATTGCTGACTCATATTGAGGATATGATCCACCACAACTGCACAATCGTTCTCAGCAGTGCTGCTGCCAAATTTCCCCCCATTCTCTATTTGTGCATTTGTTTGTTCTTCCCGATATGTAGCATCTTACATTTGTATTTGTTGAATTTCATTTTGTTGTCTATAGCCCAGTTCTCCAATTTATCAAGTTCCCTATGAGTTTTATCTCTATCCTCCAAAGTGTTGGCAACCTCCTCCCCCCACTTTGTGTCATCTGAAAATGTGATCAGTATGCTCTCTAATACTACATCAGATCATTAATAAAGATGTTAAACAGCACCGGACCTAGAATAGATCCTGTGGAAACACACTTGACACCTCCCTCAAATCTGACATCATTCCATTAATAGTTACTCTTTGTTTATGGTTGTTTAACCAATCATGTATCCACTAAATGGTAGTTCCGCCAAGCTCACAAGTCTCCAGTTCACTTATCTGCCATGCAGGACTGTGTCAAAAGCCTTGCTGAAGTCCAGGTATATTATGTCCACTTCATTACCCCTATCCACCAAATCAGTTACCCTGTCAAAAAAGGAAATCAAGCTGCTTTGGCAAGATTTCCTCTAGGTAAATCCATGCTGGCTGCTAGTGATTACACCTTCATCCTCTAGGTATTTGCAAATTCAATGTTTTATACGTTGCTCTAGTAGCTTCCTAAGTATCAATGTCAGGCTGACTGGTCTGTAGTTCCCCGGCTCTTCCTTTTACCCTTTATTAAAGGTGGGCACTACGTTAGCCTTTCTCCTCTCCTGTCATTGATGAGTTTGCAAATATTATTTCCAGTTGCTCTGAGATTTCTTCAGCTAGTATTCGTTTAGTATCCTCAGATGAATAGAATCAGGCCCTGCTGATTTGAATTCATTCAAATTGGTCAAAAGATCTCTGACATGTATTTTACTTATCCTGATTTTGTCTCTTGTCTATCATAACTTCAAAAGTTATCCTGTCAAAGGTTATGTTTTGTGAGAAGACTGAAGAAAAGTAGGCATTGAGCAGCTCTGCCTTCCTATCATTTTTCATTGCCAGTTCACTTCGGGTTTTAGATAGCTGAAAAGCAACTTGTGCAGCCACAGTGGCCTTGTGTGGCTCTTCTAATCTTTCCTCTGCATCAGAATAGCTTGATGCTGAGCCTCTGGTATTACACCTTTTAGGAACTGCCAGCCACTTTCAACTCCTCTTCTTCCTAATTGGTCTTTCCATGGGACCTGGCCTACTATTTCTCTGAGTTTGTTGAAATCTTCCTTTATGAAGTTCAGTGTTCTTGTTTTGCTGCTCTCATGTGCATCTTTCCACAGGATCTTGAATTCTTTCAGATCATGATCGCTTTCTCCCAAGTTTCCAGCCACCTTCATGTTCACAACTAATTCATCACTGTTGATAAAAACCAGGTCCAAAATGGATGACCTCCTAATTGTTTTCTCAGCTTTCTGAATCAGAAAGTTGTGTCCTTCACTTGGTAAGAATTTGCAGGACACATTTTGTTTTGCTCTAATAGTGTTCCAGCAGATATCAGGGAAGTTAAAATCCCCCATTAATACTAGCTCATGTGTGTTAGCTAATCTTGGTACCTACTTGAAGAATTACTCATGCACTTCCTCTTCCTGATTCGGTGGTCTATAATAGACCCTCAGCATAACAGCTCTACTGTTCTTTTCCTTTTTAAACTGACCCAGAGACTCTGTCACTCACTTCTGCTTGGACCTTAGAGCAAGTGTATACTTTCTTGACATACAACACAACACCTCCTCCATTTTTCCCATACCTATCCTTTTGGAATAAGCTATACCCCTCAGTGCTGGTAATCCAATCATGGGAATTGTCCCATCAAGTCTCTCCAATGCCAATTAAGTCATAATTGACTTCATATACCATGCCTTACAGTTAATTCTGCTGTTCTAAGTGTCTCACTATAAAGCATGTTTACCAGACCTGGAATCATTTTTATACATATTCTCTGAACTGTATTGAATTTTCATCACCTTTTTTTAAAGTGTTGACAGCAGATTTAAACATACTATTCCAGTAATGATCTCACTAATTTTGTATTCTGAGGTAATACCACCTTTCAACTCCTACTTGATATTCCACCGCTTATGCATCCAACAATCATGTTCACCCTCTTTGCTACAGAATTTCACCAGGAACTCATGTTCAGCTGGTTATCTGCCATTATCCCCAATTCTATCTCAGTGACACAGCCTTCCAGGAATCTGTCTCCCATCTTGCAAGTGTGACCTATATTCATTGTTCCTAGACATGATCTTCAAGTTAAGTGTGTTGTTTAGATGATCCCACCTTACGAAGCAATCAAGATCTCTCTGTATTACTGACCTGCAACCATAGTTATTTACAAATTTTGGTGTCATCTACAAATTTATCAGCAACAATTTTAATGTTTTCTTCCAGATCATTGATAAAAGTATTGAATGGTATTAGGACAAGCTGAGATCCTTGCAGGGCATCACTAGAAACACCCCNGAGAAACTGGTTCTGTAGTTAGCAAGCCATTCATAGTCTTTGTTTAATCCTGAGCTGATGGTGTCAAATTTGCAGATGAACTGAAGCTCAGCAGTTTCTCTTTGGAGTCTGTTCCTGAAGTTTTTTTGCTGCAGGACGGTGACCCTAACATCTGCTATTGTGTGTCCAGGGAGGTTGAAGTGTTCTCCTACAGGTTTTTGTATATTGCCATTCCTAATATCTGATTTGTGTCCATTTATCCTTTTCCTTAGAGACTGTCCAGTTTGGCCTATGTACATAGCAGAGGGGTGACGGGGGTGACGGGAAGCCGCGGCCAGCACCTCCCTCGCCCGCGCCGCTTCCCGCTGCCCCCATTGGCCCGGAGCGGCGAACCGCGGCCAGTGGGAGCCGCGATCGGCCGAACCTGCCGACGCGGCAGGTAAATAAACTGGCCCGGCCCACCAGGGTGCTTACCCTGGCGAGCCGCGTGCCAGAGGTTGCCGACCCCTGACCTATTACATGCTATAGGATGACTGTGAAAAGCTATAGAGAGATTACCATTCTCTATTAAATACTGTAGAACTATTCTATGAGGGAATACACAAGATTCAGAAACAAATTTTAGTGTAGCTACAGCATATCTTAGTTGTAGAATTCACAAGGGAGAAGTTCTCTTCTCAGACTTTAAAGATAGGCTATGTTTTTAGGGCTCCTGGCTCTTCTTAAACAAAACCGCTCTTTAGAATCAGCTCCATCAAGTCTCTATATATTGATCATCATTCTTAGTTTAGAAAACTTTCATGCCCTTTTGTATCAAGTCAGCATACAAAAACCCAACTCACTAAATAAATAAAACACACACACAGAGCTCCCCACCCCCTCACCTTCATCTAGGGTAGATCTGTATTTACACTGAATAGTAAAACTACTTCAGAAACAAACTAACTTTTCAAAATCTGTTTTTCTGTCTAAAACAGTGCAAAAAATGACAACTCATTTTAACTTTTCTTTATTTTATTTCTAACAGGTTTTGTTGTTAGGTAGTGAATAATAGATACAAGCTGACAAAAGATATATTTCCCCCCTACAGCAGTGGTGTCATTACTTCACTTTTCTGTAGATAATACACTATGGTGTCAGTGAAATTAACTTGAAATTATTACTATTTCCTATGGAGTTACTTTCTCTCAGAAACCAGAGCTATAAGAAGCATCCGGTTTTAGATTCACAAGTACTTGGAGAAAACATAATCCTTTTTAAGGTTCTGATTTCTTTGACTATGGGGTGTTCCTACCCACTTTCCCAATCCTTATGCCCTCTTTCTTTATATCCTTTTCTCCTCTCAGTCTACCCACTTGTTTGACAATTACAGACCGACAGACAAATAGATAATCAAACAGCCATCAAATGGTAATCAATCATAATCACTACCTTCCTGACATAATGAACTTGAGGTGACGAGGGGCTCTGTATCCTGTTACCTACCAAACCACAAAACCATCTAGTTTTCCCATTGATCTTCTAAATGTTATTATTGCAGTATGTGATGACGTGAAAGAATATTGTCCTCTGCACAACCAATACAGATGGAGCTAGTGGGCCCCAAAACCATTGGTGTGTCTGCCACTTCTGCATTCTATAAACAGAGGGAGCTCTTTTGCAACAAAAACAAACACACAAACAAGAAAAAAAAAAAAACCCAAACCAACACCTACCAATGACAAAATTGTTAGGTGATGTAAATCACCCTGGCTCCATTGACATCAATGGAGCTACACCAATTCACACCATCTGAGGATGCAGACCAACATCTCAAAGTCTGTCAAAGAAAACTGTGACCAAAAGTTCATGAAAACTCAATTTCCACTGCTTTTTTTTCCCTTTCAGAATGTTTTATATTTTCCATTTTTCAACCATTTCACCTCTGTTCCATGTTTCCAGCTAAACAGAAAAAAAGAATGTTATTAAGCTGAAAGGTTAATCTTCTTTAAAATTATCCCATCCTGTTGGTGTTCTACAAACATTATTACAAAATCCTTTTAGCAAAATAATTTGACTTCAAAATAAATCCTCCAAAGCTATTTCAGGATTAATGGCCCAAACTATTTGACAGGATGCTAGCAGGCAGGTGGTGGCTAAAGAGCAAAATAGTTACTAAGCTATCAAAAGGCTTCCAACCTTCCTTAGATTTGAAAAAGCCACCTATGGTATGTAACTAAAATATATTATTTCAAGAGTTGTATGTTTTTATCAACTATGTATTTAATTATGTCTGTTTCCTCCTAGATTTGCCACTCTTTGATAGATTTTCTGACTGGCCCCAAGGTAGCGACATTTGTTTAAGTCTTCAATGAATCTTTAATGGGAAAACTCTTATCTCTTGGGCCTGGACCTTGTTTAATATCCCTATGTAAATAAGATCAGTACAAATGTATTGTGGCAATCATCATAGTATTTAATAATTTAAATGCATATTTTAAACTGAAGAACAAATATGTTAGTCATTGATAATTGCACTGAGAGCGCAGTAAAATTACTATAATATGGAATAATCATCCTACATTATGCTGCTAGCATTAGATGTCAGATGTGTTTTAAGTTGAATAACATTTGTCCTTCTAGGACTGAGGGAGTTCTTAATGAAAGAATCTGTTACTGGGATTCTGAACCCTTTGTATTTTTGGCACAATACTGCAAATTTTCTTTTCATTCCTGTTCAACCTGTAAAGGTGAATTACACAGAATAGCCAGTACAGGTTGGAGTCCACCTAGATGGCTAAAATATACCTTCTGTGACTGTGCTAAAGTGAGAAAGAAATTGTAAGGAGGCTGTTTCCTTTCTTTCCACAGTGAAGCCATGTAGGAGCCAGGCACAATTGTGACCTGACTCTCTAACCCAGTGGTGGGCAACCTGCGGCCCACGGGCCACACATGGACCATCAGGGTAATCCGCTAGCAGATCGTGAGACAATTTGTTTACATCTACTGTCCCCAGTGTCCGCGGTTCCGCAGGTTGCCCACCACTGCTCTAACCCCTATGTGTTTGGATGGAGACCAGCTAATGTACTCAGAACTATTGCTTCTCATCCACACAGGGACACAGACAGTCCGCTTCAAATGCAGTGTCCAGAAGCAGCTGCCAGAGGCAATGAATGGACGTACTGTATTGGGATAACCAAGGTACAACCTGGAACTGGGGTACCACTGTACCCGCTTAACTCTCCAGCCTGGGCTATCTCTCACACTGCTCTGCTAGTGACAAGCAGCAAACCCCTCCAGCCACTGTTATCACTCAGCACAACAGTATTTTGAGCCAAACACCAAGCTACATTACATGAATGCTCCCTGAGCCACTCATGAATCACACAGAGAAAGGCAACAGCAAATCTCCCAAACCGCGATCCTTGCACCTATGGAATATACCGTCTTGCCCTGGTCAGAATCCTGACCAGTGTACATTTATTACCCAGTTGGTGCCTGCCTCAATATAGAGAGGACATACACAAACACTTCAACCAAAACAAACTGCTTTAGGTAAAATAAAAAAAATTGGCTTATTAACTACAGAAAGATAGATTTTGAATGATTATAAGTGGTAGGCGTAAAAGGTGAGAGTTAGTTACCAAAGAAATTAAAGGGAAGCGCATAGGCTAAATCTTAAACATTATTACACTAGGCAGTATTTAGATCAACCAGTTTTCTCACCCCACTGGATTTACAGTTGATAATATGCAAGCTTTTCCTTAAACCTGTGACCAGTCTCCACAGTTGAAGTCTTTGTTTTTCCAGCATTCTTGTTGCTTCCATGATAGGTGGAGGAGGAGAAAGGTGAAGACACGATGCCTCTGTCCCTTATTTTATACCCTCAGTCCATGTGCCTGGAAAATACTAACCAAGATATGTCCTGATGAGTCATGGGATTGAGCAATCCCCCTGGTGTGGTCTTGTGCAACTGAATCATAGAGTTGAGCAGTCCCCATTGTTTGGTGCTTGCATACTGTCATTGAATTATAAATCCCTTGATTACAATGCCCCTGCTGATTAATGGTTATTGAATACCCTCCTGGGAGTGATTTGATTTGCCTCCTTTGAATATCACTAGCAAATTTACAGCATATTTCAGTAACAACCATACAGGAAAATCTCATAACTTGATACACACTAATGATATACATACTGTAACAAAACAATGAGTTTCTGCAGATCACGACTTTTCATATGTTACCTTATATGGCATGCTTTGTATGCAATATATTGTAATTATTTGATGGAGTGAATATCGGGGTTCCAGGTTGCTGCTTTATGGTTGTACATGGAATACATGGAATTATGGAATAGCTACAAGAAATGTTGATGAAAATATTTTTCCCTGTATCTGTTTTGAGAATCCAGGATAGCTAAGGGAAATTCTTCTCACTATAGCTCCACTCCTTCTTTATGTCTTTGCCAATAAAAGCCAGATTATAGCCCAGAATATTTCATGGTATACCCCAAGAGGAGTTTGTGATGGAGATACCAGCAAAACTACATGTGCTCTTAGACTTTAAATGACTGTGACTTCTTTTGTGTTTTCAAATATTGACATTAATGTGTACACCTCTTGTATCTTAAAACTTCCTACATTTGTGCATGTAAATTAACATTTGCACATGCAAAAGCCCAGTAATCCTAGAAGTACATTCCCACTTGCATATGCAAATGCAATTTTCTGTATGGATATTTCTGAAGCTGTGCATATTGTGAGAGAGGTTTTCAAAAAGTCTAGGCTCAAAATTTGCAGGTATAATTACTGTGTATAATTGACTAGAATTGTCCATCTGTATGTGCAATTACCTGATTTGCACATTATCCAAAGGTAGGGATATGGGCTCCGCCCTATCTATGATTATCTGCTCCCAAGTAATGGGGTTGTGCTTGGGCTGGTGACCAGGTGACCAGGTGACCAGGCATCACATAATGGAAGCCCAAGTTGGGAGTTCCTATAAGAGGGGATCTCAGAAAGATGGGAAATAAAGGGCTAGGAAAGATCTAGGGGAACTCTCTCCAAGGAAGTCCAGAGGGGCCCTGGTAGAGCCCACCTGCTCAAAGAGATGTGGGGAGCTGAGAAAGAGTTGGGGCCTGTAGCCTTGATCCAAGGGAGAGAGAGAGATGCAGGGATAATATTGCAGGGAGTTCAGAAGGTATCCAGGGTCAAAGTGGAGCAGAGAAGTGTTTCTCCACACCAGCAAGATGAAAAGGCCTGGTTTGAATGACTTGCAGTAATCTCTCCATGCCAGTCAGATGTAAAGGCCTAGAGAGAGCTATCTTCAGTGATGGGCAGGAACAGGAAACTTAAAAAGAGCAATAGTCCTGAGAGGGAAGGAAATGCCAGACAGCAGGACTTGGGTTTGGGGACTTTTGAGTCCAGCAAGGGGCTAAAGAACTTGTGGCGTGGGAGACAGATTTAACTGATATCTGAATTGTTTTGGTTTAATAAACCAGCCCACAAGCAGGGGTGTTATTTGATTTGCACAAGAGGTTAGAGGTGTTTCTGAATATCTCACAAGAAGGGAAACTAAGTCAGCAATAGGGACCAATACTGGTTCAGGTAAAACCCTGTTACACACCTACACTTAAGGTAGTTGTATGTATGTGTATTAGCCATTCTATTTACTGCATATCTTACATGCCAGTTGCATGCCTTAACTTTTTGAGAATCTAGACCTACCCGAGCCTTTAGAAAAAGTGTCCATGTCAGTGCAGCCTCTATTGTACATTCTGAGGTAAGTGCCTTTTTGATCACTGAAAAATGCCATGGAAAATTATTGCACTCTATCATCACTACTATTGGTAATATTCTCTGGTGAGAAGATAGAATCATAAGGACAAAAGTGAAGTAACTAATGCTCCAACTCTTACAGATGGTGAATCTATCATTCTCATTGGTGTGGAGTTATTCATACTAGTAGCTCCACAGAAGTCACAATCTTGTTTGTTCCTGGGAATAATTAACATCCTTAACCCATTGTGATTATACCAGTGCCCTGGGTAAATGTGAGTAGCTCAGCAATTTTGATTTATTTTATTTGTTAGCACACTGACAAGTATCCTAATATTCTAGTTTTAAAAGTGTTTTCAAATGAGAAAACATTGATTTTGCTATAATTATACAGCTGTATTGGAAATTAATCATTTACTTGCTCAAAACGCAAATAAAACAATCCTTCCACAAACAAGACAATTGCATCTGAGAATGTAAGTAAATAAGAATGTGCCTATAACAAGTTAAGAACATAAGAATGGCCATACTGGGTCAGACCAAAAGTCCATCTAGCCCAGTATCCTATCTTCTGACAGTGGCCAATACCAGGTGCCCCAGAAGGAATGAACAGAACAGGTAATCATCAAGTGATCCATCCCTGTCACCCATTCCCAGCTTCTGGCAAACAGAGGGTACGTCTACACTACCCGCCGGATCGGCGGGTAGCGATCAATCTATCGGGTATCGATTTATCACGTGTAGTGTAGACGCAATAAATCGATCCCCGATCGCTCTCCCGTCGACTGCTGAACTCCAGCTCGGCGAGAGGCGGAAGCAAAGTCGACGGGGGAGCTGCGGCTGTCGATCCCGCGCCGCGAGGATGCGAAGTAAGTGATTCTAAGTCGATCTAAAATACGTCAACTTCAGCTAGACTATTCTCATAGCTGAAGTTGCGTATCTTAGATCGATCCCCCCCCTAGTGTAGACCAGGCCAGAGGCTAGGGACACCATCCCTGCCCATCCTGGCTAATAGCCGTTGATAGACCTATCCTCCATTAACTTATCTAGTTCTTTTTTGAACCCTTTTGTAGTCTCGATGTTCACAACATCATCTGGCAAGGAGTTCCACAGGTTGACTGTGTGTTGTGTAAAGTAATACTTCCTTTTGTTTGTTTTAAATCTGCTGCCTATTAATTTAATTTGGTCACCCTTAGTTCTTGTGTTATGAGGATGAGTAAATAACATTTCCTTATTTACTTTCTCCACACCAGTCATGATTTTATAGACGTCTATCATATCCCCCCAGAGTTGTCTCTTTTCCAAGCTGAGAAATCCCAGTCTTATTAATCCCTCGGCCCGCACTGCTTCCAGCAGCTACCATTGGCCTGGAGCAGCGAACCGCAGCAGGTGGGAGCCACGATCGGCTGGACCTGTGGACGTGGCAGGTAAACAAACTGGCCCGGCCCACCAGGGGCTTTCCCTACACAAGTGGCATCCCAAGTTTGGGAAACACTGATCTAGGCCATTGTGTTACCTTTTTTGCTTGGTTCCCGGGACAGCCCTATTCAATCTAACTACATAGCAAGCAACCCATCATAAACAAATTCATAAAGATATCCTCAATATTCATTTAGAAAATCATATCAAAACAAAACAAACAGATATTTTCCAGTTTTCCATACCCACTTATGCCATGACATTATTTTCTTCTTACATGACGTAAGCAAAATACACCTATAGAATAAGTATGATTAATTATTCTCATTTTACATGTGGGGCAAGTTAAGCAGAGATAAATCAAATTATTTACCCATAATCAGAGAGTTAGTGAGTGGCAGAGCTAGGAACACAACTAAGGCTTTTCAACTTCCTGTCTCATGTTCTAGCGACTTGAGAACATGCAATCCCTGTATGCATGTTGTTATTAGAGCTGTGGAGTAAACTGATGGGGAAAGTGAAAGTGAACATTAAATGATAATAATTAAACAATATAAATCCGTAGATCATAATCATCTCCTATGAAGACTGTTGGCTCAGCAAAATTTTGTGGAGAAAACCATGGAGTCTTGAGGGATACTCGGGATCAGCTGTATTCCTGGACGGTCAGCCACCCAACCAAGTAGCCCATCGGGTAGAAGGGAGGGGGGTCATGGAACTATGGGACAGAATTATTGACTTAGGAGATTTGTAGGCTGGAGAGGATCAGAAAATGCCTACTACATAATGCACGGGAGGCACTGTGAAAATCAAATGGTGCTTTAAAAGTTATAACCCTGGATCTGAACATTGCCAGACTTTCCAGTTACTACAATGGGCTTTGGATCAGGACCCTAGTGAACAGCACAGCTATTAAAGGCTATTTACAACCCAATTTAGAATCACCCTACCTAATCAGATTTCTTCTCACATATTTTCCTAACAAGTTGAAACTGAGAAAATAAAAAATACCATAAAATCTCTGTTTGCCCTAAATTATATATTTGTTCAAGCTTTAAGATGTGAGTGATATATTTTAGACCTATGGACCTCGATACATTCATAGAGGAATGGATATTTTGAGAACGTCCAGTGAATTGTGATGGAAGTATTCAGAACTGAACAGATCAAAACACTGTGTTCACATGATCAATACATGGTAGAAATTCTAAGTAAAACTCTTTTTCTCCTTCTCTTCTTGCATTCTAAAGAATGTTTTTGCTTGTGAAACAGCAGGTACATGAAGAGATATGGAGCCTGAGCTTGAACCAAAACCAGAAGATTAAGTTTAAAAAATTCTAATTAGCCTACAAGGTTTGGTGGAAATTAGAGGAAAGAGTCTTTTAACTAGTTTCGAAAGAGGCTGTTACCAAAGAGATCTCAGGAAGTAGGATAATGAGCTCTCTGAATTTGAATAGGCCCTTTTATAAATACACTTTTCAGTTTTGAAGAATATTTTTTAAGGTATACTTCAGTGTAGGAGTTATTTTAATAAACCCTCTTCTTTTGGAAAAAAAGAAGATTTACAAGCATCCTGTCAAAAACAGGGTAGGGTAGCAAGGAAAGAGATCAAAAGTGAATTGCTAAAGATAGAGAATTTTCATTAAAACTAAAAATTATATATTAAGATTATTGAGTTAGTATTGAAGCTAGAATTTAAAATGATATAAATACATAATAAATGGCTCTTGCATCAAATCTAATATGAACAGGGAAGTCTATCCACTCTCCAATGAACTGATCACAATTTTTTACATGTATATATGGTAAAATATGACTGATATTTTGGCTGTGCTAATGGTGTCTTGTAGCTTTTTTCTCATCTATGGGAAATATTTAAGTTTTGGCCCAATTAGTTTTACTGCTTTTGAATGAAGTATCACATTTTCTGCACTGGATGCTAATGAAATCATTGTTTCTTCATCCTCATTAAAGTCGAGATTGTGGCTCTGATATGACTGCCAAGAGGAATGAGACAACGCACACACACATACTTCCCCCGTACATCTTGCCTCCATCTCAGCTTCAGGCATAAAGATGAAAACCATGCTCCTACAGGTTCTACTTCCCTTCACAAGCAAGTGGGGAGGGAGAGAGTGAATGATGTAGAGGAGCATAGCTCAGTCCTCCTCAACAAAGTAATAGCCTGTGGCTCTGGGAAGGTATAAGGGGTTAAGTAATCGTCTCACGTTCTTTTGCTCTCCCGGGAGCAAGGTTGGAGAAGAGAAGGAATTGCGGCTTTCTGAATCCTAATTCCTTGCCTGGGCTGTTCCTTAAGTGGTGCAATTACGTATTGCCCCTTATACAGAACTGGACTTAAAGACTCAGTTTAGCTCTGAGTTACATGATGCATATAAATATTGAGACAAAAATTGACAAAGGTACATTATTAGTTTAATAGCAGTTAGTAATAATTACTATATACATTACCAACACAATCGATGATAGTTTTAGAGTTTGTTTTAGGGAAGAAAAGCTCTCTGCAAAATATAGAATTAGAACATAAACTAGTAACTTTTTGGTTTTTTGGAGAGAAAAAAAATCCCAACCTCCAGCTAGGAAAAAAATATGGATCAAATATTCTTGTATTTTTCACATTTTTTCAAGAAAACTGTGAGCAGAGGGACCTGGACTGGGACTTTCAAAGAAATGTCCAACTCTATTATATTATAGGGAAGTGGCAGCTCTGCTGGAGAGGCTGAGAGTAGCTTACTGTTTATTAGAGCGACAAGGCAGGTAAGATAATTATTGGACAAGCCTTCAAGTTTACATGGAGTTCTCCTTCAGGTCTGGGAAATGTATTCAGAGTGTCCAGTAGCGGCGCCAGCTCTTCCGGCGCCCTAGGCGGCGGAAGGTCCCGCCCCCAAATTTGAATGGGCGGCCGCGGTGCCGGCGCCCCCAAAATAGCCGCGCTCTAGGCGACCGCCTAGGTCGCCTAATGGGTTGCGCCGGCCCTGAGAGTGTCACATCTAAATACACGGTGGAACAGATTGTTTAGCAGAAGTAGTTAACATGTATTTCAAGGGACCACTCAAGGCAAAATGGCCTTTTAACAATCCTCCAGTAATAGGGGGAAAGGAAGGGAGAGTGAGAGAAAAACACAGGCAGCTGGGGGCGGGGGAAGGGTTTGTTAATGGGTTACAGATTGTTGTAATAAACCATAAATCCGGTGTCTTTTTTCAGTCCCTGATTTTTAGTGTCTAGCAAAATTATCAATTTAAGCTCCCAGGCTCATCTTTTTGAGGTGTGCACATTTCCTTTCAGAATGAGAACTGAGCTGTCAGAAATGGAGTGATCAGTTTGTCTTTTATCATTTTCCTGTGTGAGTTCATTTGAGAGCATAACAATGGACTGGTTTCACCCACACAGTTGTTATCAGGCATTTAGTGCACTGGATGAGGCACACCACACATTGTGATAGGCATGTGTTGGATCCATGGATCTTGAAAGGTGTGTTGTGGGGGGTGCTGATCATAGTAGCAGTGGAGATATGTCCGCATATTTTTTATCTGTTGCTCTGGCAGGGTCAGGTGTCACTTTGAGTTGGGGTGTCCTGGTCTGTCGGGTGCTTGCTTGTGATGATGTTTATAATAGGAGTTGGATGCCTAACTCCATCTCAGAAATCCCTGCCTTGAACAGGTTTATTTCTCCTGCTAGGCTAATATGTTTCTGTAGTTTACAAAAAAACCCTTGATGTGAACCATTTTGCAATTTTATATGTAATTTTTATGGTAAATATGGTGACAGGGAAAAGTTGCAGAACCCTGAATATCATTGTAAAGGAGGGAAGAGATTACTGTTAAAAAGGCGGCAGTAGGAGCACAGAAGAGGATTCAGAAAGATTTAAAATTAAGACAGTGATTAAAGTAACTACAAAAATTATTTTGCTCTGGAACATCCAAGGGATTAAAACGTTTATAATAAATGAGTGAAGTGGAGAAGAGAGTGAAGGACAGACAGGGACGAAAAATTTTAAAATAAAATGTTTCAATTAACCTACTTCCCCCACCACCCATTTCCCGCTGGATTTTCAGCTCACAAACATTTTCAGATGTTTGCCTTTTAGTCTTGATTTGGGAACACATCCGCTATGTCAAATGTTCCTTGTCCATTTTGTCAATTACTAATCTTATCAATTAAAGGATATTCATAAATGAACTGTATCGATCACATCATTTTATGCATTACACTATACATGTATAGTAACAGGCATCCCGTATCAATTATATATATATATTTAATTCTGTTGGTCATTTTATATATATTTATATTATATATAAAATGACCAACAGAATGAATCTCTCAGAGTAATTCCTGATAAGCTAAAAGCATCTCTTGATAGATCATTACCTTATTGATCAGAGAAAACACCTGCCCAATATCAGTTACAAGTAGTTTCTGTCTGGGCCTCTGGACAGGTTTCCATAAAGGTCAAGGGTTAGAGTAGAAGGACACACAGTCTGTTATTTGATAACAAACTAAAGTCCAGCTAAAATTCAGCTTATTTATAACACACAAGGGTCAGCTAAAGTTTAGGGTAGAAAAACAGAGTGGATAACTGAACACAGACATACCAGGCAAAGACGTTCATTAGTCCAAAACAAAACATTCTTTAACATTAGGGTTCAGACAGCAATTTTGGGATGTTTGGCCAAGAAATCATTTAATTTTAAAATAATAATAAAGATTGATATTTACTAACGAGAAGGTCTGAAAGTTAGTGTTTTAGGTGCAGAGTGCTTCTTTGTTTTTACCTCATAATGCAGAATCTGGCGTTCTATGTTCCTGCTCAAGGACCAATTAGATGTCTCAGCGGATATGTAATGTTAGCTCTCAGACCCTAACTAAAAGGGCTGTGATGATATATCTTTAGCTAAGAGGTCCTTTATCCAAAAGGCTAATGGGTCACTTAAGTTAAACAAGTGTTAACAAAAACAATCAAAAGCACAAACACATTAAATGCTCTGATGAAAACTCCCTTCCCCAGCTAGACAGGAACTAATTTCTATTCCTGCTAAAACAAGCAGGAACAATATTCTAAACACATCAAAACCTTTCAGGCTTTTTAATATATCATAAAGAAGCTAAAAAGGGAACAGATCCCCATCCCTCTTTTGCAGGTCACCATAAACAAGAATAAAAATTTCAAAAATTGTATACTATGTCATTTGTTCTGAGTAGACACTGTACATAGCACCGGAGAAGAGACAGATACAGGACAAGACACAGATAAAAGAATATACTATCTGGCTCAAGGAGTTTATAAAATAAGACCTCAAACCAGAAAAAAACTTACATACATTCTTAGCCTCAGATCTATTCATGTGCTTGAAATTAAGCATGAGTGCAAGTCCTTGTGGGTTCAGGGCCTAACGGCACCAATTCTAATAACAGACATTCATGTCCATATACTTAATCACATTCAGAGTCCTAGAACAAAACACTATTTGTCTGAGTATACTATATATTCGAGTAACTGCAAGTACAAGCCTTGCAAAACTTTACTTACGAGATTAGTCCCATTTGAAACAGACTGGTCACATGAGAAGGGGCTATTCACATGAGGTAAAAGGCTTGCAGAATTTGGCTATTAAAGGCAACCAATGAGCAACCAATGGAAGAATCAGAAAGTGGATGTAATACCCTTTCAATAATTACATTGGGGATAATGCTGGCATGAGATACTGCTTGTAGACTCTATTGCATAAATTGACTTTTCAGGAGGGATTTGAATAATAAGAGAGTAAACCCAGTGCATTGAGAGAAGAGTGCAATTTAAGAATATGGACAACCTTGGAGAAGGCATGAAGTGACTGAGGAAAGGAGATAAAGGGGGCAATGAAACTAGAATTATTTGTGAAACAAATGGGGCAAAGTGGGACACAAGAGGAAATAAGAGCAGAGATGTTGACAGGCAGGGGGTGGTGGTGGTAATGTTGCACAGAGCCTTGAAGGCAAGGATGAGGAGCTTAAGAAATTAAAAATTGACATTTTTATTGGAGCTGGAAAGGCTAGAACACTATTTAGTTCAAGGTTGTTTTCAAAACAGCCAAGTGGAAGAAGAAATTGTTGTTGTTCTTGTTTTTCCAGAATAGTAAAATTAGCAACGAAATAACCACATCCAGGCACAGGAGATAAAAAGGAATCCAAGGAAAATTAACCATTTCTAAAAGAATCAGTAGCTATGTCATAGAATCATAGAATATCAGGGTTGGAAGGGACCTCAGGAGGTCATCTAGTCCAACCCCCTGCTCAAAGCAGGACCTAATCCCAACTAAATCATCACAGCCAGGGCTTTGTCCAGCCTGACCTTAAAAACCTCTAAGGAAGGAGATTCCAACACCTCCCTAGGTAACCCATTCCAGTGCTTCACCACCCTCCTAGTGAAAAAGTTTTTCCTAATATCCAACCTAAACCTCCCCCACTGCAACTTGAGACCATTACTCCTTGTTCTGTCATCTGGTACCACTGAGAACAGTCTAGATCCATCCTCTTTGGAACCCCCTTTCAGGTAGTTGAAAGCAGCTATCAAATCCCCCCTCATTCTTCTCTTCTGCAGACTAAATAATCCCAGTTCCCTCAGCCTCTCCTCATAACTCATGTGCTCCAGCCCCCTAATCATTTTTGTTGCCCTCCGCTGGACTCTTTCCAATTTTTCCACATCCTTCTTGTAGTGTGGGGCCCAAAACTGGACACAGTACTCCAGGTGAGGCCTCACCAATGTCGAATAGAGGGGAACGATCACGTCCCTCGATCTGCTGGCAATGCCCCTACTTATACAGCCCAAAATGCCGTTAGCCTTCTTGGCAACAAGGGCACACTGTTGACTCATATCCAGCTTCTCGTCCACCGTAACCCCTAGGTCCTTTTCTGCAGAACTGCTGCCTAGCCACTCGGTCCCTAGTCTGTAACAGTGCATGGGATTCTTCCGTCCTAAGTGCAGGACTCTGCACTTGTCCTTGTTGAACCTCATCAGGTTTCTTTTGGCCCAATCCTCTAATTTGTCTAGGTCCCTCTGTATCCTATCCCTACCCTCCAGCGTATCTACCACTCCTCCCAGTTTAGTGTCATCTGCAAATTTGCTGAGAGTGCAGTCCACGCCATCCTCCAGATCCAGAAGATATTGAACAAAACCGGCCCCAGGACCGACCCTTGGGGCACTCCACTTGAAACCGGCTGCCAACTAGACATGGAGCCATTGATCACTACCCGTTGAGCCTGACGATCTAGCCAGCTTTCTATCCACCTTATATGTCCTACTGGGCAGGTCCTACAAAGCACTGATTTCCAGCAAGGCAAAGAAGGAAGAATCATAATAATGCCCTTGTAATGTCGTTGTAATCTTGTGATGTTTTATATCAGGGATCGGCAACCTTTGGCATGCAGCCCGTCAGGGAAATCTGCTGGCGGGCCTGGCCAGTTTGTTTACCTGCATCGTCCGCAGGTTAGACCGATCGCAGCTCCCACTGATCGCGGTTCACAGTTCCAGGCCAATGGAAGCTGCGGGAAGCGGCGCGGGTCGAGGGATGTGTTGGCAGAATGAAAAACCATTTCAGGGACCAATATCTGCATGCTATGATATCTGGAAGATATGTTGTAATCATAATCAATGGTAGAAGGATTCATTCTATGAACACCTTGCCCACAAAAGGAAAGGCTAATGTTCAGCGAGTGCAGTAATATTGAACTGAAAACATTGACTATTATAAGATAATGGTAAATAATCATAGAAAGTTGCTTTCTTTTAAAATTGATAGTTGAGAAAAATGAAGAGTTTGCTTTCTGAAGATGGTGCATAAAGAGTATGCTTGTGTGAAACCTGTATTGTGAGGGGGAAGGAACCAGAAGAGGATAGTGGTGACTCTTGAGACAGAAGGCAGTAAAGTCACAGTAGGTCGAGGGGTCAGAAAAAGAGGAAGATTTGAAAGGAAAGTGGGGAAGTTACCTTTGATTTTGATGATTACTATAAAAATAGAAATAAAAAATAAGAGAGATAACAATGCTTTTCATACTCCATAGCCATCAGTGGCAGGTCCTCACACATTCAACCTTCTTGAAGAGTTACACATGTACTTTGGAAGGGGAAACCTTCCAATGTTTGAATATTGGCTCTGTTACCTGAAGAGGGAGAAAGAAAAAAAACCCAGTGTAACAAAATATTTTAGAGTGTTAAAAAAAGGTGTGGATCAAATTCAGCTACCAAAAGTAGTTACAATTTGAGTATTCCTGCTTTTACCCTCACATTTGTTCACTTGTTTCAGCAACATACCATCATTCTACTGCTTTTTGTCTGAAAGGGAAGCCACTACCTGATTACAGTCAACAAGCAGTGGATCTAATATACCTCGATTTCAGTAAGGCGTTTGATACGGTACCGCATGAGGAATTATTGGTTAAATTGGAAAAGATGGGGATCGATATGAAAATCCAGAGGTGGATAAAGAACTGGTTAAAGGGGAGACTGCAGCGGGTCGTACTGAAAGGTGAACTGTCAGGTTGGAGGGAGGTTACCAGTGGAGTTCCTCAAGGTTCGGTTTTGGGTCCAATTTTATTTAATCTATTTATTACTGACCTCGGAACCAAAAGTAGGAGTGGGCTGATAAAGTTTGCGGATGACACAAAGTTGGGAGGTATTGCCAATTCGGAAAAGGATCGGGATATCCTGCAGGGAGATTTGGATGACCTTGTAAACTGGAGTAATAGTAATAGGATGAAATTTAATAGTGAGAAGTGTAAGGTTATGCATTTAGGGATGACTAACAAGAATTTTAGTTATAAGCTGGGGACGCATCAGTTGGAAGTAACGGAAGAGGAGAAGGACCTCGGAGTCCTGGTTGATCGCAGGATGACTATGAGTCGGCAATGTGACGTGGCCGTAAAAAAAGCTAATGCGGTCTTGGGATGCATTAGGCGAGGTATTTCTAGTAGAGATAAGGAGGTGCTAGTCCCGTTATACAAGGCATTGGTGAGACCTCATTTGGAGTACTGTGTGCAGTTCTGGTCTCCCATGTTTAAGAAGGATGAATTCAAACTGGAACGGGTACAAAGAAGGGCCACTAGGATGATCCGAGGAATGGAAAGCCTGTCGTATGAAAGGAGACTTGAGGAGCTCGGTTTGTTTACCTTAACCAAAAGAAGGCTGAGGGGAGATATGATTGCTCTCTTTAAATATATCAGAGGGATAAATACCAGGGAGGGAGAGGAATTATTTCAGCTCAGTACTAATGTGGACACGAGAACAAATGGATATAAATTGGCCGTCGGGAAGTTTAGGCTTGAAATTAGACGAAGGTTTCTAACCATCAGAGGAGTGAAGTTCTGGAACAGCCTTCCGAGGGAAACAGTGGGGGCGAAAGACCTCTCTGGCTTTAAGATTAAGCTTGATAAGTTTATGGAGGGGATGGTTTGATGGGATAACGTGATCTTAGTCAATAGGTCAATAACGTGCCATCACTGGTAATTAGTACCAATGGTCAATGATGGGATATTAAAAGTTACTACAGAGAACTTTTTCCTGAGTGTCTGGCTGGAGAGTCTTGCCCGCATGCTCGGGGTTCAGCTGATCGCCATATTTGGGGTCGGGAAGGAATTTTCCTCCAGGGTAGATTGGCAGAGGCCCTGGAGGTTTTTTGCCTTCCTCTGCAGCATGGGGCAGGGGTCGCTTGCTGGAGGATTCTCTGCAACTTGAAGTCTTTAAATCATGATTTGGGGACTTCAACAGCTGAGTCAAGGGAGAGAATTATTCCAGGAGTGGGTGGGTCAGCTTTTGTGGCCTGCATCATGCGGGAGGTCAGACTAGATGATCACAATGGTCCCTTCTGACCTTAAAGTCTATGAGTCTATGAGCACACTAAATTAAATAGAGCATAAGCCCTGTCCCAAAGGCAGTTATCCACGTGAATAGTCCTATTGAGTTCAAGATGTTAAAATCCTGATTCTTTTCTTATTTAACTAGTGCAATTCTATTCATGCTAAGCAGTATAAGCAATAGTAGATTCAGGCCCTTATATTTTATGAATTATATTAAAACCCACATAATTCAGCTGTATTCAAAATTCAAAGCTGGGATACACCCAGCCATCACACAACTCTATATCATGGAAATGCTATAAGAAATTAAATTTCTTTTTAGCACAGTAAATACCTATGATTCTAATGAAAGCTCATGGTACCCAAGGGAAGATGCATTAGAATTCTCTGCTGCTTATTTTCCTCTTTCAAAGTGCAGTTTTGTTGAAACCGCCTACACATTTAAGAAATTATTTCATAGAAATAAATTTTCCTCAGACATTAATATTTTTCACATCAGTCTGAAACCTTTCTACTGAATTGAAAAACAGAACAAATTCAACCCCATTCTGTCAGAAGCATGTTAACTCATACTTTATTAAGTGATGGTGTAGATATTCACATTCACTATCAGTGGTGATAACTACAAGCATTACCATGCTTGTACTTATCTACTTGATTTCTCCAGCCTGTGGAAATTGTGCTGCAGCAGTTATGACATTCAGTGCTCTCAATTTTTAAAACAAGTTAGTACTTATAATATTTCCTTATTAAGCAGCAGCATCATTCTTTGCAACAGCAACACATTTATTAAGCCTATGGCACAGAATAAATAATTCTATGTAACACTTGAAAATGACCAGATCCCTGCCATGAAAAGTGTATAGTCTAAATAAGACATATTACAAAGAGTGATGGCAACCGACTATGGCATGAGGGTATAAGTGGGATACAACAAATAAATACCATATGATAAGTATTGTTAATTTACATATGCATTTTGTTCTAACTTTTCTCTCTGCTTCCTGTTTCCATTTTGGCTCAAGGGCAACAGTAGATAGAATGGAGATCAGTGGTGGAAATCAAACCAAAGAAGGTGTCATGGTCTTTCTGATAAACTCTATTTTTCAGTACTTAGCAAGAGTCTGTTCCTGCAAAAATGCATGGGAATAAATTAAGTCATGTGAATAGTTCCATTGAGATCATTTTAGAGATTAGTGTGTTGTTCAGAGCAGGAATGTGGTTTTATTTCTATGTCTTATTGTGTACAGCTAATAGTAACTGTAGAAATTGTAGAAGTTCAATTCCTAGCATTTATAGCACTTTACAAGTTGTAACATACTTTCAAATGTTAACTGATCTTCACAATACCATTATAAAGTATGAAAATGTGGCCTTTGAACTCTTTGTATCTTAATTCCCCTATCTATACAATGGGTACAACAGCAATGTGATGAGAATTCATTGGCCTGATTCTCCTATCACACAAGAGAAACTCCCATTGGGGAGTTCTCTGATTGGCATAGAACAGTTAAGTGGCAACTGCCCACCCCTTTTCTATGCCTCTGGTAGGTTCAGAAAAGGAGGGGCAGGGATAAAGGGAGCTGCATTCTGGCTGCCCTGTGCCAATGCAACAGGCTGCTGTAAACTGTACCAGAAGCCAAAATTAGGGATGCACAAAGGCCACCATGCCCTACTACTTTCCTGCATGCAGGAAAGGGGGAACGGACAATCTCTCTGAATGTGAGATGTGAACCAGGCTTTATCATGGTTTTGAAGTACTTTGAGATCCTGGGCTAAAATTGTCAAGTATTAATCATAAATAAATACATATAATAATCAATATATTAATAAATAATAATAATACTATATTACAAACAACAAGTTTTATTTTATTAAATGCAACTACTTACTTATATTAAATAACAGAGTCATTGGGCCAAATCATGGCATGGCTTCCAAAGTGGCATAAGGAGGGTAGATCATAGAATATCAGAGTTGGAAGGGACCTCAAGAGGTCATCTAGTCCAACCTGCTCCTCAAAGCAGGACTAATCCCCAGACAGATTTTTGCCCCAGATCCCTAAATGGCCCCCTTAAGGATTAAACTCACAACCCTAGGCTTAGCAAGCCAATGCTCAAACCACTGAGCTATCCCTCCTCCCAACTCGCATCTCACTATTCCCTTGTGCCTGCTACCTGCGTCACTGGTGGCAGTGTGGCAGAGGAAGCAGGCTGCAGATATCCTATATTCTTCTCTCCAGACACCATAAGTGGATGGAAAGGGATGGGGAATAGGGTATCTGTGTCTGCATTGGGAAACAGGGAGAAAATGGCCTGTGCATTGGAGCAGCAGGAAGACCAGAAGGGGGTTGTGACAGCTAAAGTCATAACCTTTCTCCTTGCTGCTCCAAGAGCAGCATACCAATATGCTACCCCTAACTCTACAGTACAACCTCAGACTTATGAAGACCTGGGAAATGGAGGCTGTTCATAACTCTGAAATGTTTGTAACTCTGAACAAAACATTATGGTAGTTCTTTCAGAAATGTACAGCTAAACATTGACTTAATACAGTTTTGAAACTTTACTATGCAGAAGAAAGATGCTGCTTTCCCTTTACTTTTTTAGTAGCTTACAGTTAACACAATACTGTACTGTACTTGCTTTCCCCCACCCCATCTTTGGTGCTGCCTGATTGTGTACTTCCGCTTCCAAATGGGGCATGTGATTGACTGGTCAGTTCATAACTCTGATGTTCATAACTCTGAGGCTCTACTGTATGTGGATTGTTAAATCACAATGCAGCCTTCTCTTTGGAAAGCATAATTATTTAAGTAGCTGATTCAGAAAACAATTTGCATGTGAGTAGCTTTACTCAAGTGAGTACCACCACTGAAGTCAAGTATCTCAAATTGTTTTACTTAGACCCTGATTCTGATCTCACACTTGTTTTACCCCTATGTAACTCCACTGAAGTGAATGGAGTTGCTGCTCCTTTTCATACTTCCAAGAAGGGGGGAAGGCTAACTCAGTGGTTTGAGCATTAGCTTGCTAAACCCAGGGTTGTGAATTCCATCCTTGAGGGGGCCACTTAGGGATCTGGGGCAAAATCAGTACTTGGTCCTGCTAGTGAAGGCAGGGGGCTGGACTCAATGACCTTTCAGGGTCCCTTCCAGCTCACAGAGATAGGTATATCTCCATATATTATAGAGGAGAATTAGTTCAATAATGTTCATGAAGCATTTTGAACATGTAAAGTATTGGGCTTCTACTTTTTAAAAATAATTTACTGCATATGACTTACCCTAGGTCACACACAGGAAATGATAGGCATAAACCCTGACAGTCCCAGTCTTTGCTCGGAACACAAGACAGCATTCCAAATATTGAAGCTCTAAAGTTGTTTTAAGGTGTTAAGAGTCAGGTAAATCAAAGCAAAGGCTTAACTTTTGTTCTTCAGAATATGCATCTTTGGAGAAAGTTTATAAAATATGTACTGAGTAGATGGTAAATGTGTATGAAAGAGAAACCTGCTGCCTTCAATCGTGGCTTTGTTGTTGTCAGCATCAGATCCAGGAAGGTGAAGGTTGGGTGGGCGGATGGATGGAGGTGGCCTATTGATGCTTTTCTGAGGACGGCTCAGAGTCTTGGACATAAATTGGTTATGTCTAAAATGGAGACAAGTTCTGGGTAAATCACACAGCTGGACAGTTGACACAAGACGTCTATTCCTTTATCTTCATAACTACAAGCCTCCGCTACATGTATACCTCTTAGCTGCTCATAGTATTATTTAGTTTCTCTTTACTTATGTAAATGTATCTATAATATATATCTGCTTACCATGTTCTCTGGTCACTTAACTCATACATTAAAACAAATACCATAAACAACTCCTCCATGCCCCAACTTTAGCCCTTGACACAACCTATTAATGATCCTACCTCAGTATTAAATATTCCTTCCTTGAGTATTGGATTCACTATTGCCAACTTCAAGCATTTAAAAATCATGAGCTTGGCTTGAGGATAATGAGATTTTTTTTTAAGTAACACATTTGGGGTTCTTTGTATTTGCCTTCTAGCTTTTGAGCTTCTAGGTTGCACTCATGCCATGTGTTCAAGCTTTGCTCTGCAGCCATCCGGGATAGAAATATATATATTAAAATGAAAGTGGAGATGCTAGTCAATCGCAGAGTCCTAGGAACAGGAGCTTTAAGAAAAACACCAGATTTCACAAGATGCAGAATAAAAATACAAGGGTTGGCAACACTACAGATTGTCAGTATTCAAACATGGTTCTCTGAATACTGGTCTCACAATGGCTTCTTTAAGAGCTACTGGCATCTTTCATTTCTTCCCCCTGTTGCGAAAGACTGTCATTCTCAAACTATGGATCTGGTAGTTCCCTATTGGCCTTCACAAACCAAGTATAATAATGGTTCAACTCACAGGTTGCAGTGTAAAGCATCCCCTTATCTTCTTTGTGATGGAAACAGCACATATAGAAAAAACAAACGCAGACAATACACCACACTGGCATAACTTTGTAAACATATATTTTTAAAAATATATAAAATATAGGAAAGGTAAGCATTTTGTGTATAATATGCATGAACAATGATAATAACAACAATGTAAAAGAAAGAAGTAAAAAAGAAACAATGTAAAAGAAGGAAGAGGAAAGGTGCATTCCAGGAAAAAATTGCAACTCTGTGTGTCCAAGATGCAAAACGTAAGAAAAGTATAAAATGGAACAGATGAAGGCAAAGTGAAAGCAGGGCCAGAAAAATGGGAAATATTTGAACAAAGTAAAGCAGTGATATATAGGTCAAAGCACAGATGCAACACAGCACCCAGAGGCTACATACTAAATTATTTACATCTTACAATTTAAAAACAGCTACGCCAACTTTTTCAGTAATTTGGTAAAAAATATTCCTCCTCTAGTGTAAGTCCTTGAATACTGCCAGTTTCAGTGGAACAAGTTTTATTGTCAAGTTATAAACCTCTGAAGATGGACGTTTATAACAAAAAAGGCTGACACAATCCTTAACTGCACCAGCATGAATGTGCTGCTAGAATGTTTTCTTAAAGCTATGTTTGTGTTGTAACTTGTAACAGAATGTTCTTTCTGAAATGGCCAAATTGATGAATCTATTTGGAAATAGTACCACCATATACAATGGTATGGAGGACTGCAAATAGGCCAGAATACCGAATCTCTTAAAAGACTCGGTTTGATAGGTTCATGTTTGCTTAATTTCTACTGTTAAATAAACATAACAAGCTTAAACAGCCTCATTTCCTTCCTTCACTCCTTTTTCATGCTTTCTTCGATGCATTGACTTCCCTATACCAGTGTGCCAGTCTCCTACCTCCTTCTCCTCATTCAATTTTGTCCTATAGACTCACTTCATAGAAGGTCACAGATATAAAATATTTATTAAAAAAACAGAATCATGAATCCATCAAAGGAAGGGTAGGCTGAGGAGGTCTCAGAAGTGTCAGGAAAAGCAGGAACCATAAACAAATTATAGGCAACAGCCAGAGAAAAGCCCTGGACCATCTGATAGCCAACAGATTGATTGAGAAGTAGAAAAGTAAGAGTAGATAATAATAATAGTAATTAACTTCATGGATAGAGTGGTCACTGAGTCCATATCGGAGCGTGCTCCAGGGCACTTGTGCCAGCACAGGGCTTTTGAAAAAATTTGCACAGTTTATTGAGGTTGTATATTAAGGCGAGCCCACTCATATGAAATTGCCCACAATATCTTAAAACCCTTTATTTGCAAACTTGCATCTTAGTGAACTAAGCTCTTATGGAGTAGGGTGAGATTTTCACTTAACTAGAATGTGGTCCTTTGTCAGAAGGAGAGTCCATAGAATCCTTCTATTTGTCTGTGCTTAGGTTAATTGAAAAGACACCCGGCATGGATTAATAGGGTCCTCTGGGAGCAGGAAATCTGAGATCAGTTCTACTCAAATACAGATATTTTCCCAGAATGAATATTCAAAATAGATGAGTTCCACTGTCTGTGTAAAAAGTCTCTAAGAGTACATTTGCAGTGTCAAAAAACATTATTCTCAGCACTTACACTAGCGCACAATACATATGAGCTGGAGTTCTGTATGCCTGGCAATTTTTTATTGTTAGATTAATTTATTTTGAAGATCTATCAAGGATTCTTTTATATTTGAACATATATATTCTATTCAATTCTATTTGCTATCATTCCAAATATATCTTTCTGCTCCAAAGTTTTCTTGAAGCTGTAGGATAGGCAATAGTTTTAGTTATTGGTGCAATAAATGCAATATTCATGGTATGATGAAATTACTAGATTGTTGTAGCCCTGTTGGAAATTTGGTGGGTGCTTATCTCAATTTTACAGCTGTATCTGACAATATTTCTGGGAGAGGGATGGCAGAAAACTAGGAAATCACATTCATATGGAGAAAGTAAACACAATTCATGGTCCCACTACCACCTAATTTTATTCTTTTTAAAAAAATTCAGAGACAAAAGTTATATTTTCATTAAAAATTTTGCAATAAATCTCTTCTAAATTAAACAGAAAAGTTGGCTTTATTTATTTACCCCATCCACATTTACATTACTGCCAATGCTGCTGTTTCTTTACCCTTGGAATAGAACATCACCTTACACATTTTAGTTGCTTGTGATTTCTCTATCATAGGATCAGATTGTGCCTGGCCCATATGTATGAAAAAGGGAGAGGACCCGTTCTGCAGTCTGCACAAAAGCCAGGAAGAGATTTAACCCCTATGCTTAGCAGATTCATATGGACTGTTCTCTTCCCTCTCCAGTGTTGGCACACAGCAGACCAAAGGAATGGAGACATGGCTTTGTCACCTACTCTGCACCACACTGCAGAGCAGGAGTAGTGCAATGGAGGAGCCAGTTGCACCTCCTTAAAACATGTGGCAGTAAACATGCTGTAATTGTGCCCTGGAGTCAATTCCATCAGGAAGAATTCCTCCCTGATCTCATCCAGGGACAGTGTGACTCCATACACTTTAAAAAGCCTAAACAGCACACGGTAACCCAAATAGTGTTTTGTTCCTGGCTTGTGCCAAATTTAGATCATTGGATGAGTTAAGATGATGATGTCACCAGAAGTCCCGCTTTACCTCAATGTAACAGGAAATTAAAATGTACCAGAAATTATGTTTTGACCTTCCAGGACCTGGTCTAACCCCTCTGGCCCCTGAACCTCACCAGGAAGCATCACCTTACCTAAAGAGGGAAATCACCGGATTTAATGTCTGGCCCAGAACTCCTAAACCAGTGACTGTTGAGAAGCATTCCCCCTAGAAATGATAAAGAAACATGGAAAGCATGAAAAATCTAAAATGAAAAGAAAGATGTTTTAGAACATGTGCAAAGAGACTAATGAAAAGAAAAGAAATGTTAACAAAGCACCCCAATCGGTTTTAATTGGAGATGAGCGTAACACAACCCCCTATCATCTCCCTGAGGTCCATCTTTCCTAGGGCAGAAACACATAGGATTTGGTATATGGCCCAGAGCCTCTAAATCCAGGACTAAAAAGTAGTATCACCCCTATAAATGATAAGGCGCTGCTGTTAAAAGCATGAAAAAAAGCTAAATTGTACAACGAGAGGTGTTTTGAAATATTTTCAAAGAGATTGAAAAGATTTATTATGTTCTGCAGTCCATTTCCAGACTGCCAGTGTAGAATGATTCCCCTATAACCTATGGCCTAGAGCTTTGCCCAGTCTAGTTTTCTATGTCTCATAAGATGGGTCTTATAACATCTCATCAGCTGTTACATTTACCTGAGGGTTCACAAACTATTTTTGTTCTTGTTTTATTTACTCAGTTCAATACTCTCAACATATTTTCAGGTCTTTAAAGGAAATCTTCAATCAGAATAAAGTTAATTAAGATCCACCATTTTGTTATATGCCTGGCTACATTAAAATTTATATCATACTAAGTATTATTGGTGTGAAGATGGTGATAGTTGTGCAAATGGGAACTCCAACGGACATGTGGACAATTCTCGAAACTCTATTTCTGTCATGGCTTAATAAACTTCATTTATTACCATGTATCCAAACCTACTTCTCTTATTGCTGTTGTATGCATATAATTTCATCATAAGTATCTCTGGCTGGACTACTCCATAGTATTTTCTGAACTAACCTTGTTTTCTTTTACTGTAGTCAATAACCTACTTTCTCTGTTAACTTTTCAGTGATGTTAAGTGTCAGCTGAGAAATTTGCTTTTTTCTGTATTCTGTTCTGTAATACTGAGCAGTAGAAGAATAAGGAACATCTGTATTATCCTTAAAGCTCTCGCTCACTACTTCACGGTTTTCTGCCCAGAACTTTCCCTAGCCCCATTCTACCAGGTTTCCTGATACAAGAAACAGCACACTCTTTCTCACAGCCTATAAAAATGATACATTCTTCCTCTCCGCCTCCAAAAGTCCTAACATGAAGAAATAGCTATATAGGACCAAACCACACCTCTTATGCTGTTCAGTGTAAACGGCTGAAGTGTCAGTGTTTTCAACTGTGACATAGGACTGGGGTAGCATGGATGGCTCAACACAAGTACCTCCTGGTGCTTAGGGGAAAGGCAATTCTCACAGGGGCAATCACATGTACTAAAAAGCAAGCACAGCTCTATTGCAGACAGCAGCAGAACCAATGACTGATTCATCTTCATTCAGAAAAACACAGTAAGGTGAAAGTTGCAGGAATGGGTGAAGTGGGAGAAGGGAGGGAAGAAAGAGATGTGTTCTAGTGCCACTTTTTTTCAGACATCTGTATTCTCATTGGAGGGTGTAAGATGGTTAACTAACAGTTTGAGTAACTATTCCCTGAATCAATTATACCGTTTTCTGATATGGCTAATAAAAATTTACTTATTTTGAAATAAAGCCTTAACCTTTCATTATTTGCTTAATTATATACTCCCTTTCCCTAAAATATTTTCCACCTGAAATTCAGTGCTTGTCATAGAATGAAGTCCCTTGTAGGTTACATCTTGACTGTGAGAGAAATTTCTTAATGTCAAGGCCAGCTGATTCTCATGTGGATCTCTCATGTGTACCAGGTACCTGAGAGGAACTGCTTTCTTTCGTTGATGGCTGAGAAAGGAACTTAGAGAGACAAGGTGGCTGAGGTAATACAATACCTCACCACATTGTCTCTCTAACATCTTGGACTGACTCGACTAGAACTACATTGCATGTGAGAAAGAAGCTATTATCTCCCCTCCCCCCCCGCCCCCCCTGTATTTTGGGGAGGAAATTTATGTTTGTTTGTTTGTTTTCTGTATAAAAAAGACTCATGCAAATTAGTCAATGAAGAGGAGTATTTAGAAAAAACTAATGGGGAGAGATCATATGATACCATGGGAAACAACACATTGTCTAGTTGATCATAAGGCTAGGAGGGAGGAAGCCTTAATTCTGATCCCAGCATTGCCAGTGACTTCTTGTGTTTCCCTTGGACAAGTCATTTATCATTTCTACCTCAATCTCCCTTATCTGTAAAATGGAGTGACACTGCATACTTGCATATGTCTAGGAGCATCATTGGGATTAATATTTGTGCAATATTTTGAAAATGTGGAGCATTATGTAATTTATCATTATGCCGACCATCTATTGTTCAAAGTATATGTATACCTAGGAATGTTATTTCATTAGAATGTTGTGTTTACATTTTATCTCAAAAGACAACAAGAATAGCTGAGCCTAAGAGAAATTAACAAGATGTGTTTATAACATTAAATCACCACCTCCTCCAGCCATTTTGTGAATAATAATCAAGTCCCTTTGTGAATCAAAAACTATTTAGCAAATTCATGTCAAATTCCCAAATAGTTTTGGGTTGACCAAAACTGATTTTTTCAGTGTATAAACTATTTCTCTGGAAAATTTCACCTAGCTTTAGTGGCTGCAGGGTGTCTAAGTTCTTAACTGAAGTAAGCAATCATGGAATGGATCGCTGGCTGAATTATATATTGACATCCAAATGTTGGTCTAATGAGGATACAAGAAGGAACACGGAGAAGAAAAAAATCAGTCCAGTCATGTAATTTTGGGGGAACTACTACTTTGCTTAAATGTTTCAATTTAAAAAAAAAGTTTTTATTTTTCAGGCAAGGAAAGAATGGTTGATATGCCAATTATTGTTACCGTTAAGAGAACCTGAATATATCAGTTATGCAAATACCAGCTCTTTAGAAAAATAGATGAACATACCTAAAAAAGAGCCCAACTTCTGAGTTTCTTCAAGCCAGACACCTGAGAACTAAAACTAGATTTCAAGATGTTACCTCAGCAACAACCAGCTGCAACTTATTATTTTCACTGTGAAATCTACTGATGTAAATGTAATTGAATTGAATCTCTGGAGCTGTCAACTCATCTTGAAATATTTTGGGAATCCTTGCAGTGAGACAGCAGAAGATAGGGAGGGAATATATTTGGCTTGACAACTCAGCTTGATCTATAAGTCTTTCTGCCTTTCATTACACAACATAGAGTAATTAAAAGTGAATCAGAGTGTGTTAGAGAACTGGAAATAGATTTCTTCAATTTTTCTGAGTTGACATGATACGTATCTGGAAGGTAGGCAATCATTTTTATACGAAGATTGGAATTCCCTACAATTCACTTCTAAATTTTAGTCTCAGGCCATTTAATTTCTACTGATCTGTTTTCTACACTTCTTCATGCTATAGCCAGCAAATGAAAGGTGATCTCTAAAGAAACTGTTCTTTATCCATTTTGAGAAGTCAGCTTTATAGTATTTTCTGATTTTGGGGAAAATAATTTGTTAGTAATAAAGTAATTTGACTATAGTGACAATATTCTCTGTATTCTAGGTAGGTCAGGTACAGAACAGCTATCTCAATTTATTAAAGGTTTTTCATCTATAGTTACATATATCATTGTCATAAAAATATTCATCACCATTCTAGACAGTGATTGATTCTTTGTAATTAACCTCTTTATCACCTTTGTTGTCACCAACATCCAAACAGTTTTGAAATGTTTGAGATCAGGGTTATTAAGGTCTTAACCAAAAGCTTTCAATAACACCTTTTTGATTTTCCTTTCCAGTTTTATATGGGATATTTTGAATTAATTCCAGTCATAATCTATACAGGCTAAAAAGGGATCTCTACTTAATTGGATTGTTCAGAGGGGCAGGTTTGGAGGAATATAACCAGTTTGCTGATGACTTGTCTATTACCTAGATTCCCAGACCTCTTTTCTGTATGAATAGCCTACATTTTCAATCAGAGATACTTAGAGTAGTATTCCCTTTGTATAAAATATGGAGGTTAGATTTTTCCCCATAGAACTGGGAATTGACTTCTAGAAGTAATGGGCCCCATTGGCAGAGGCTGATGTTTCACATTGTCAAAAAGGCAAAGAATTTCAACCAAACAGACTAAAAGTTTTTTATCGTGGCACAGATAGGAGAAGTCTCTTAATTCATGCTTGCTGGGTGTTCTTTATATTACAGAGGTCTGAATGTCATCCTGCCTCAGAGTGTACCTATATATGGTCTCCAGCACTGAGAGACCCAGGAAACTGAGGAATGACTGGCAGACCCTATTAGGAGGCTAAGGTCCTTTTCTCTGTCTTTCAGCTTATTTAGGATATAAGGGTCAAGTAATGTGATTGCTGCTTGGCCTTCTGACTCTCGAGTATAAGGACCTTCCCTTTTTTTCCTATCCCAAAGTTAAGTATCCAACTCACCCACTTACTTGTATATCCCATCCCAAGAGGTTACTGTCTAACTTCTTTTTTACTAAGCTAGACCCTACCCCTCTCTCTCTCTCTCTCTCTCTCTCTCAACCTCAAGTTCTTTCCCAGTTTCTATGTTTTCTGCAGCTGAGTTCAGGGATCGGCAACCTTTGGCAGGCGGCCCATCAGGGAAATCTGCTGGTGGGCTGGGACGGTTTGTTTACTTGCAGTTTCCGCAGGTTCGGCCGATCACAGCTCCCACTGGCCAATGGGGGCTGTGGGAAGCGGCGCAGGCTGAGGGATGTGCTGGCTGCCACTTCCCGCAGCCCCCATTGGCCTGGAATGGCAAACCGCAGCCAGTGGGAGCTGTGATTGGTTGAACCTGCAGACACTTCAGGTAAACAAACCGTCCCGGCCCACCAACGGATTTCCCTGATGGGCTGCATGCCAAAGGTTGCCAATCCCTGGTCTATATTTCTTGCCTGCTTAGGAATTAACCATGGAATGTGAGTCATTATAGTCAATAAGGAATGTTACAAACAGGAACAAGAGAACCAGAGAGACAGACTAAATTAGTCTAAACATAATAGTTCATGTTGATAAATTTAAGCACTATTTTGAAATCATACTTGGTAAAAACAGAAGAAGTGAAACCAGACATTAATGAACTAAAATTGAAGTGTCAGACATTAGGCCTAACTGGTGGACAACACATTGAGGAGATGGACTATTCCACCCACAATCCCTTTTTTGGGTCTTTAAAAAAAAAAAGACTTTGGGAACAAAAGGAAAAGACAACAGACAGAGACTACTGGAGCAAGATTCATCATCATTGCTTCTACCCCCACTATCACCTGGGACCTTGGATTTTCATCATCCTGATCCTGAGAGATGTTCTGACCATGCCAGGCCAGAGAGAGGGACCCAGATGACATGGCCACACCTACCATCTATATCCCAAACACCACCAAAAATAAAATGGCATCAGACTTTAACAATAGCAGCTCCAGCCCATCTCAACTTCTTCTTTCCCCCCAAAAAAAGACAATTATCATCTTTGATAATGTCTAAGTGACTATCGAGCAAGGTGGTTTTTTTTTTCTTTTAAAAACTCTGTCTAGCTAAAAGGGCAAGGGAACAAGTGATGTTATTGAAATGAAAGTTGTATTTAATGCTTTACATTTCAAATGCTTTAATTGTTTTTCCTCCTTTTCTTTTTCTTTAATAAAAAGTTACAATGACTTTGAATGATGTGTTTGTCACGGTACTAAGCAGGCTGAGGTCTCCATATATCAAACCCTGGACCTTGTTAAACACTGTTTAATGTTTGACAGTGACTGGCCAATTTATGTCACATAGACTAATACAATTGCATCAGACTCATCTGTCAGTGAGGAGTTGATTTTGACTGAACATCCACCTGCCCTTGACTCTGATGAGATAGACATAGCCTGTCCATTGCCAACCTTCACACACTTCTATATTTTCAGATGCCCCAGTGTCAAATTTGAACAATCACATTTCACTGCCTAAACTCTTGGCAGTGCTCACAACACCCCCAAATTAGGAATGTCTATACCTGGACAATCAGAGGTCTTGTGTCCTAAGCACCTATTTTTGAAAGTTGTTTGTGCATGTCAATGGAAATAAAGCACTGGATTAGTCATATACATGACCATTTAGACACCAAAATAACAAAGTTCTGGCCTCAGTAACTAAAATGAGATTGCAAACATGAAACTTCTCTTTTATAATTGAGTTATTAAACTCTTTTAAAGGAAAAAATAAAATATTAGGTGTGAAATCACATTATACGTGAATAGAATATCAGTTTGCAAAAAACTACTAAATTTATTCCTGACATACCTATGTTTAAGTTAATGAAGTTAAAACAGGGATACATTTGGTTCATTAACTATTTTTCCCCATGCCCCACAGTAAGTAAACTAATCTATTTAGTTTAAAAGATATTTGATTGCATATGGGACTCACACACAAATACCCTTCCAACTGCTTTCTGTAGGTAGGATTCTGTTCCAATATGTGAAACAAGTCACCACTCTAACTTAATATGTTTTCCTTTATGAACTTCTTCATTCATATTTTGAAAATGAACCTGTTGGATAAAAAAATAGATATTGAAACAAGTTTTATCCACTGTCTGACCATATTTACTGCATGCACCATTATCAAATCTACCACTATTTAACAAAAAAGGTTTGGGTAGATTTTTTGTATATTCTGTATCAGTTTCATTACACTAGCTAAGTACTTTCCCCAGGTATAAATATGCTTGAAGAAAAGCATACTTTGGATTATTCAGACTTTCAAAACTATGTCACATTCTCAACTTTATATCACATTGGAGCAGAACACATTTAATTTCACATCAATTCCTCGGTTATATGGCTAAATGTGACACTGGATGCTGTAACTCGACACACTGCAATGCAGTTCATTGAAAATGTGAAAGTGAGTTTGAGGAGTGTGAACTTCATACTTTCTCATAAGATTCATATTACAGAGGGGATGCTCCAGGTGAACTGAAGTAGTGCTTAGAGTCAAAATCTAGCACAGTATGAACTCTCCATTCCAAATAATAGATTTCATGCAGAAGAGAAACGAAGAAAGTCAGAAAAATGGGCTATTATGTATTAAGAAAAATGAAAAAGTCATTCTGGGATAGTAAAGTGGTCAGGGGATTGGCAGGCAAAGAGGATTTGTAGTGGCATGGAGATCCTTTCTCCTCTTGGTGGTAGTGTTGATTTCAATATCATGATCAGTGGAACTGGAGTCAAAGGGCCCATGTTCCCTGCAGGGGCTGTTATTTATGGAGCACCAGGGCAATGAGAAACAATTAGAGTTAGGCTGGAAGCAATGCAGCTATTGGGACAGACCAGATCACAGGGTTTAATAAAACTCTACTTGTTCAACTTAACTTGCATTCAGCTTCACTATTTATTAATGAAACATGGTGGCAGCATCTGAACTGTGAGTTTTCTTAAGTGCAACAGCTGGTAGCATGAGCCATGCAAGCCCTCTGGAGCCCTGGATTTTGCAGATACAAACCTAGCCCTTTTATCATTTTTGTTGCTCTCCTCCAGACTCTGTCCAATTTCCCACAATTTCCTAAATTGGGGCAACCAGAATTTGGCACAGTACTCCATCTGAGGCCTCACCAGTACTTAGTAGAGCAGGACAATTGCCTCTTGTGTCTTACATATGTAACGCCAACCCACAAAAGGTCGTCGGCAATGGGGATTAAACCTGGGACCTCTTGAGTTTAATGCATGAGCCTCTACTGCTTGACCTAAAAGACACATGTCTCTTAGCCAAGGCTGTGGCAGGTTTATCAATCTCTAGTTGGCCTATCCACCTCTATAAGAGGACAGAGTGCTACTCTGAGCAAGTAGGAGTTACACATACGATACTCCTGTTAATACACCTCAGAATGATATTAGCTTTTTTCAGAACTGCATCACATTATTAACTCTTATGCAATTTGTAATCTACTATAATACCCAGATTATTTTCAGCAGTACTACTGCCTACCTAGTCATTCCCTATGTTGTAGTTCTGCATTTGATTTTTCCTTCCTCAGTGAAGTACTTGCACTTATTTTTATTGAAGTTCATCTTGTTGAATTCAGAACAATTCTCCAATTTGTCAAAGTTGTTTTGAATTCTAATGGTCTCCTACAAAATGCTAGTAATCCCTTCCTGGTTGGTGTCATCTGCAAATTTTATTAGCACACTCTCCACTACATCATCCAAGTCATTAATGCAACCTTGGACACCTCAAAATGCTTTGCTCTGGTAGCTCCCAACCTGGGCAGCTCACAAAGAGCCAAACAGCATGCAGGTCATACCCTGAGTGTCTTTGTATAACTTCAGTCCTGGTCCAGCAAATCTGACTCCATCAGCCTGACAGCAACACTCAAACCACACTCTGGCTTCCAGCAGCCTTGGCTACTTCTTGCAGGGTGATCCCAACATACTCCTAGTCCTGAATTTTCCCCAAAACACTTGTTTGACACTGTCCAGCCCTCTCACTGACAGTTTAGATATTAGAGGCCTGTTGCCCTTGCAAGGAGTCAATATCCAACAGCTTGCTACTTTAAATGGAGTTACCAAACAACTTACAATTTAAACAAGGGTTGGTTTTTTTTAAACTAGAAGGAGAGCGATTTTAAGGAGCACAAGTATAAGGCAGAAATGCAGAAATGGTTACAAGAGAAATAAAGATAAAACACGTCCTAGTAATTAAACTTAACATACAAGACTTGGTCCAAGGCAAAATCCTTACCACATATTCCAAGCAAACAGAGCTGACCAAATTATCTGGTCAGAACTCCTCCCAAAATCCAAAGGTAGGTTCCTTTCTCTCCCTCTCTCTCACTCTCATCTAAGAAGAGAGATCCTGGGGTATTTCCCCCCTCAATTATATAGTGCAGTCACCCCTTGAAATGTGTTTTCCTGAGGCATTACCCCTACCTAAAGTTCCTTCCCATTGTGAGGAAGGTGACGTGGAATCTCATGGTGAAAGAGGTTCCATGTTATTTGCTAAACTGCAGATTGATCTGTTCCTACCCCTCTTTGTTACCAAAGAATGGTCACTTGACAGGTGATTGCCAATTAACTTTGATGACACCTGGCTAGAGGTGTTAGCTTGTCCTTTGTTTTTGAGGAACAGGTTTGTTCCCTCCCCAGACTAGTCTGCTAAACAACATTGTAGTCATAATTTCTGCTTATGTTCATAACTTTACATCTAATGTTGCTACACACACATTTCACCGTGATATTATTTTTCAAATGATACCTCACAAGGCACATTTTGAATAAAGATTATTACAATAATATTTAGGGTGTGAAAACAGGAGTGCATTTGGTCAGACCCTCCTTATAGTAAATTCCTCTAGACCACATTTCCCTAGTTTGCTTATGTGAGACAGTGTCAAAAGTTTTACTAAAATCAAGATATATAACATATACTACTGATTTGGAAAAAGGGGTAAACAGTGAGGTGGCAAAATTTGCAGATGATAAATTAGAGTCCAAGATAGGTAAGTCTGTCCAAGCAGACTGTAAAGAGTTACAAAAGGATCTCACAAAGCTGGGTGACTGGGCAACAAAATGGCAGATGAAATTCAATGTTGATAAGTGCAATGTAATGCACATTGGAAAACATAATCCCAACTATACATATAAAATGATGGGGTGTAAATTAGCTGTTACCACTTCAAGAAAGAGATCTTGGATTCATTGTGGATGGTTCTCTGAAAAAAATCCACTCAACATGCAGCGACAGTCAAAAAAGTTAACAGAATTTTGGGAATCATTAGGAAAGGAATAGATAATAAGCCTGGAAATATCATATTGCCTCCATATAAATCCATGGTACACCCACATCCTGAATACTGCATGCAGATCTGGTTGCCCATCTCAAAAAAGATCTATTGGAATTTGAAAAGGTTCATAAAAGGGCAACAAAACTAATTAGGAGTATGGAACAGCTTGCATGTGAGGAGAGATTAATAAAACTGGGACTTTTCAGCTTGGAAAAGAGATGAGTAAGGGGTGATATGATAGAGGTCTATGAAATCATGATGGGTGTGGAGAAAGTAAATAAGGAAGTGTTATTTACTCCTTCTCGTAACACAAGAACTAGTGGTGTCCAAATAAATTATAGGCAGCAGTTTTATTTCTTCACACAACACACAGTCAACCTGTGGAACTCTTTGCCTGAGAATGTTGTGAAGGCCAAGACCATAACAGGGTTCAAAAAAGAACTGGAAAAAAATCATGGAGGATAGGTCCATCAATGGCCATCATCCAGGATGGGCAGGGATGGTGTCCCTAGACTCTGTTTGCCAGAAGCTGGGAATGGGAGACAGGGGATGGGCCACTTGATGAATACCAGTTCTGTTCACTCCCTCTGAAGCACCTGGCATTGTCCACTATCAGAAGACAGGATACTGGGGTAGATAGATCATTTGTCTTACCCAGTATGGCTGTTCTTTTGTTCCCCTCTATCCTGTCAAAGAAATAAATTAGGTTGGTTTGCCATGATTTATTCTTGACAAATCCATGCTGGATAATCCTTATAATCCTAATATCCTCTAGGTGCTTATAAATTGATTCTTTAATAATTTGTTCCAGTATCTTTCCAGATAGTAAAGGTAGGCTGATTGGTCTATAATTTCTGGGATCCTCTTTGTTCTCCTCTTTTACGTGAGAGGTACTATGTTTGCCCTTCTCAAGTCCTCTGGGACAGCATACATGAGTTATTTAAGATAATACCTAATTGTTCTGAGATTGCATTTTGGTAGTTCCTTAAGTACCCTGGGGTGAGTTTCATGAGGACCTGATGGTTTGACTACATCAAACTTACTTAAGTATTCTGTAATCCGTTCTTTCCATATTTTGGCTTGCATTACTTCCCTTTTGCTAATATTAATAGTGTTGATTATCTGTTCACCATTAACTATTTTAGTGAAGACTGAAACAAAAGAGGCATTAAACATCTTAGCTTTCTTGATGTCATTAGTTATCTCTCCTTCCCTTATAAGTAGAAGATCTAAGATTTTTTTGTCTTTCTCTTACTCTTAATGTATTTAAAGAACCTCTTTATGTCCTTTCCGAGGTGTAACTCATTTTGTTTCTTAGCATTTCTGATTTTATCCCTACATGCTTGTGATATTCTTTTGTACTCCTCTTTAGCAATTTGTCCACATTTCCACTCTTAGTAGGATTCCTTTTTTTATTTTCGGGTCATTAAAGAGTTTGTGATGGAGCCATATTGACCTCTTACTATTCTTCATATCTTTCCTTTGCACTGGGATTTTTTGCAGTTGTGCCTTTAATATTATCTCCTGGAGATATTATCTCCTGAACTCCTGTTTCCCTTGGAATTTCTTCCCATGGGGCATTACCCGCTAGTCCTCTGTTAAAGTCCTTTCCTTAGAATCATGAAATCTATAATTTCATCATACCTTTCACCCAAATTGCCTTCCACCTTGAAATTTGCAACCAAATTTCTTCCTGTTGGGGAGTCTAAAATGGCTGTCTTCCTGGTAACTACCTCCACTTCATGAAACAAGAGGTTGTCACCAAAACATTGCAAGAATTGACTGGAAATTTTGTGTTTTGCCATACTACTTCTCCAACACATGTCTAGGTAGTTAAAGTCCTTGGTAAAGAACTACCAGGTCTAATGTTTTAGATATTTCCATTGTTTCTTCTAGAAATGTCTCAAACACCTCTTCTTCTTGATTTAGTGATTTATAGTATGCCTCACACCTAGGTATTGACAGCGATCTTATATGGAATTGCGAGCATGTTTACTAGCTCAGAATGAATATATAATTCTACTCCTTGACAAAAGGGTATGACACTTGCCAGTTGTGTGATAACCGCCAGCGGAAAGACTCTGTTACCACGTGAGCTTCCCACCCAGCCACATGAAAACGTGGGAGTGGACTTATTTATCTTCAAGGGAAAGAAGTACTTAATTACCATGAACTACTATTAAAACTTTTAGGAGGTTGATGCCATGCCTGATACAAGAAACAAGTCAGTGATTTGCAAACTGAAGTCTCACTTTGTGGACAACGTATTCACTTGCAAATGGACCCCAGTTTCCTTTAGAAGACTTCAAGGAATTTTCACACAAATGGGACTTTGACCACTACCCCCTGACACCAGCATACCCACAGAATAATGGCAAGGGTGAATTAGCTGTCAAAAGAGCTAAAAGACTGTTACACATGGCTGTTTCTTGTGGTTTAGGCCCCTGGTTAGCACTTTTGGCACGCAGGAATATTCCATCAGAAGGAGTCCAGAAGAGTCCAGAGCAGGCACTGATGGGACAAAGAACCAAACCCCTGTTACTGTTGAGGGGAGACCTGTTGCAGATTGAAGGATGGGCACATAACTGAAAGGAGATGGCCAAAAATCATAGAAAGCAGGCAGACGAGTATGACAGGTCATCTAAGGACCTACCAGCAGCCCTAGAGACAGGCTCTCCTGTGAGGATCTAGCTATTAGAGAGATACCAGAAGGAGCGGACTAAAGAAGTCATGAGGGGTGCAGTGGCACCCATGACATATGAGGTGACTACACAGGATGGACAAGTGATCTGAAGTATTGGAAGACACTTATGAGCCAGAAGATACAACACCCAGAGAGAGTTGAAAGAGATACAGAGTGTGACGGGGTTACCCTCACTTTGGGGTGCGACCTGATATACTGGGGTACAACTGAGCCCGCCTATTTCACCAGCCTGGGCTCCCTTACACTGTCCTGCTGAGCCAGGCCCTCAAGCCTTCTTCAGCACACACACAGGAAGAAAGACACAGATACTAAAATCATGGGAAGACTTAGCTAGGGAGTTGCCCAGCACTCAAGCACACCCCGCCTTTCGGGTGCAAACCCAAAATTGTCTTGTCTTGTGCTGCACAGAGAACTGTACAGCATAAGCTCATGAAATTCGCCCCCCTCCCTCAATGTGGAGAAAGATATGAACAGCTTCACCCTCCCCCCAGTTATGAATTCCACAAACTGGTTTTCGAGAATACAAGAAATAAGTTTATTAACTACAAAAGATAGATTTTAAGTGAGTAAAAGGATAGCAAACATATTAAAGCAGATTACTGAACAAATAAAACAAACACACAAACTAAGCTTAATNCCCGCCAGGGTGCTTACCCTGGCGAGCCGCGTGCCAGAGGTTGCCGACCCCTGCACTAAAGTAACTGGTTACAAGTAGTACTTTTGCACCTTAAATGTTATTTTAGGCATTTCTTTCACAGGCCAGACACCTTTTCCTTCCTGGGCTCAGCTCTTCTCCCCCCATTTTGTCTTTGTTTCATAGATGTTTCCAGCAGTCATCATGGGTGGAGATTCAGTGAAGAATAAACACTAATTAAGTCATTCCTCTGTCTTAAATAGGTTTTATATATGGCGGGAACCCTTTGTTTGCCAGTGTGGTTCCCCCCGCCCTCAGTGGAAAAATACTGGTATTTTATCATGGAATCCAGTACCAGGTGACTTAATCATATGACCTTGCAGTGTTAAAGCAGCCCTGAGTTAGAGGTTGTTTGTAGAACCCCAGGAAGTTTATCAGGAAGGTGGGAGATTAGCATCTTTCAAGTCCTATTGTTCTCCCTAATGGCCCATCCAAACCGATTGCATTCTGTCTGGTGGGTGTTCCCCAGGTGTAAACTCACTTGTAATTATTATATAGTCAATATACCCAACTTCAGATGCAAAAACATAATTTCTGGTACATTTTCATTTCCTGTTACATTGAGGTAAAGCGGGACCAGCTGAACCTGTGGTAAAGACAAGATTCCAATTCAGCTACATGCTAGCAACCTCTCACCAAAAGGACATGAGGTAGGGTCTGGTCATCAATTAGTTATTTTTCATTTTTATATTTAAAAATTTGTAAAATATGGAGAATGTATCTCAATATGTGTTACTGAAGTCAGAGGGCCCATGTTTCCTGGTGGGACTGTTCTTGGTGGGACACCAGGGGAATTGGTGGAGTTAGGCTGAAAGCAAGTCAGCCACATGGACTGAGTACAGGTTTTAATGATGTTCCACTTGTTTGGCTTAACCTACATTCAGCTTCAATCTTTGCTAATGAAAGGCCAGCTTAAGTTGTTGGTTGACAAAGTTGATTGCCACCTAAAGCCGTGGACCCTCCAGGCACATTGACAGGGTACTGTGGGAAAGCTTGCAGTATCACTCCTTGCAAAGTACCTGTTATGTGGCTTTGTTCTTCAAGATGAACCTGGTATCTTTCACAGGCAAAACATTAAAAGAAAAGTGACAATTTATTAATTTAGGGTAGACTTTAATTACTGTTACTTATGCTAAAAATACCACATTCTGCAAGTAGTTTAACTGAAAAGAATAAAAATACTTGTGGAGTGAAGGACAGGGTAAGTAAGGATGGTAGAATCTGGCTGTACCTATACATTTAGGGCTAAATACTGTCATCCTTACTCAGGTATTTCTCTTACTCCCTCAGCCATGCTCCCACTGCCAATGACAAATCTCCCTTGGATTCCAATGGGACCAATATTTGCCCCTTCAAGAATAGATATTATAACAGTTGAGGAACAGGAAAACCTAATGACATATAATTAAGTTTCTTAACAGATCCTGTGAAAGAATGGAAACAATAAGAATTTGGGGCTAGATTTGATCAGAATATTTTTGATTACGTTTGTATTTTCATTGAAATATGGTGTTACGCTGAAGCCAAAACATTTCAGAGACTTATGGATTTCAACAAAGTTTATGATGGCAAGGTTTCTGAGGTCCAGAGTGGATTTTCTAGCCATGACTGACCAGAAAAAGAGATGAATTGAAAACCTGACCTTTTCAGTCAAAAAATTGAGATTTTAACAAAATTCTGTTTCACAAAAACATTTGAAAAGTTTTGGTTTTCTGCCAGCATAGGATGAAAACATATTTCATAACCTCAAAAGTTGTTCTGGAACAGAATTGTTTTCCTCTGGAGAGCTTTGTTTAGTACTTCTGAACTTCTTCAGTATGGTATATGTGGTGGAGGTAGCACAGATACCAAAATTTATACTTTTATCATATTTATGTATGATGAGATTTTTTTCCTGCATGGCAAAAATTTATCTGGGCTTTGAATGACCAGCTTTCTTTCCTAACATTTAGCACAGGTCTTCCAGTACACAGTTTGAGGGCAATCAGCAACTTTGTGTACTTAGGATAAAATTCCCTTCCAAGGTACCCCACAATGGTAATATGACAGGTTTCTGTAAGTCTGCATAAAAATTGTCTCACTTCTGCCTCAACAGTTCAGTAAGTTTAATTGGGACAGATGTATTCCAGTCAATGCTTCCTTACTGGACAAACACCAAGCAAAAACTTCATTGCCTATTATATTATTCCTAAATGGAGAGACTAGAATTTTAACCTTTATAAATAACTTGGCACATCTCTTTAAAGAACATTAGCAAATTGGGCCCCAAAAGTAATTTGTTCTCTAGATATAATTTGGCATTTAGTTGCTGTGCAGAAGGGAGTAGTGCTCAATTTTTTTTAATGTTACTAGTACCATTCTATAAAGCACAATTCACTTACAAGTGCTCACTTTTCTGATGAGTCAACAGCCAATTTAGCTTTTTGTTTAATCTTACTGTACCATTCTAAACAAATACATGAAAGTGGAATATAAATCACATCTCCCACTTGTGCAGACAGTGATTTATCTTCCAAAGGCTTCTGTTTGACTAATATACTACAACTATGAAGAACCCAAAATAATGATGAAGACACATGTCAAAAATTGCATTCATTCTATCATAATATTGGGTTTCACAAGAAGAAGAATGGCTGTCTTATGTTTTCCAATCAAAATGATATATAGATAGCTTTAAACGTGACTTTTGGGAAGGATGTTTCTCAAAACCTAGCCATTAACCATCTGCTGATCTATACCACAAAGCTAAAGTAGTAAACCATATGCTATGTTTTACTTTTGATAAGATTCTAATTCAGACATTGCAATAGCCTCTTCTGCTGTGTTTTGATGTGATGAATAGAAGTGTGTTCAGCTGAACTATACATTAGTATTGCAGAGTCACTCTATAACTTAGATTACTTACAAAGTATAGCTTTTCCATATCAAATCCATGTGCACATTTTATATTTAAAAAACTCCTATTCCCTAATTTTGTGTCTTATTTTAGAGAACAGCTACCATAATGGTATACATTTTTAAAGGTAATGCCTGATCCAAAGGCCATTGAAATAAATGAAAAAAAAATGTTCCTTGACATCAATGGTTTGGAACAGGCCCTTAGGCAGTTCAAAACTCAGTACTTTTTAATCTTCATGATTTAGTTACCATTATGGAAGTTAATCAAGGATTCTGTTACTTGAAATCTATTTTTCCACAAGAAAAGGAGAAATCAACCCTGCTGTGAAATTCTGCAGTCAGTTTCTACCTTCCATTTCCCTTATAACTTAGAGGAATTTAATATCCACCCAACCTCCTGAGTCTCCTCATACCCAGTGATAGATCACTGCATCACACAGTAAGTAATCATTATAATATTAACTATACCTTTTTATGGTCTGCTCTCTGCTAAGAAATTAATTCTGGTCTATAGTTTATAGGATTGCCATAAAGTTAATCATATTGTGTTGTTATACTTGTAGCTTGATGTGACTGTGAACGGGAGTCACATAGCCGATCTTCTGTTTTTATTTTTGTCAGTACTCCCACATAATCAGGAGTGTTTCTTGAGAAGGAACATTAGAACAAAAACAAACAAAAAAAACCCTCTCTGCCCTTAGAGAAATGTGAAAGTCACATATCCAATTACTGAACAGTTGCAGCTAAGCCCTTTCCTGGCTGCTAGGCTCTCTTTTAAAAGGTGTTCAATTTCTGTCTGTATTTCTTTGGGATTCACTCTACTGAGATTTAGTTTTTACCCTGCCACTGTCTCTGATTCTGGCATTGCATTGTCCTCTTGCAGAGTGCTTGAAGACGACAATTTCTTGTCTCGTAGTTTTGGCAGTCCAACTTGTTTACTAGGTTTCTCATAGTCACTTGAGCTACAGTATTTCTTCTTGGCAGCTAGAAATACTTTTGAAATGTAGATCTTGTCTTCTGGTTCTCTTTCTATTGTTCAAGAATTCATTTTGATATAAATTTTAAGCATCTACTTTTATAATCAGGTCTATTGAGGCCAGTATGTTCCTGTTGGGACAGAGCAAGGACCTCTTGCATTTATCTCTAGTGTGTCTATCTAAAATCCAGTACCTCAAGATATGAACATAGCCAGCTTATTACTCAGCAAAATGCCAGCGTTGGAGAAGAAAAATAGTTTGGAAAGTGATCCAGTCACATGCAGTGTGTGTATAAAGTGTTTTATTTGTCAACCATCAACTTTGAATGATCTTGTTACTGAATTCCCAGCAAATCAGAAGCAAATGATGCACCATCAGTAAAGTACCTCCAAGATGATTTAAACCTTTACAGCCAGATTAATGTTTTCACTACTATATGAAACAAGGTTTTGTTTTTAACATGTGGATGTGAAAGGAGTGCATGAAGGGGCGAACAACCATTTTTGGATGATTTTCACAGGAAGTGACCAGGAAAAAGTTAAATAAGGCCTTCTTTTACTAAGACTATGTGGAAGCTTCATGAAGAACTCAGGATTCACCAGCCAATCAGAAGGGAGAATGAGTGAGACATTCAAAACATCTCAGATAAAGTAAGGGGAACCTAAATCGCAAAAGCAAACCTGAAAGGTCTGGTGGACTGCCAATCCCTGTAAATGGACCAACAGAATTCAGTTTGAGTGGCCTATCCTTGACCCAAATGAATTGTCTGCATATTGGGAAAAGAGAGAGAATTTTCCATGGATTTCATATATAGATTATTTTGTGTTACTAAATTTCCCAGTCACTATTCTCTCTCTACAAATACAAAACTGTGGTTTCCAAGCCATTTAATGACCGAGGCAGTTTGTTATAGTCTTAGAGCTGACTGAAGTGTTCTTTTCTAGATTTTAGCAGTAGCTAATAATTTCATAAACAATTGGTCTAATAGTAAATAACAATACATTCTTCTTGACGCTCCAGAATATTCTCTAACATTTGTCATGCTTGTAGAAAGAAAAGGTGTGCTAGCAATGATGATTTAAAAATTAAAATCTACTCCCACAGAATGTATTTATAATTACTCAGTGATGAAGATATCCTCCCTCTGACCTTACTTTCATTTTCCCTGACATGGCAGGCCAGGAATCCTCTGTCAAATACAATAAAAGTATGAAGTTATGGGACTGAATGACAGAAAACACTGAGGCAACCTAGAACATTATATTTGTGAAGTTTGTATAATCAGCAAAAACTACAAACCAACAAAATCCTATTATACTTTGTCATGCAGCATAATCTTCCTCCCAGAGGATAACAACTGTAAATATTCAAGAGATACCAGGCCAGATCCTAGAGGTTAATTACTCACAAGAGAAAGAAACAATTGCCAATGGGCTTAAAAAAAAAAACAGGCAAAAAAATCATACCTCCAAAGTGGATTATTTTACTATTCCCAAGCCACCATACAGAAAAGCCAGCATGTATTTCCTTTACAATAGCCTCACTCTGACTGAAATCCCTCATCCAGCTGTCTCTTTTTTATATCCTGGTATAGTTTCCCAGGCTGCTTTGTTCTTAAAGGGATAGCATAATTTCACAATTATCATAGAAACAAAACAATTAGCAATACAAAAGACACATTTGGTCATCTAGTCCATTAAACTGAATGCCCAGGATTGGTTCCTACAATATAAGTGTCAGTGTTTTGTCCAAATCAGATTTATTCATGGATTTTAAGCCCAGAAGGGACAATTTTGACATCTAATCTGACCTCTTGCATAACACAGGACATAGATCAATTAGAAAGATATCCAGTCTTGATCTGCAGACTTCAAGTGATGAAAAAACCACCACATCCCTGGGTAATCTATTTCAATGGTTAATTACACTCATTGTTAAAAATTTGAACCTTATTTCTAGTCTGAATTTGTCTAGCTCCAGTTTCCAGCCTTTGGATCTTGCTATGCTTTAGCCTGCTAGATTGAAGACTCAAGTAATGGAGCATCCACCGATTGCATGAGGAGACAGCTCATCTTCATATTCAATGATCTGCACAACACTGCCCCTGCCTATAACTCACTTCTGAGATCCTTTGCCCTGAGTGTTTTATTGATGAAAAGCAACTGTAATCTGTAAGAAGTAGGGGTACTAACAGATACTCTAGAATATCACAAATGACAATTTACTTGCATTTTCATTAATTAATCTTTACACCTCATATGTGATAGAGCATGAACAAAAGAGGGGGAGGGATAGCTCAGTGGTTTGAGCCTTGGCCTGATAAATCCAGCATTGTGAGTTCAATTCTTGAGGGAACCACTTATGAATCTGGGGCAAAAATCAGTACTTGGTCCTGGTAGTGAAGGCAGGGGCCTGGACTCAATGACCTTTCAGGGTCCCTTCCAGTTCTATGAGATAGGTATATCTCCATACATTATTAATTACATCTTTAATTTAAATGATTTATATAAAGTTATTTCATAGTTGTATATCTAAAATTACTGATGTGCGCTGCTGACAATGTTTCTTTTATCTTCCACTCAATTATAAATTACTACTTTCTTGATTTTAAGTAGTGCTTTCCAACTGAATGAATATTACCAAAACAGTTTTCTGATTACTATGCAAACACCTTATGCAATGATCATTGTTAAAGTAGACATAACACATAATTGGAAACCTAGTAAAAGAGTCCTTATTATAAAGAGCTAGGCACAAAGAAACAGGTCAGTATGAGCACCTGATCTTTGAAACAATTGCAGTGTGGTTTTAATATTGAGAACGAAATGTACAATAAACATCTTGTAGGCTACTTAATAATTCTGTAAGCCTATCATGTGTCAGTTCTTATCTGGCAAACCTAACTTTGATTTACCACTGCCACAGTTGCCATTTCTTTCCTTTCTTCTTTCAAAGATTAAAAGGAATTTCTGATAACTTTCATAGTTTCTCACTTATTCTGCAAAAAGTTTATGGCTGAGTAGCCAATACCAACCTGTCTCAATATCTATGGTCACCTTTTTCTGCTTGCATATTCAGATGGTGACAAGCAATTTAGGATGTAGCTCAGATTCCTGAGGGATCCAGAAAACAAAGTCTGGAAAGAAATTCAATATTAAACTTTGTGATCTCTCTAAGGATTTGATGACATTCATTTGTATCTTCTTTGGATGCATCAAACCATCTTTTCATCTTGCATAGTTAAAACATCCCCATTTACTTTCCTACATTTCATTTTAAAATCATTAATATGCATTAACAAATGTTAGTTCTGGGGACAAGGTGAGTTGGTTTGTGGATATTTATAATCCAATTTCCCAAATGTGCTGACCCTTCCTGCAGTGGGAAGCATTGTTATAAACAGTGTTTAGGAGAGGGAAATATTTTACAGTTTACAGATCTCCCACAGCCAACTGACCAGTCTACACAAGTGAGAGAGTATTGTTGCGGGGGGGGGGGCATCCAGAAGAAGGGTAATTTTACCATTAGGGATTTATGGCAAATTCTTTTTCTTCTACTGTGTCTGTGACAATTGATGTGGATAAAGTGTCCCTAAAGCCAAAAATTCAAAATCCCTTCCAGTATGATCTCCCAGTCATGAATGTTTTTTTTTTCTGTTGTCACCCACTGATGTATAATTCTATCCTGGCCTTATATCAGTCTTCCTGAGTGGTATACCCTGTCCAGATTCAATATGTTTAAGTAGATTGATAAAGCATTTACATCCATCCCTAAATCAGTTTCAGCCTGCTGGCTTAATGTCTGCTCAGCCAGGAACTCCTCTGTATCTCTGCCCAACCATCCTCCCAGTCACTGTCTTTTAGTTACAGTCTGAGTAAAAGGTCATTTCCAGAGAGGGGCAGGACACTAAGGGTTAACGTAGGTGCCACTCTAGCTATAGGAAAACTAGGCAGCTGGGCCGCATGACAGAGGGGCAGCCAGGCCCAATTTGAGGGAGTTGCAACCCTGGGCACCAGGTCATAATGCCTCTCACTCAAATTTGGCTTGGACAGACTTCCATTATGACGGAGGGACAGCTGGGCCAAATCTGCCACTCTTGGCCTATGAGGAGGGGGATATCACACTGAAGTTTTTCCTGAATTGACAGATTGTCTTGAATGGCCTTTGATCTAATCCAGAGGTCTCAGACACGCTGCAGCCCACCAAGCTCCCCGTCCCCCCGGAGTTATTTCCTGCGGCCCGCTAAGCTCCCGTCACCCTCCCCCCCCCATCAGTGCGCCGCTTCGCCGCTCCTCTGCCTACCTCCAAGCGCTTCCCTCCGCCAGGGGGGTGGGTGTGGGGCTTTTGTATCTTTATATGAAAAGGTGTCAGTAATGCGTTCCTCAGGCCAATATACTAGTTCTCACGTGGCCCTCATCGTGATTTGAGTTTGAGATCCCTGAGCTAAACCCTGCATTGACACAAGCTTCTCCATTATTCTATCTTCCCAGGATATCACACTAACCAAGGCTGTATTTCCTGGATATCCTCATATGGTAGATAGCCTTAAGCGATTTTGTCATGCCTTTAAAAAAAAGAGGGTAATTTGAACTTTAATTGTGAGGGACACTTATTTCTCACTTGACATAACCTTTAATGTGCATATTCTTCTCTAGTAATAAAAAGATACTCGTATTATTCTACTTCACTAAACAGAATTACATCTTCAAATCAAGAGTGAAGAGCTATGGAAAGTAAGAAAGTAAAAGGAACAGAAATACGTTAGGAATCACTAAAGCTAAGTCTGAGGGGGGGAGGGAGAAGCCCAGGAATATGACTGGGGAAGAAGGAAGAGAGAGAAAAACATAGAAAGACATAGATACAAGATGAGGTCAAGAACACAAGAACAAGAACTAGCACAAAAGACAAGAGGTGGTTCTAGCCCAACTTTGGATGATATGGAGAGAAAAACAGAACTCTGGTAAAAGGTCAAGACTGGTAAAGGTCAAGACTGCAACTTCTATTGAGATAAAATAACTCAAACTACCTGATTATCCAGGGTGCTGGGTATAATATGTAATCATTATTACTATTTGTATTATTCAGAGGCCACAACTATGATGGGGGCTCCATTGTGCTAGGCACTGTACAAGCACTCGGGAAGACACACTTCTTACTCTAAAAGATTACAATCTTGTTTAAGAGAAGACAAAACAAGTGATGTAACAAACAGGAGGCAATAGATGGGGAGAGGAAAATAAGGGCAACAGTAATTGGATCATGAAGCTGCTTAGTTTGATAATCTGCACTACTTGATGGTTCTGAATAATGCACAGTTTCTTGTGTGGAAGGCAGGGCCGGCTCTAGGTTTTTTGCTGCCCCAAGCAAAAAATTTTTTGGCTGCCCCCCCCCGCGCATTTTTTTTTGGCTTTTACACATGTTTGCACTTTGCAGTTTTGTTTTGACTGTTTAAAATTAAAAAAAAAATGAAAACAGAGAATTTGTAGTTAGTGAAATAAAACAATTTCCTACTAGTGTAATTTTAACATTTAATTTTAACAAAAACACAATAACAAACAATTTGAGTTCAACTATACACTGTAATGAAAAACTTTAGTGTCTTCCAGTTTCTCATAAATTAAAAGAATTTATATGAACTGAATTTTTCTGGTTTTTATACTTGCGTAGTCTTTTAATAAGTCAGTGAAATCTAAATTTTTTGCAAAAGTACTTTCAATTGAAATTAATGCCAGTCCTGACATACAATTTTGAGACATGGTGGACCTCAAATAATTTTTTAGTAATTTCAATTTTGAGAAACTGCGCTCACCAGAAGCCACTGATACTGGTAATGTTAAAAGAATGCGTAACGCGAAACGGAAATTAGCGCGAATGGCACCGATAGGGCAGCACAGTACACACACGACATCGTGATTTGAGTGACCGTGTCACATGACATGATATTTTTCATGTCACACTCCTATTGCACTACTGTACTTGCCGTAGATAAGGCGCTAGTCATTGGGGCGAGAGAGCTCCCCACGAGCTCGGATACACACTGGACCCAGCCCTGCTGGCGTTTTCCCAGCGCTGAGGCCGCCCAGCTGGGAGCCCGAGGGGCATGCAATGGAGAGAGCTCTGTGAAGAGGTGCTGGGCTTGCTGGACAGATGCTGCCCCTCTCTGCCAGGGCGCTCGCCCCTGCAGGAGGGGAGGCAGAAGGAGACTCCAGGCACTGGAGTGCTGTGAGGGGCTGGGGAGGGAGGCAGCAGCCTCTGGGGCTCCAGCAGGCAGAAGCTCCCCAGGGGTCCTGGGGACCCTCCCGCCTGGCCCGACTCTTACCTTGCTGCGGATCTGGCCTGAGGTGGAGTCATCTCTGGTCACCGCCGCTCCCAGGGCCAGGGGTTGGGGCTGCTGCTGGATCCCAGCCCTGCTCATCCTTGGGCTTCGCCTTGGCCCTGGCACGAGCTGGGCTCAGCCCGGGCTGCCGCTCCGCTCCCCTCTCCTGGCAGGAGGCGGCGCAGAGAGGAGGAGGCAGAGGCGGGGCAAGCCGAGGAGGAGCGGATCGCCCGGGCACCATGTTCCCCCGTCCTCTGCAGCCGGAGCAGGGCCGTGCTACCGGCTCCCGCCTGAGGGGGGGAAGGGGAGGCCACTGTGCGCGGGAGAGCGGCCCGTCCTCTGAAGCCGCGGCAGGGCCGTGCTACCGTCGCCTGCCGGGGGGTGGCCGCTTCCCGCTTCCCGCGGGCATGAGCAAGCTGAGGAGCGGCCTGTCCTCTGAAGCCGCGGCAGGGCCGTGCTACCGGCGCCTGCCGGGGGCGGGGGGTGGCCGCTTCCCGCTACCCACGGGAGAGCGGCCGGAACAAACTGAGGAGCGGCCCGTCCTCTACAGCCGCGGCAGGGCCGTGCTACCGGCGCCTGCCGGGGGCGGGGGGTGGCCGCTTCCCGCTACCCACGGGAAAGCGGCCGGAACAAACTGAGGAGCGGCCCGTCCTCTACAGCCGTGGCAGGGCCGTGCTACCGGCGCCTGCCGGGGGGGGGGTGGCCGCTCTCCCGCTGTCAGCACCCACCCCCCAGGCGGAGCCAGTAGCGCGGCCCTGCCGCGGCTGCAGAGGATGGGCCGCTCCTCAGTTTGTTCCGGCCGCTCTCCCGTGGGTAGCGGGTAGCGGGAAGCGGCCCCCCCCCCCGCCCCCCGGCAGGCGCCGGTAGCACGGCCCTGCCGCGGCTTCAGGGGGGGAAATGGCCGCTGCCCGCAGGAGATCAGCGCGAACAAGCTGAGGAACGGCCCGTCCTCTGCAGCCGGGGCAGGACCGCGCTACTGACTCCGCCTGGGGGGTGGGCGCTGACAGCAGGAGAGCGGCGGGAGCCGGTAGCACGGCCCTGCCGCGGCTTCAGAGGACGGGCCGCTCCTCAGCTTGTTTGCGCTGATCTCCTGCGCGCAGCGGCCATTTCCCCCACAGGCGGCAGCATTTTGCCGCCCCATACATTTTGCCGCCCTAGGCACCAGCTTGTTTAGCTGGTGCCTAGAGCCGCCCCTGGTGGAAGGGGGTTATTCCTTCTCAATAGAAAGACATCAGCACTCCACAAGCCACGCACCATGTGCCCTGGACCCCAGGAACTTGTGACTCCCACACACTCACTCTCAAACCATCTGTCACCAGAAGATGATCCCAGCAGAATGCTGTAAGGGAAATGCCTGTGTGTGTTTGTGGTGTTGCGGGAACAACAACAACAACACCTATAGCTTGACTGATATCTGTGGAAGACATTTTGTTTTCCCAGTTTCAAATGTCATAATTAGTTTTATTTTGAGTATGTGAGAGAATATCAAACTGAAAACAATTGTCTCACTAATCCTACCAAAAACTTAACACAGGAATCACATTCCTTCACAGGAAACCAAAAGAAGGGCAAAGACGGAGCACTTAAGGTTGTCAGCAAGGGCACAAGCATACTTCTGCTCCCTAGAATCTCCTTTTAACTTCTATTAGGGTACGTCTACACTACGGGATTAGTTCGAATTTACAGAATTCGATTTTATGAAACCGATTGTATAAATTCGATTGTACGCGGCCACAGTAAGCGGATTAATTCGGCGGTGCGCGTCCATGTACAAAGACTAGCGTCGAATTCCAGAGCGTTGCACTGTGGGTAGCTATCCCATAGCTATCCCAGAGTTCCCGCAGTCCCCCCCGCCCATTGGAATTCTGGGTCGAGATCCCAATGCCTGATGGGACAAAAAATATTGTCGCGGGCGGTTCTGGGAACATCCTCCCCCTCCCTCCGTGAAAACAACGGCAGACAACCATTTCGCGCCTTTTTTCCTTGTTGAACTGAGCGGACGCCATACCTCGGCAAGGATGGATCCCGCTCAGCTCAAGTTTGCAGTCATGAACATTGTAAACACCACGCGCATTATAGTGCAGTTTATGCTCAACCAGGACCAGAAAAGCCAGGCGAGGAGGAGGCGGCTACGGCAGCGCGGCGACGAGACTGATGCGGACATGGACATGGACACAGAATTGTCTCGCGCCACGGGCCCCGGCGCTTTGGAGATCATGTTGGCAATGGGGCAGCTTCTCGCTGTGGAACGCCGATTCTGGGCCCGGGAAACAAGCACTGACTGGTGGGACCGCATAGTGCTGCAGGTGTGGGACGATTCCCAGTGGCTGCGAAACTTTCGCATGCGTAAGGGCACTTTCCTGGAACTTTGTGACTTGCTTTCCCCTGCCCTGACGCGCCAGAACACCAAGATGAGAGCAGCCCTCACAGTTGAGAAGCGAGTGGCGATAGCCCTGTGGAAGCTTGCAACACCGGACAGCTACCGGTCAGTCGGTAATCAGTTCGGAGTGGGAAAATCTACCGTGGGGGCTGCTGTCATGCAAGTAGCCAAAGCAATCGTTGAGCTGCTGCTAAAAAAGGTAGTGACGCTGGGAGATGTGCAGCTCATTGTGGATGGCTTTGCTGCAATGGGATTCCCTAACTGTGGTGGGGCGATAGATGGAACCCATATCCCGATCTTGGCACCGGAGCACCAGGGCAGCCAGTACATAAACCGCAAGGGGTACTTTTCTATGGTGCTGCAAGCAATGGTGGATCACAAGGGACGTTTCACCAACATCAACGTGGGATGGCCGGGAAGGGTTCATGACGCCCGCGTCTTCAGGAACACTAGTCTGTTTAAACGGCTGCAACAAGGGATTTACTTTCCAGACCGGAAAATTACCATTGGGGATGTTGAGATGCCCATCGTTATCCTTGGGGACCCAGCCTACCCCTTAATGCCGTGGCTCATGAAGCCATACACAGGCAGCCTGGACAGTACTCAGGAGCGGTTCAACTACAGGCTGAGCAAGTGCAGGATGGTGGTAGAGTGTGCCTTTGGACGTTTAAAAGGTCGCTGGCGCTCGTTACTGACTCGCTCGGACCTCAGCCAAACCAACATCCCCATTGCTATTGCAGCTTGCTGTGTGCTCCACAATCTCTGTGAGAGCAAGGGGGAGACCTTTATGGCGGGGTGGGAGGCTGAGGCAAACCGCCTGGCCGCTGATTACGCGCAGCCAGACACCAGGGCGATTAGAAGAGCACACCAGGAAGCGGTGCGCATCAGAGAAGCTCTGAAAACAAGTTTCAGTGCTGCCCAGGCTCCTGTGTGAAAGTTATGTTTGTTTGTCCCTGTTGAAAACCCGCCCACTTGATTCACTCATTCCCTGTAAGCAACCCACCCTTCCCCCTTCCCCCTTCGATCCCAGTTTTATTTAAAAAAAAATAAAGTCAGTGTCGTTTTCAAATTACAAATCAAGAACTTTTTATTAACGGGGGGTAATGAACATAGGGAGAGAAATAACCAGGTAGTCCGGGTGGGGTTTGGGAGGAGGGTAGGAGTGAAGGAACAGGGCAGGAACAACATTCAAAATAATGAGAGCCTTTTGCTCGGGCTCTCTAATGGGGTGGACTGGCAGGTTGCACGGAGCTTCCCCCCCCGCGTTCTTACACGTCGGGGTGAGGAGGCTACGGGACTTGGGGAGGGGGGAGGGCGGTTATAGAGGGGCTGCAGCGGCACCCGGTAATCCGGCAGCTGCCGTTCCTGGAGCTCCACCAGACGCCGGAGCATGTCTGTCTGATCACGCAGCAGCCCCAGCGTTGCATCCCGCCACTTCTCCTCTCGGGCGTCCCTCCTCTCCTCGCGTTCGTCCCTTCTCTCCTCACGTTCATCCCTTTTCTCCTCCCGTTGGTCCCTCATGTCCTCCCGCTGGTCCCTCTTCTCCTCACGGTCACTGGCCTCTTGACGGAATTTCAATACAGTCTCCTTCCAATCGTTAAAATTAGCTCTCTCATCCCGGGTCGACTGCATTATTTCCGAGAACATATCGTCTCGGGTGCGCCTCTTTCGCCTCCTTATCTGGGAGAGCCTTCGTGCTGGGGGCGGGAGGATGGAAGAATTTGCAGCTGCAGTAGGAGGGAAAAAAAGGAGAGAAGTATGTAAAAAGATACATTTTATAGAACAATGCTTATACTCTTTCACGGTGAACACTTTTCACATTACATAGCAATGTACAAGGTCGCTTTTTGCATCTTATATTGAGTGCCCGCGGCTTTGGTGTTAGAGATCACAGCAGACGCAGGGCCGGGCAACAGATTTCGGCTTGTATGCAGCCATGGTAAGCCATTGTCCTGCTGCTTCTGCATTAAATCAGCGCCCTCCTTTCCCATAGCAAGCAAAGCCCTTTACGTGCTGCGGTTTCCCTGTTACCGTGCAGCATCAGATAACATAACAACCACCCCCCACCCACCCATTCAATTCTGTGGGATGACCCCCTCCCCCCACCACGTGGCTGGTACCATGGAAGATCCATGCAGATCGCAAACTAGCCCCCCCATCCACTTCTGTGGGATGATCGCGTTACCCCTCCCCCCACCACGTGGCTGGTATCAGGGAAGACCCCTGCTAGCCAAACGCGAAAAACTCAGCGACATTATCCACCCCCTCCCCCCCGCCCGCTTGGCTAACTGCAGGGAAAGATTTCTTTTCAGCTACAGGCAAACAGCCCAGTAGGAACGGGGCCACCTCTGTCCCCCTAATTACATTCCCATATCTCAAACAGGTTACCCTGAACGATATCACTCTCCTGAGGATAACACAGCAAGATAAAGAGCGGATGTTGCTTGAATGCCAGCAAACACCGGGACCATACGCTGCCAAGCTTTGTCAAGCAATGATACCGGATTACTTGCTGCTAGCATGGCGCGGTCAAGTGTCCTACCATGGAGGACGGAATAAGGCTGCCCTGCCCAGAAACCTTCTGGAAAAGCTTTTGGAGTACCTCCAGGAGAGTTTCATGGAGATGTCCCTGGAGGATTTCAACTCCATCCCCAGACACGTTAACAGACTTTTCCAGTAGCTGTACTGGCCGCGAATGCATCCCAAGTCCCCAGGGCAAATTAATCATTAAACAAATACTTGTTTTAAACCATGTTTGATATATTTGAAAAGGTACACTCACCAGAGGTCCCTTCCAGGGGGTCTGCGATGCCGCCTTGGGAGGGTTCGGAGGGCACTTCGGTCAGGGTCAGAAACAGCTCCTGGCTGTCGGGGAGAATGGAGTGCTGTGTGCTCTCCACAAGTTCGTCCTCCTCCTCCTCCTCCTCTTCCCCGTCCGCAGATTCGTCATGCAACGATGACATTAACCCCTCCTCGGAGTCCACGCTCAGGGGTGGGGTAGTGGTGGCGGCCCCTCCGAGAATTGCATGCAGCTCATCGTAAAAGCGGCATGTCTGCGGCTCTGCCCCGGACCGTCCGTTGGCCTCCTTCGTCTTCTGATAGGCCTGTCGGAGCTCCTTCACCTTTATACGGCACTGAATGGAGTCCCGATTGTGGCCTCTCTCCATCATCCCCTTGGAGATCTTGTCAAAGATCTTTGCATTCCGTCTCTTGGAACGCAGTTCTGCGAGCACTGAATCCTCTCCCCATATGGCGATCAGATCCAGTATCTCGCGTGTGGTCCATGCTGGTGCTCGTTTGCGGTTGTCGGCCTGCATCGCTACCTGTGCTGCTCAGCTCTGTGTGGTCACCTGTGCTCACCAGGCTGGGCAGACAGGAAATGAAATTCAAAAGTTCGCGGGGCTTTTCCTGTCCAACTGCCCAGAGCATCCGAGTTTCGATTGCTGTCCAGAGCGGTCACAATGGTGCACTGTGGGATACCTCCCGGAGGCCAATACCTTCGAATTCCGTCCACACTAACCCTAATTCGAACCAGCAATGTCAATTTCAGCGCTACTCCCCTCGTCGGAGAGGAGTACAGAAACCGATTTTAAGAGCACTTTAAATCGAATTAAATGGCCTAGTTGTGTGGACGGGTACAAGGTTAATTCGCTATAACGCTGCTAAATTCGAACTAAAATCGTAGTGTAGACCAGGCCTTAGTGTGTGAAAGGGCCATGAGAGTTTGTTTGCAAGGGTCTTCTGCTGGGATTCACTAAGCAATTTTTGCATCATGCCCATAACTTCTGTTTGAGCTAAAAATATGCACAATCTTGATTTAAAGACTTCCAGGAGAATCTATCACATCCCCACATAAGTTTTTCCAAAGGTTAATTACTGTCACTGTTTGAAAAATTGAGACTTATTTCTAGTGTGTATTTGTCAAGCTTCAGTTGTGAAACACCGGATGTTGTCTGCCTTTTTCTGCTATATCAAAGAGCCATCTACTGCCAGAAATCTCTTTCCCAGGTAGTCACTTGTAGATCATGATCAAGTTACCTCTTAATTCTATCTTGGATGACCTAAATAGATTGAGTTTCTTAAGTTTCTCACTATAAAGAAATAATTTCCAGAGCTTGAATCATTCCTGCATCTCTTTTCTAAACCCTTTACAATTTTTCAACGTTGTTTTTGAAGTGCTGACACAAATGTTCTGGTAATGGTCTCACTAGTGCTTTATACAGAGGTAATACCATCTCCCTACTTCTACTTGATAGTCTCCTGCTTATGCATCACAGAATGACATTTGCCTCCTTAGGTGTGTCATTGCACTCATGGTATCTGCTATTATTCTCAAGTCCTTTTCTGCATTCCAGGATACAGTCTCACATCTTGTAAGTGTGACCTAAATTCTTTGTTCCTAGATGTATGATCTAACACAGGGGTTGGCAACTTTCAGCACATGGCCCATCAGGGTAATCTGCTAGTGGGCCACGAGACATTCTGTTTACATTGACTGTCCACAGACATGGCCCCCCTCAGCTCCCAGTGGCCACGGTTTGCCATTCCCGGCCAATGGGAGCTGTGGGAAGAGGCAGCCAGCATGTCCCTGCGGCCCGCAGCTTCCTGCAGCTCGCATTGGCCACAAACGGTGAACTGCAGCCACTGGGAGCTGCGGGTGTGTGTGTGTGTGTGTGTGTGCCTGCGGACGGGCAATGTAAACAAAATATCTTGCGGCCCATCAGTGGATTACTCTCATGGGCCGCATTCCAAAGGTTGCCAACTCCTGATCTAACATTTGGCTGTATTAAAACACATTAAAAACTACAAAGTGTAAAATTTTAGGTGGTCAATAAGTATTTGCCAATAAACAGTTTCTAAATATTTTGAAGAATATTTGTTAAATGATTCTGAAATTACATTATTTCTGGATCTCAATCCCAAATTAACACTTGCTTCATGCTTGAGGATGTATGTCAGACCAAAGTGATATTATATTCTTGGGATTCTTCTGTCTTGAATGGTTAACCATATTAGCACCCAGTGTAACCCCCAAATTTGACATTCCTGCATGTACCCCAGAGTTTGACAGTACCTTAGTCAGCCATTTTGTATGTTTAACCACTGCCAGCTGAAACCCAAACATCACATAGCTAGGGATAATCTTAGTCCCTGAAAGGCATGGCCATGCAGCTGTTTGTTTGCAACTCTGCTATCAGAATGGAAAATTGGGACAGGGAGTTAAGGTTCCATGAAAATAGAAAGAAAGTTTGGACAGCTGACCTTGGTCTTAGGTGCCTTTTATATGCAAGTTTTATTGTGGTCATGATTAGAAATGCTTTGTTGAAAAGGAGAATAATGAATTGTTATTGGCTATCGCTAGGTAAATTAGTCTATTAGGGGCTATTGTGAGTTATGTGATTTGTGTAGAGAAAAGTTATTTAAAAAAATAGTTACAAAGTGTGCTTTGGAGCAGTTTGAGGAAGCATTCTTTGGGCAAGGATCTGACACCTACGTTCCCAGCAGCTAGACCGAAGGAAGGACCCAATGGAAGCTTGGGTGCTGATTCCTTGAAATCATCTTAACTTTGGTAAATATAAAGGTTAAAGATGCTCTGAACTTACTGCTGTAGCATATGTGTGTGTGTTTCTGCTTGAGACCTAATAAAAAGTAGTTTTAGGTAAAAGCAGTGTGGTTTGTATTAATCACATATCAGACAGAGGAACTGTGTCCCCATTGATTTATTTCTGACACTGCCCACAGAGAAACAGTTAATTTACCACTGCTTTGGGTTCTGAAAATCCTGGGTAACACCAGAAGGAAAGTATTTTTAATTTCAATACTTCCAATTTCTATTAGTGATTTAGGTCATTACTGCCTTTCATCCTATCTCTTATTAATATTAAGCAGCGTTAGTTAAGTCATGCCAGGTTGGCTTTTGTTTTTGTTTGCCAGAAGCTGCAGATTTTAAATTCTGAAAGTAATTATTGTCATACAGGTACTCACTCGCTTGAAAATATATGTACAAATTGCCAGATTACAACATTTTTCCTTTTAGCTGTCTGTGCAAAGATGAAAGTCAAGGTAAAAAACCCAAATCTTTTAGGTAGGGGACAGGGAATCTTTTTAGACATTGAATACATAAAATTCAAGATGTGCAATGATCAGCTTCTAAATGGAGGTGGGAATAAATTTGCTGTAGCTGTACTTTTGCCTTAAATAGCTTTCAGCACTTGTAAAGTGAAATGTTGACTATGCTGTACATTTGATATTGAGAGCATTCTAAAACTGATTAAGGTTAGTCATCATTTTTCTGTTCGGTATATCACCGATTTTCAGTTCAGTTTTTTTAACCATTTGCAATGTTCAGCAATTCAAAGAGTTATAGCAATGATTGGAAAAGGTAATATCCCCACCATTATATACACATGAAAAAGATTTTTTGCCACTCCTCTAAGTAAAGAATTACTTCGTGAACAATTGTTATATTATTTAAGTAACAAAATTAAATGCTTTAAATATTTCATTACTCAATTGACGCTTGATAGATAAGAGAATAATAATTACTTGTTTTAAATATGGCAAAAAACCCAAACACTTCACACTTAAATGGGTTCTCTTATTTCCCTTTATATCCTCTTATTTCCATTTGTATCCTTTTATCTTCCATGGACAGGGAAAACTTCCTCTTATATTCATGTGCCAAATATCTTTCCTTTTCATCCTTAAAAAACAATTCTTCTGTAAAGTCTTTCAACAATGATCTCTGTAAGTTTTAACACTCTCTCAAATTTGTACTTGCACCTCAGCTATTGGCACATAGATATAATTTAATGAGCACCCTAAAAGGCAAAGAGCAGAATTCTGGCCCCTTTAAAGGCAAAACTCCAATTGACTTCAGTGGGGCCAGGATTTCACCCAGAAAGATTAGATAGATCTGATATTTTAATATACATGTGCCCAAATATGTTTTGTTGGAGTTCATGGGAGTTTTGCAACTGAGTTCCACAAGAGAAGGCCTTATATGTCTGAACTGCTTTGTCTGGTCAAGTCTACATTGTAAACTCCTGGGGCAGGGATTATGTTTCTTTATTTGCTTATCTAGTGCTGATCATACTATTAGTATTTAATAAATAATCATAACAATATCAGTTCCAGTATTTTTTCTTGGCCACTACTAAGTTCAATGTTATTATTCATACATTATTTACAAAAGCAAGTTTCTTTCTTCTCAGAAATAGAGATGGGCCTGAAATAAACCCGTGGATCTTAACAGGCAACATCTTCATATCTGAAGATATGGAAATTCATATCTGCACCAAGATCTCCAACTTTGGATGCATCTCTGCTCCAAGGAGTAAAGGTCCATTTCTTTTAATAGCTTATGTACAAAATTCACTGATATTACTCTGCCCAATGAGTCATCTTCATGACAAAAATAAAACAAATTTGTTTGAAGGCAATATAGTATAATTAACAGACCCAAGGATTGCTAGATAGTTAGTCTCATTGAATAATTGGACTTCTTTTACAGAAGCAGTTCAGTCAGTAAATTATATATGAAGATTTTTCTGGCAATAGCCTGGGGTTAAGATCTTTTAAAATTCTCAATTAGTGATGAAATTGGTTTATAACTATTAAACGCGATAAAAGTTATTTGCCTGCACTGGCTGTAAAATTACTACTTTCACTGGATGACATTGTGCCATGTTCAAAATAATGAGAAAAATCTCTTCAGCAATAGAGAATGTATTACAGGGCAACAATAACTTGCAAAATTCAAATGTATAGTCATTATAAAATGGTCACATGTTTGTTATCATATTATATCAATTATACTAAGGCTGTCAGCCTATTTTCAGCAAATAGGATAGAGCTTCTGCTAAGAACCCAAACATATTCAGCACATTAGAAGAATCATAAATACAGTGCAGCTGTTTAGAAGGGAAGCCATCCTACAGATTGGATAGCATGAAATGTGTGAGTTATTCCAACTGAGATCATTTGCAAATACTCTTGAGATTTTTTAAAGTACGAATGCACAGTAAATGTCCTGTTCTTTAGATGAGATTTTTTGTTTGTTTGTTTGTTTAAATACATACCAAACAGAAATGACCGGGATGGATGATACTCACTAACTAATGATACATGTGGGTACTTATAACATTCCAATCCTGCTTCTCAGCCTCCTTGTTTTGGGAGGTATTGTGTTGTTGTTTAATAGCTTCTCCAGATTCCTAATAAACCACTAGCTTCATGAAAGTTTTCTTCTGAAACCACAGCAGACAATAAATCAGTGACATGCTATGTGAGGTATCTGTGATCAATGGGAATATAATCTGATCAATGACGGTGTGAAATCAAAAAGCTTGCTATCTGTAACATTTTATTGGACTAAATAATAGCCTCATTTTCTAACCCCAAAGGTGGCCATATTTGTATGAAAACCCCCTAAATAATCTATTACATGTAAAAACAAATATCATTTTATTGTTTTATCCCTGAATTATTTAATATATGTTTCACAGAGAGAATGGAGTTGATAAAGGAATTTACTTCTGGAAAGCTCAAATTCAAATTTATTTTTGGATTCTTCAATAAAATAAACTTTGGTTCTCTGAGTTATGTTCCTGGTAAATGAGAAACAATTGAAGTTGCAATGAACCATCTACAAATATATTATCTATGGAGAACATTTTTTTTAAAGTTTCAGGTATTCTATGTACTGTATCTAACAGTTTGCTATAGCACCTATCGCTGTTGTACCTAAGTTTTGTTTATTGTGTGAGCTGGAGAATTTTCAGACATGTACCTTGCATTATATGACTTGAGTGTTCTTTTGTCTTTATTTATAGGTTTAATGAGATTTAAAACAAAAATGTCTGTCAAAACCAAGGTCACAGTGTCTGTCTTGTGGTCGTTATTCATACCAACCTCCCACTGATATAAATAGTTTCAGTCTTTGGGCCATGATGTCCTTTTAACCACCATCTGCTCCTATATAACAAAGGTAAAGTGCATTCACATGGCCCACCAAACATTAGCCCCCAATAATCTGGAGGGGAGATGGTGAGGCCCTGTGGAGGAGGGCATGGAATCAGGGGCGGCTTCAGGCACCAGAGCAGGGGTGGCATTCAGGTAGCCTTCGGCGGCATGCCTGTGGGAGGCCCGCCGGTCCCGCGGCTTTGGCGGTAATTCGGCGGCAGTTACGCCGAAGGCGCGGGACTGGCAGATCACCCGCAGAAACGCCGCCGAATCCGCATGACCGCCTGACTGCCGTGCTTGGGGCAGCAAAAAACATACTACTGTTACATTGACAGCCTTGCTGAGTGATTTCCCCACACTGGATGAAGGAAACACTATGTTGCCACAGAAACATAAGAGGCCATAAAGCTCTGGTCAGCTCCAAGCCATGGAGCATGATTAGGATCTTTCTCATAGTAAACAATAATTGAGAAAACAAAATTCAGCCATTTTCAATATGTTATCTGCATAACCCATAGTTTATGACCTTGATGGGAAGAGGGGAAAAACATCTAGAAACCACAAACGGCATTATTATTTAATTTAATAATTTATTATCCATATTCTCTGTTGGCCAAATTTCTGCTCAGCACAGCAGAGAGACCTGTCAGGAAAATGATTATTGCTTCCATATTCACAGGATCGATTTGTGCCATTTTGATCCCCAGTTTATGTTAGAGCAGCCCGGGGTCCCTATTAGATCACAAACCAGCTGAGCATAGCAAGCATGCAGTGCAATCTGGCCACACCCTCAGCACACCCCCTATGCCATTGCTGAATGGGAAAGGAAGTTGGCACAGAGGCCCATTATGCTGACTCTATACCAACTGAGAGCTACCTCACCAGCTACCAGGGGAATTCTCAGCTGGGCAGATCCAGTTGCATTCTGGCTTCTTTGTATCTGGTGCAAAATGGCCAGAACTTAAACAAAATCCTGGACCTGTATGTAACTTTTCAATAAAACATTTGCATTGTCAAAATTTCTATTCACAGGGCTACTATGTAAAATTCATCTCAAGCAGATCACAGAAAATCGGCAACATTGAAGAAAACAACAAGAACCTAAATAAAATAGTTAACAATAAATATCTATTACAATTGTGGATGTCTGAAATTTTTAATAATTAATGCTCATGACAGATATTCTCCAATTTCTTTTTAATCTACCTGTTCCTTGTAAGATATTTTCATAGCCCAAAACCTCTTGGTTTCCTAGGCAAAGAATCTTTGCCTATCTAAGTTTGAAATTAAATTATTGGAATTTCTGTACCAATTCAGAAAAAAAGTCTACCTTTAACATATAAAGCTTTAGTCTACAAAGTTTGATTATATGAAACTGCTTTGGTTGCACATAAGGAAAAAAAAGGTGTATAAAAATGAACCATTGTAATGTATTCCAAGTCATTTGGATTTTCTACTAATACTACTGTAACCTTTTCCCATAAATACAGCTGTATTCGTCATTTTCTGGTTTTGTCTTATTATTTTTCACTTACCACTTATATTATTTATTTAGATTTATACATTAAAGCAAAAATCAGCCCATCTGATGTTCTGGGTACCTTTGACAAATGTTTAAAAATATAGCCTTTAAAAAAGTCAACAAATCTAACATCCTTATAGCCAGAATGAACCAACCGTAAACTGATAAATCGAAAACTAAATTAATAATACACTCTACCAGTAGATTTCAACCTTCTTCACATTCTTCCTATCTCAAAACCCCATGCTTTGCAGCATGTAGGCTGTTTCAGATGAAGTTGGGGAAGAGATTTCCTAAGTGAGTACCACTAATGGATAGCATCATACCAGCAGCCAAGGGGAATACAACTCTAGCACCTCTGTCAGTTGCAACTGCATCAGTATCAAAGGAGAAGAGAGGCAACTGTGTCAGTAAGGCAGGTCCCAACTTACTTAGAACTTTTTAGGTCGAAGCCAGTACAGGTCTGTCGCATCTTAGGCGCATTTAACATGTGTGATTTCAGCTTTATGCGGTCGGCAAAAACAAGAAAAAAACAAACAAAAAAAGAGAAAAATAACAATTTAAATACTGTTTCTGTAGTGCGGGCGATTCTGCCTGCCATTACACTCAATGTAATTTTGACTATACGCGATTTTCGCTTTACGCGCTGACCGCGGAATGTAACCCCAGCGTAAGATGAGACACACCTGTATCTTAAACTCCATTCAGAAATGAAGAGGCAGGCAGCGCAGATAATAGCACGGTGGTGCTATGTGCTCAATATGAGAGAAACTATAGCAAATGGACCTGTGAATTCTGTACCAGCTTCCAATACCTCATTACATGTAGCTTCATCAGAGTACATTACAGTAGTGTAATTTCAAGGTGGCAAAGGCATGGATCAAGTTAGCAAGGGCTGCACCTGAAAAAAAATGTCACAATCATCCGGCCAAATAATGGAGAAGTCTGTCACAGTCACTGCTGCTACTTGAACAGTTAGGGGTTTAATCAGACCCACTAGACTGCACACATGTACACACACACCATATATTAGAGACACACCCACAAGCATATTTTTTCTCTTTCCTGTTGTCATGGTTATAGGGCTAACTCTACCATGACTCCCTTTCTGGTCTCTGAGCCCACCCCCTCAGGAATCAGGCCTTGTGCCTTTATGTATCCCAGGGTGAAATTCTCCAATTCTCCAACATTTAGACGAGGCCCTGGACAACAGTACTCCATGTTTCAACTGTGCTTTCCCAGCAGGTCTGACTAAGTTTGGGTACCTTGCGGGTCTTCCCTTTGCACATCTGTGACCAGTAGTGAATACAGTGACAAAACACCTTGCCTAAACCAAAGTATTTTTTATTCTAAAGTAGGAACAAAGTATGTAGAGAAAAATGATTTTAAAACAACAATCTATATGCTACACCTGGGGGAATTCTGCACCACTGCGCAAATGCAGAATTAATATCCCCTGCAGATTTCCCCTCCTTCCCTGTGGAATAATTTATTCTGATGGATAGAAGAAGGGAAGCCAGGAGAGGGGTCATGCTGCAATTACACCTTTCACCCACCAGCAACTCATGTGGCACCAGAATAGTGAGCAGCTGGCTCACAGGCCGTAGCAGCCAGCCACGAAGATGGAGGAGGCAGAGGTTTCCTTCTTCACAGTGTCCTGCACATGGGGCCAAGTAAGAAGGCACAGGATATGGGGGGACAGACAGAATGGGGCACATGGGACTACTGGGCAGTCACACAGACTAGGATTCAGAAGGGCTAGTGTGGGGACAGACAGGAGCTAGTGGGGTGACAACATTAAGCCAGGGACTGAATGGGAGTGAAGGTGAAGGGACACATGGAGACAAGGGCAGCTATGCGTGGTTGAGTGAGGGTGCAGAGACACAGAGGAGTGGGGGTGCAGGGCCGCATGGGGACAAGTGCAGATATGCCTGGCTGAATGGGGAGTGGGAGTGCAGGGACACACAGGGATAGCAGCAGATGTGCTTGACTGAATGGGAGAGGCTAGGGGTCAGCCAGGGTCTGTATGGGGGAGGCTCCCCAAATCCCTAACTATACTTCCCCCCCTCAAAAACAAACAGTTCCATACTTGTCCCACCCACATCCAACAACCCTCCAGGTTCACTCCCAGGCTCCTTCCCAGCAATTACTTCCCTCTCCCTCAGCTCCTCTGTTTCCCTGACTGCCCCAAGCATTTGCACTGCTTCTGAGGGGTGCAGGGAATATGTTTCTGTATTGTAGTTTAAATGAATTATTACTCAAAGTTCTGTATTAATATTCCTAGTAAGGAATCTAATTGTCAAAAAACATTTTCCGAATCTTTTTTTGTTGTCCGTATTGTTAAAGACATACTTGCTGACAGGTATTTTGAAATAAATTAACAAAATTATTGAAACGGGCCTGATTATATTGTGTTATTTTGACAAATAAAATCAACAGATTTTTAAAATATTGTGTGCAGAATTTTAATGTTTTGGCGAAGATTTTTATTTTTTTTGGAACAAAATTCCCCCATGTATACTATGCCTATCTTACCTAAAGTCTTGCCATCCTATAATAGTAAGCTAGGTATGTCTGAATTCTTCAGACACTCTCTGACAGGTGCTGTATCTCAGTCTGGTCCCCCCAGATAACCCCTTCCTCTCCTGAGGGAGTGTGCCTTTTCAAACCTGTCAATGTTTTTTTTGATCTCTTGTGTTCCCAAACCTTTTCATGTTCCAGCGTTTTTGCTTAAGAAGTCTCACATGTTTGCTAAGAAGTGGTTTATCTTCAACCATTATTTACTTTCTTGCTTGTTTTTTCCCCAACTGTCCTATTAAACTAAACATACATTCATACAGTAAAAACCCCAATCACCAAGACAACATACAATATTCATAAGTTATTATAAAGCAGCTCCGAATCTGTCACACTGCATTTCAAGTTTTCCTATAATAATTTAATAAAGCTTCCAGTTTTCAATGACCTCAAAGCAGAACCCTCAATTCTGTCTTCCAGTCTTTCATCCAGAGACTTTATGTTAGAAAGAATTGTCCTAGCACAGAAGTAGAAACCCTTGAAAAACTCAAAGCTGAGCTGCACCTGACAAACCAAACCATGACTTACAACTTCCTTTCCATACCTAAATTAATTTTCATTGGGCCTCTGTTACTGGGATTTCTCCAGAAACTTCTTCAACTTCATTACCAGCACACAAGAAGTCAAAGAGAAATCAAAGCTAGGAGGTGAAATGCAAGAGGTAAACCTTATAAATAAAATACCACATGATTCTACTGTAAAGAATACGTGTGAATTATCTATCTAATCTATGGCAATTGTATAAAGCCCAACACTTTTAGTATACAATGCCATCATCCCGCAAACTCTTATGCACATGGTTAACTTTAAGCATGCGAATAGTCCCACTGAAGATGGATAGAAATATCAAACTATATCTCTAAGAACTTATATTACTTAACACATCACAAGTATGAATGAATTTCTCATCACTAGATTCTTGTGCGTAGGGGAGTAGTTTCATTCCCATTTTACAGAAGGAGAACTGATGCCCACAGTGATCCACACAAAGGTCTTTGGCAGAGTTATGATTTGAACTCAAATCTCCTGAGTTCCAAGTCATGGCCTTAACCGTGATACCAACTTTCCTCCCCTTCCCATTATGTCCTTCTTAAGGAAATATATCCTTACTGATAACGAACCAGACCTCAATTTTAAATGTAATCTAGAAAAACAACACTTCCAGTCACACATTGCTCTCAATATATGCTTGAGTAATAACTCAGATGGAAAAGTGTACCCCACAACGCCATCTACACCACATTCTGCAGTGCCTACTGTAGGTGACCCACAGAGGTTCCCCATCAACATCTTGGGTGCACCCCCAGTTAGCTTATATGCTCTGACTTGATCAAAACACAAGTTAGCAGCACAAGATAGCACAAGATCAACCATTTCTTCCTCTCACAGTTCTTTCACTTCAATGAGTGTACTTTGTAGCAGTATTTTCTAATGTTATTTTGCATCTGTGGACATCTGCCTTTGTTGACCTGCCCTTTGCATATAATCCCTTCTTTGTTTAAATTAATTATTGCCCATGAGCAGCTCTGCATATTTAACAAAATTGTGCATTGCCTATCTGAATAGAAATTAATCACAGGATAGATACCCCCCTCACCCTTCGTGTGAGAAGAGAGTAATTCCACAGCATTACAGGAAAGATGCCATCTGCCTTCATGTGCATCCCGCCCCCTCCTCCCTAAAAAAAGACAACATATCTAAGGTAATCAGTCATACTGAGAACATTAAATTCAGTGGCTTGCCCTGGACAAAGTTATTTTTTATTCCACAGTATAGAGCAGGCTGCTCATTTACTATGGCAACTGGGAGTATGTCTCTGCAGGACTAAAGCCAGCTGGCTACTGCAATAGCTTAATAGACCTCACTATAAATAGTAGGCATATAAAGACATATTTGAAGAATATTTGCGAATCTGATTTCCACATAAAACCCCCTCAAAATATAAATAAACCATTTCCCCTCCATTGTAGAAATTTGAACAATTTTTTTCACATGGATTAAACAAAATTCCCAAACTTTTGAAGTTTTGATCTTTAAGTTCCATGTGTATCTCATTGTGCTCTCTTTGGTTCTTGATTAAACAGACATGGAAATGTATGTTTTCCATAAATATTTGATAATATTTTGTCATCTAAGATGGCCGCCAGGGTGTGTGTGATGCACACTGACCAGTAAGTTACAATATTAAATGTCAAAAAGAGAAGGTTATATATTTAAACTCAAACAAATCATGAAATGCAGAGCTGTAACTAGGATGCGGCAAGCGAGGCAACCACACAAGGTGCAGAGCTGACAGGGGAACAAAAATGTGCATCCCATCCCTGGCAGCGCAGGATCAGGCCCAGCAGTGTCAGCCCTCCCCCCCTTCCCTCACAGGATTGGGGGAAGGAGGTGAGGTGGGTGGAAGAGCCAGTGGGGCGGGAAGGGGGATAAGATAGGGCAGGGGAGGGGGAGGGGAGTGTGGGGGGAGGTATATAGGGGCAAGGGACAGTGGGGAAGAGGGATGAGATGGGGAAGAAACGGGGAGGGGGAGGGGGGAGTGGGGGGAGGGATATAGGGGCAGGGGACAGTGGGGAAGAGAGATGAGATGGGGAAGAAATGGGGATGGGGAATGGCGGGAGGAGTGGGAAACCCACATGCAGTGTCCCCTCAGCAGCAGCAGCAGCTGGCAGACCACCTCCAGTGGGTGCCCCTGCTCAGCACTGGCAGTTCATCTCCAGTGGGTACCCCTGCTGCAAGTACCCCCTCCAGTGCCCTCCAAATACCCTCTCTAGTACCCCCCCAAATATCTCCTCCAGCTCCTTCTCCCCCTCACCCCGGTACTGTCCTTTATTTGGGAACTTGAAATATGGTAACCCTAAGGGTCACTCTGTTTTCACAGCTTTGGTTTCTGGACCTGGAACCCTACCGGCAGCCAGCTGTCCCCAGTGCCTGGGCTGGGCACTGGGCTCCCATGGCCGAGCTCAGCACTCGGGCAGTGTGACCCCAAACCTGGAAACCATGGGGCTGGGGCAGGGCAGCCAAGTGAAGCAAGGGGCGGTACAGCTCTGCACACAGGGAGTGTGGAGACAGTGACCTGGCTGCACTGGCAACTCCCCAGGCGGCAACTGGGGTGTGAGCGGGCTGCTGAGGGAAAGGTGCCAAAGGGGAACACCTACGAGAGCCTCTCATGGCAGTCAGGCTCTTTGGGCAGGGGGCGGCTCCAGGGGGTGTCACCGGCTAGCCAGTGCCAGGCTCTTTGGGGCAGAGGCAAGAGTGTCAGGGTGCATATTGGTGCTGTGCTACCTGCTCTTCCTGGGGAGCACCCAGCTGTGCAGAGGAGGCCTGGCTCAGGGAGCAGGGCAGGGAGGGCTGACTGCCGGGCAGCCAACCAGAGCCCCAGCACAGAGAGCCAAGGGCCCAAGTGAGCTGGGCAGCTCCCACCAGCTTCTGATCTGCCTGCTCCTGGCAGGAGGTGACAGTTTTCAAACTGTGGGGTGCATCCCCCAGGGAGGTGCACCCCACAGTTTGAAAACCTCTGTTCAAAATGGGAGGGAGAAATTGGGGGACATTACCTCTAGGGGGCACAAATATGATTGCTTGCCCTGGGTGCTTAAATGCTTAGTTATGGTTCTGATGAAATGCAAAAGTTTCCGATACTCATACTAATATTAACTCACCACACCACACATAACATTGGGGGCTACTTACCAATCCATTCCTCGAGTTTATTTGTTGATAAAGGGCTGCCCATGTGGATCAGCCTGCAGGATCAGGATCTAAAGCAGGTTCTGCTATAATGAAACAATTTTCAGACATGAAAATGCAGTTTATTTTTATAGATTTGAGTTTGACTTATGTCTACATGGTTGGCTAGCAACTTGAGCACTGACTAAAATGATCCATTTGCACATCTACAAATGAAGTAGCTCTCTTCATGTCCATCTCTACCTTATTTGCAAACAATTGAATACATCACTAATATCTTTCCTATTTAAATCACGATCAATATTACTTTTATTTTCTGACAAAAACCTGGAGCTTCAGCATTTAGCTGGATTATGTGTCACAATTTTCAGTGCTTTTAACAAAATGATTATTTTACATAACTTTTATAGGAAAACTGCATCTCCTTGCAGCACACTGAATTGTGGCGATTCATAATAATTTCTGAGTTGCTGTGTGAGATTTTGAAATGCATCTCACAATAAAATTTGCAATTATTCAGTCATGTCTGTGCTCTCCACTCTATTATCACAGGGGGAAACTGACATCGATCCATACAGCATCATTTCCAGCTACAATTAAATTATGAACTGCCTCATCTCTCTCAGTCTGCTAAAACTCAAATGTGGGACACAGTATGGGATAAAGACAAATAAAAAAGGACAACAGAATGTGAAGGCTTTGGTTACCATGTGATCAATAGTTGTAACATGAATAACATTGGGACAGATTCACTAGTTTGCTCTGGCTATTTTATGCTTTACAGACAGCTCAAAGCATTCATACCCTCAATTTAGATCAAGTTAAATAGAGTTTGTTACAGAGAATCACTTGCTTAGTGTAAGACAGCTGGAATATACTAGTCAAACTAGGCCCTTGTCTGTAATCTTGACTTTGCAATAATAAAGGTAAAATACCATGTCATTTTGATGTAGCTATAAATGTAGTTTTATTTTAATGGGCACCTTTTGTAAAGAGATACAATTAAGAAGCAATTTGTAGGATTTGAATTCAGTCTATGGACAGTTTTGCAAAGACGTGTTAATGTATTATTTGTATTGTCCTAAGTAGTCATGATAAATACATATACATCAAATTGGAAAGCATGTAACAAGCATGGAAAGGTTACAACAATGAAAGAGTTAATTTCCACTTTTCAGAAGCTGCTAGAAGTAAAGCAATATTTTCAGGATATGATTAGTCAAGCAACTTTTGTTCTGGTGATGTAATGTTTTTAATTTGCATTTCACTGGCTGAGTTACTTGATCTTTTGGTGGTAAGTTTGATAGAGGAAGCTGTGGGGAATCCCAGAACTTTCTTTCCAAGTGTGCAGTTCAGTTGAGATCTTTGAAAACTAATTTAATATTTTTCTAGCATGCATCTGAACTGTTAATTATAATTGCCTCAAACTCAGAAACAATCATTTTGAAATCTAGATCCCTTCTAGCCTCTGAAGATTTTTTCCATTTAGGTGTTTCAAATAACTCCTAAAATAAATAAATAAAATATTGGGAGATATATAATCTTCAGAAGTAAATCCATTAGGACAAGGGGTTGCTATTGACATGGGACTAGTGTAAAGCTCTGCAACTATGAAGGAAAAGCCCATAGCGAAGCTTCCCACCACTCCCGTATAAATTTGCTATTTGCTACATTTGAAACAAATGGAGTTTTGCAGGTTTCCATTGAGGATGGGGACTGAGAGGTCAGATATGAGTGATCAATTTGTGAAAAGTGTTTGCCCATGGGTGATAGGGTGTTTTTGTCTTTTATCATTTTTCTGTGTGAGTTGATTTGAGGGTATAATGATAATAAATATTATTTATTATAACATATTTGTAGCCTTGACAATCTGGGTTCCATAGCTCTATATTCTGGACAAATATGCAGTGAAAAATCCCTGCCCCAGAGAGCATGAAAATCAAACTGGTTAGAAGATTCCACAACCTTTGTAGCACATTTTCTCCCTCTTCTCTCTAATCACAGGTAGTTTTCAGATCACAAGACAAAGGATCATAAAAGGAAGTTGTCTCAAAGGAATGGAGCTAACAGATTTAGACCAATTTGGGAATTTGTCCCAGTTTAAATTATTCCCCAGTATTACCCAGTTAATTAATTTTCAATCTGCCATGTAAAAATCCACCTCTGCATCTGGATACTTCTACAGCCTGATCATCACAGAAAAAAATCCAACCCAGCACAACAGGTGGGGGAACTTGAGAGGGCCAGCAGTGAAGGGGGACAGTCCCAGGAGCAAGGGGAGGTGACTCCCACAGAGGGAAACAAGGTAGTTCTTCTCCCACCCCCAGGAGTCTCTGGGACCCATTGGCCAGCTGGGGGAGATGGATGGCGATTAGCAAGCATTCCCCAGCTCCCAGGATTTAACCTGGAATGAGGGCTATTTGGAACCTCTTTTGGCTCCATTCCAGCAGCCCCAGCCTACCCACCTGAACAAGGAATGGGAGCCTGGAATGGACTGACAGATGCTGTGGGTCTAGCCAATCGCTTGCTGAAGGGTTAGGAAGGAATTTTTTTGACCATGGGCCAATTGGCAGAGGAGCAGGGAATTTTTTGGATTCCTTGCAGCACCTTCAAGACACAGTGGTTTAAGTAGGAATGCACTTAGTACCTACCTATTGTACTTGGGTTGAGTTGATAATTCATCACCACTTGTGGTTGATTTCCCATAGAATAAGAGACCTCAGGAGTTCCTCTAATCCAACCCCCTGCTCAAAGAAGGACCAAGTGATTAAAAGGATACAATGGATAGTTCCCAGAGGATCTGGTGATGGGACTTGGGCTCATAGGATAGGGTGAGACCTTGTGGGCTCTGTGGGCCAAGGTCCCCACCCTGCTGCACTCTCTGTCCCCCCTCATGAGAGGGGAAGGTGCTAGGACTCAGAGAGCTGAGTCCTAGGAGTAGGCTGAGGTGAGCCTACTCTGATTTATGGGTTATATGGTAAGGAGCCCTGTAACTCCTCCACTGTAACAAATTAAATGTCTGGTATAGGAGAGTATGGGTGATGGGCAGGTAGCACCCCTCCTCTGTGCTAAAGTTTAATACAAATTGCTGCTGCTGTTTAATTTCATGAATGTGTCTGTCCTCATCTCGCCACTGTGTCCATATCAATGTGACTGTGTTGGTCTGCCTCTGACCCTCAGAAGCTGTGAAATGCATAACAAGGCATTTTATAACCTCTAAAGATGGAGACTTCCCCCCTTTTAATAGGGAGAAGATTATTTGGCTATGAGCCGACTGTCTCACTAACATTATTTGCTGGAAAGGATCCTAATTAAAAATGTCTGAATTTAATTTAGAAAAGTGTGTATACATAGTAACTGTTCTCTATAAAAAAAAAAAAAGTTTATTTATTTAATTATTTTTATCCTCAGGTCTTACTGTCTGACAGGATAAATCCTAAGCATTTATTATTTCTGTGTCTTACAGACTAATACGTTTATTTAAGCACCCTAAGGAATGGTTGAGCAAGCCTCAGGGTCATTATGTTTAAAATAAAAGTGTTAATATGGATTTTTTAAAATGCGTTTAGAGAAGAAAGGTATTGGCAACAAGTAAATACAGATCATTGTGCTGGAAATTCTAAAATACTAGCTGTTTCAGAAATGGACAATGTGGGGGATTATTATTTTTAATAGTGATTATACTATTGTCTGTACTTCAGTTAAATTAAAGTACTGTGGCCCCCACTTCAGGAAAGCATCCCAAAGTACTTAAGCATATGTTGAAGTTCCTTGCTGAAGCAGGGCCTACCATATGAAGTTAGGGCTTTATCCTGCTGCCATTGAAGTGAAAGGGTCAAATTCTTTGCTGGTGTAAAAGTGCAAAACTTCACTGAAGTCAACTGAGCTGATTCATTTTATGCCAGCGGAGAATTTGATGTGATGACAGCAATGCTGGGCTGTAAGATAAAAATGTAGGCCATTATTGAAGGGACAGTAAAGAGGAATCACAGATCTAGACTGATTTGGGGTTAAATTTTAAGACAAGCGCATTTGTAATGTTCAGTAATAAAAAAAGCAATATCTCTTGCTTGCCTAATTAATACATTATCATAAGAATAATATATATCGTTTCTGTTGCAATAACATTTTACTTAGCTGTTATACTGTCACTTGAAAGAGAAACTCTCTTTTAATACTGCTCCAGCTATTTACTTGAAAACCACTTCCTTCTGTGTTCTTCAAAGATAGTGAAGTTTTTGTGATGGAAGCCACTCAAACTGTTAACACTGCAATCCTCACTATGATCAGAAGTATTGCTGACTATGGCTGTGTCTACACCGCAGCAAGAAGGTATAATTGACAGCTTGGGTAGACATACAGGGTACAGCTACACTGCCATAAAAGACCTGCAGCATGGCCACAGACTTGGGCTCTCACGGGTTGGGCTGCAGGGCCATAAAATTGTGGTGTAGATATTTGTTCTCAGGCTGGAGCCCAGGCTCTGAGACCTCCCATGCCCCTGCAATTTTATAGCACTGCGGCCTAAGCCCAGCAAGCCTGATTCATCTGACCTAGGTTCAGAAACCCAGAGCTGTGGATTTTTTAATTGCAGCATAGATGTATTCACAGGGCCTAGCTCTGTTGGAGCTAGCACACTAAAAATAGCACTGTCGCTGCACTGGCCCAATCAGTGGTTCAGGCTAGCCTCAAGTACAGCCCTGTCCAAGATCTAGATACATACTTGTCACAGCCACACTGCTTTTGTTTAGCATGGTAGCTCGAGCTAGTGTGTATATGTCTACCTGAGCTGGGAACTTACCTCCAAGATGTGGTGTAGGTGTAACTGAAGTGTGTCACTTCGGGGTTATTTCTAAAATATTTATCTCATCTTTAAGTACAAAGCTCTCCATGTGTTCTTCTTTCCTGCACCACAACAGGATAGTTTTATACTGTAGTGAAAGAGCAAGAGCCCTAACAACCCAACCTCCTCTCACATGTTATACTCAAAGTAGCACAAAATGTATTGAATACAATTCTGCTCCAATTCATGTGAAGAACGTTTCCATTGAGCATCTTATTTTTGCTAGTCATTTGAGTACTCTCTTAAGACAGGTTTACTCTGAACTCATTTAGCGGATCATGTTTGGTTCACTTATGATATGCTAATACGATTCTCTTATGAGTATTAATAATCTTTGACACGATGGAAAACTAAATAGGTTCTCTTTGCAGATGGTCGCACAGTGGTTTCTTCAGTTAGGATCCATATGGGGGTCACACTGTTCACGTTTCTCTTGGAGTTTGAGTGACACCAAAACTCAAAGGAAAACTCAGTCAAAAGAACCATGCAAGAGTCACTTAATTTCATGTCAAAACAATGCAAAGCCTCAAATTTCATGTGATTTCCATGCTAGAGCATGAATAAACTAACAGAGGACAAATATTTGATTGTGCATATTTTGAGCTTCAAATTTGAAATAATCCAGAAAAGTTTTACATATTTCCAAGTTTTCCATTGAACATTTGAGACAACTCCAATGTTTTTGCCAGGGCAAGTTTACACTATCATAGCAAACTCTCAAAGCATGCAACACTCAGCTGCTTGAGAAATGAATAATGCTTAATTTTCTTTACCTGATTTTTTTTTAGGAGTGGGGCTGGGAGGAAAGAAAAAAGTTTCTTTTCTGAAATTCAGTCTTAAAAGAAGACTGTTTGTCCAAAGAGTTTCAAGTATTCACTTTTGCATTTTTGTCCAGGCAGAGAAAACCCCTTTGTATTTGTTCATTCATTCATGCCTCACTGATATGGTGGTATTACTAGTAAAATAAAGAGAAAAGATAAGCTACACTAATGCAATTTGCTATTTAAAGTTGTGAACGTGCAAGTTTGTTCTGTCAAACAGCAATCCAGCAATATTAGCATTCATTTCATACTGCTAATAAAACAAAGACTGGATTTGAAAGCTTCCTTATCAGATAAGCTATTGTCTTCAGGTTTTACATGCAATGTGAGTCATCTTTCTCAGGTTCCTGGAAACGTGTTTACTACTTTAGAATCTTTGAACTTCACTGGAAAAGGTACAGTCTTCCACCAAAAATGAAAATATCTGATAGATCTTTGTGGACTATTTTAGGACTATTATTTTAGGACTAGTCTGTCAGTCTGAAATATACATTTTAGGGATTGAATAGTCATCACACAAAATATTTTTTATATTTTATAATTTAAGCCTATTTTCCCCCATCAGAGAAGAGAGTTAGCTGTAATGATTTTAACTATTTTACACGTTAAAAGTCTAGTAAGTGAGAGTGCTATATTCAAAAAAAATATATTTATCATTTGTAGTGAGATCACCCATTACCCCTACATTTATTTATTAATAATAATACATAAAATAAAATGCATGAGATTTAGTCTCAGTTCCCCTTAAAAATCAGCTTGGCACACCTCTAAAAATGAATGGGTAAAGAAATAAAATCACATGCCTCTTCTAGAATTTAAGCTTTGTGAATAGAGATGGCATTCAATTCATAGTTTCTTGGCACATCTCAACCAAGACCTGATACAAGGTCTTGCATACCTCAATAAGGTAATTCAAACAAGGGATAAAATCCTGTCCCTATTGAAGTCAATAGGAGTTTTACCGAAGGTGTGTCACATTGCCTTGTCTGGCACTCTAGCAGTACGAACTACTACGAACCTGTGAGCACTGACTCTTCTCCTGGAACAAGACCTATATGAATCTGACCCACTGATGGTGAGCTATTCAGGGAAGCTTAGTGTACTGGCGGCAGTTCTGACACTTGGGCTGGATTCACCTCTATGAAAAGCCACAATATCTGAGTTTTACCTCCATTCCATGACACATGGGCAGGACTGGATTAACCAATGCACAGTTGGTGCACTTTCACAGGTTCCCCATCCCAGGGGAACCCATGACCACCAGAAAAGCAAACCAAAACGGAGTGGTGTGACCCCGTGCACCAGGTTGCAATGCCACTCACTCAGATTTGGCCTGACCACCTCTCTGTCATGGTAAAGATGTGGCTGCAAACCCGAGGAGCATGGAGTTATGTGAGAGCAAGGCAGGTGACAGGAGCAAATGGAGCAGGAGGGCTGGAAAGGGAAGGAGACACGCTAACTCAGGATGGGAACGCAGCACTGAGCCAGTCTGGTGAGTGGCCAGGAAGGTCATGGGATCTGTGATGAGGAGAAGCTTTTGGTGGGCTATAGGGTGAGTGGAGGATGTTGGGGACTGGGATGTAGGGGTCTGATGTGTTGGGAGGCTGCATGTCAGGGCTGATGGAATATGTGAGGGATCTGTCAGGATATATGGGGACTACTGGAGGGTTGTTGGGGTATATGTGGGCATGTGGGGTCTAAGTGGGGTATGTAGGATCTATGTTGATTTTTAGGAAGGTCACCCCCAAATTTCCACAGTGCACAGGGCCCCACAATTATTTCATTTGGGTCTGCAAATAGGGGCATATATGTCTCAATGAAGTTCAGTACAATATAAGTACCTTCTATTGCTTCTTTAGTATTTGAACCATTTCACTTTTATGAGCTTAGATGTTCTGGCTATTGATGTTTCCAGATGTCTTCTTTATCTCAGTACTCATCAGACTTTGTAGGGGATCTATTTGGCCCTCCCTGTTGCTTGCCATCTGTGTTTCAAGAGTACCGCACTATTGCAAATCTTTGGTGCTTCCTACAAACAATATCAGATCATATGAGCCTCAATAGATATGATTCATTGACTTTGGATGCCTTCTGAAGCCTCCTTAGCTTACAAATGGTGAGAGGGATTGTGATTGAAGTTAACATACTTGTTACTGGTACATCCTAATGCCTCATTCATCACACCAACTGTTCAAGCATAAATGTGTCTCGGAGCACTAAATGTTGAGGCACACTATAGTGAGTTTATTCTCCTAGATAAGGCTTAGAAATAGGGATTGCATGATCTCAGATTGGATCATCCGAAGAGTAGAGTGACCAGATGTCCTGATTTTATAGGGACAGTCCCGATTTTTCAGTCTTTTCCTTATATAGGCTCCTATTACCCCCCACCCCCTGTCCCGATTTTTCACACTTGCTGGCTGGTCACCCTACCAAAAAGATATGAAAAAATATATATAGTACATGAGCTAACCAACCTTTGTGTTATACTCACCAATGTCCTCGCAGCTTTAAAGAGGAATGCAGTACCTATAAGTATTTATATTCATTTTTTCTGTGAATATTCATTTCAACAAAAACTAGAATTTGTTTTGCCCATGCTCATGGCCTTTGCCCATGTTCATGTATTTCCCCTGATTATTTTAGCAAACGTGTTTGCTAGGAAGAATGTTAGTGAAAAGAGTACATTTTAAGCAAATATTAAAAATGAGTCACAGATGGCAACAATTTGAACCTGTAAATGTGAGTATTGGGACCAGATATCTTATTCTAAGGCTGAAATCATGCCTCCATTGAAGTCAATGGCAAAACTCCCATTGACCTCAATGAGGCCAGGATTTCATCCTCAGTATTGTACTCATACAATGAAAGAACTAAATAAGTACTATAAATCATAGGATCATAGAATATTAGAGTTGGAAGAGACCTCAGGAGGTCATCTAGTCCAATCCCCTACTCAAAGCAGGACCAACACCAACTAAATCATCCCAGCCAGGGCTTTGTCAAGCCGGGCCTTAAAAACCTCTAAGGATATAGCTTCCACCACCTCCATAGGTAACCCATTCCAGTGCTTCACCACCCTCCTAGTGAAATAGTGTTTCCTAATATCTTAGACCTCCCACACTGCAACTTGAAACCATTCCTTCTAGTTCTGTCATCTGCCACCACTGAGAACAGCTTAGCTCCATCCTCTTTGGAACCCCCCTTTAGGTAATTGAAGGCTGCTATCAAGTCCCCCCTTACTCTTCTCTTCTGCAGACTAAATAACCCCAGTTCCCTCAGCCTCTCCTTGTAAGTCATGTGCCCCAGCCCTCTAATCATTTTCATTGCCCTCCGCTGGACTCTCTCCAATTTGTCCACATCCCTTTTGTAGTGGGGAGACCAAAACTGGATGCAATACTCTAGGTGTGGCCTCACCAATGCCGAATAGAGGGGAATAATCACTTCCCTCGATCTGCTGGCAATACTCGTACTAATACAGCCCAATATGCTATTGGCCTTCTTGGCAACAAGGGCACACTGCTGACTCATATCCAGCTTCTTGCCCACTGTAATCCCCAGGTCTTTTTATGCAGAACTGATGCTTAGCCAGTCGGTCCCCAGCCTGTAGCCGTGCATGGGATTCTTCCGTCCTAAATGCAGGACTCTGCACTTGTCCTTGTTGAACCTCATCAGATTTCTTTTGGCCCAATCCTTCAATTTGTCTGGGTCACTCTGGACCCTATCCCTACCATCCAGCATATCTAACTCTCCCCGCATCTCAGTGTCATCTGCGAACTTGCTGAGAGTGCAATTCATCCCATCATCCTGATCATTAATAAAGATGTTGAACAAAACCGGCCCCAGGACCAACCCCTAGGGCACTCCACTTGATACTGGCTGCCAACTAGACATCGAGCCATTGATCACTACCTGTTGAGCCTGACAATCTAGCCAGCTTTCTATCCACCTTATAGTCCATTCATCCAATCCATACTTTTTTAACTTGCTGGCAAGAATACTGTGGGAAACTATATCAAAAGCTTTGCTAAAGTCAAGATATATCACATCCCAAGATATACCACAAGTCAAGATATATCACATCCCAAGATATATCACATCCCAAGATATACCACTTTCCCCATATCCACAGAGCCTATTATCTAATCATAGAAGGCAAACAGGTTGGTCAAGCATGACTTGCCCTTGGTGAATCCATGTTGACTGTTCCTGATCACCTTCCTCTCCTCCAAATGTCTGTGTGGCCAATCAAAACTAGAAAACACAGGCCTAATTTCAAGTGTCTGATATCAAACACTTGTAACTAACTGCTTTTAAACAATCTACCAATGAAGATTTACAAATCGTACATTTGAGAAAATTGTAAACTGATTAGCTGTAAACAGGTGAGGAGGCTAATTTTATGAAATACATTATTTGCTGCTAATTATTAGGATGGAATGCACCCCTGTATGTCACAATTATGCAGACCTATTGTTTATTCTATGCACTTTGTTATATGCCTAACACTGATGCAAATACTGAATGCCGGTTTTGCAAATATTAAAAATTGGTTTCAAAGCATTCTATGCTTTGGTTTCATCAAGGAATTCATCCTCCAGTTATTTTCATTGCAATACATTCCTTTATCTGCAGTTGTGTAAAGTTACAAGGTCTCACTCAGCTGATTGCCTTTTATATGTGTTATTCTGACCTAAATGCATTTACTAAAGATGAGAATATCAGGGAAGTCAGGGGCCACACTGTCAGCTTCCTTTTATCAGATAATAAATAATAATCATATTAATAAGTCTATAAATGCTTGGCCTTCTCACAATTACAGCTTACTTCCTAGAAAAAGATGAGAGCAGTCTCATCAAAATCCAGAATGTTAGGAACTTGCTATTTTTACAGATTTTCAGTGATCCATAGTCAAAGTTTGGGGAGTGCTCGAAATTTTGGCCTTGGTTTACTGCAGTATACCAGTGGAGTTAGACCCATGTAAAACTCGAATAACACAATGGTGAATCAGTCTCCTTAAGTATGCAATGAACAGTATTTAGGCACTCACATCAGCTAGCTATTTCCTGATTAAGCATGACAGCTTGGTTGCTGGCACTTTTAATTAACCTGGGTGATAAAATATTTCCCCTAGGGAATAAGAAACAATTTAATCATTCTAGATTAAAATTTATCTGGGACAGAGAAGTTTACTTACCCTCTCTTATTTGAAAGTGAATAGGAAGACAGTTACTAAAATAGTGGGAGTTTTTGCCTTTACTGATTTGAATTAGTATCATAACAGATGAGTCAGACAAGGCCCCAAACCCTGAAGGAGACTTCAATCTGCATCTCAGTGCAGATGGAAATGACTGATCCCAACAGGTGGGAAGCACATCAGGAAAACTGTAACATGTCCATACTGAATTCTCCTCTGTGAGAGATTTTTTAACAGTTATATAATAACCCTTTTGCTCCTTTCTGCCTTATCTGAATCCCTCTGTCCTCTTGGTAGAATTACAGTGGGCTGGGCATCCTTTAACAGTTACATTGGCTGGATACTCCATTTCCAGAGATATTTTCTATCTTCAAAAATGGGGAATGCTGCTGGTAATTGTTGAATCTTTCAGTCCATTGTAATATTTTAAGAGAGACCACTAGAGGGGACATGCAGACCGGATATTTATGTACATTCTTTAACATGATTACGCCATTCATCTTCCTGTTTTCCTCTTACACCTGTGTCAGAGGAGTTGCAAGTTTGCTTTAGCAATAATTTTAAAGTCCTTGAGGGGTAGGAAGTATATTGATTTTGGTCACTAGTGCTTTTTTTCCAGTTTACATTTTATACACTACACACATACAAGCATGTTTTTTTGTGGTCAGTAATATATATTAAAACCTTGCTCTTCTGTAGGGGCTTCCAGCCAAAGAATGGAAGATAATTTAAAACACTGATGAATTATTGCATATCACCTAAGACAAAGTAGTAGTAATATCCAAACTTTATGATTGAGAAGCCAAATTACACAGGTTAAGGCTAGACATTTTCAAGTGACTTTTGATTGTGGATGCCTCCGTTTTGGGTGCTTAACCTGAGACCAACCAATTGATACAGATGAACCCATAATCAGGAGGACCCACTTTGAAAATGTATCCCTTTCTGACTTGCCAACATCACACAATTTTCATATGAACAATATTCTGCTATTTCCACTGCACTTTAATGAGCTGGACAAATTATGTAATTAAACCCACTGTACTTCTGGAGGGCACTTTATACCACATAGAGTAGCATTCCAACAAACCTATGACATGGAGTCCTGTTTTACCTTCTGATTCCTCCACTATTTCCTGGTAGGTTTGTGTTATCCCAATGCATTTTTCTATTCCGTGTTATCCCTCTGCAGTATCTCATATGCAACTACTGGGATGTCTTTAGTCTCAAATAACTTTATTTAAACAGAGCTTCAAAGACCTTCTATGCCCTTCAGAAGACTTCAAAGGATTATCAACGTCTTCCATTCCTGTTAATACACTTTTTTCTAGTCCATGTTTATCAGCTCCTGGCATTTAAATGGTGGTTCTCCACTCTTCCCAGTCCCTGGAATGAGAGATTGAGGACCTGATTCTCATTTACACTAGGCCCCTTTACACCAGTATGACAGTCTTAATTTATACCCACTTTAAGGCCCTTTTACATTGTTAGAGCTCTGTAAAGATGCCTTAGTGTATATGAGAATCAGGCCCTAATCAATTTCTAACTTGAGCCAAATATTTCCAGTAACACAGCTAAAAATTAAAATCTCCTCCCTCCCCTACTTACTTTGATAGACTAACCACAGGCAGCTGAAAGTGAGTCCATCACTATACACAAACGTTTCTACAGCTGCATAATATAATGCAGCCAATCCACTCATGATTAATTTCACTCCAGTCACCAAAATTCACATTAGTTACACCATTTCCATTGATCATATAAGTGCAAATTCATGTTTAGAATTGATCAAATATGGCTACATCCATTTGAGGCCTCTTTAATGGTGTTAAATGGATTTGGCAATTTTGATGAAATCATTGCTATCTCCTAAAGTGCTGCTTTCTTTGTTAAATGTCTCAGATTTTCCTTTAATTGCCTATAAGAAACCTTCCTTCCGGTATTGCAATTCATGATTATTCTTTAATTAAAACTAAATGTAAAAGTTAAAACCAACCCCTGAAGAAAAAATGTTCAGACCTCAAATCTTTTAACTATCTTTGTCATTTTCAGTGTCTAAAAGGACCAATGTCTCTTTAAACACAAGCTATTATTATTGGTTGCATGCCAGTTTTTCTGGGTTGACTCTGGTGCTTCCATGTTAAATCTAGATCTAGTATTTTTAAGTAGTAATTAATGCTCTTCCTCTTTTGAACCTTTTGAGCCCCTTGTGGGGGCTACTTATTTATTGATATTACTTAATAATTTTTTTTTACAAACATGAAGGGTTTTCTTGGGAGGGAAACGGGCAGGTTTAAATCATTCAAATAGACAGAATTTGAAAGAAAAGGCAAAACAACTCTCCAAAACATATCTGAAATAATCTCCTGAACAATGAAAGAAATGACTTAAACGTGCTGGAATCACAAGTACCTCTGCAAAATAAGGTCAAAATGTCAATATTCATAATGAAGTACTATCATCAACACCCATATGAAAATGCATCTTTGTAATATCTTTGCATGCAGATATAAATCAATGACAAAGTTACTCACAGATTCAAACTTTTTTCCACTAGTTAAAAAAATGCATATAACAATGGGCTAGATCGTCAGCTGGTATAATTTGGCAAAGTTCCATTGACTTCAAACTGAGCTTTGCCAATTTATACCAGCTGTGGATTTAGCCCAGTAACTTTTTCTTTTAAAAATCACCATTTCTTTACAGCAGGAATATTGAGTTGAAGTAGGCTGGCCTGCCTATGCTATATCAGTGAAATAGTTAAGTAACTGTTATTTCATCGACAGAGGGTTGTGTTTGTCTTTTCATCAAATTACAGTTACCAATGTTACCCTGGTACTAGGAACAGTGTCAGCAGTGGAGATGTGTATTCAAAGAAACTTTTTTTGGTGGTTTCAGCTCATATGAGGGTTGTGAACCCACAAGTTTCACTGAGATTGAGGTTTCTAATATACCTGAAGAATACTGAAAGCAAATTGAAACAGGAATTTAAAGGTGCCTTGCCCCATCATTCCTATTTTAGGACTTATAACACCAATGTTTGTAGCAGCCTTTAGGCTTCCTCACTGAAAGAACAATGATAATGTCTGGCTCCTGGACAGGGGTACAGGATAGACAATGATCTATGTTTCTCCTCCATCATAAGAGCATAAGATTGGCCATAGCGGGTTAGACCAATGCTCCCCCATCCCAGTATCCTCAATTCCAACAGTGTCCAATGCCAGAGGGAATGAACAGAACAGATCAATTATCAAAGGTCCATCCCCTTTTGTCAAGTCCCACTAACTGGCATTCAGAGGCTTAGGGACACATAGAGCACGGGGTTACATCCCTGACCATCTTGGCTAATAGCCAATGATGGACCTATACTCCATGCACTTATGTAATTCTTTTTTTAACCCAGTTATACTTTTGGTCTTTACAACATCCCCAGGCAATGACTTCCACAGGTTGACTGTGCATTCTGTGAAGTAGTACTTTCTTTTGTTTGTTTTAAACCTGCTGCCTATTAATTTCAGTGGGTGCCTCCTGCTTCTTGTGTTATGTGAAGGGGTAAAAAAAAACTTCCTTATTTACTTCTTCCACGCCATTCATGATTTTATAGACCTCTATCATATCCCCTTTAGTTATCTCTTTTCTAAGCTGAACTGTCCCAGGCTTTTTAATCTCTCCTCATAGGGAAAGTATTCCATACCCCTAATCATTTTTCTGTCCTTCTTTGTTCCTTTTCCATTTCTAATATATCTTTTTTTAAGATGGAGTGACCAGAACTGCACACAATCTTCAATGTGTGGGTGTACCATAGATTTACATAGTGGCATTATGATATTTACTGTCTTATTATCTAGTCCTTTCCTAATGGTTCTAACATTCTGTTAGCTTTTTTGACTGCCGCTGCACATTGAGCAGATGTTTTCAGAGAACTATCCACAATGACTCCAAAGTCTCCTTTTTGAGTGGTAACAGTTAATTTATACCCATAATATCGTATGTATAGTTAGGAATTTGTTTTCCAATGTGCATTATTTTGCATTTATCAACATTGAATTTCATCTGCCATTTTGTTGCCCAGTCACCCAGTTTTGTGAGATCCCTTTGCAAGTCAAAAGTAGACTACAAGGAGTTAACTAGCTCAAGCAATTTTGTATTGTCTGCAAATTTTGCCATCTTTTGCCAACTTTTTCCATCTCAACTTTTTCCAGATAATTTTTGCATATGTTGAACAGCACTGGTCCCAGCACAGATCCCTGGGGAACTGCACCATTTACCTTTCTCCTCTGTGAAAACTGACCATTTATTCCTATCCTTTGTTTTCTGTCTTTTAACCAGTTAGTGATCCATGAGATGTCCTTCCTTCTTATCCCGTGACTGCTTACTTTGCTTAAGACCCTTTGGTGAGGGACCTTGTTACAGGCTTTCTGAATGTACAAGCATACTATATCCAGTGGATCTCCCCGTTCTCATATTTGTTGACCCCCTCAAAGAATGCTCAAAGAATGCTAAAGGTTGGTAGGGCATGATTTCCCTTACAAAAGCTGTGCTGACTCTTCCCCAACAAATCATGTTCATCTATGTGTCTGATAATTCTGTTCTTTTCTACAGTTGTAACCAATTTGCCTGGTACTGAAGTTAGGCTTATGGGCCTATCATTGTGAGGCTCGCCTCTAGAGCCTTTTCCAAACATTGGCATCACATTAGCTATTCAACTTCATCTGGTGCAGAAGTTGAATTAAATGATAGGTTACACATGTAGTTCTGTCATGTAAAAAGAATGGCTCATGTGTGGGAATCTCCCTCACATTCTCTGCAGTGAAGACCAATGGAAATAATTCATTTAACTTCTCTGCAATGGCCTTGTCTTCCTTGAGTGCTCCTTTAGCACCTCAATCATCCAGTGGCCCCACTGATTATTTGGCAGGCTTCCTGCTTCTGATATTTAAAAGAAAAAAATGCTCTTAGTTTTTGTGTCTTTTGCTAGTTGCTCTTCAAATTCTCTTTTGGCCTGCCTAATTTTATTTTTACACTTGATTTATCAGAGTTTATGCTCCTTTCTATTTGTAAAGCATAACTTTTTGCCTCTAACCATCTCCTTTACTCTGTTATTTAGCCATAGTGGCATTTTTTGGTCTTCTTACTTTTTTTTTGTTTTAAAAATATTGGGGTATACATTTTATTTGAACCTCTATTATGGTGTTTTTACAACATTTCCATGCAGCTTGCAGGCATTTCAATTTTGTGGCTGTTCCTTTTAATTTCTGTTTAAATAGCTTCTTCATTTTTGTGTAATTCCCCTTTTTGAAGTTAAATGTTACTGTGTTGTGCTTCTTTGGTATTTCCCTTCCTCCTCCCTCCTCACCCCCACAACAAGGATGTAAACTTTAGTTATATTATGGTTGTTATTACCAAGCAGTTCATCTATATTCACCTCTTGGATCAAATCCTGTGCTCCACTTTGGTCTAAATCAAGAATTGTCTCTCCTCTTGTAGGTTCCTGGACTAGCTGCTCCAAGAAAGAGTCATTAACGGTGTCTAGAATATTATCTCTGCATCCCATCCTGAGGTGACATGTACCCAGTCAATATGGGCACAGTTGAAATCCCCCATTGTTATTGATTTTTTTGTTTTTATAGCATCTCTAATCTCCCTGAGCATTTTACAATCACCATCTCCATCCTGGTCAGGTTGTTGGTAGTACATTCCTACTGCTATACTCTTATTATTCAAGCATGGACTTTCTATCCATAGATATTCTATGGTACAGTTTGATTCATTTAAGATTTTTACTATATTTGACTCTATGCTTTATTTCACAAATAGTGCCACTCTCCCATCAGACATACCTATTTTGTCATTCCTATATATTTTGTACCCAAGTATTACCATATCTTATTGATTGTCATCGTTCCACCAAGTTTCTGTGATGCCTATTATACCAATATCTTCATTTAATACCAGGAACTCACGTTCACCCATCTTAGTGTTTAGACTTCTTGCATTTGTATATAAGCACTTATACAAGTTGTCAATATTTAGTTGTCTGCCTTCATGTGATGTAATTGATGGGACTGTTTTTCATTCCACTGTTTCTCTTCAGCTCCTACCTGTACCTTATCAACTTCTATCATCTCCTCTTTACTAAGATATAGAGGATTTCCATTAACAAATCCTCTCATAAGGGATTTCTCTGTCCAAACCATGTGTTCCTCCACACCTGTTAGCTTCCGCCCAGCCCTTAGTTTAGAAACTCCTCTATGATCTTTTTTTAATTTTACATGGCAGCAATATGGTTCTGTTTTGGTTTAGGTGGAGCCCATCCTTTTTATATAGGCTCGTCCTTCCCCAAAGGTTCCCCAGTTCCTAATAAATCTAAAACCCTCCTCCCTACACCCGCAGTTCATTCACATATTAAGAACTTGCAATTCTGCTTGTCTGCCTGGCCCTGCACATGGAACTGGAAGCATTTCAGAGAACGCTACCATGAAGGTAGATGGAGATGGATTTTGAAGCCTTCCAAAAGTCTACGATCTCTGGACATAGAGCATGGAGATTTAGTTCAGGTCCATCTCTACTAAATAAGATAGTTGCCATTTTCAACCTAACAGTATTTAATATAGCTCCTATGGGCACACTCATCCCTGGGATGGCTGATATTAATGGCCTATTTGCAGACAATCAAAAGTGAATTTTCTATTTCTGTGTTGGACACCTATAGTAGATACTACAGATTATAAATATTTAATAAAATTTAATTTAATGTTGATTAAGTAGGTCTATGAATTGTGTTATCTAAAGCAGAATAACCTGTTACAAGTAGAAAGTCACAGTTTTAGCCTATGCAGTAGCTTTTATGCAACAACAGAAAGCAAGTTAGTCTCGACAGTAAGTTGGCAGTAGGGTTATAATACTACATTTCAGGATTTTTAGTTTTTTATTTGTTCTAAGCCTTCAGAATGCCACTTGGTGTGTTGAGACACCCAGTCCCACCCTTATATTTAGAACTGGCTTGATATATTTTTTCACAAATCTTCTGCTAATTAACCACAAAAAGATTTAGAAGACATATGCATGTAGAATAAATAAATGTACAGTCACTGACTCAATATGTAATAGAAGTGAAAGAGACCTCTTAGGTCATTTAATACATCCCTTTGCCAGATTTCTTAGTTTATTGCAGAAACAAAGTACTTGAAGGAGGAATAGAATCAAGTAAAATGTTCAAATAAACTCCTTCACAGAAAGTGTTGATAAGAGTTAGCTGAATCTGCAATCAAATGTTCTGGAAATAGATGAAGCAAAGCATCTGGTGACACAGTTGGAGGACAGGGAGAAAAAAGGAGTCACAAATATAGAAAGGCCTAAGAAATGTAATCCTACAAAAATCAGAACAGAACAAATCTGTTCCATGAATTGTCTAGGATGGCTTTGAGCTCTCATATGAAGGTTGAATCTGAATCAGTCCAAACTTTGACAGTCTAGATAAAAGTTTTGAAATCCAAACACATCTCATTAGTTTTGTCCATTTCTGAGTTCAAAACAACTGAGGCCAGAATTCCACAGCTTTCCTCACCATCAAATCCTGGAATCCAAACTTGCATAGTCTCCACCCATCATTACCCCCACAGACCTATCATCTTCTACTTAGAGTATTTTTGTTGTTTTTGAAAAAAAAGACCCAGAACTTTCAGTATATCTCCTTCCGGGTGACTTCAGGTTGGCACTAGTGTTGCTGTTCCTATTCTGTCAGACAACGAGTCTACTCCCACTGCAGCCACCAGCTGTCTGGGCTTTGAGAGAAACTTATACCACAGAGATAATTCAGGCTGATTGCTACAAATCATCTTCTGGGAGGTACCATAGTTATGCCTAGCACGACAAAGCATATTGGGAGGCCTTTGGAAGGAAGAATCATAAGGGTTCAATCCTGGGGAGGACATAGCTGAGGAAGGTAGATGCCAGTCAGCTGTTCTCAATAAAATAGTATCTGAGGTCCAGGGGATAAGGATAAGGTCTGGAAGCCTATAAGTAGGAAGAGAGGAAGTCTGGGAGCACGGAAGTTACCAGAGAAGAACTTCTATCCACTCAAAAATGTTGTAAGGAGTTGCATGCTACCGGTTTCCCTGAAGAAAGCAAAATGTCTAAGGACTCTGATTGCAGCACAGCTAATTCACAACACCTCTGCATAATCTAGCTTTTTGTTATATGATCTGATAACAGTATACTAAAATACAAACAAAGATTTCATGCTAAATTGCAATGGCTGGTGTCAGTGACTGTGACGTGCATGGTCAGCCCAGTGGTTGGAGCAGGAGTCAGTAGCCAGGAATCAGAGCTGAGAGTTAGAGGCTAGATGCCAGTGCCAAGGGCCAGAGCCAAAGTAAGAAAAAAGGAATTGGAATCAAGGGTCAGGACCAGATTATCTGGAGTGAGGCATGGCAGAAGCAGGCACTACGATCACAGCCATGGACAAATGCTTTAAACAGCCACTGAACTGCTGCTGCTGGCCCAACTGCACCAATCAAGAAACGTAGCCAACCAGACAGCCTACTACTGGCCAACTGTGCTCATTAGGTTGCCCAGAGACTGGCTCTGCTGCATGCCCTGATTCCTGACAGTTGTTGCTTTAAATAGGCTATCTAAATTGTGCAGATAGGCATTTTGGCACACACTATATGTCCATGTAAATGTCTAAGGAGTGGAGTTTTTCAAAAGTATTTAATTGAATTTGGAGCACAAGTTACTGAAAGTCAATGGACTCAAAGTCACTTAGGCCTACAATTATAAACGTATTTAGGTGTTGCAACTCTGAGTACAGCAGTGCCTACATACCTTTAAAAATCTGGGCCCTAGGCACTTTTGAAAATTCCACTTTAATAACTAATTCAATCTGAAATTTGACATTTGGACATCCTATTGAAGGGTCCATGCTCAAAAAAGTAAGTAGCTTCAGAGTACCATAAATGTACTGATACTTTGTAAAACACAGAGTAAGAAATTGTTCCTGTCCTAAAGAGCTCCAAATATGCTTACTCCTTTGGAAATACCACTGAGGTAACAAAGAGCATATCTTACTTCTTGAAGGTGGAACAGTGATTTGATGAGTAATTTTCAGTTTGTTTAACACAAACGGTCCAGACACTGAATGGGAGACACCTCTTTTATATATACTTGAGTGCAGGATATAAGTGGAAACAGGGATACCTCTCCACAAACTAACTTGCAGAGGGCTGTAACATGGAGACACCTTTACTATAGAGCAGGGGTCAGCAGTGGTGTGCTGAGTCTTCATTTATTCACTCTAATTTAAGGTTTCACGTGGCAGTAATACATTTTAACGTTTTTAGAACATCTCTTTCTATAAATCTATAATATATAACTAAACTATTGTTGTATGCAAAGTAAATAAGGGTTTTAAAATATTTAAGAAGCTTCATTTAAAATTAAATTAAAATGCAGAGCCCCCCAGACCGGTGGCCAGGACCTGGGCAGTGTGAGTGCCACTGAAAATCAGCTCGTGTGCCACCTTTGGCACACGTGCCATAAGTTGCCTACCCCTGCTATAGAGGAAGAAGGTTATGGGGGATCACCAAAATATCGCATTCCCACCCATCCTCAACTGCCTGAAAACTCCCTCCAAATTGTGTTCAACCCTTCTGCCCTTTCTGAGCATGTCAAATATCACCTCTCCCCAGCACCAATCATGTATTAAAACCTAGGAAGTTACCACAACTCAACCATCGAAAACTTCGATAGCACTGAAATACTAGGTTAAGTGAAAACTCTTCAGTATTCCTTGCTGCTTACACATTACACACACTGAAACTCCATCAGGCTATCACTTCCATCTACAAGAAATATAGAAAGAGAATACACACTTCAGGTGAAAGGATGCCACCACTGAAGTCAATTGAAAAGCTCCCACTCACTTCCATGATATCAGTATTTCACCCTCCACTCAGACTAGTTTTTTGGGTTTTTTTTTTTCAAGGGGAGAGTATGATGGAGTAAAGGTTTTGAATTATGCCACAAGCTACATGGAGTTGGGGTATATATGCTTTGATGGTATTGGGTTAGTATACTAAAAAGTGTTACCACCTTTTTAATAGTTGCCATATTTTTCATCACCATTGGATGCACTGTAAACAGGATCTTGTAACTTTCACTAACAAACATGATAGCACAAAATAGAGACCTACCACTAGCACCATCACAATGACTGAAAATTGGAATTTTGGTTTAGTTCAGGCTGGCGTTATTGTAGCTTAACTATTCAAAACTATAGCCATTTAATATCCCAACCTTCATATAAAAATAGGACAGTGCATCAAATAGATAACACAATGCAGTGACAAGATTAGTATTGAATGGTTTGCATGTGTCTAAATATACTTTGTTGCATTTTCTTAATAGTTAGGGCAGATGTAGAAGAAATGACAGATAAGGTCAATAAGGTTATATAATAGATGGACACATTGACACATTGAATATGTTTTTTGTTTGTTTTAAATTATCTACATTTGCTATTATCTACCATCTACTATATTACTTAGCAACATAATATATTGTACATACTTTTTCAAGCAAACTTCATAAGCAATAAGTAAATCTATATAATTGAGGAGCGGACAGGCAAAAGAAATATTTCAAACTTCCAAGACTAATTTACTTTCATAGAAATATCTTAAAACCACAGACAGGTTTGATGGACAGGTCTTTGAGGCTCAGGCCTAAGGTCTGTAGCAGAGCAGGTGCCCCCAAAATTGAGTGAGTGCCATTGTGATCCTGCCCATAGGGGTGTAGTACCCAGCATGTGGAGCCCAGCCCCAGGGGAGAAAGCAAACACTGCAGGGTGAGTCTGAGGCAGCAGGACTGAAAGAGATTTTTGGGGGCTCAATGCAAAATCTGAAACTGAACCCCCACCACCCTTCCAAAAACTTCAAAAATGGAGGTGGCCTCAGGATATTTTGTGCCCAGGAACCCAAAAATTCTTAATCTCCCCTGAAACCTTTGAATATATTCCAAATTTACATCAATACAAACTGCTGATATATAATGTAAGGAACACTTACAACTGCGGATTAAAATTTCCTGGGGAAGGAGCAGAATTTTCACTATTTTCTCCATAGATGTTTCATCCCATTTGTTTTCTCGTTAAATACTGTTTTTCTCAGTAGCAAATGGGATAACGTATATGACAAGTAAAAGTTAATCTGCATGGAGATATGAAAAACATGCAAAGGAAAACAAACCCGGGTCAACCTATTATGAAATGTTTTAAGGTCATAGAATATAAATCCTTCATAATCTAGTCCCAAAGTACTTGTGTGGTCACTGCTTGCCCTTTTTCCCTGACTGGCTATCAGTCAGGGTCAGTCTGTTCTCAGTCCCTACTAGGTTTAGTTAGCAATGGGCTAAAGAACAGGTCCCTTCAAGAAGGTCCTTCATTGTCTGCCTTCAATGCCCTACATAAACCCATTTATTTAGTCAGCCTATAGTTGACCAGTTTGAGGAACCCTTCCTTTGTGGCTTTGTTTGTTTTTTGCTATTCCATTTGCTTTCCCTCCTCCCTCCCCTAAATCTTTTGTAGCAATTAAGAGCTGATTTCTTTAAGAACTACTAGATTTCTTCCTGTGCAGGATTCCTGGGGTGAAATCCTGTCCCCCATGAAGTGAATGGCAAAACTGCCATTGACCTAAATGGGACCAGAATTTTACCTTGAATTCTCTCAGCCCGGATTGGAGCTGTTTTGATCTTCCTATGTATTAAAGTATAGTGTTTTTAGTCTATATTGTTTAGATCTTGTGATAGTTGATGTGTACATGTGTTAAATAAAGTGAGTTCAATAGTCACACAGATCTGACTGCAAGATGGAGCCTCCTAAACTGTAGCATTTGCATACCCTAATATTTTTCCATTGTTTATACGTTTGATTCAATCTTCATATCCCCCGGGATGGCTTTGGGAAATATTTTCAGTGTTGCATAGGATTTATTTTATTTTTAAAAATTCCCACTGCTTGTGCATATAATTATACACAAACACAATATTGTATGTTTATTCCTGAAATGTGAAAAGTGTCAATGGTTATATTAAAGATGATATTTTTCTGAATGTTCAACCCTGTCATGTAGCAGGGATTTAAGAGGCACATTTGCTCAAATAATTAAGCACTGGTACAATTTGGAAGAACTAGTTCCCTTAGCTCAATTTAAAACAGGGAGATTTTCTGTTAATTCATTAAAAAAATATTGTATCAGCAACCAGGAAACTTGGTGTGAACCTAAGTAGGAGTATTTTACAATTAACCCTATTAAAGGCTTTTCATTATAATGTATCATTATAATCTAATCACAGTTTAGTGGTGTTATACTGAAGCAAAATGAGACATATTTGAAGACATTGACAGATTGAAGACATATTTGCCAAAAATACTTAGAGGTGATTGTAATGCATGAAAACAACAAAGATAAATTTCACATTACATGCACACATGACTCATGACACAATTAACTGCTTCCTTGCAAAGTTTAGAAGTTTTAGATATGAGGAGAGGTTACATTTTTTCCATACATTCAGTGGATTACAGTTATTTTTTTCTTCTAGTACTCACATAATTTTTAGAGGTCTGCCCCCGTTCTCCATGGATTACACTAGCAGATATTTCCCCTACATTTTTATTTTACTATATTACAAGATCAAAAGCAACATAAGTGGTTGTATGAGTTACACATCAGCAACCTGGTGTAAATTGGTTCAACTTACACACCACGGACCACAATCTCAGCGGTGTTGAAGTCGAGTGTGTTGAAGCAGGAATGTCAAACAACGCAGGAGTATAAGAAGGTGAAAGATTTCATAGAGGAGGTTGTTAATGTATTTTATACCTTTTTTACTGTTGCTTACTTTTCCTTCTAAAATCCTGCCTTACTGGTGCTCCATGTGCAAGTTACACCTTCTTATATTTCCTGTCATACACTGACTTACTGATGTGTGTCACCATTTACACCATCTCTGACCATGGTCAAAAAAAGTTAGTTAATAGCCCAACTTTGTAACTGCTCCTTTGGCCAAACCCTGACCTCAGCAGCTTATATGCTATGGAACTCATACAGTCCTTTGTATCATTCTGTCTGCATACACAGCTATAGATAGTTAAGCAGGTAAGGTGCTCTAACTCACTCAATGACTACATAATATTTATACATTACGAAAACTTTCAAGGATGGAGTCTGTGACTCAGGCCAGTGTGACTGCCATATTGCAGCCTATTATGGAAAGATATCAGATGAAGCAATTCATATAATTGTTCTCTTTGTCAATTGGACTAATGTCCTCCCAAAAGAAGAACTTCCAGCCACTGCTACTGTCCACTTCCACAACACACACACACACACACACACAGACACACACATATTTTTTCCCATAATCATGAGGGACACCAGTTCATGTCTCCCCACCCACTACTCTCCAAAATGGTGTATCTCCAATAACCTTAGTGCACATTTGGCAGGCACGAGAAATGGTTGGAGTTTACATGCAGGGGGCATGCGGCATGCAGGGAATTCATTTCTGTTCATTTACATTTCTTCTAGCTCGGAGCGGGGGACTGGGGGAGGGGTAGATGTCAGGTTTGTCGCACATAGGCAGAGGCAAAATGGTCATTAGCTAAACAACAACTTAATTGTAAAATCATAATGTAGACTATCCCCAGCACGCAGTAAAGATGTGCTGCAGTATTCTTCACAGTCCCATCTAGTGACCAACCATTACAATGCAGTTTCAGCTTTCCATTGCATCTCCCCTTTTATTTTGTTTCTGCTTTTTAAACAATTTTAAAACTATAGAGCTAATTATTTTTCAAACTTACATTAAATTTCACGGTGAATCCATCTGTTATTAATCCCTATACCTTTGGGGGTTTTTTTTAGCTGTTTAGCTGAATGGCTAGCAATTGGTGATTAGAATTGTCTTCTATTTGCAACAGCTATCTCTGGCAGGTTCGGAGTAGGTGAATCTTTTTTCTCCTGCTTCTCCACATGCAATTTGCAGAGTAGCTCTGTTTGTTCAGATTCTGGAACAAACTGAAGATGTTGATAGTGTCTGTTGAACTCCCCAGTGTATTATCCACAGTGTCTCCACAGTGTATTATCTGGACAATGCATTCTTTTTCTTTATAACATCTGGAGTTCTCCATCTTTTTCCTCCATCCAGTTTGACACAAACCTGGTCACCAGATTCCAGATCAGGCAATTCTCTGAGTGACATCGGTTATGAGAGTGCTCATAAGCCCTTTTTACCTTTTGATCTGATTTGGCTACTTTTCTCAGGTATAGCTACTTTGGGGGTACATTCTTTTCCAGAGTTGGAATAGTCCTCAGTTATCTTCCCATCAGGGGTTGGGCTGGACTATAACCAGTAACTACTAACAGTATTGCTCTGTAGCTCAAAAGAGAAAGGAATGGATCTTCCTGCTTCAGTATTTACTCAGCTGTTTGTACAGCCCTCTCAGCCTCTCGGTTTGCTTGTGGGTAATGCAGGTTGCTTGTGATGTGTTCAAAATAGCATTTTGTTTGGACTGATTTTAATTCAGCTGTGGTCCATTGCCCATCAATTGTTGTGGAATACCAAAATGGGCAAATGTATTCTTTAATTTCTCAATAACACTGCAACATATTGTATAGTTCAAACATATTATTTCAATATATCTAGAAATATAATCCACTCTAATTAGGTGGATGATGTCCTCTGAATTCACATAAGTCTGCTGCTAGGATCTTTTTGGGTCTGTCTTGTAAAAGTGCTCTTATTAGAGGCTTTTTGCAATGTGTTGGTCTTTTAGTTCTGCAGTGTTCTCAAGACAATACACCTCTACCCCGATATAACGCTGTCCTCGGGAGCCAAAAAATCTTACAGCGTTATAGGTGAAACCGTGTTATATCAAACTTGCTTTGATCTGCCAGAGTGCGCAGCCCCGCCCCCCCGGAGCACTGCTTTACCGCGTTATATCCCAATTCGTGTTATATCGGGTCACGTTATATCGGGGTAGAGGTGTACTTTTCTCTTCATGTCCTTCCTGATTCCATGCCACCACTCTGAATAATTGGCCCATTCATGACACTTAGTTAGTCCTCGATATCCTTCATGGATGAGATCTAGAATCATCTCAGAGCACTTGGGATGACAAAGAGATCACCATTAATCAGTAGTTCATTGGACTCACTTCACTATCCACATACAGCTAAGTAGTCTCTTGCTATGTTCATAGTGTTCTTTACATACGTGGGCCTTCCTGCTCGAATGTAACTAAAAACTTCTTAAAGTTGCTTCTGTGCTAAGCTTGCTTTCTGTATCAGTTATAGTCTCCTACTTGATAATGATCTCTAAGCTTCCACAGCATCCACATAAGCCTTTACATCTTCCTCTAGGCCACAGGGTTTGAATGCGATGCTGGGCTCCATGACAGTGTATCTACTACTACCAGACTTTTACCAGCAGTTGAGGTAAATTCTAGTAGCCTAATCAAAAGATATTGGCATCTCAGCGTCTTTTCCATTGATAAGCATTACAAGAGGTCTGTGGCCAGTTATCCTTGTAAAGGACCTCAGTCCACACAGGTATCTGTAGAAGTTCTCAAATACTCACAAATTTGCCCTCTGCCACATTTGCCAGGCACTCACTCCTTTTTCGATGTGCACATATTGCTTTTCTACTTCTGTAAGTCATAGCCACCGAATCCGTGGGTGCTCCTGGAGCACCCATGGAAAAAAAATAGTGGGTGCTCAGCTCCCACCAGCCACAGCTATTTGGCGGTGACAGGGAAGGATTTAGGGGAGGGCAGGGAGCAGTGAGCGGAGTTTGGGAGCCTCGGGAGGGCCGGGGGCCTCGGGAGGTGCAGGTGGGCCCAGGAAAGGGTGGAGCAAGGGTGGGGCCTCAAAGGAGGGGGAGGAGTGAGGGTGGGGCCTGAGGGGGCAGAGCAAGGGTGGGAAGAGGAGGAGTGACAGTGGGGCCTTGTGGGAAGGAGCGGAGTGGGGGTGTGGCCTCAGGGTGGAAGAGGGGCAGAGCACCCCCAGGAAAAATAAAAGTCAGTGCCTATGCTGTAAGTGTATAAGAGCAGAATTCAGCTGGCTTTCACTCAGATCCATGTAACTGTTACAGTACGCGACCAAGGCCATAGCTACTGACATCAACCCTGACCATTGAGAGTTTGTTTACATTGTAAAGCTTGAATATCGGAGCAGTTGAGAGAATTTATTTTACCCTTTTGAAGGTAGTCTCCTGATTTGACTTCCATAGCCATGAAGTATTGGACCTTAATAATTAATTCAATGGTTTTGTAAAAAGGTCTTGCCGGTATCAACCATCCTCAGTATGTGTCTCAATTCTGCTACATTTGTTGGTGCATTCAGTGCTCCAATTGCTTTTATTTTCCCAGGACTAGGACTACTTTATTTATTATCTGTCCCAAAACTTCAATGTGCTGTAGGCAGTAAACACACTTTTCTTTATGTATCTTGAAGCCAAACTCATTGCTTAATATCAGAACTTCAATGAAGGTTTTCTCATGTTCTTCCATTGATGACCCAGGTACTAAGGTGCCTTTCATAAAATGAACAACCCCATTTATTTTCTTAAGCAGCTCTGCCATCTTTCTTTGGAAAATCTCAGGAGTGCTGGTAGTCTCAAAAAATAACCTTTGAAAGCAAAATCTCCCAAATGGCATAATGAATTCAGTCAATTTAGCAATCTCTAGGCTCAAGGAATTTGCCAGAAACCACTTAAAGCATCTAACTTTAAGAGCACAGTAACTGCTGCCACTTTAGCAAGAAAGACTTCCAGTATTGGGAGGATATATTTTTCTCTCACTACTGCTTCATTAAGACTTTTAAGATCCACACAGATTCATATTTTCCATTTTTCTTTATAACAGGTACCATTGGCGTGCACATGCAGTTGGTGCAGATATTTTTCTCAATTATGCCATTCTTTTACATCTGCAGTTTCTCTGACAGTCCCTTGTCTAAAAAGTCCATCATTACTCAGTCTCTAATGTGCTCTTCTTTTTTGTCTTCAAAAATCACAGTTTTTTTGCCATGTCTTACAAGTCTCTTATAAAATGTTCCACAGACTCCACAGATTTTTGGACATGCTGGTAGAAACACGCTCACTCGTAAACCTCATCATTTTGAGGGGCAAAATGCTTATCAAACTTAGCCAGCACTACTGCAAAATTGTTCTTGTGGTTCTCATCTCCAAAGGAAAGGATTTAAAGTGTTCAGCTTCCCTAACCATGGCATAGATTAGTGAACTAACCCTGCAGCTCCCCACTCTCTTTGTGGAGTTTAGTTGCAATGCAAAAACATGCAAAGTGCTCCTTCCTATCAGGCCACTCTCATGGTCTGTCAAAGCTGAAGCACTGTGGTGCACTAACCCCTTCTTTTTATTCTATGACTGCAGAGGTTTTAACAGACCACTCTACCTTGAATGGTCCCTTCCAACATGTGCTAAATACTTATGCTAAACAATCTGTGCATTTGGCTGTGGGGCTCTGAGTACCTTTCCCAGACCTGAAGAAGAGCTCTTTGTGGCTCGAAAGCTTGTCTGTTTCACCAACAGAAATTAGTCCAACAAAAGATATTACCTCACCTCCCTTGTCTCTCTAATATCCTGGGGCCAACATGGCTACACCTACACCGCACGCATGAAACTTTATGATATTAGTGTGTGTAGTGGTCAGAGGGTTAAAGATGGTGAAACTTCTGGATGATGTTTTGTTTCTTGCATTTACTCAGGAAGTAGATGTCGTTGTTAAGTTTTGCTTCCTTTTTCTTCATGTTGTGGTGTTTCCATTTCAGACAGATACATTTTATATCTGCCATATCTGGGAACTTAAATTCATTACTCTGCTAGACACTAAAAAACATGGGCTGGATTGATGGCTTATTACAACAATCTGTAACCCATTAGCCCCCTCTTTTTGTCCTGTGACTGCAGCAGTGTTAGACCACTCTACCTTGAATGGTTCCTTACAGTATGTGCTAAATACATATGCTAAACAATCTGTTCCACCTTGAATATTGCTGTGACACTGGGAGTATTTTTCCCAGACCTGAAGAAGAGCTCTGTGGGGTTCAAAAGCTTGTCTCTCTCACCAACAGAGGCATGGGTGGCGGGTGAACCAGCAGTTGGGGGAGGCTAGCCCCCTGCCCCTCCCCTTCCGCCTGAGGCACCTCCCCTCCCCTTCTTCCTGAGGCCCTGCCCCTTCCCTTCCCTATTGCCCCCTCCCCTGCTGGAGCCCAGAGTGGCAGAGCCCCACCTCAGCTGCTGTCCCCCCTCACTCCAGGCCAGCGCCCCTGGCCCCAGCCCCAGAATGCCAGGCAGGCAGCACCGCCACAGCACCCCCAATCTCAGCCCCAGATTGCAGGGCAGGCAGCACCACCACAGCACCCCCAACTGGAGCGCCAGGCAAGCCCCAGCCCTAGCCTTTCCAAGTCCAAGCAGCAGGCAGTCCAGCCCCAGCCCAGTCCGAACCTGGGCCACGAAAGAGCAGGAACTCACAGGCACTCCTGGGGGTGGAACCACACTAGTTGGTTTGGGGAGGCTCAGCCTCCCCCAGCCTATGATACCCACCGCCCATGAACAGAAGTGATAAAAGATATTATCTCACCCAGTTTTTCTCTATACAGGAAACTGGCTTTTTGATAAAATTCTGCAGTTTCTATTTTTTTCTTCAGACGCCAAGTTAGTCACACAGAGAAAGAGGCAAAATGGACACTAGTCACAACAAAAACTTTATTGTAAAAAATGAATGTCTCCATCATTCCCTAAAGACATTTTGTAATATTCTTCACAAGGTGCCATCTAGTGACTAAAAATTATAATGCAATTTAAGCTATCCACCACAGGAAAGGCATTCTTCCCAACCACAAACTTCAACTTTCCCAGAAGGGAAGATTTTACATAGAAAAGGTAAATGATTGGAATAAATAGTCAATCTCATTATATGCTATTCAGTAAATAAACATTAGTAATAATTCAATTAATATGTGTGTTAAAAAAATTATCCACATTCCTCAGATTTACTTGTAATTTGAATCAAGGCCTTCTGTAGTCACTATAGCAATGATTTTTAATCTTTTCTTTTCTTTTCTTTTCTTTTCTTTTCTTTTCTTTTCTTTTCTTTTCTTTGCCCTGGATATAAAGCCATATAAAAGTAAACCAAAGATAGAATCTAATACAGCTATGCTTCAAAATCCCTGTTATCAAGTTATGGTTTCAATATATTAAAAATCTGCTCTCTTTCTCAGCAAATAGTGAAGTCAGGCATTAGACAGTTAGGTCATGCACGAGCCCAATGCAGTTCTACTATATATCTTCAAAACTGATAAACGGATAAACCTCAACAAGACTTTATACTATGCTCCAGTCCATTGCTCAGAATCTAGTTGCAACAGATAAATTTGAAGTATACATTGTTGGTTCCATATGTGATTCTGAAGTCTATTTTTCTTACTAATATTGCTCTCCAGTTTTACACTAGATAACTCTCTGTGTACCCACTTCAGCATAGCTGGATACACTTCATGAATTGTCTTTGTTTGCTTGTGAAATATGAATCACCTAATAAATTATTATAAAAGGAACAAATAGATTATATTATGATCCTTTTTGAAGGATAGAAATTATGGAGATACTCCTTCTGACTTCAGTGAACTTTAAACGGGTCCTGAAGAAACACTGTTGTTTTGGGGTTTTTTGTGGGTTTTTTTTGTTTTGTTTTTAATGTTGGAGTTTGTTGAGATCTGTGGAATCCTTCTTCTCCAAATTGTCTCCAGACAGTCTCTGACCTTCAAAAAAGGGTGTTGAAGAAGGTGAATTCTGGTGATGGTACTTATTTCTAAGACAATTGGACAGAGAATTCTCCTTGTCAGAATGAATCAAAGAAGGTAGCAAGAGGAAAAACAGGTAGCAAGACATGCAGAATCATAAATGAAGAACAAAATATTGTAAATTGTTTTTAACATGATTATCATTGAGTATTTATCTACTTAAACAAGCAATCAAGCAATATTTACCTAGGGAAATGAAGCCCTAGCCAAAAGGACTGAAGACACAAATATATATAAAGTTGTGACAGACATAATAATTGGTTTTCAGGTTATGCTCAATCTGTCTATCCTCTGAAGTTTTAAAAACAGAAGCACTCCTGTTGGCAGGGCCGGCTCCAGGCACCAGCTGAACAAGCAGGTGCTTGGGGCGGCCACTCGGGAGAGGGGCGGCACGTCCAGCTATTCGGCGGCAATTCGGCGGAGGGTCCCTCACTCCCGCTCGGAGCGAAGGACCTCCCGCCGAATTGCCGCCGCAGATCGCAATCGCGGCTTTTTTTTTTTTTTTTTTTTTTGCTGCCTGGGGCAGCAAAAACCCTGGAGCCGGCGCTGCCTGTTGGGAGATGAGAGATAGAAGCTTCTGCATTGGGGACTGAACTATTTATTTGTGAATGTATAAATAGAGGGCCTGATTGTCCTCTACACTAATGGAAATCATAAACATCTTGAATTCCAGTCAATAGTTACACTTTTGTTAAACTGGTATAAGTGACAGGAGAACCAAGCCCCCAATCTTTCTGTACTTCACACAGCTTATGGCAAAAGCAACTGAAAGTTTCATTTTTTTTTCCAGCATGAAGCCACTCTAAGACCACAATTAATTAAGTGACTTAATAACCAAGAAGAAATATGCTCTGTTAGTATATTTCATTTTCAACTAGTATGTGGAAAATTTCTTATGACATTCTTTAATATCCAGAGTTTATGTAATATTTTCTACTAACTGGAAATATTTATCTCTATCAGGTAGTTTCTCTGGGGCTTGTCTATAATGTGAGGTAATGCAGTGTATGGGGTTGTGATTTCTAAGGAGTACTAATATGTTGCCCATAACTGATATGTGTAGACCATGCTGGTGCACTTTATTGTAGGAGTGTTTGAAACAGTACTACATAAAGTGCACTAGAAAACCTTTAGTGCACATCATCAGGGTCTACATGGATACAACAAATTAGTGTGCTTTAGAAATCACACCCCCGTAGAGTGCACTACCCCACTGTGTAGCCAAGCCCTGTACCATCTGAATCAAACTGCTTTCTCTTAGAACTTTAGAATTTGCATGATTTCTTAAAATATTTCTAAGATGTTTTAGATTTTTTGGTAGAGTATTTTTTTAGGGAATATAATGTGCTTAGATTTCATTTGATGCTTATAGAGAAGAAGGCAAAAGTAGGATGATCAGCATCATCTAGAAGAGTTAATAAATAAAATAGAACTAGCAGTATGTGTACCAGCCATAATCATGACGTTACTTGTATGTTGCATCCCCACTTACCCCAACGCTCCATCCCACGGGTTCATATTGTAAGTTTCTTCGGACCATGTCTTCTTAATGTGTTTAGATAATGCCTAGCACATTGTAGGCATCACCACAATCTAAACAATAACATTATAATCCTTAAAGAACCCAAGATTCCTGGTATAAGATTGACTGGTATAAGTCAGTGTAGCTCCATTGAAGGCACTGGAGCTACATCAATTCACGCCATCTGCCCCATTTCATAATCCTCTTCTCTAAACAGTCCAAATTCTCTCATGAATGAAAGAAAATAAAATTCCAGGACATTCTCTTTAGCTCTTCTGAGAGTATATAGTCCTTTTGGCTAAGTTGGAAGTGGCTGCATATTTATTCACAGCACTACAAAGCTCTTTATATGGGTCTGTTACACTTACTTTCAACTAGTATTTTGCTATTCACATATGCCCAAGTTCTGCAGTCCTTACGTTTAATAACAATGAAAGATTTTTCACAGTAAGAAGTGTAAGGTCTGTCCCTTTATTTGTTTACCCTTAATTTAGCTTCTTCTGTTCCACATCAGTTTTTGTGTTATTCAGTGTTAAATTGATCGTTCTTCTACTGTAACTATGCACAGTGCACAATATGTACTAGTATCGCTTAACAAAACTGCCTCACTTCAAAAGCCAGTACACTTAGTCTGTACTCAAATGCTTTTCTTATGCCCTAATTTCATATCCAATTCCTCCAAAAAGGACTGATAGAAAAAAGAAGCCTGTTTCCACACTGGCAAAAAAACCCAAATCACTCTATAATTCACTTGGTTTTCAATAATTATGTTTGTAACTATGCATACACAATTGTATCCAGACAAAATAAAAACACGAGAGACAGAGACCTTCTAATAAAATAATATAGCTGCAGTTTAAGCTGCCTATATATAATAAAAGAGGCAAGGACAAGATCTGTATCTGAAGAAGAAAAAGAAAAAAAAACCTGTTGCTGAGTTTCACTATGTACCTGCATTTCAAGGAACAAAATATAGTGCATAGCACTCACCATTTGCAGTTATATACATCCTTTTATGTAGTGCACAGAGGTCTACACATCATATCTTCTGGCTGCCTATGTGTTGGAAAGGATCAGAGGTTCAGAACAGTGCTAGTCAGAGCTTCAAGGATTAATCAGTGCATGTATTGTGTGATGTTTGTTTTCAAAGACCAGTCAGGTAGCAGTAGATAATTGTGTTGCTGAGGAACGACATTAAAAATTCAGGGCCAGACCTTCAGTCATGAGCAGGAGAGCGCAAGATGGGAGTTATCTTAAGTGCCTATACACAAATGCAAGAAGCCTGGGAAACAAGCAGGGAGAACTGGAAGTCCTGGCACAGTCAAGGAATTATGATGTGATTGGAATAACAGAGACTTGGTGGGATAACTCACATGACTGGAGTACTGTCATGGATGGATATAAACTGTTCAGGAAGGACAGGCAGGGTAGAAAAGGTGGGGGAGTTGCACTGTATGTAAGAGAGCAGTATGACTGCTCAGAGCTCCAGTATGAAACTGCAGAAAAACCTGTGAGTCTCTGCATTAAGTTTTAGAAGTGTAAGAAACAAGGGCAATGTCGTGGTGGGAGTCTGCTATAGACCACCAGACCAGGGGGACGAGGTGGACAAGGCTTTCTTCAGGCAACTAACAGAAGTTACTAGATCACAGGCCCTGGTTCTCATGGGGGACTTCTATCACCCCAATATCTGCTGGGAGAGCAACACAGCGGTGCACAGACAATCCAGGAAGTTTTTGGAAAGTGTATGGGACAATTTCCTGATGCAAGTGCTGGAGGAACTAGGGGCAGAGCTCTTCTTGACCTGCTGCTCATAAAGAGGGAACAATTAGTAGGAGAAGCAAAAGTGGATGGGAACCTGGGAGGCAGTGACCATGAGATGGTCGAGTTCAGGATCCTGACACAAGGAAGAAAGGAGAGCAGCAGAATACGGACCCCGGACTTCAGAAAAGCAGACTTTGACTCCCTCAGGGAACTGATGGTCAGGATCCCCTGGGAGAATAACATGAGGGGGGAAGGAGTCCAGGAAAGCTGGCTGTATTTTAAAGAATCCTTATTGAGCTTGCAGGAACAAACCATCCCAATGTGTAGAAAGAATAGTAAATATGGCAGGCGACTAGCTTGGCTTAACAGTGAATTCCTTGCTGATCTTAAACACAAAAAAGAAGCTTACAAGAAGTGGAAGATTGGACAAATGACCAGGGAGGAGTACAAAAATATTGCTCGAGCGTGCAGGAGTGAAATCAGGAAGGCCAAATCACACTTGCAGCTAGCAAGGGGTGTTAAGAGTAACAAGGAGGGTTTCTTCAGGTATGTTAGCAACAAGAAGAAGGTCAGGAAGTGTGGGCCCCTTACTGAATAGGGGAGGCAACCTAGTGACAGAAGATGTGGAAAAAGCTAATGTACTCAATGCTTTTTTTACCTCTGTCTTCACAAACAAGGTCAGCTCCCAGACTACTGTACTGGGCAGCACAGTATGGGGAGGAGGTGACCATCCCTCTGTGGAGAAAGAAATGGTTCAGGACTATTTAGAAAAGCTGGACGAGAACAAGTACATGGGGCCAGATGCACTGCATCCGAGGGTGATAAAGGAGTTGGCGGATGTGATTGCAGATCCATTGGCCATTATCTTTGAAAACTCATGGCGATCAGCAGAGGTCCCGGATGACTGGAAAAATGCAAATGTAGTGCCCATCTTTAAAAAAGGGAAGAAGGAGGATCCGGGGAACTACATGCCAGTCAGCCTTACCTCAGTCCCTGGAAAAATCATGGAGCAGGTCCTCAAGGAATCAATTTTGAAGCACTTCGAGGAGAGGAAAGTGATGAGGAACAGTCAGCAGGGATTCGCTAAGGGCAAGTCATGCCTCACTAACCTAATTGCCTTCTATGATGAGATAACTGGCTCTGTAGATGAGGGGAAAGCAGTGGACATGCTTTCCTTGACTTTAGTAGAGCATTTTATACAGTTTCCCACAGTGTTCTTGCCAGCAAGTTAAAGAAGTATGGGATCGATGAATGGACTATAAGGTGGATAGAAAGCTGGCTAGATCATCGGGCTCAACAGGTAGTGATCAATGGCTCCATGTCTAGTTGGCAGCCGGTATCAAGCAGAGTGCCCCAAGGGTTGGTCCTGGGACCGGTTTTGTTTAATATCTTCATTAGTGATCTGGAGGATGGCGTGGATTGCACCCTCAGCAAGTTTGCAGATGACACTAAACTGGGAGGAGCAGTAGATACGCTGGAGGGTAGGGATAGAATACAGAGGGACTTAGACAAATTAGGGGATTGGGCCAAAAGAAATCTGATGAGGTTCAACAAGGACAAGTGCAGAGTCCTGCACTTAGGACGGAAGAATCCCATGCACTGCTACAGACTAGGGACCGAGTGGCTAGGCAGCAGTTCTGCAGAAAAGGATCTAGGGGTTAAAGTGGACGAGAAGCTGGATATGAGTCAACAGTGTGCCCTTGTTGCCCAGACGGCTAACGGCATTTTGGGCTGTATAAGTAGGAGCATTGCCAGCAGATGGAGGGATGTGATTATTCCCATCTATTCGGCATTGGTGAGGCCTTATCTGGAGTATTGCGTCCAGTTTTGGGCCCCACACTACAAGAAGGATGTGGAAAAATTAGAAAGAGTCCAGCGGAGGGCAACAAAAATGAATAGGGGACTGGAGCACATGAATTATGAGGAGAGGCTGAGGGAACTGGGATTATTTAGTCTGCAGAAGAGAAGAATGAGGGGGGATTTGATAGCTGCTTTCAACTACCTGAAAGGGTACCTCCTTAGAGGTTTTTAAGGTCAGGCTTGACAAAGCCCTGGCTGAGATGATTTAGTTGGGGATTGGTTTGAGCAGGGGGTTGACCTAGATGACCTCCTGATGTCCCTTCCAACCCTGATATTCTATGATTCTATGATACTATGATTCAGCTGAGGTAAATCTGTGTAGTTCCAATGAAATTGTTCTGATCCTCAATACCCAGTTGTTGAAGATATTACTTTAAAATACCTATATAAGAATGTAGTCAGATAATGCTATAGTAAAAACAATTTCAAATAGAATGACAACTAGGAAATTCTACACTTTTTTTTTCTTTTTGACCATATTTCATGCAATATATTAGCTCATACCTTTGCAGTGTGTCATATTTAAGACTTGAAATGTCCTGATTTTGGTGCACAAGGGTGTGGCAAACATAGAAAGATCTTTTTTTACTTGAAGGGGTTTTGCAACACTTCCAAGATTCACTGTAGTTTTTGATTCACCCAGGCCCAAACTCTTCAAGAGAGGCTCATATGAGCACTGGCAAAATGTACTAGTATCATTATGAAATTGGTGAGTTTCGCCAACTGACATAAATGCCAGAAAAAAAATTACTAGTATCTAATAATTCCATCTTAATAGTTCTGGGGTCCAAACCCTGAAACTAGACTCAGGTACACTGTACAACCTTGACTTCTTAATGGAATAGGGATTAATTCCATTTTCATTAAGAATCAACTCCAATAAATACTGCAGGGTTAAAATAAATGGCGCTGTTGTTGTTGTTGTTTTCATATTGGCTTTTATAGCATTTTCCTAGATCCTCCTCAACCCCATTCTTATTTTTTCCTCTTTCAGGAATACACATTGTGACATGTCATTCCATATTCTTTATGAAAATATGCTTATGATATAAATATGACATAACTGAGATATACTTTATGCAAGATGGCTCATGTGACATATTTAAAATGTTATGATTTACTGAATGTGATTATCCAATCTGTATGCCTGTATCATTTCTGTTTCTGAAGTTAGGAATATTGACTATGTATCTGTATTTCAACTATGCTACTTTGGTTGACACACACTGCTAAAACTTCAGGTAAAAGCCAGACAGGGCAGATGGCCCATCAGCAAGGACAATAGACTGAAAAGCTTGGCCTTCCTGTGGATGCTCCATACTGCCACTGACTCATGAAAGTTGTGATACTACAGAGTCAGGTGGTCTAGTCACTTGATACTAAAACATTACCTGGCACTTCTTGTAACTTTCCACTGTAAGGGAAGGGAGGGGGGGATCAAGTTTGGAAAACAAGGATTCCCACCTTATGTAAATCCTATTTAAGGGTGGGTAGGAAGGCAAACAGGACTCCTCCTCTCCATGGCCTGTCTGCCCAAGAAGAAAGACTGCAAAAGGGAAGGCAAGAGGGGAGTCCAGACTGAGAAAGGGGTCTAGTCTTAAAAGGAATAAACTGGAACTCTGAACCACAGAAGCTTTGTGAACTGCCTGCAATAATATCTAGGGTGAGAAATACTATTTGTAACCAATTTTTTTAGTGAAACTAGCTTAGTTTGTGTTTGATTTCATTTGCTTAGTAATCTGCTTTGTTCTGCTTGTTACCCCTTTTACTGCTTAAAATCTGTCTTTTATAGTTAATAACATTTGTTTTGTTTATTATTAAACCCAGTTTCTGTAATTTCTAACTGGGGGGCAGGGGGCAAGAAGTGTGCACACCTCTCTCCACATTGAAGGAGGGGACAAATTTCATAATATATCTTTGGGTCTGCACTCCATGGGAGGTGGACATCTGAGTGCTGGGCAAGTCCCTTAAGCTGAGTCTCCCCAGAGCTGATCTGAAGCCTCTGTGTGTGTTAAAGGAGGTTTTTAAGAGCCTTGCTCAGCAAGACAGGTTAAAGGGAGCCCATGCTAGCAGAACAGATAGACTCTGTGGAATCTCAGCACATCAGGTGGCTTCCCAAGGGGTCCAACCTCTAACAGACAATATACTACTTTGTCTTCAACTGTATTACTTCAGATAGCAAATTTCCACATGTTAAGCAAGGCTGGACTGAAACACAACTAGGATGAGAGCTCTCCAAAAGAAACAAATCTGCTGAAGGAAGACTGAATAGACTGAAGACTGAATAGTGGATGTTGAATAGTTGGCATTCTTATATCTGAGTCAGTGCTAAGCTTGTGTCATAGCACTGAGTGAGGGATGAATGTATTATAATAGAGTCAATCTTTTGAATGACAAGAAAAACTTGGGGAGGGGAGGGGGGAAGCTAGTATCTGTGGAATCCAAATAATGTCTATGCATTCAAACTATACAATTTGTAAGTTTGCCTGGAAGTGGCTAGAAATCAAAGAACCAATAGAAGTTCCTGGTTTTAAGGTGGCCATCCTCTGACCACGTTATCCATCAACTAGCTAAGGGTATTCTCCACTTTCTGTCCTGAAAAAATTATAAATGTTTTAATGCATTGTTTAATGTCTGCTGCCTTTCACTTCATAACTATCTGAATTCCAGTGACTGGTAAAGTGATCTATGTATATCTAGTGTGTAATCAATTTGTAAATACTATTTTGAATTTTGGAAACTTTGATGTAAAATCCTAAGTAAATTACAGCCATCCAAGCATTTTTTCTAAATTTTCCCCTTTTCATATTTCAAGGAAGAATTTCTCAAAAGTAATAAAATACATTCTTAAAATATTTCCTATAAATAATGGTAGATTTACATTTATCTGAATTGTCTCTTTAAAATTGGTTATTTGAGTAATCAAAATGCAGACTTGGTCTTTTTCAATTTATATGACTTATGATGCTAATCATTTAATTTAAAAATTACAATAATCTTTTCCAAATATTTGGACAATTGATTATCCCTATTTGTGGTCATAAAGTCAGATAATAATGGTTAATTATGTTTATTTGTAAGGACTATGCTGAATTTCTGCACTTGGAAAATAAGGAGTGCTTACTGGCACTCACACTTGTGTTTTTACTTGTTTCCTCTCATGCTAGCATTAAAGTTGAATGTTAGTATATATAAACTATTGGCCAAATTCTGCCTTGATGTATAACTGTAAAAGCCGGTTAAGTCAATGTGTGGCCTAAGGTATAAATCAAGGCAAAAATTGATCCTCTGTTATCAAAGAAAACAAAAAAAAGAAAGGAAAAAAAAAGGGGGAAATATCATGCCAGATCCATAGAGGTTCAGGTGGGGGAAGTGTAGAAGAGTATCACCACATGAGAAGCCCCAGGAAGTATTTTACCTCAAGAGAAAGCAGGTTTGTGCTCTCTGTTTGCTATGACCACAAATAAGGTGCAACCAGAGAACTCTGGGAAAGGATTATGATTCCTATTGGAAGTATTCCATATATGGCTATATTGCTTCCCAGTGTTTCCTGCCTACAGCTTATTTGTAGATATAGCAAGTTTGTAGACATAACAAGGAACAAGTCATAGTGTATAGACAGCCACAGAGGGAAACCTCTGTGTTTTAACAAAAGTGATGGTTGCATGGTCTTTTTAGTATTTGTGAAACACAAGTTCACAATACTGCCATCCAAATGACAGGGGAAATGTTTATAGTTCACTCTTTACCTGTTAGCACATCAAAAACAACTTAAAAATTCTTATGCCATCAATTACATTTCTTGTCTTAGGCCTGGTCTACACTACGATTTTAGTTCGAATTTAGCAGTGTTATAGCGAATTAACCTTGCACCCGTCCACACAACGAGGCCATTTAATTCGATATAAACGGCTCTTAAAATCGGTTTCTGTACTCCTCTCCGACGAGGGGAGTAGCGCTGATATCGGTATTGCCGGTTCGAATTAGGGTTAGTGTGGACGACATTCTATGGTATTGGCCTCCGGGAGCTATCCCACAGTGCACCATTGTGACCGCTCTGGACAGCAATCTAAACTCGGATGCTCTGGCCGGTTAGACAGGAAAAGCCCCGCTAACTTTTGAATTTCATTTCCTGTTAGCCCAGCGTGGAGAGCACAGGTGACCACACAGAGCTGAACAGCACAGGTAGCCATGCAGTCCGAGAACCGAAAAAGAGCACCAGCATGGACCACACGCGAGGTACTGGATCTGATTGCTATATGGGAAGAGGATTCAGTGCTAGCAGAACTATGGTCCAAGAGACGAAATGCAAAAACTTTTGACAAGATCTCCAAGGGCATGATTGAGAGAGGCCACAATAGGGACTCATATCAGTGCCGTGTTAAGGTGAAGGAGCTCCGACAAGCCTACCAGAAAACCAAGGAGGCAAACGGACAGTCCGGGGCAGAGCCGCAGACATGCCGCTTCTACGAGGAGCTGCATGCAATTCTAGGGGGCGCCGCCACCACTACCCCACCCCTGACCGTGGACTCCGAGGAGGGGTTAATCTCATCCTTGCATGAGGATTCAGCGGACGGGGAAGAGGAGGAGGAGGACGAGGACGACCTTGCGGAGAGCACACAGCACTCCGTTCTCCCCAACAGCCAGGATCTTTTTCTCATCCTGAGTGAAGTACCCTCCGAACCCTCCCAAGGCGGTATCGCAGACCCCCTGGAAGGGACCTCTGGTGAGTGTATCTTTTTAAATATCAAACATGGTTTAAAACAAGCATTTTTTAATGATTAATTTGCCCTGTGGACTTGGGATGCATTCGCGGCCAGTACAGCTACTGGAAAAGTCTGTTAACGTGTCTGGGGATGGAGCGGAAATCCTCCAGGGACATCTCCATGAAACTCTCCTGGAGGTACTCCAAAAGCTTTTGCAGAAGGTTTCTGGGCAGGGCAGCCTTATTCCGTCCTCCATGGTAGGACACTTGACCACGCCATGCTAGCAGCAAGTAATCTGGTATCATTGCATGACAAAGCTTGGCAGCGTATGGTCCCGGTGTTTGCTGGCATTCAAGCAACATCCGTTCTTTATCTTGCTGTGTTATCCTCAGGAGAGTGATATCGTTCAGGGTAACCTGGTTGAAATACGGGAATGTAATTAAGGGGACAGAGGTGGCCCCGTTCCTACTGGGCTGTTTGCCTGTAGCTGAAAAGAAATCCTTCCCTGCAGTTAGCCAAGCGGGCGGGGGGGAGTGGGTGGACAATGGCGCTGAGGTTTTCGCGTTTGGCTAGCAGGGGTCTTCCCTGATACCAGCCACGCGGTGGGGGGAGGGGTAAAGCGATCATCCCACAGAATTGGATGGGTGGTGGTGGTGGTGGTGGAGGGGGTGTTATTTTGTTTTCTGCTGCTGCACGGTAACAGGAAAACCGCAGCACTTAATGGGCTTTGCTTGCTATGGGAAAGGAGGGCGCTGATTTAATGCAGAAGCCGAAAGACAATGGCTTACCATGGCTGCATACAAGCCGAATTCTGTTGCCCGGCCCTGCGTCTGTGATCTCTAACACCAGAGCCGCAGGCACTCAATATAAGATGCAAAATGCGACCTTGTACTGAAATCACATGTGCTATGTAATGTGAATAGTGTTGTTCACCGTGAAAGAGTATAAACATTGTTCTATAAAATGTATCTTTTTACATACTTCTCTCCCTTTTTTTCCCTCCTCCTGCAGCTGCAAATTTTTCAAGCATCCCTCCTCCGTCCCGAAGGCTATCTCAGATACAGCGGCGAAAGAAACACACGTGAGACGACATGTTCTCAGAAATTATGCAATCTACCCGCGATGAGAGAGCTAATTTCAATGAATGGAAGGACACTGTCTCAAAGTTCCGGAAAGATGCCAGTGACCATGAGGACAAGAGGGACCAACGTGAGGACATGAGGGACCAATGGGAGGAGAGAAGGGACTCTCGAGACGAGAAGTGGCGGGATGCAACGCTGGGGCTGCTGCGAGAGCAAACAGACATGCTCCGGCATCTGGTGGAGCTTCAGGAATGGCAGCTGCAGGATCACAGAGTGCCGCTGCAGCCCCTGTATAACCGCCCTCCCCGCTCCCCAAGTTCCATAGCCTCCTCACCCCGACGTGTAAGAACGCGGGTGGGGGGGGAGGCTCCGTGCACCCTGCCACTCCACCCCAGTGGACAGCCCAAGCAAAAGGCTGTCATTATTTTGAATTTTTTCAGTGGCCTGTTCCTTCCCTCCTATCCTCCTCCCAAACCCCACCCGGACTACCTTGTTATTTCTCTCCCTATGTTTATTACCCGTTAATAAAGAATGCATGAGTTCTAAACGATACTGACTTTATTTTTTTCAAAGCAAGCTGG
>QXTE01000010.1:11959891-12220881 GCA_003942145.1 Platysternon megacephalum
TGTCCATGTCCTCATCACTCTCGTCGCCGCGCTGCCGTAGCCGCCTCCTCCTCGCCTGGTTTTTCTGGTCCTGGTTCAGCATAAACTGCACGATAATGCGCGAGGTGTTTACAATGTTCATGACTGCTGTCTTGAGCTGAGCGGGCTCCATGCTTGCCGAGGTATGGCGTCTGCACAGTTCACCAAGGAAAAAAGGCGCGAAACGGTTGTCTTCCGTTGCTTTCACGGAGGGAGGGGGAGGATGTTCCCAGAACCGCCCGCGACAATGTTTTTTGTCCCATCAGGCATTGGGATCTCGACCCAGAATTCCAATGGGCGGGGGGGACTGCGGGAACTATGGGATAGCTATGGGATAGCTACCCACAGTGCAACGCTCCGGAATTCGACGCTAGTCTCGGTACATGGACGCGCACAGCCGAATTAATCTGCTTACTGTAGCCGCGTGCAATCGAATTTATACAATCGGTTGCAAAAAATCGAATTCCGTAAGTTCGGAGTAGTCCCGTAGTGTAGACGTACCCTTACTGTAGGAAAAGTACATCTAATTTAATAAATAATGTGGAAATATTCTGTTATATTACAAACTAAACAAAGAATAGGTCTTAATCTGCACCTCAACAAATCAATAAACTGCATAAAATATGCTCATGTATGGAATACTTGCAACAATATTAGCTCTTTGCATTGTTTGGTTAGGTGATATGCATCATGAATCAAATAATAGCAAGCTAGGCATTCAGGCAAATATAACTTAAGATAGCACTGTCATTCAGTGATACTTTATTTGTACATCTCCACTTCTTACAATTTCTTCCTTTTAAGCAAAAGTGGTTCATCTTTCATAAATTTGCTAAGGACAGTGATTTTTAAAAAAGAGCTAGAGAATAAAATGTATTGCATCTAATTTATGATGTCTGAAGATGTCTTAGTTATTAGAGAAAACATTTGTCACTCAGCCTTAGCATCCCTAACAACTAACTGAAAAAAAATAATCTTCTCTATGTAGTCCCTTGTTCCTCTGAAGACAGTCAGAAGTTCAAACTCCATCCAGTACATTCTGGGAACAAATTGTAATCTTATTAAAATACCATCTTGTTATTGGAGTCACAGAAGTTACTGTATGGATTAAAGTAGAATTGGTTCCCTGGTTTCCTTTTAGGACACAAATGTACATATAAAACATCCTAAAACAGTGATATGCAGTATTTTTCATAGATTCTCTTAATGCTCAAAAGGCCCAGTAAATAGCTCTGTCTGAACAAAATGTTATGTATTTCTTACTCGTGGCACCAGAATAATTGTGTTATTCAGTCTACCCCTTATTTAAGGAGCTACTTATTCTTCTGATTAGCTAGGCAGGCAGTACAATCCATGTGCAAGTTATCTCTTACTGAGGCAGATTCCTTCCAAACAAATTTGAAGTACTCTCTATGGACAAAAACTGAAGGTAGGTATTTCATTACCTGTATGTTCTATGCTTCATGGAATGGGAAAAAGGAGCAAAAGGAAGTGGAATGTCCATTGAAAAGCCTTTCACCCTGTAACTTCCCATGAGTTATAAACTATTCTTTCTCATTTAAGAGTGCTAAAATTTCCAGCAACATGATTAATTAGATTAGTTCATAATATGTATCCCTAAGGAGAATCTCATCATTAAAAATGCTTACTGGTAGAACCAAATTTTCAAAAGGGTGACCTTCCTTTTCCTTGCCCAATTTGCTTCCACATTTTATACCAATAGTTGAATTGCAGGTTCTGCTTGGATAGTTAAAGGCTCAGTAACCTGATTTGTGCCCCCTCAATTAATTTTTCCGGTATACAATTTGCCATTGCATATTAACCCCCCCCCCTTCCAAAGTGTCTCAGGCATTTTAAAAATGAACCTCAAGATGTATAAATTATACATGGAGCAGCTTTCCTTTTTATACATGTTTCCATTAGTTGGAATGCTGCTGTGCCTTTGTAATTTGCTCTGCTTTTGGAGCTGGTCTTTTTAGGTTGAAAAACACAAAACACTCTAACATGACCCTTGGTGTCACAAAGTATAATGCCAAAGAAATCGGTAGTGTGCCTGTTTTCTCAATAGATCACAAAAATAGGTCATTTTCACCATCTGCCTCACTTGTTGTTAGACAGGTTTACAGGAAGGTAATAATAAAAATGCATTCTCAGAAAATATGATCACTGCCTTATAGTCCATAAAGTTCAAAAATGAACTCAGCTCTACTATACCATGATGTTTCACCTAGGCACAACACTCACTTTGTTCCTATAGCTGGTTACCCCACAAATTATTTTTCAATATTTCACTATCAAAAGCTATTTGCCCAGAAGTCACTTGATCAGTGGAGTCCTACTGCCTCTACATACAAGTATTGTACCGTAGATAAAAATGTTTCAAAACAAAAATTAAAGAAAATTGATCTCTCAGTATCATGTGGGCCGGGCCTCTCATATGCATGGTAGATGATATTTTTCTAAAATTAAACTTCATTAATGACGTCCAGATAATGAGAAATTTTTGCATCTCATTTATGAGAGCGGTAATTATTTATTACCAATTTAAACCTGAATTACTGAACTACAATCAGCTTTTGGTATTGCGTTTTCCACTCCAAGTTATGTTCCTATGTGAACTCTGAATGTGTGTAGTTTCACCTATTTTCAGTATAAAGTGTATTTTGTTAGCTTTAACTTTATTTTCTTCTGAAAACCACTACAAATATCACAGTCACTCATGCTTATCTATTTACTTTTCTTCTTCTTTGTACTAACATTATATAGATATGATATCACCATTATATTCACATCTCATTTACAATGAATGTCATAAAGCACATTAAAATGACTCTTTAATAAACTACTTCTTTGTTTAATGGATGGGGAAAGGTGTAACTTAATAATACTCTCAGACATACAGCCATTTTAAAATAAGTTGTATATTAATAATCTAGTTTAGTATACAAGATATTGGAAAGAAGAAAAAAATAATCAGAAGGAAAGCTAAACTTCAAACTAAAGTTCAGAGAGTTTCAATTTAAACTAATTTAAGGCAATGTTATTCCCACTAACAAGCCACTAGCATCACAAAGTAAATGCCAAAAAAGTAAGTAGTGTGCTGGTTATCTCAAGAAATCACAAAAATATGTCATTTTCACCATCTGCCTCACTTGTAGTTAGATAAATTGAGCTGGAATTGGCACTCCTGTAAAACTGAGATGGGGAAAGCATGACAGAGAGTGTCTTCTCTGTGCTCTGCCATCATTGTTATAGGTAGACTTGGCAGAACTCAATTTTTAAAAGCATTTAAAGTATTTTAAGCAATTTTTAAGCATTTTAAGCAATCTTAAGCATTTTGTATTTGTATTGATTTAAATTTTCACAGTTTTGCAAAATTATGTGTGTTAAGCAATTTTTATCAATTTAAATTTTCACAGTTGTGGGAAATTATCTGGGGATGTCATGTAATAGGGAAAGGTCAAGCAATAGTTAATTAATGACAGTAGATGCTGAGATTCAAAGTTATGGCTTTATAACTAAGGCCCTAATTGAATCGTGAGATGATTGTCAAATAATTGCAGTTGTGGACAAGACATGGAAAATCACAGAAAGTAATAATGGACCTTTATTAATTGTGGTAATTTGGAAAAGTCAGAGAAAAACGATTTGTTTAAGAAAAAATTGCTGGAACAATATAAACACTGAACTATTATGTTATGCCTGCTATTTTTTTTTCATAGCCAGACATTGTGCTGCAACTATATTACAGTAATTAAAGTGGGAGCTGACAGTAGGAGCTCCACCATATACGGGGGCTGACAGCAGCCCTGCCATGCACCCCAATGCCACGCCACTGTCAGCTCAGATAAATGGGGTTCTACTGTACTAATGGGAAAAAAGCGTGTTTTGAAAACTTCAAAATGTATGCAAAATTGAGGACTGTGCAAAGTAAGCCAATTAAAATCAAAATTGCGGTGGAAGCCTAATATTGCAATTTCCACAATATCACAAATTAAATAGGGCCTTACTTATAACCATTAAAACTACAAATTGTCCACTTCTCATATCAAAATATACAAAGTAAATATCCTTAAATCAAACTTTTATAAGTTCTCAAGTAGTAGTTGTCTTACTTTGCTTATCTATAAATATCAATTATTATGGATGGAAATATTTTTTTGTTGGCTTGTTTGTGTATGGTGAATACTTACTCATATTTATCATTAAAATCAGATTCTTCAAACCCTAGTTATAGGTATGTTAGAAACAGATTTCAACACCAGGCAAATTGGTTGAAACTACAATAAAGAACAAAATTATTTGACACATAGATAAACACAATATATTGTGGAAGAGTCAGCATGGCTTTTGTAAAGGGAAATTTTGCCTCACCAATGTATTAGAATTCTTTGAGGGTGTCAACAAACATGTGGACAAGGGTGATTCAGTGGATATAGTGTAATTGGAATTTCAAAAAGCCTTTGGCAAGGTCCCTCCCCACAGGCTATTAAGCATACTAAGCAGTAAAGGGATGAGTGGGAATGTCCTTTCATGGATCAATAACTGGTTAAAAGATAGGAAGCAAAGGGCAAGTATAAACGGTCAATTTTCACAGTGGATAGAGGTAAATAGTAGGGTCTCTCACATCTGTACTGGGACCTGTGTTGTTCAACATATTCATAAATGATCTGGAAAAGGGGGTGAACAGTGAGGTGGCAAAATTTCCCAATGATACAAAATTTCTCACACCTACTGTTTGCATTATGTCCAATTTTATAAGAACTAAAAGAAATCCGAAGCGCCTTCATAGTGCACCTCTACTAGCCTAATGAATAAGAAGAGGATTTTGCTGCAGCACTGTTAAAAGAGCAGCTATTACCTATACACTTTTTAAAAACACATACCTGATGTCACAGTTTTTCCACTCAGACTTTGTTTAAAATAGGGAAATGAGATATTTTCCGCACAATTACAACCTAACTTCACACCTATAACATATCATATGTGCACATATCTGATACAGGGAAAGTTCAGTTACTCACATGGGGGAGCACTTGTCGTCTGGCCAGGCTGGAAGAAAGACAGCAGGCAATGGTCTGGATGTTGTTTAATTAGGCTGCAACGTTATTCTCCTAAAATATCTTAGAATACCCAGAAATACATTATACAGTCCAGGTCATCATTATTTCCTTACGTATTTCCACCTATTTAGGGAGATTCCTCCCCACTGCCCAACTTGATGCCAGCTAGCCCATTGCTGGGACCCACAACTCTCCAAAATAAGAACCCCTCATACTACTGGCAAATGCAAGGCCTGATGGGTGACCAGAGACAGTAGATGATGCCGACCCAAGGTTTGCCAGAGACAACATGTAGTGAAATATCTGGTCCTCTGAAATTGGCCGGTAGCACAGGCAGGCCCTCCCTCCTCTGAAATTGCACAACATCATGAAAACTCCTGTTATAAGCCCTGAATGTTCATGGTGCTACCAATCTCTGTATTACTTTCAGAGCCATCATATGCCAAGGTTCCAGCGGGCCACTGGCATCTGTTTGGGTTCCTTGTTGTCTCTGGGTGCCTGGTCCCAAAATCTGACCACCTGAAACTGAGACAATGCATCAGTTACACATTATCAATGCCAAGCACTTGTCTGGCAGGAAAAACATATGTTAAAGTTAAAACTCTGTAGTACAAATGCTCTTACCAACTTCATAACCCTGGGTGATCTGGAGTTCTGGCAATTGATCACATGTACCACGACCATATTGTCACTCCAGAAACTCACTCTTCTGTTTGCAAAATCAGCTTCACAAATAGTCACTGCCACTAAAATGGGAAAAAACTAATTCAGGAATGTTATATCCTTTACTATCCCTTTTTGTATCCAATCACAAAGCCACTTTTAGGGCATGCCGCCTGGCTTGGTAAAAGACTCTAAAACCTATCCCTCCCAATACATCTGAGTGAATCTTTAAATCTGCCTCTATCATCCACTCCTCTCTCCAGAGAGACTTGTTAAAATGATTCAGAAACAGCTCCCACATCCCCAAATCTTCCTTCGCCTCTTTATTAACTCTTACAAAAGGGTTGGGCAGATGTCCACAGTGGCAGCTGACAGAGGCCAGAACTCCGCATGAAAAGTTAAAATGCCCAATGATAGAATTCATCTCCCACAGTGTGATCTTCCTGGATGCTCTAGCCTTGATAACCACTCTCAAAAGTTCCCTCAGCTTATCCTGGGGGAGTCTAGATATACCAGCATTCATATCTAACTTGATCCCCAGGTAGGTCAGCTTTACAAAGGGCCTTTCTGTTTTTAAATCTGCCAGAGGTACCCCCAACTTACCAGGCAGGGCCTGGAACGTAGCCAGCAGTTTAGCACACTCCTCAGAATATGTCCTGCCTGCAAACAAAAACATATCTAAGTAGTGTACCACCCTCTCTGAACCAAACTACTGTGCCGCTGCCCATTCCAGCATTGTGTTGAGTTTTTCAAATGTAAAGAATAAAATGGAACATCCCATTGGCAGGGACTTTTCAAAATACAGCTGACCCTCAAAATATAAACTCAAAAGGTTCAAATTGGAAAGATGCACTGGCAGCAATCGAAAAGCCAACTTGCACATTTTGCCAACTGTGCTCCTGGGCAAAATGTCCTAACCATGCTCACCACCTCATCAAAGGAGGAATAGCATACTGAATATAATTCTGGGTCTATCATATCATTAACAGAACTTCCCCATCTGTATGACAAGTGGTGAATCAAGTGATTCTTGCCAGCTACCTTCTTAGGAACCAGGGAGAAACCTGTAGGTTCTTTATAAGGAGATGCTTAAATGGTCCTGCAAATTCTGTTATTTCCTGTGTGATCTTTTTCTTTACAATGTGACCCAACCCAATTATGGACTTCAAATATCTGGATATGAGACGACTTCTTACCCCAGTTAATGGAGGCTTAAATCCTGATGTAAACCCCTCCCATAAATATACTCCTTATGTGCCTTGTTATGATAATTCTAAAGGAGTACCCTTAACTCTTCAAGTTTAATCAGTGACTAGAGATTTTTCCAGTTCCCACACTGCCAACTCCTCCATCCTTATTTCCAGTTCAACGACCTTCACCTCCTGTTCCTGGAAGTGTAAGTGGTGCCTGATTTATCCCCCAACCTTTCCCTAAAGCTATAGTAATGGCAGGTGGTTCTACTCAAATTCCATGGGTTGGAGGGTGGATGTTGCCAGCCCAATACCAGTGAGAGATGGCTTCTCTGGTACCACTCAGGGTATAAATATCTCCCTTCCTTCAGTCACCTGTAAGGACAGTACCACCTTACCTGGTCTGGCCATTTCCATTCCTGCTTGCCCCATCCAGATAAACCTTCCCCTCCTCCTCCCTCTGCCACCCATTATAGAGGGACCTCTTATGTGAGTAACAACCCCAATTCTTCTGGCTAGCCGACAAAGTTAATGGGACTGCTTATGTGAGTAAGTGCTCATCAATATGAATAAGGATTGCACAATCTAGACCTATGGTATTTCTAGCTTGATGGCATCCCTAAACTTTTGAACCATTTGCATGACTTTCAAGCTCTTCTTTGAAAGATGATATTTAAACAAAAAACTTCTACTCCTTGTTGTGTTATGTTATTGTTTAAAGCATTGAACACGGGGGCATAGCTTAAAGATAAATTCTGCAAAGGACTGTGGAAAATCAGTAATATTGGAAACTGGCACCCGTACAGCATGTGTTACTAACTCTGCAATAAAGAAAGTCACTTGTTAAAGCCAATCTCGAGAGCAGTTACTTCAAACCAGTAATACAACATTATTGATCTGTCACTAGTAAAATAAATAAATAAATGAAGTCAAGCTAAATCTAATACAGTCAGCTTCAAAAGGCAGAATAAATTGAGACAATAAAAGTAGAAAGGTATGAACTCCTTATTTAGAGCAAGTTGATTCATATCAGATTACACTTTGCTAATTGAGGCACTCTTACTTCTATGAATCAGCTACATAAAGTCAATCTTACTGTTCAATTTCTTTTTGTGGATAGCATAAAGGAAAGAATTTAAAAGTAAAACCAAAATAATTGGTCCTTTCAGATGAACTTGATGGTATATTAATTTGTGCATTAGGGGGCTACATGATACAATGATGAATGAATCATTACATTCAATGGTTACAAGGTAAAGTCCAGCTCTAAGGGCACACTACTTGGGAAGATCTATTTAGATTCTAGTAGATATATTTGAAAAATAATAGCTGATTCTTTTGTATACTGTAATTCACTGCTATATTATGCATTTGGCCATATGTGCTTTGTCTACTGTGCCCTATTGGCTATGACCTTGATCCTGCAGACATGTACATTCATATCTTTACTCACATGAGACTCGATTTTCTAAATTATTTAAAAAAAAATATTCTACCACCTGCAGACTTTTTAATTGACCCTTGGTTTACAGAATGAAGGCCAAATTTGGTACTTAATTTTGAGTGCCAATTGTAGAGGTAGAATCAATTATAATATTTAGTCACCCATCTACCCTCCTGGCTTTCCATTTTTTTCCTTTACGTGCAGGTGCAGGTGTAAAATTACATCAACCAACCTGGAGGCAATTTTTCAAAATGTGTCCATGTGCAATCAGCAAACATGCACATTCTACCCCACCCCCCAAGCATAATACACGTTAAGGGGGAAAAAAAATCCATCGCAAAGTAGCTAAATATATAAATCATAAAGAAAATGTCAAAAATCTGGGTCAGGTGGTAAGTTTGCATGCTACATCAGCACCAGTAGGAAGCGGCATCAATTGAGATATATCTTGGTAGGATCAAATTCCGGCCCCCATCCCCCAGCAGGGACAGTTGCAGTCCTTGTTCATCCATCTCCCCTTTTTTCCCAGAAGCCCAGGGTTTCCCTCAGCCAAGGAGTCCCTCCTTTCTTACCCACCCAGTGCATGAGCCCAGTGCAGCCAGGCATTGAGTTCACCGTAGACTCCTCTGTTCTCCGCCATACAGGAACAGATTCCCTGTGTGCCAAGTCATAACGCCACTTGGCTTGGCCGCACCTCCGTCTGGACAGAGGAATGACTGGGTTAAATATTAATGGCACTGTGACCCCGTGCAACAGGTCACAATGCCACTTACTGAAATTTGTCCCAACCACCCCTTTGTTTGTATGGGCAGCTGGGTCAAATTTCAGTGGCATTGCAACCACGCAGCAAGAGCAATGCTCCGGATCACTCCAGCAGCAGCAGCGCTGATTTAATATGGGGCTGCTGCTGTTCCCCCTGGCTCCACTGCCTCTAGAGCTTTGAGCAAGTGGGGGGCATTGGGGGTGGGGGGCATTGCCCCCTTCAGCCAGCCCCTGATAATTGGTACAACTGCCAATAGAACAGCAGAAACATAGTTTTAACTACAGATTACTCATTAAAAAATGAGTCCAGTGGCAATTGTCTGTAATTAATCTTTAAAAGCCTTCTCCAGAATTTAGTAGGTACATTTACGTAATGATGTTTGCTTCATGTTATAATTACCTGCACTATGGGCCCTGATTTTGCCAAAAATTACATCTGGCTTTTGCACAACATAAGGCCATGCAAACTGATTATTAGGGCCTCCACAGCATAGATTATCTTTTGCTTAATCAGGCTCTTTTGAAGAAATCCCTCAAAACAAAAGACTGTGTTGTCTATGATACATTTCTGTAGATAAATAGTTCTCATGAATAGCTCTCAAATTTACTTTGATACTTATTATTTTGATTTTAATAGTCCTAATATGAGTGTAAAAATATAGTGCCCTAAATATAGAGTATTTGTTTTTTAAGCCCCAGGCAGCCATTTATCCTTGATATACATTGAACTGATTATGACTTATTCTGGGAAAGGGATTGTATAAAAGTAAAGAAACAAATGTTTCTTTCTGTGGTTCAGAATTTCAGAATTGGGGAGTGGCCATGGAACTCATCTACAGCAGCCCATAGATTCTTGCCTCCATCTCCCCAACTGGGGCCACACCAACATTCTACAATTCTACAGTATAGTACTCCACTAGTTCTGTGTCAGTAGAGGAAGGAAAAGAAGGAAAGAGAGGGAGAGGAAAGGAGAGGGGTGGTAATGAGGTGAGTGGAGTGCCTGATCCACCCCATTTGGTGAATAAAAAGCAAGTTCTTTATTTTTTACTGTCTTTGTCAGTGGTGTGCATGGGGGGAAGGGGGAGCGGGACATCCTGCTCCCATTCCTTTTTCACTGTTGTGGCTGAGAAAGGGTGGAGAACTTGTCTAGTTTAGGGTGTTTTTCCACATTTGATATGCTGGTTGGGACTTAGGTGATCTTGGGTACCAAATCACATACTGACGGTGGTGTAGAGAGTAAGCTCTACCCATGATTACTATTGTTACAGGTATCAGAGGGGTAGCCGTGTTAGTCTGTATCCACAAAAACAATGAGGAGTCCAGTGGCACCTTAAAGACTAACAGATTTATTTGGGCATAAGCTTTCGTGGGTAAAAAACACTTCTTCAGATGCATGGAGTGAAAATTACAGATACAGGAATAGATATACTGGCACATGAAGAGGAGGGAGCTATCTTACAAGTGGAGAACCATTGATAACAAGGCCAATTCAGTCAGGGTGGATGTGGCCCACTCCCAATAATTTATGAGGAGGTGTCAAGTTCTCCTACTTGCTTTTGTACGTTACCATTTCTGACGTCCGATTTGTGTTTATTCCGGTTTGGCCAATGTACATGGCAGAGGGCATTGCTGGCACATGATGGCATATATCACATTAGTAGATGTGCAGGTAAATGAGCCCCTGATGGTGTGGCTGATGTGGCTGGGTCCTATGATGGTGTCGCTAGAGTAGATATGGGGACAGAGTAGGCAACAGGGTTTGTTAGTGGGATTGGTTCCTGTGTTAGTGTTTCTGTGGTGTGGTGTGTAGTTGCTGGTGAGTATTTGCTTCAGGTTGGGGGGCTGTCTGTAAGCGAGGACTGGCCTGCCTCCCAAGGTCTGTGAGAGTGAGCGATTGTTTTCCAAGATAGGTTGTAGATCATTGATGATGTGCTGGAGAGGTTTTAGCTGGGGGCTGTTCGTGATGGCCAGTGGTGTTCTGTTATTTTCCTTGTTGGGCCTGTCCTATATGTGAATTCTGGGTACCCATCTCACTCTGTCAATCTGTTTCCTCACTTCCCCAGGTGGGTATTGTGGTTTTAAGAATGCTTGATAAAGATCTTGTAGGTGTTTGTCTCTGTCTGAGGGATTGGAGCAAATACAGTTCTATCTTAGGGCTTGGCTGTAGACAATGGATCATGTGATGTGTCCTGGATGGAAGCTGGAGGCATGTAGGTAAGAATAGCAGTCAGTAGGTTTCCGGTATAGGATGGTGTTTATGTGACCATCACTTATTTGCACTGTAGTGGCCAGGAAGTGGATCTCTTGTGTGGATTGGTCCAGGCTGAGGTTGATGGTGGGGTGGAAATTGTTGAAATCCAGGTGGGACCCTTCCCGTGGATCCATACGATGAAGATGTCATCAATGTAGCACAAGTAGAGGAGGGGCGCTAGGTGACGAGAGCTGAGAAAGCATTGTTCTAAGTCAGCCATAAAAATGTTGGCATACCGTGGGGCCATGTGGGTACCCATAGCAGTGTCACTGACTTGAAGGTATAAGTTGTTCCCAAATCTGAAATGGTTGTGGGTGAGAACAAAGTTACAAAGCTCAGCCACCAGGTGTGCCGTGGGCTCATGAGGGATACTGTTCCTGACAGCTTGTAGTCCATCCTCGTGTGGAATATTGTTGTAAAGTGCTTCTACATCCATGGTGGCCAGGATGGTGTTTTCAGGAAGATCAACAATGCATTGTAGTTTCCTCAGAAAGTCGGTGGTGTCGCTAAGATAGGTAGGAGTGCTGGTAGCGTAGGGTCTTAGGAGAGAGTCCAAATAGCAAGATAATCCTGCTGTAAGAGTGCCAATGCCTGAGATGATGAGGCATCTAGGATTTCCAGGTTTATGGATCTTGGGTAGCAGATAGAATACCCCTGGTTGGGGTGCTAGAGGTGTGTCTGTGAAGATATCCTGTTTTAGGGATGACTCATTTTGTTCTCCCTCTATTTGTAATTGGGTACAGGAAAAATCTGGCCCATTTTCCTCTGTTTGAATCTTATTGCAGAACTGCCAGTTGGAATACTTACCTGGAGCTGCATAGCCTGCCTCAGATAGGCAAGCACCCATCCAAGTTAGGTAGTGGAAAGGGGGCAAGTTTAGGTGGATGGGTAAAAGAGATTCTCCTTTGAACATTGTTAGTACAGATCCCCAGTCTTTGAAAGCACACTGCACCAAAGATTCTTCAGTCATATCTCCCTAGGCCCTCACTCTTCTCCCGTTCACTACCAGTTCCTTCCAGCTATCAGACCAGGAAATCAGACCTTTATCTGCTCCCTTAACTTTCAACTCATTGGCCATTTTCTTGTTTGTTCTCCTTCATTAGGCGCTAGTGATAGTTTAGCGTAGTGACAGTTAAAATTTGAGATAACTTACATCAGGAATGGGCAACCTTTGGCCCGCGGCCCGCCAGGGTAAGCACCCTGGTGGGCCGGGCCAGTTTGTTTACCTGCCGCGTCCGCAGGTTCGGCCAATCACGGCTCCCACTGGCCGCGGTTCACCACTCCAGGCCAATGGGGGTGGCGGGAAGCGGCGCGGGCCAAGGGATGTGCTGGCCGCTGCTTCCCACCACCCCCATTGGCCTGGAGCGGCAAACCGCGGCCAGTGGGAGCCGCAATCGGCTGAACCTGCGGATGCGGCAGGTAAACAAACCGGCCCGCCAGGGTGCTTACCCTGGCGGGCTGCATGCCAAAGGTTGCCCATCCCTGACTTACATAAACAGGCATGTTTTTTAGGCAATTAGGCATTTCTCCACTCAGTAGGAACTGTCCTTTCTCACCCCATTGAGCTATTTTGTTTTCAGTTATAACGGTGAATCCCAAGAAAAAGTCCACAATGAAGGACTGCCCTTCTTGTGGAGGCATTCTCATGTGACTTTCACCAGTGTAAAGCAAGACAAACCCTACTGAAGTCAATGGTGTAAAATCAGAGCAAGTGAGAGGAGAATCACCCTCAGACCCACTGCCTTCATTGCTTCTGTGAGGGGCATTGGTCTACAGGATGTTCTAAAGTTTCTAAACTGTGCCAAGTGCATCTTTGTTTTTCTTGTGAAAGGGGAGAAATGACCTTTCAGAAGAGGAAGCAGGGTTCATGTCCTTATAAGCTCATGGAACAGCGGCTGCAGAGCGAGTTTGTAAATAAATAGAGTCCTTAAGGCCTACTCTTTCAAAGTCTTAGCTACATGAGTAGTCTTTCCATAATTGTATTGAAGTCATATGATCACTTGCATGAATAATGGTTTTCAGGTCTTTGTTTAAAGAACCAAACAAGTGATTTTGTTGTACCCACAACTGGTCACAGATAAATGTACACACAACAGTAAATTGGATTAATATAATGTGCATTGCACTTTCTGGCACCCAATTCCAATTAAAAATCAATTGTCTTATTTGAAAAACCCAGTTTGAAGTTTTATACATATTTTAAAGACAAATACATATGACAAGCACTTTTAAACACTGGGGCCTACATTAAACCATACATCCTTTTGAAGTCAACGGAAGGTGTCTACCAGGGTTATTTTTGTTTTTTGGGGGGCGGGGGGGAGGGCACTTAGGTATTAAATATTGATTTAGGAGCTTCATTTTAGGTAACCAGCTTTGAATATTTTGACCTAAGTATTTAGCAGAGAAACGTAAAACTTTATATATCCTGTTTTCCTCAGCAGGATTATTGGTTAATTTATTCTTCATAGGATTACCAGCTACATTTATATTTAAAATGTTGATACAAGACAAAAATTAAGTAGCAACTGTATTTTTTTAGCTTAGAAAAATGTAATATGAGGTAAGGACACAATAAAAATTGCATCTTTGATCAGAAGTGTGACTGGGATTTCCAAGAGAGCAAATGTACTAGCAAGACAGGCTTTTAATTTTCAAAAGAGTTTAACATACAAAATTCATGTCAAACTGCATGCTGGTTTTACTGATTTCATGGGTTTATACTGGACGCAGTTCTCCATATGTATGAGCTCAGTATTCAGCTAAGCCATCCTAGAAGAACACTTGAAATGTAAATCAAAACATACCCACATAAATAGCTGTTTATCTCAGTATTATTATTAAATCCAGGTGTCCCTCCTGTTAACATGTCATCCCTGAATTCCTTCCACTTTAATTACATATTGCCTCAGATGACTGTCAGATGACTGTCAATGCTTGTCATTGGAATAATAAATATCAGATTTCCATAACAACATCTAATTTTATTTTACATTTCTTATGTACTTTATTTCACATTTCTTATGTACAATAGTTTTCAAATAGCTCCCCCTGACATTCTGAACAATAAGAGAAAGAGGAAAAAAAACTATAAAGATTGAGGTTAATTAAATATAGGAAGAGTTTGACTTCAAAATGAGGTATAAAATGGAGCAATAATATTTTTGTAGTATTCAGGAAAGCAAACTAAAGTGAAAAGAAAGAAAAATTTCAGACCAATGTTAAAATAATATTTATATTATATGCAATAAACACCAAAATTAATATCTAGTTTCAAAGTAAAGGCTGAACATTTTGGTTGTCTGGCTGGTCCTGTTCGAACTGGTGAGTATGTACTAAAAGGTGATAAAGGCAACATTAAATGAAATTAGAGGAAATCCTCTTCTTGGATTTCATGCCACCATTTCCCTTTCTGACTCTCTGTTCCTTATGTCTACTCTTCCCCATCCCCTGCTTACCTTCTTTCTAGCTTTCTATTTTAACAGAGGTATGGTTATCCCATTCCGGGTTCGATTCTGACCTGCAGCAGAGATATGCTTGGAGAAACTGAAGAGAGGAAGGGAAAAGTAGTTTTAAATCACTTTGGTATTTCCCCTCAGTTTTGGAGCCAATTCATGACATTTTTTGTCCTTTGTTCTCAGGGGTTCTCTAAGGTATGTTTAGTTGTTCACACTGCAAGGGGATATTTCAGGAGCCAGCCCCTTCTTTCACTGGTATATCTCCTATGCCAGGGGACAGAAATTGGACATGACACAAAGGCAATATATCAGCTCCACAATACCCAGAGGTTCCCTTACGCAAGGAGATGCTTAAAAAGCTAATTAAGAGAGCTTTCTGGTGTATTTCGCACCAACAGATTGGCAAAGAGCTACCAGTGTCAACTTGAGAATCTTGAGCATGGTGTGTCGGGCCCATTCACAAATGAAGGGTTGATTAAATTAACATCACTTTACATTCACTTTGAAGGGATGATGAAGCAACACAATTCTTCTCAGACCAACTGGAAAAGATGCTGAGGAATGTAACTCATCTCTTGAGATTTCAGATAGTACCAAAATGACATTCATATCTCCTTATGGGTGTGATGGGAAGAGTAGAGCTAAGCCAGGATGCAAGAGAGGGAATCACTCCACAGAGAGAAAAAAACAGTATATTTTATATGTTTAATAAAATCAGATTTTTAAACGTATATAAAATACTTGTGAGGGTGCCGGTCATTGTGAACTTAAAAAGAAATAAAAATGTTACTTTTATGGTACAAAAACAATAGTTATTTATTCAATGGGTAAGTAGGAAATGTTAGTGGTGACACACTGATGCAGTTAGCAAACAAATCTCATGAGAGTCCATCCGTGGTATCATACCAAGATAGCACCACAGGTGCTGACAAATACAAATGCCATTTCCTAATGTGATTTTTTAATTAAAGCAAATGTGTACCCCAGTCTTTCCACAGATCTACTGATTATTATACTTGCTCTTACTACCAGACCACAATAGTTTTATATTTAATATGCTCTTTATTTTTTCTGCATTGAAAGACAACAATGTCCTCTGGTAATGTTGAAGGGGAAAAATTAAGGAGAAAAAGAAACCCAACACAAATAGAAATGTACCAGTGTTAAAAACAGATTTTTTTTTAGCTAGCGTTATTGTATTATTGAAAAAAGGACCAACCCAAAAATGAACAATCATTGTCATCTTGATCCAAAAAATATTAACAAATCAATAGAACAATGTGAAAGATGGTTTCAGCGGGAATAGTATCATAATAGCATGCTGTAGCTTGCATACACTTGGGCATTTTGGCAGGAGAAACTAAAACAAAATGTTCAGTGTGTATTTTGAAATTTTAAATTGGATCTAAACTTTAGTAGATCCGGATTACAGTTATTAAGGATAAAAATATCCAATTACTATTGAAATGTGTTAAACATACAGTCCGTGAACAAAGAAAATGCATAATACTCTTCTAAATGGTTTTTAAGATTAAAAAAAAAAAACATTTTATTATTTTATTATGAAGGAATTGCCACCTACTTTTGGCAGATTAATACATTGGGGGTAAATATGTAAAACATTGCACAGAAATGTAGCCATATTACTGTAATTAAAACTAATCCACTGCAGCTAGGAAAAAAACATGAGCAACGGAATTAGCACTATTTTGTATTAAAAGGGATGCTAGCAAGTAGTTTAGGGCTAAAATTTATGTTTATTTCTGTGAGACAGGGGAACAAAGACTTTACAAATTTTCAGGCAATCCCACAAAAGCTACATACATGAGAAATGGTAGCAGACTGCCATTAGAGTGAAAGCTGGCCTTGTTTAAGGCAGTGTTGATTTTTTTCTTTTTGTTCCAGTCTAAAGGAGGGAGTGCTCTTGCAAGAACTAGCAAGACCATCCAATATGATGTAACTTTGTCTTAACTGAAAATATTGTCAAGACCATTTGCAAAGGAGATGAAGGAAATAAAGAAAAATGGAGAAAGCTGACTGGCATTGGGCTTTGGTAGGGAATTTTTTTTGCTGGGCCGGTATCACGCAACTCAGCATGTGTTCACTGTGCATTCACTTCCCCCCAGGAATTAAAGTTCAGACTTGAATTTCAAACTCAAGCTCTCTGGAAAAGAATTTAGCATGGAACAGTCAAAGCTATACTCTTGCAAATTCTCACTATACTTTATGTCATCATCACTGTCCACACAAACGAGCTATAGGTGACTGACTAACTGAATGGTAGAATGCTTCCATATCTTTAGATGTAACTCTGTCTATATGCCCACAAAAGGGAGGGATGGGGAGTAAGAAAACCCCTGATTTACTTGTACAGGCTACTCTGATGCTAGATACGAGTGCAGAACTGCAGCCACTGAACACATACATATGTCTCCTCCCCTTCCACAAGCAGCTTTGTTATTTCAAAATTTCTTGTGAAACTAATTTTTCATTTTTTGATTGGCTCTACTGCCAATGCCTCCCTTTGGCATATCATAAAGGCCTTAGGAACAAAGATATATCTATTTATCTGTAAAATGGGGATATTTATCTACTTCAAAAATAAGCCATTTTCTTAAAGTGTTGCAAAATATTAACAGGACATGCAAACTTAAAATGATATCTTGTAAGCACATACTTTTGTGATCCTATATCATGTTGCTGTTTCTAAAGACAAAGCACCTTTACTGTCTAATATCGGAGTCTTAGAGGAACTTTGAGAGTCAAAAATTCTAGAAGTAGGGGCTGTGTGAAGCACTAAAAAGCGCATGAAGATTTACTCCCAGTGAAAACCCCTGATTTTTAATAAACAGAAATAAATGAATGTCAGCTACATCATGATAATACTAAGGGCCAATTTAAAACAACATAACAGATGCTTAATTTGCACATATAAAATATGAACATGAGGATGCAAAAATTTAGTTACATACATGTCCTGTCCAGTTGTATGTGCAGTACAGGTAAATGTTCACAGAGAAATTATTTAAAAAAACAATATCCTCTGTATTTGTCTCACAGTAACTTATTTGAGGCTCTGATCCAGAAAAGAACTGAAGCATATGTTAAACTTAAAATACATAGGTAATCTCATTGACTAGTCACATGCTTAAAGTTAAGACACATAATTAAATGTATTGATAAATTGAGGCCTGAATCATTTGCATCTCTTACTCAAAATAAATCATGTCTGATAAATTATATACACTATATAATATAATATATTGAAATGAAACACTGATCGTATTGAAATGAAGCATAGATAATTTGTCAAACTTTTTAACAAAATTGATGCATCCCCATGTAATGCTTTGATTTCTTGGAATCAGCATTTTCTGCTAAAAAAATTTCATCGAAACATTTTTGAACAGCTCTACTCATCATCTTGACAGTTCTTAGTAAAAGCCAACAAAGGCACAAGAACTTTAAAAGGAGAAGATTTGACATTTCAAAGATTTAAAACAGTCTGGCAAAAATGCTCATGAACATTGTAAATACATTGTGCACGATGATGCAAATCACTTGAATCTAATGCTTTTCTTTCAGAACTTTTATGTAATATTCAATTCATTTAAAGGAAAGGGGTCTTTAACCTTCATTGAATTGCTCAAGGCTTGTCTACAGACTAACCGGGTGTGAATAGCAGTGAAGATGCTGTGGACATGAACTAAAAAGTTCCTAGTTTGCGTTAACGTAGTCCTGTTCAAACAAGACTACATTAATGCAAACTAGGAGCCTTCTAGTTCATGCCTGCAGTGTCCACATGGGGGAGTTAAAGTGCAGCACTTTGGGGTGCATTTCTATTTAGACCCCAGTAGTCCAAACTGCAGAGCAGTGTAGACATAGACTCAGTTTCTACATTATATTACTGTAAAAAATTACCATTTACCAGAATGATACTCAGAACAGACTGATTCCATTTTTCTGGCTACTTGAATGTTAGCAGTGATAAAGGTCATGGCTATAACAGAGAACTCTCAAAAAATAAAACATCATAATCACCGTTAATTAGCATAGCACATTTGTGATGAGTACTGAATAAGGCTAAGAAACACTTATAATTTAAACAACTGAAGTACAGACATGAGACCAAAAATGAACCCTGAAGATGAAAAGTCAGATTGTATAGACATTCTTGCTATTGCACTGACAAAATGAAGCATTGCAACTTTTTTTTTTCTTCTGAAGTTTTGGCACAAAGCTTTCTATAATATCTATTAGTCTACGCTCCCATCTCTATAACGGATTAAATAGATGTCCTTTTAACAAGACATTTTTAATTAAAATGTAATAAAATATTCTTCAGGTTCTTACTTTTTTTTTGAAGCAGCAACAACTATCAGGGTTTCCTATGCCCTATCCCATTATTTCAGGAGGACTTTTCTTTCCCTTCAATATCTGTTGGTTACTTAAGGGTGTGTTGAACCTTAAGCATGTTAATAGTCTCATTGGCTTCAGCGGTACAACTCATGTGCTTGAAATTAGGCACTTTCTTGCTAAATCAGGCCTAAATATCGCCTGCTACTTGTTTCCATCACTGTCACCAGGGCCATTAACCAAGCCTAATATTGGCCTAACATTGAGGATCTCCTAAATGTGACATCACCTGTTGTTTGGTTGTAAGACACTCCCTGCAGCAACAGGGACTTGCACCATAGTGATTGCCATTCTTTTCAGCCTGTTGCTGAGCCACATTTCAAAACCAGCAACAAATATTAGCAGAAGATCAAGATGATTAACATAAACGTCTTCACTCCAAAAGTATCAAAACAGTAGTTTGATAAGGTAGAACATTTTCTTATTAGGATTTCCTTTTCATTCTTTGCTAACCTTACAGTTATATCTTATTATCAAAGGAAGATGTAGCTTTTAGTAGAAAGAGAGAAGCTTTACCCCCTTATAGAAAGCAATCTTTTCCAGAACTTTTTTGTTCTCTTCAATTATAGAAATTTCCAGACATTCTGGAAATAAGCTTTTTGTATCACCCTACACCTGGTTCCAAAAAAAAATAAAAAATAAATAAAAAAATAATAAAAACCTGAACAAATTCACAATTAAAAAAATCACAATGCTTTTTTAAAAATTTACCAAAATATTTAGTGTTTTTTTTTAAACTGACCAACGCTAAAAGTGGTTGGACCAACCCTTCTTTCTCCCCAAATAGTGAAAATGTAGTCAACTTTTAAAAGTTCTGGTGTAAATCAAAATATAAAAGAAAAATTTAAATTTGAAAAATTGTGACGAGATTTATATCAGGTGGTTTTTCAGTAGCTTAATTTTTCTAATAAGAAACAATTGCATTGTTGTATGTTTCATAGACATGTTAATAACTTCTAAGGGAAGTTGAGATTATACTATATCTGGATGGATAAGCTTTAGTGTACAGCTCTATTGAATCAAAATGCTTCCAGAAACTAGTTGGAATAAACAAATTATTATCAGCCACAGTGACAGTGGATAGAGGGAGTGTGAGATATAAAATAAATACTCCCCATCCCACCCTATTTTCTAACTCTCTCTCTCTCACACACACACACACACACACACACACTTGGTCCATCTGTCTTCCTGCAACCCATGTAGTGTTGATAGATGGTATAATGCTAAAAAGAGAAAAGAGGGAAATGAAGAGGCTCGTGCAAAATGATGTGCTTCTAAGCATACAATGAGAGCAGTGGAAAAAGTCAGTCTGTTTTTCTAGCGATGTTATTAGGTCTAGATATTCTCCATTTTAAGCGAAGGAAATATCACCCGATCTCGCTTCTCAGTTAAAATTAAGTCAGTTAACACCACTCTGGCTGTATACACATGCCTTAAAGCTGATGAATATAAAATATAATTTATACCCAATTAAGCCACCCTTGCCCATCCAGAATGAAGTAAAGCTATGCTAGTGTTACTGAGAATCCGATCAATACCTCTAACCATTTCACTGTGCCTGCTGTTCCTATTAAGAAAGCAAGTACAATTATTGCCTTTGAATGCACAATCACCCAATTTGTGCATGCAATCACAGAAATTGCATGCATCAATGGAGGCTTTCAATTGTGTGCATCTTTGCGTGAATACCTTAAAAAAATCTTGCTCAAAATCCAGAGTTAAATGCTAAGAAGACAGGAGCCAACAATGTAAAATTCTTTGTGTCCTGACACTATATGTAAGTGGAGGCTTTTTTTTGACTTTTGACTTCTGTTTAAATGGAAGTTCAGACAAGATGTGAATTACATGAAGAGAATCTGTAAACACTTTGTATCCTTCAGCTCCAGTCAAGCATAATCACAAGCTCCCAGAAGGCACATTGAATGACCACTTGTCACAAAAAATGTTTTCAGCATCTTTTCAGTATCAAATTACAGTAAAAGACTGTGACAACTCCAAGTTTTCAAATATGAGCTGTTCTGGAAAAAAACAAAGCACTTATAACAAGATATTTGAGGGCAGATGTCTACATAGCTTTTATTTGCAACATTAGGAATTTAGAGAGAAAGAGGCAATAAAGACTAAAAAACACAGTTTGGGTCCACAGTGTACATTTAATGCATTTTTTAAATTAGGATTTGTGAACAGTGTACAAGAATATTGGGGTAACAGGTTGCTAGCAGTAACTGAAGGTGTGTCACTTCAATAGGAAACTAGCCATTTTCACATTTCACCTTTCATACTATTGTGATACCACTGCTGAAATTTCACTCTACTTCTATCAACTCTGCCATGAACTCCTTTTCCAAAGCATTTTCTACCATATATCTCAACAATGGTGGAACACGTGGTCCCACTTATACTAATAGTTATATGATTGTATACTTATTTCTATTTCGATTCATTTTAACAAAAAGCTTATTTTTTTCTTTTGCGTTTTCTCAGAAATGGAATTTATTAACAAATTATTCAATTCTCTAGAAGACACAATTTAAACGACTAGGAATGAATATAATTGCAATGAAAATAAAATATGTCAAATCATGTCCTTTTTCAAACAGACAAAACATAACTGCTAAGGGCCCATTTCTGCAAACATTATTGGATATGGTTACTGGACTCTAATATGTCAGTTTTAGGCCCCAATTTCATATGTCACGTTGAAATAACAGTGATGTTTGAATGAACAATTCACATGGGTTGGTACATCAATTAATAGCTAGATGGGTAGTAAACAAAAGCTTTCAGTCTTACATTAATTCACTAATTCCATCTGGGTCAGATTCTGAAGCCCATAGTAATACTGATTCCTCTAATTAATCTCATTGAAATCAATTGATCTTCAGTACTTTTGAAGTAAGGTCCCACCAGGTGTAATGGGCATCAACACATGGCCATTTTCTTTCGTTTTTCTCATTTTTAATTTTTTTAAGTGCCGGTAATTTTCTCAAATTAATAGACATACAAATGTCCAGAAAGCTTTCGAATCAATAAACTAAAGAAGAGAATATAAAATATGACTTAATATAAAATCAAGTTATATATAAGCACTGGAGTTGGAGAAAAAGCTTTATTGATTGAATCAAAATATATTTAAAAACCAACATGGTACATCTAATTCCTATATACAACATCTGAATTATTGCTTTTGATTTATCTTCTGGTTTCTTTTTAACCTTTTACTGCATTTTAATTGTAATGTCTTTAATTTTAGTAATAATTTATTTTAAATTAGCTTGTGCCCCTGATCCTGCAAGAGCTTAAGGACGTGAATTACTTTACACATGTGAGTCATCTGGTTGAACTGAGTAGGAGTATTCATATGCAGAAGTCCTGGCAGGATAGGGGCACAAACATGAATAATAGTGTGTTCAGAATGTCTTCTTTAATTTTCTGGGTGCTAGTTCTATAGTATCAAAAGGATTGGGGATTTGAGGTTCAAAAGTACAATCTGTATCTCTTTAAAAAAAAGGAAACTTGATGAGAAAAAAAAAAGTAAAATCTTTCCCATCCACTCAGATTCCACCACATGGCTGTACTTTATCTACTTGCCATTCCACTAGGATTATGGCAAGAAAATGTAGAAGACTGGGGGCAGCAAAAGGATTGGGAAAAGGAAAGGCAGATTGGGGGACAAAAGAGGGACACAGCAACAAGACCATAAATGTGAATTATCAAATCGGATCAATTTAAAGCATTTCTATGTTTTCCAGGACCACCTATCACCATAGTAACTCTCTAGTCATGTTATGTGTGTCTCCCTCACTGAGGTAAAAAAAGTGATATTGATAAAATAATCAGTAGCTGTGAAGGGAAAAAAACAATCAGAGGCAAATGACATTCAGATTATAAAATTGTCTTTAGTTTTCAAAAAAAAGATAAAGCAACTATTTAATTTTTATTCTAGGCTAATAAAATAAAGTTCTAATATAATATGAATAAATGAACCATAATACAATAACATTTCTGTATGTTTAGTTTTCAGTTGATAAATTGCAAATCAGTATGTTAAAAAAAAATCCCAGGAGAGAAAACTTTCATAAAGTATCAGTAATAGAGATGCAAAACAATTTCTCAGAGAAACCTATAGAGAGAAAAGGGCTACAGGAATCATCTGAACAAATTCAGAGGGCATAAAATAATTTAAAATAGCTGAGCAGTATATGTTAGTAATATTCATGTAATTTGAAATTCCCCCTTGTGCTGGGTCAGCAGAAGGACTATACAACATTTAAGTCCCAGTTATGGCCTATTTGGAAGGTTTAAGTGGGACTTCAGTGGTGACTTTGTCTTGTTCTGTTGCTGGTCCACTCTGAAAAGACCCTGATGTGCAAACTAATATATGTGGACTTAATCCTGCAACTACTTCAGTAGTGCTCAGAACGTGCTCAGGAGTCCGCACCAGTGGATCTGTTTGCAGAATCAGGACCATAGCCTGCCTTTCTTAAATAGGCAAAACTCCTGTTGATTTCCTTGATGGTATGGACTTCAGAAGTGGGCTTATGTAGGAGTGCATTTCTCTCCTTATTTGTTCATTTAATGGTTATATCAACGAGTAATAATAATCCTTGTATACTATACATGTGAAAGTGGAATGTGCCTTTATAGGTGTTCAGAATATACTACATATATTTATGGCAAAAGATAAATAAATAAGTCCACAAATTTCACAGATACACATCTAGAATCAAGGCAATTCCTCTGAACTGGAGATAGAACCACAAAGTCATGCCTTATCACCAGAGAACAATCAGATGGTTACTCCTTTGAGAATGGCTGGGGAGACAAAACACTGGGGAGTTCTCTTCATATAAGCTTGACATTAAGATACTATTTATATGGTGTTTATATGATTTTCTGACTGTAAGGAGTGCAGGTGATTTTTATTATTTTTTCTCCCTCTTTTCCACCATATCAGTGGACACTGAGGTCCAGATTGTCTAGTCATTATGTTGGGAACCACCTTCATCCTTCATGTAACCTACACAAAGGCCAGTCACAGCTGTAGTGCCCAAGATAAAGAGGAGCACAGGGACCACTCCTAAAGGCACACATTTCCCTAAAGGTGGCGATGAGTGGAAAGGAACAAATGGGGGCATGTTTTCTTCACAGCACCAGCTCAGGTGGTGCAGTCTACACACTCCAATGTGCACTGTGGAGTTAAGGGAAGGACTCAGTTCCTACAAAAGCACAATCCCTCCCCATGCTCTCCCCGGGGATCGTGTTGCTTGGCCCTACTTGTGTATATGGTACACAACTTGGCTGTGAGTAGATACAGTTTTGTTACTCCAAGGGTAAAAAGAAATTAGCACTTGTCTGCTTTTGTAAAGCATGCAAACAAAATCTACATCCCTAAAACTGCTATATAAGTATTGTTTCCTTTGGCAATATTTATTTTGTAACTCAGCCTTGTACTGTTCCCTTTTTCATGTAAAAAGGCATGCAAGTTGAGGATTTAATATACGTTTGCTTCCCACTGTGCAGCAGCTGGAAACATAAAACCCTTATTGAATAAAATCAGAGGGGTAGCCATGTTAGTCTGGATCTGTAAAAAGTGGTCTGACGAAGTGGGTATTCAGCCACGAAAGCTTATGCTCCAATACATCTGTTAGTCTTAAAGGTGCCACAGGACTCTCTGTTGCTTTTTATTGAATACAAAATATCCATATGCAAAATTTATGTGCTAATTTATCAGCACACATGGCAAGTAATAGAAGAAAAGTAAAAATTCAACACTATACCTTGTTGCTACCAGAACTACCTCTTTTGACTTTTTCTCTTGGGTACAGCTGCCTTCACAGCCTCTCTTTTAATTTTCCTAGAGCTAAACATTGCACTCTGGGCAGAAAGGTGCATTGGGAGGAATAGACAGGCTCAGAATCACTCGCTTGAGAAACTGATCAGAACTTTATTGCAATAAGACAAACAGTCATGATAACTCTTCCTGGTTCCTGGGCAGGTCTCCTCTTCATACAGAAGTCTTCCAGTTCTTGATTTGTACTGAGTGCAATGTAATGTTGCCAACTTTCAATATTTTACCATTTCAGGATTTGTGATATTAGGGTTTTTTTTCTTGAAGCCCCAGTTCCAGAATCAATTAATTAGGTGAGAATCTCAGCTTTAATTAAACTAAAATCAAAACCAAGTAAGTTTCTAGCCCTCTTGGTTGCAATCTAGAACACTTCAAAAATGACTCAAGTTCATCCTAAAGGCTCAGAAACCAAAAAGTAAATAAAAAGAACCCTTCTTTTAATCATGATTTTTAAGCCAATCTCATGATTTGGGGGACTGAATCCTGATTTTTGAAGGTTTGAGTTTGACAATACTTTGAACCCCCTTTGGACCGGGGTTCAAAACTCTCTAGCCCTTTACCCAATAGAGGTGGACAGTCAACCAGTCATATTGAAGGGCCCAGACATTTTCCAGCATACTCACTTATGTCCTGTATACTATTCCCTCTTTTATTTTTGAACCCAAAGGTTATATTTTCTTCCATTTCCCACTCTTACATATCTCTGAACAATACAGTCAATTTAATATTGTTTTAAACACACTTCTAGGCTATGAATACCACTGTGCTCTATATAAATTACTACCAATACCAAGAATTTTGCCTTTTTCTTCAATGGCTCCACATCAGGTCCTTATTTATGGCTCAGTTTAACTACAGTCCATAAGCCACCGAAATTCTGATTTAAAATAGACACTGATAATTGCCATCTTCTTTTTCCTGAAACATAGAGAGGAATTGTGACCCCAAGAGCCTCCTTTTGCCAACTGGAAAAAAAAAAACACTTAGCACTCTGTTGTCAGAATATTTAGCAAAATAATGTCTTGAAATCAGTATAATATAAAAACAGGTGACACGTTGGTCAGGAATATCATTGTGTATAAAGAGGAATAGGGGTTGTATATAAAGAGTTATGTATGTGTGCTGGAAATATGTTCTTAAAATATCTTGTGAAGGCATATCTGCCTTAGATAAAGGAATATGGTTTTACCTGTCTGGATCAAGCTTTGTAGTCCATTGACAATATTTAAACAAAAGCATCCTCTGGCCTGGAAGGATGGAGATGCTGGTAGCTTGATATAAGAGGAAAAATGGTGTTAGGCAAAGACATAGCTTGCTATAATTAAGTTGTAGGTACTAGAAAACATGTTATTTTAGTTTGTTTACTTGTTTTCATAAACATTTTCAATCTCTTTTATTCTTGGTTGGTATCACTTAAGTCATGTTCATTATCAATAACCTTATTCTTGTTTTATTACAAAGCCATCTCAGTGCTGTATATTAAAGTAATGTGTGGGACCTCAGCTAAACTAAAAGACTGCTGTCTCTTTGGAGGCAGCAAACATCATAATTTATATGTGTCCAGTGAGAGGGACTGGACACAGCAGAGAAGCCTCTCTTGGGAACTCAGGAACTGTTGTTGACTGATTGCTACCTGCAAGGGAAGATTAGACTGGCAAAGTCTCGAGGAGTTTGCTGTTAAGGTAGAACAGAGTGGTGTGGTAGGCAGCTGTTTCATGGTCTAAGCTCCAGCAAACCTCTCATCTACTGAGGCAGAGAGCTAACACAGTTCTGGGTGCACTGAGGAGAGCATCACAGGAGTAATTTTGTAAAGTATAGGATACAATAAGATCAGTATTTTGTGGACTAAAATGAAATTAAACTATAAATCTGGAATTGATGTTTCTAGAAACAAAAGATGTGAAGGAAGCAGTTCCCCTTCAGATAGATCCAGCACAGCAAAAGGAGATGTGGTGAATGTAAACTACTTTATCGTATTGAGTTTCTGGTTTTTTTTGGGGGGGGGGGTTCCTTAGAAGGAGATAAGGTGATGCATATTTACATGTCAATAAAGTAGTAGAGCATACATTCTGCATATGAAGTACTATATTCAGTACATTCCTAAGAAATCAGGAACATAAGCCTTGTGCAGGCATTTTTGTTTATTTGTTTTTGGGTTTTTTTGGTGTGGTGAATAATCCTGTGGAGGTTCAAACTAGCCAAAGTGCAATTAAACAGCAGCTTGGTGGCCATGACCCAAAGATCTACTGAAGTGCTAAATTATTCATTTATATTTAACTCTAGAAGTCTAGAGGTGAAATCCTGGTCCTGCTGAGTCAATGGAAGTTTTGCTATTGACTCCAATGGAGAGGGCATTTAACCCCTAGAGTTTTATGCATGAACAATATTGCTTGTGAAATTTAAGATTGTAAACTCCTTGGAGCTGGGTTTGCATCCTCTTCGAGGGTGTTTTCTTTTACATAGACACACCATGGGGTGCACATTGACAAGGCTCAATAATAAATAAATAAACATTGAAAGTTGTCTGAGGGATTTAGCCACATTTTAATTTTATTGAGAGACATGTCTAAATACTTTAAATTGATATGAATATTTCCATCAGTAATCTCTGCTTTTACTTTTACCTCAGGAACCAAAATAGATGAAAGAAATACACACATCTCAGATCCTACTGAAACAAGGAGAAATAATCAGCTCCAAAACTTACTTACTTCAGCTGACTTTAGCTGCTGCCCATCAGCTGCTACACTTTTCTCATATAGTCTCTACATGTACCTTTCTCATCAGAGCCTAACTCCTCCTACAGGCTAGTTAGCGCCTCCCAGCAGAAGCATGCCAGATATTGTTTTTGCAAGAAGTCCTACTTTTCCTATTGGATTTTCCTTAAAAGATTAACAAAAAAACTAAGCAACCTATCTCCAAAAATATATTTGTACACAGATGTTGCAAGTAACAAGAATGTTAAATAGCAAAGAACAAAACAGGATAGGAATTATATGCAAGTTTCGGAGTCAGTTGTATTGAATCTAATTAGGTGAATTATTGTCATTTTATGGCTTTGTGAAACAATCACAAACTAGTCTAGTTATTAGTGAACATACTGTTCTTTGCAAATATTCTAAGAATATCACAAGCAAACCATTAAAACGCTATGGATTATTTTCGAATTATCTGAAGTCATATTCAACATTCAGTCTGCAAACTTTATACATGCAGCTCAGATACACATGTGCCAAGTCAGATACATCTTTTCTCCCAAATCATACAGCTCGGTTTCATAGATGAGCAAATTTGGGTGAAAGGCACTCTTTTTCAAAGGGCCAGCACTGTGTGGATGGGCCACTTAGGGTATGTGTGCACTGCAAAGAAAAACCCACAGCCCCAAGTCTCAGAGCCTGGGTCAATTGACTTGGGTTCATGGGGCTCAGGCTCTGTGGCTAAAAAGAGCAGTGCAGATGCTACTCTTCGGACTAGACCTTGGGTTCTGAAATGTGGTGAGGTGGGAGGCTCCAGCCCAAGTGGGGACATCTATACTGCTATTTTTAGCCCTGCAGCCAGAGGCAATTGACCCGCGCTCCTGTGTTTAATTTGTTGGGATTTGGTCCTGCTTTGAGCAGGGGGTTGGACTAGATGACCTCCTGAGGTCCCTTCCAACCCTGATATTCTATGATTCTAGGTGTCGGGGCTCAGCCCGGGCAAGACCCATCACAAATGGAGCATTGGCCCCAGGCCCAAAGGCCACGATTCCATCTGTTCGCTATCCAACTCTGCCCTGATATCAAACAACCCTTTGTGCCATCAGAAGTGCAGACAACACAGTCTCCTTGCCTGGCCATTCCATGGCACCTACATTATTCTGTCCAAAAGAATTGCTTTGGTCTCTGTGTGTAAGGACCTGGGAGCAGGATTGGGCTCCATGACTGTTTTATGCCCTGGCGACATTCAGAGATGTTATATGTTATTTCATTCTGACTCTGTGCTTATGACATCTGTGAAGTCCTTTGCAGTTTATTGAGTGTGAGATTGGGCTGGGAGAACTGGTTTGGCTAAAATAAGAATTCCTCCTCCTCACGAACCTTCATCCATTTTTAGACCCAATCTCAAATCAGAACTTTCTAGAGGTTCTGAAATGTTTTATTATTTCTGATCTCCATATGGGGATCAGAAATTCCAAACTAAAGCAGTGGAGAGGCTGTTCTGTTCTATAACCCTAGTCAGCTCCACCTGGGTTCTTTTGAGTAACTTGGTCCTCCCTTCCAAGCCAAGATGTTTTGTGTGTAATCTGAAATGCAGGTAAAGAAGCTGTTGGCACAAAAGGAAAGTAAAGGCTTCTATCCAGCACTGCTGTCAGGCCTATAATCTCAGGTTACCTTGCAATCTAATCAGTCAAAAAACAACACTAAATCAGTCAAAAAACACATTGTAGATCTGACACCATGAGGATGGGTGGGGTGGATAGTGAGGTGGTAGGGAGGCAGGGGCTAATGTAAGGTGGTACACACAGGTCCCCCTCCTTGGCTAAAGCAGAGGGATCTTCTGCCTCCTCATTGGCTGCAGTGGTGAGAGTTCCTCCCCTATTGTATGGCTGGTCAGAGGGTGTCAGGGGGTAGCAGGACTCCAAGCTGTGTGTAGACTGGGGTGGGGAATCATTTCCACAGTAATAATGGAGGGGAAAAGGGGGATTCCCCCTTGTGGGGATGGGGAGGGGGGCAGATCCCAAAATCATCCCCCACCTGGTTCATACATAAAGTCCCCAGTTGTGGTCACCTAGCGACCCTAGCTGTGCAATGTTTGAATGGCTGCAGCAGAACCAGTGGGAAGGGGGCTTGCTGGATTAAGAGGACTGGTACGCCTGGGAACCACAGCAGCCTCTGATCCCCCAATGTTTGGCACTATGGTAAGACAGGCTGGGGACGGGGCATCTGGAGCAAGGGGCTTGGACTTCCCTCTTCTGGAATTGGAGTGTCTCTGTGTGGAGCCCAGTGCCTCAGAGCCCCTCGACTGATGGGGGGCGAGGGTAGAGAATCACCATCCTGAGGGTGAGGGAAGCCTGGGCCGCCAGAGAGTGGTAGCTCCTGGCTGAGCACCCAGCTCTGAAGGCAGCACTGCTGCCAGCAGCAGCACAGAAGTAAGAGTGCGATGGTATTGCCATCCTTGCTTCTGGTCTGCTGCTGGTGGGTGCAGTGCGCTCAGAGCTGGGCAGCTGGAGAGTGGCGGCTGCTGGCTGGGAGCCCAGAGGTGCTGGGGCTATGAACTGCCCAGTCTACAGGTGCTGAGGCTGAGCCCAGGCAAGCCCTGGCACAAATTAATCACTGCCGGGCTCTGTCACTCGGCGCAGCGGATTTTCCTTTGCAGTGTAGACATAATCTTAGTCTTATTTAAGCCTTAACACACTAGAAAATAGGGAACTCTCAAGTCATTTTCAATATTACTCCTCTCTATAAGATCTTGAAGCCCATGTTTTTTATCACATATTCTCTTAGGCCTGAACCTACTGAAATCGATGGGACCTTTGCTATTGCTTTCAGGATGCAAGAGCGGGCCCATACAGAGGAGTGCTGAATCCAGTGTCCTGAGGCATGAAGTATGATATGCAGACCAGCACATAGGAAGCTGATTTTTTTTTTAAATCAGCTATATATTTCCTCTTTCACAATAATGTAGTCTGATAATATGCTAAGCATATACACAATATAAATTTATAAAATATAAAACAATTTAGTACTGTGACAGGGTCAGGCCAGATGGCTACAGGAGAGTGATAGAAGGCAGATATATTAGCCCCAGGTTAAGTAGGTCCCTTTTCCCTGGGTAAGGTAACAGGGAAGGTTCCAGAACAATCAGGAACTTTCTGGAAACAATTAAGGCAGACAGGCTGATTAGAACACCTGCAGCCAATAAGGAAGCTGCTAGAATCAATTAAGGCAGGCTAATCAGGGCACCTGGGTTTAAAAAGGAGCTCACTTCAGTTTGTGGTGTGCGTGTGAGGAGCTGGGAGCAAGAGGCACTAGGAGCTGAGAGTGGGAAGGCGTATTGCTGGAGGACTGAGAAGTACAAGTGTTATCAGACACCAGGAGGAAGGTCCTGTGGTCAGGATAAGGAAGGTGTTTGGAGGAGGCCATGGGGAAGTAGCCCAGGGAGTTGTAGCTGTCATGCAGCTGTTACAGAAGGCACTATAGACAGCTGCAATCCACAGGGCCCTGAGCTGGAACCCAGAGTAGAGGGTGGGCCCGGGTTCCCCCCAAACCTCCCAACTCCTGATCAGACACAGGAGGAGTTGACCCGGACTGTGGGTTCCACCAGAGGGGAAGATCTCTGAGATGAGCAAATCCGCCAATAAGCACAGGATCCACCAAGGTAGAGGAGGAACTTTGTCACAGTACATTTTGGTTCCTGAGTCTGCGGTTGACTGCAAGGAAATCAAGCAGTGCACCCACATGGAGTCCTATTGGATAACAGTTTTTCTTTGTGTAATTTCCTTTCATTGTTTGTTTCATTTTATTTTTTTCCCCTCTACAAACTCCTGTTCAATTAGGGAGAACAAACTCGTGTTAGTGGAATAGTAAGATTGTCGTGTTGAAATCAGAAAAGGCTAGAAAACTCAGAAGCTAATGTTCCAGTAACAATGTTAACTGAAGCTAACCACAGCTTTGCTGACACCCAGTATATTTTCTTCACTGAACCACAATGCTTGACTCATATTGAGTGAATAACGTTTTCCATTTAATTGTTATAAAACGTGAAAAATGAATAGGCCTTTAGATATTGTGTATGACATTTGAGTGTCTGACTCATCATGCCACTTAGATTGCCATTCCCATCTGAAAGCATCTGTTGGCTAAAAAATACTGGGCCATACATGGCAGTGAATAGCAAGAGTGAACTAATGCCCTCCAGTTCCAATACATAACTCTCACATATCTAAGAGGGCCATCCTTTTCAAATAAAAACAGCATTGAATCATTTCCCCCAGTGTCATGTCCACAGGCATTACTAAGGGTGTAAACACTCCGCTTGACAATTCTACTTTGTCTTCTCCTCCGGATGGCTAATGAAGCTAAAAGAAAAGACAACACACACATAAAACAAGCCCTCAAGAGATGGGTTCATTTTGCATGACTCTTCTCTTTCCTAATCATTATTAATTCAGCAGATGCTTTATGTAAGGCTGCCATCTTCATATATTTTCTCCTACCTCTGCTAATTTTATCTGAACACTTCTCTTCATTTCTACATCACTCTTTTCTTCTCTCTGTTCTTGTTAGCAGTGGTAGATGGTGAATAAATAGCTGCCAATAGCACATATGTTAGTACTTGTCTGTCTTTTTCTATTGTACCCCTCACCATTGTATCCCGGTGTTTCCCAGGAAAATTAGATCTGCATGACAGGATCACTAATGGAACTTCAAAAAATGTCTGCTTTTCTCCCTTCCCTGGTAGAGGAGGCATAGCTTGAGATTATGAGAGTTTACATATAATATTATGTTTTCCTTTTCTTCTTCTCCTTCGAAATCTGCTTGTTTATGATAATAAAACTTTGTCAAAAAGGAGGGATTTTGACACATTCCCCTGAAAGTGGTCAGAGTATGGCGTTATCTGATTGCCTTCAGAAACTTCTTAAGCTACTTCACCAAGTAAAATTTGTCTCTGGCTGTCTTGTGCTTTATACTGGGAATTTGCAAATTGAATTATCCCAGAAGACTGTGTCTGTATTCTTGTTTTATGGAAGGATATGAGGTAACTGACATAGAAGGTCCCTGATGCATTGAAAGACTTTAGGGACCAGGGCTTTGAACTGGAAATAGAAGAGAGCTGGGAGACAGAGAAGGGACTGGAAAACAGTGGTGACATGCTCTTCTTGGCTCCTCCCATTGAAGAGGCAGGATGCAAGCTGCATCTGGTCAAACAAATATGAATTTAAATATCCATATTTTATATTGAAATAAAATATTATATATATCAACCAACTCTAACTTCTGCTATCTGCATGAGCTGGATCCTCCAAAGCAGTGGTGGGCAACCTGCGGTCTGCGGGCCGCATGCGGCCCATCAGGGTAATCCACTGGTGGGCCGCCAGGCAGTTTGTTTACATTTTCACAGCTGCCCGCAGCTCCCAGTGGCCGCATATTGCTGTTCCTGGCCAATGGGAGCTGTGGGAAGCAGCGGCCAGCACGTCCCTCTGGCCCACGCTGCTTCCCACAGTTCCCATTGGCCGGGAACAGCGAACCGTGGCCACTGGGAGCTGCGGGCGGCCATGCAAATATAAACAAACTGTCTGGTGGCCTGCCAGTGAATTACCCTGATGGGCCGCGTGCAGCCCACGGGCCGCAGGTTGCCCACCACTGCTCCAAAGTGTTGCCACCTTCAGATCCAGATACAGTGAGTTACAGTAATCAAGTCTGAACGTGAAGGAACAGTCTGGCTATATCCTACTTTTGGAGGAAGAGATGAAGTTTAGCAAGCTGAAGATGGAAGAAGGTATTTTTCATCACAGATGCTACTTGATCATCTTGGCCAGATCCTGAGTTAGACAGGATCCTGAGATTTCACACCACTTTGACAAAGAGGGGGCAGATGCCTTTAATGTAAAGAGAGGACAGTGACCTATTTAGTTCTTCAGGATGTTTCCTGCTGATAAACATCATTTCTGTCTTGCTTCAGTGACTTTCCATCAGCTGCTCTTCACCTACCTATTGACTTCTGTGATGTATTGAAAACTATGTTAAAATTGTGAAGTACTGCTTTAAATACTCAGGGTTCTGATCCTACTTGCATGCTAGGAGTCTCTGTAGTGAAGTGTGCAATCAGAGTCAGTCTGCAGCCAGCCAGCCTACTGAGTTGTGTTGTGTCACTCTGTTTTAGGGAGCAGCCTGCTTTGCCTCTCTGTTTTGGGTTCTTGCGCGTTATCACTCTGAATTCTAAGAAATAAAATAGTGTTATGTTGCATCTTTTCACCAAGAGTATTTTATGTTTTTATCTAACTTCTCTGTTTGTATTGCATGAAACAAAAGCATCTCCCCTAGGCACTGTAACATCCTTGTCATGGTGGTGTTTGTGTCTATGGAAAATAAGATATTTTCAATGGGCTTAATCTGTATAGTTTTGACAGAAGAGTAAGGGCATCTGGTTTCATATAGATAAGGATAAAGTAGTGTGTGTGTGTGGGGGGGGGGGGGGATGTTAGATCAAAATTAATGTTGACGTGTGGTAAATTTTCCCCCCTCAACATGGGAGGTTCCAACTAGATGGGGTACTTGCAGAGGTTATTAGCATGGAATGCTGTTCCTTTTGGAGGAATGAGTGAACTGTGCCATTTTTAAGGATGATGCCAACATCTCTGAAGGAGATGTTGATTATTTGCAATAGTAATAGATATAATTCTTCACTAGCTTTCGATGCTCTACCCTCCTCTAAGGTGGTTCAAATATTCCTGAAGGCCTGTGGTGGTTCATTGTATATGAGCGGGGACAAACTCTGTTAGGATTGTGAGGTAATTAATTCTGACCAGTCTGAATTCAAATTTACTACCTGAGCAAGTGCCATTTGGATGTGGCTGAATTTTTCTGCAAAGTAGCATGAAAGCTCTTCAGAGGGGATGAAGCTTTGGTCTGATGTCTCAATCACACAATGCAGGCTGGATTAGAAAGTTCAATGATGCAGAATAGCTCTACTTACTCCTCTCCAGTGGAACTCTCTCCCCAGAGAGCTCTAATTAGGTGATTCACTTGTTATTCTTAAATCTAGCCTGAATGTGTGTAGTTTAAAGTGTGCTGCAGTTATTCATCCATACTTTAATATTTATACAATAGCAATCACAATTACTTGTAATAATTGATATCACAAATACTAATATAATCATAGTTATGTGTTTGTGTAAACTCTTTTTGAGAAAATTCTTTATAAGTGAAAAGTAGTTTTATAAACTTCTGTGCAACATGGTGATAATTTAGTTACAAAAGCTTCTTAGTTTCCATAGTTGTGCATCTGCTCCTGCACCATATATCGCCTCTCTCCTCCTTCATCCCACTTCTTTACTACCGAAATAGAAAAATACTGAGAACATAATGTGGCCTACAGTTTCAAAAGACAGTTCAGTACAATAAATTGCACTAGAAATAAAGAAGGCAGAAGGTAATCAAACAAGAATATACTGAATCCATTATCACTTGGAGAGAAAATATAAAGGGAAGCAAAAATCCCCACAGATAAAGTTAACATTAGCCAATGAGGTTACGGGAAATAAGAGGGCTTTTACAAATTTATCAAGGGAAAAATAAATGCTAGACAGAAAGCAAGCCCGTAAGTAAATGAGGAAGAAATAAAATCAATGATGAATTTAAAATGGCTGAGCTACTGGACAGCTTTATTAAATCAGTAGCACACACACACACACACACACACTCACACACACACACACACACACACAGAAAAGGGGTATGTACAATTACAAAGTAATAAAGACCTTATCAGTGTAAATGATGGTAGAAAGCTGGTGAGGGAATACGGTAGTCTTAGAAGTGACTGTGTACAGATCAGTAGGTCCAACTAAACTGCATTCCATTGTCTTAAGAGAATTAGCTACTGAAATTATTGAGCCACTGGCAATTAATTCTGAAAAGTCATGAAGAACTGGAGAAAAGACCAGAAGCTTGGCAAAAACAGAAATTGTGATGCTAATCTTTATTAGTAACTGATTATAATGATTATTATTGTTACATGGCTATCTCAAAATTCCATCACTATGGGCTAGATTGCAATTTGGATTCCATGCCTGTTCTACCATGCACAGGTTACTCAGAACTTGTGTCAAGGCATGGATAAGCAAACAGGTCCTTGTATATCAGATTATTCAAACTGGCACTGGTTTGTGGGATGGGGCGCAGTGGGGAGTGGGTGGTGTTACTCTATATATCACCTGACTTCACTTCTGGTCAGCACAGCTAAGCTAGAGCAGTTTCATAATAGTCCAAATTTAGCACCACTCCAGAAGTAGAGACAGAAGTATAGGTGGAAATGTAATTCAGATTTGTGTCTGAGGTAGAGTGTCTCTCAGGCCTACTAATGGGCTGCTGTAGCTTATGTAGCACTCCGTGCCCAAAGCTATGTCTAAAGTCTCAATTTAGCCCCACACTTGCTGGGTATTTGTCTTCGGCAAACCTTTAAAAAATTGTGTGTATATGTGTGTGAATTTCTAGGAGTTAGCTTCTGGTATGTGTAACTTCAACTCCTAGAAAAATAACAGAATAAATACTAAGAGAAAAACATTCCTAATGACTATATGAACTTGTGTTTTTTTTCTAATTACAAAATTAATGGACCATGGGAATGTTTGTTATATTTTATATAACATCAATTTTATATAATTATATATTTTATATTATATATTATATTATACCATATTGTATTTGTTTTGCAGCACCCAGAAATGTGCTATGTGTTTTACAGAGCAAGTGAGAAGATATATCTGAGATATGAGGACTCTAATTATAGTAGTTGTAATATAGCTCAGTTGTGGTACAGAGTTTCATATATTCTTTCCTTTAAAATTAATTCAAATTGGCTTAGACAGAAGCATTGACATATGGACAGAAGTACTGTCAATAAAGTGTGCTGATAGTATAAATTACTATGTAATTGAAGGATATAGTATGTGCTCTGCCATGTCCTGATCAACATGACATGAGGAGCATTTTTCAAGCAACAAAAGCCATCCAGGGGCCAAGTTTAAGTGTCACAATCCCTCTGCGATCCCAGGACAACTACACCATTCTTAAAGATAATGTGGCCCTCCAGCAACATTGGAAGGAGTATTTAGAGACTCTATAGAACCATGAATCTGAAGTCTCAGCTGCCACCATTGAGTCCATTCTTAGCATCCAGTAATAGAACCTCTTGCTGACCCCCTATCTTCTGGGGAAGTTTGGCGAGTCATCACTCAGACTAGAAACCACAAGGTGCCAGGTCCAGATGGCATCCCAATGGAAGTCTTCAAAGCTGGTGGAATAGCACTATGCAAAAACTTCATCAACTTCTTGTTAGAATTTGGGCGAATGAGGAAATTCCACCCAACCTAAAGAATGCCAATATTATGACCATTTTTAAGAAAAGCGACAAGTCAGCGTGTGGGAATTACTGAGGTATTGCCCTCCTTTCCATTGACGGGAGGATCCTTGCTCACATCCTTTTGAATTGTCTCCTCCCTCTTGCTGAAGGTGTCCTTCTGGAATCCCAGTGTGGTTTCAGACTGTCTAGGGACACTACCGACATTATTTTTGTTGCATGACAGCCCCAAGAGAAGTGTAGAGAGATACACCAAGCACTGTTTATGGCATTTATTGACCTTTGATTCCATCAATCATAAAGCATTATGGAAAGTACTGTCTAGGTTCGGTTGTCCATTGAAGTTCATTCATATTCTCAGGCTACTTCATGATGGGATGACCACCACCGTTCTCTGTAATGGGTTGGAGACGGACCCGTTAGTGTTAAGCAGGGTTGTGTAATTGCCCCAACTCTTCTTTCCATTTATCTTGCCGTAATATTGATCCTTAGGGCTTATCTTCACTACCGGGGTAAGTAGACCTAAGTTACACTACTCCAGCTATGTGAATAACGTAGCTGGAGCCTTCACTGCACTGCATCGACAGGAGACACTCTCCAGTCGACTTACCTTGCTCTTCTCGGAGAGCTGGAGTACTGGAGTTTACCGGAGACCACTCTGCCATCGATTTAGCAGGTCTAAGCCTTTTTCACCAATCCCAGCGATCTCTCTGCAGCTAACATTACCAGTGTTCAGGTGAAGATTATGAAACATCAATTTTGCTGGGCTAATGTGGATGGTTGATACTTCAAAAGAGTATCTTATTTATGTAAGAGAACATGTGGGGACAGAGGAAATGCTACAAGGACACCCATAAAGTATATCTTAAGAGGGGAGGCATTGATTTCACAAATTGGGAAGAGCTGGCTGGCAATAGACTGCAATAGTGTCACATCATACATCAAACCTCCGCCCATTTTGAAGAGAATTGCCTTGCTGAGGGGAGGAAGGAAAGAATACAGCATCCTGTCTAGCAGTTGTGCTTTTTCCAAGCAACCACCTGTCACATATGTGAAAAAAACCTGTAAAGCATGATTTTGACTCCTCATCCACCTTAAATCTCACCAATGACTTTCCTCCCTGGCAGACATCATCCTCAATCGAGCAATAGCCTACGATGTGTTGTGCCACAGGGAATGGTGTTAGTTCCTGCCTTTATATAACAACTTCATAAAACAGGAATGATGATCCTGTGGTTAGGGCATTAGCCTTGGACCGGTAAAATCTATGTTCAATTCCTATACAACCAATTTCCTGTGTCATCTGGGGCAAGTACTTTAGTCTCTCTCTACCTTAATTATCCAACTGTAAAATGGGGATAAAACCTCTTCTCTACCGCACATGGGTGTTGTAAGGTTAAAGATATTAAAGACTGTGAGGTACTCAGATACTAATATCAGCAATATAAGTTCCTTAGAGAGCTCTGATAAATAGCACTTTAGTTACATTTGCAGATGTCCAAAGAATGGAAAGTTTTGTTAACAAGCTGTGAGTATGGGGGGGAGGGGGGAGGAATTTGGAGAGATTAGTGTCCTTACACCTATTAAACTTGGTTTTCATCCATGGGCATTTGACATAACCCATGCATCCAGAGTACCACAGCTCTGGAAGACAGACAGTTTATAGGGGATAACTCCTTAGGTTGACTATAAATTCTGAGCACACTCCTTTCCAGAACCTGGATCTGAACCCAGGAATCCTGAATTTCTACATTCCTCTGTTGTTAAAAATAGCAGTGAAATCCACTGGCAACATATATATCATTCCTGGTTAGGGCCTGGACCACAGACAATAAGAGTCTACTAGTCCTACGAGTTACTCTGTTAGCACAAGTTGTAGAGGTCTGTGATGGAGATCTAAATGTTCAAGCCTTGCTAATGAATCAAGCTGGGGGAAGAGGGTCAATATGGTTCCATTTGATAGAACTTTCAGCTTGTTTGTTTTGTTTGTTTTATTTAGAAAATTACATCCAAAACACTATGTTCAGATTCAAATGCTCAAAAGTTAAGAAAATGCCAAACTTAAAGTTGTGAACAACTTTTATTTGCACCCTTTGGGTTTATGCATTCTGACACAAATCTAATTACACGGTCACATACTATTTTTTCCACAGAACCCTGCCTCATCCAGTGCACAGGTTGAACAGTGCTATGGGAATGAATCAGAAGGAAGCTGCTCTCTGTAAGACTAATGCCTCATTTGTTGCAGAAATTAAAAGGGTGTGTTATGAATGAAGCATAAGATTTCAAGAAGAGAAAGGATGGTCTCGTAGTTAGGTTGAATAGCCATACTGGACAATGAGATTCTATCCATGCCTCGGTCTTAGAGTTTCTGTGTGATAGGCCACTCACTGAAACCAAAGCTTTCAAAGTTGACCACCAACTTTATGTTCCTAATTTTGTTGATGTCCATAATGAGAAACCTGGACCCATATTTGCAGATGTGCTGAAGTTGCTCCAACTGACATCAACAGGAGCTATGCTTAGAATATATGAAGTGCTATGAAAATGCTAAGAACTCTGAAAAAAAAGTCAGGCCTCAGATGGCTCAAGTTGGTGACCCAGAATTAGTGGACACATTTAACAGTTTTGCCCTTAATCTATCTAGTCCTCAGTTCCCAGCAGTAAAGTGGGGATAATAGTATCATCTATATTCATTAATTTGGTAAAGCACTCAGTTACTGTTGGGAGAGCACCAGGTAAGCACATATAAGGAAATTTAAAACTTTGTATTCAGTGCAGAGTTTTTCTGGTGTATGTTAGATGAGGCACAGGCTACACGTTGAATAAGGACAATACAAAGAAATATTGAATAACTACCAATTCACTGAATGAGACTGTGATAAGTCAGTATGTCCTAATGTAATTAAAGACTGTATCATAATGCATAAGCACAAGGAAGCTGTGTTAAGGTTGCAAGAACAACATTAATTCTGGCATTTCCTTACTTTTGGGTTCTTTACTTTGCAACATTCATGTTTTTTAATATAAAAATCCCTGGTTAATTATTAATAGTAGTTTCTGATATACTAGGCTTGTTCAAACAAAGTAATGCTCTCTGGCCTGAATAGTTTGCACTCTAAGGCCCTAAACCTGCAAAGTCAGTGGAACTCCATGTAGGTGCAGGGAATGGCCACACAATGTTCATTATGGAACGGGGACCTAAATGGACAAATCAAGTCCATTAAAAAAATTAATCAATAACAACAAAAAATAGATCCTAACAACACTTGTAGCTAGCCCAACAAGCTTTCTATGTTTGTGCATGTTAATTGCTCTGGCTGCAGGTGGCAACCTGAATCTAGTTCAGTATCTGCCTTTTAATCCATTAACAAATAATAATTTCTTCAACTGTATTCCACTCTATATCAAATATGAATGATTGGCAGATTACTATTGCTCTGGAACAGTTAGAAATATTAACTATTTCATAGTCTAATAGATCTTAACATCAAGAAGATTTTCCTGATATTCTGCTAAAATTTTCCTACCAACTTTTGCCTTCTTTTTTCATGGATATATATATATTGTCACAGCTCTGGGTGCAAATATGACTACTACAATGTGCCCATGTCCCCAATGCAGGCATATATTCTAAATAAGTTCTTTAAAATACATGTATTCTGCAAAAAAAATCACTTCTTAAGAAGAAAAAAAGATAAACCATTTCACTTTCAGTTTTATAGTCTTAAAGAAGCAGAGGTCCCTTTGTTTAAATGTACCTAAAGTATAAAATGAGATTTAATCTATTTTAATGTAATTATTTTTCTCTAATTAGTTTGCACAGACTGTAACCTGGTCCAGGGTTCAATGTGATTGGGAGGTACAGATTTATTTCATTCCCTACAGTACCTTTTTGTCATATTGGGTACCTTACAACATGAAATAAAATGTTAAATATCAATTTTATACATATTAGTATTATAACTGACATCAAAGTTTATATCTGTGACATTTATTTGAATGAATTTCAGACCTGAAAGAAGAATGATGTGTTGAATTTTATATGATAGAACACAAGAAGTTGTTATTCAGGTACCTAATTTCGATAAAAATGCAGTAATATACAGGAGCTTTCTTTTAACTCGAAAAAGATAAGTGCAAGTTAACAAATAATTATATTCAGTGCAATCCACTTATATAGTGAACTAAGATGTGAAACTACAGTGAATGTAAGATGAGTGCAATGTATACATTAAAATAACAATAAACAATAAAATAATAAATAAATAGAATGGGCTTACAAACACCAATTACTGATACCTCAAACCACCACTGTGGCTAAAGTAAAAATATATCATTATCTTCACTTTACAGTTGGGGAAAACAATTCAGAGAAGCTACTTGAATTTCCCAAAGTTATACACCAAGACCCCATTACAACAAACATTGACATCACATGCTTAAAGTTAAGCATGCAAAAATTAAGTGCTTTGCTAGAATGGGGCCCAGACCAATAGCAGAAGCAGGCTTAGGACTTGTGAAACAAAGTGTTTTACTGTCTCTTACTATGCAAATTGCATTTCAACGTTCTAGTTTTCAATTACAATACAATAGCAGTAGCATCTTTGGTATCTAGTTACAGCATGGGAATCTTGAGACATTTTGTGGCTACACTGCAATGAAAGACCTGCGGCATGACCGCGTCTGACCCAGGTGAGCTGACTCAGGCTTGTGGGGCTCGATGCTTCGGGTTTTTTATCCCACTGTAGACATAGCCTGGTAAAGGATGGTTTTACAGCATGGGGAGACATGAAATCCTTCCTCTTTACTTTAGCAGAATGAAACTGGATCCACCTTCCCCAGGTCCTTGCATGATTATGAAAGGGGATCAAATTTGCCAAAATGAAGCTCCACTATGTAACAAATCTTGTAACAGTCAATGTTAATGTGCCTGAATAAGGACTAAGTAAAAAACATGTAAGGGACTCAGGATGTTAGTCTGTATTAAAGAAAATCTATTAAAATGCACTGATGTAATTTGGGACAGATACTTCACCTCACTTCAATGGAAGTTTCACTATGCATTGGAGTATACAATGGACCAAATCCTGAGAAGTTTCAGGGCTCTAGTTGACTAAAAGTCAATTCCACTCTCAATAGAACTGGTACAGGGATACAGCTTTCCCTGCAATCCAAGTAGTGTCATGTCAGAGCCATTGATAATCTGTTAACGTTATTAAAACATTTTTTCATACTTTTGAAGGGCAAAGTAATTGAAGGTATATTATTTTTCTACAGGGACATACAATGTGAAGTGTTAAAGTAATGACCATTGTGACTTAAAACTTAAAACTCAGCAATGGTTCAAATTTATCACCATTTTATTGCCATATTAACATCACTGTATTGTTCATAGTGATTATTTAAATTAATTCTGGGTGGTGGAGATATTCTTTTGCCACTAACTACTGTAGGTCTGTAATTTGTCCCTATGGTCCAGTGACAGCCTTTCTAGTCTCAGACGAGGTAACAACTGTTCCTTCAATGGGATGGAGTCCACACCAACTGAGTATTTGTTAGTGTCCTGTGCCAATTTTTTCTTCAGAATTTGGAAACAGTGATCTCTTGCCTGATAAATCTGTGCATTAAAAGCAGAATGTTAAGAGACTAAAACACCAAGGGCTTGGATTGTCTCTTGGACAATGAACTGTTGAAGAGCCTAAAGAGGAGAAAGAAGTGTCCATTTACACCTCTGCATGACCTATTTGGACTTGGGTCTTGGCATCTAGGTATAAATGGCTTCTTCATGCATCTCTGAATAAGTGGGAAGGAAAAAAGCAGGAAGTGGATGGAGCCTTAGATCCTCACTGTAGGGCCAATTTCTAAATCACCATTTTGTTTTACCTGGGTTGTTGTTTTGCCTCCATGTTGGCACCCCTTCTTGTTTGTTAAGTTGGCACCCTTTTTCAAACTAAGGTGGGAACTGATCATGTAACAAGTGTAATCTGGCTAGAGACAGGAAGTTATATAGGGACTGAGTGCACAGTAATCCATGCTCTCTGTCCTAGTGGCAGCCCAGTACCTAGTCTGTGATCCGAGCTAAGACATTGAGTCAAAACCAGAAGACCTACTTACCTGCTGATCCTGATTGTTTCTAATTCCCTGCGCTGTTCCTGTCTTCCTGATTTCCTGCCTCCTGCATGGCGTTCCTGGGTCCTGGCGTAGTCCTGTTCTGTCCCCATGTTCGCCAGTGACATAGTGATGTATTAGTGTTCTTGCTTGATTGTATAACTACCAACCACCTGTATTGTTTGGGGTCCTTGGCTTCAGGCCTAGGTGTGTGTGAACATCCAAGTGCTTTATTGTTGTTCACTATTACTGGTTGTGGGGTCCCTTGTTAATAAATCTTGTTTCATTTACACATTTATATTTGCCTCCTTGTATTTTAAGGGTCACTGTCACCCCCGGTTATAGATATGGGAATGGGGGGGGGGGAGCAAATCTGTATTGGGAAGGAGGAGGCTTTTGGGTCAAACGTTAGCTTCCTATTGAAATCATCCTCTTAAGGCTTTAACCCTTTAACATTACAACCAATCCATTGATCAGCACAAGGGATGGGAACAGTTATACATTTTCATTTTTATGGATCTTCACCAAATTAGTAACTCCTTGGAGCAACTGAAGAGCAGTTAGGGAATTGCCTTTTTCTGAGACACAGTTACTTCCCTCCGCAGTATACCTACCTTACACATGCCTTCTGGCAGAGCCTTGGTCTAGCTTTAAACTAGGGAGACAAAATATAAATAATAATGTAAAAATATTCAGTGCTGAGTAACCACATCAATTTTCTTAACAGTTGTGAGTAGCAGGCTTACCTGCACCCGTGATAAATTTATTTCATGTTTCGATTGCACTATCTGAATTAAAATATTATCCATCTCATTACTAAGAGGGCAGGTCCATAGCTTCTCATGCACTGCTAAGAAGACAGGTTAACAACTACTTGTACAGTTGACATAAAGATTGTACCATGCAGCACAACACATAGCATAGCGGTACATCCTCGTTACTGTGCCAGCCTCAATTTTCTATGCTCCACAGACAAACTGGAGTTTCCCAGCTGGTAGCATAATGAGCTGGACTAGTCCAATTTCACAGAAACTTCCTGGAAAATATGATTTGAACTCTAAGGGTGGCAAGCCTGGGAGATTTATGCTGTCAGAGATGAGGCTATATTAAATAATTTAAAGAACTGTCACCATTACTGGTTCACCTCTTCACTCGCTTAATCGCTAGGTTTGATATCCCACAGTGTTTGATTGTTTGCCTGAAAGATGAAAGAAGAACAAGGAAAGCATTTTGAATTCATTAGAATATGAAAAAAAACTGGCCCATCTGTATCAAAATCCTGAACCTGAATTGCCTTTACAGTTGGCTGGCACACTGGGACACTATATTAAGCGACAAGATGTTCCAGCTAAGCCTGGGCAGATGGTCACTATAAATGTCTGTAGAATCTCAAATGGATGAGGTCCTCGCAAATAGATATGCTAATTTCATGACATTTAATAATATCTTTTTTTTCCCTTCTCTTCTGCCACTGAATTATAAAAGCGTCCTTCAGAGTTGTCAGGTAAAAGAAAAGTGACGCAAGGTAATATACTGAATGCTTCTGTTTCACAAAAGCAGCGATACTATAGTTAAACAGATCAGCAGGAAGAGAAACTATAAATTTACTACAAATTATACTGAATATTTTCCACTTTCAGCAAGACATATGACAGCATAAGTAGTCTGATGATTACTGGCTCACATGGCTCATGAGTCAGGAAGTTAAACTTTCTCTCAAAAAATTTCTGATTCCACTGAAGTTTTGGTTTCCCATTCATCTAGTTTACTGAATAATTCAGAAGTAAAGAGATTACTCCATCTCTAACTCAGTTGTGCCCAGCCCACTGATGAAAAATCTTCGTCACATTTGCCTGCCATGAAATGTACAAAGCTTATTCCAATGGTTTATGCACTGCTCCACTTTCAAATATCAGAGAAAATGATGCAAAGAAAAGTGTATCTGGGACATTCCAGTATATGTGAAGGAGCACCCCATTGGGCAACTAGGAGTCTAGGCTGGAGGACAAGTGTAGAGGGGGGCTAGGAGTATGGTGTGGAAGTCAACACACTTCAACAAATGCCACAATGTGTTTCAACATGAAGATCTTTAATTTGGGACCCAGAGCCAGCAAAATGGTATTCAGTATGAATTACCACATTGTATGGCTCATTCCCATTTTCATGACTCTCAACTGTACCTGATTACATGTGACATCGCTCATTATTGATCCAAATATTCAGACATAGAAAACTGATACTAACTCTCTGTTAATAAACAGATTCAGAAGTCAGGAAGCTGCAATTCTAGAAAACATACCTAAAAAAAAAAGTTTTATGAAAACCTGCAGAATTGCCTGGTGACACTTAGATCCCAATACTACAAGATGCCTGTATAAATAATGACAACAATATGCACATGCCAAAATGATCTAATACCAATTGAAAGAACTACGGTATTTCTCATGTATAAGTGGCAAAAGTCAGAGCTGTATAACTGGGTAGCTTGTGGCATCCAAATCATGGCAATAAGGTCATTTGGGCTGAACTACCACCATTGTTACTCCTAATTGGTAATCATTGCATTTGATCAAGCATTACAAGATTCTAGCCTACACAATTATAAGTAGTAGATGTGCTGAAGAAAATTACAGTCTACAATGCAGCTAAACTATTGGTCTCAGTGCATGGATAACATGGTGAAATTTAATAGCTTCTGATATATAGGAGGTCAGACTAGATGATCTAGATCAGTGGTGGGCAGCCTGCGGGCCGCAAGCAGCCCATCAAGGTAATCTGCTGGCAGGCCGCGAGAAAGTTTGTTTACATTTGCACGGCCGCCCACAGCTCCCAGTGGCCGCAGTTCGCCGTTCCCGGCCAATGGGAGCTGCGGGAAGCGGTGCAGGCTGCAGGGACATGCTGGCCACCACTTCTGGCAGCTCCCATTTGCCAGGAACGGCGAACCATGGCCACTGGGAGCTGCGGGAGGCTGTGCAAATGTAAATAAACTGTCTGGTGGCCCGCCAGCGGATTACCCTGACAGGACACAGGTTACCCACCATTGATCTAGATAATTTCATGGAAGATAGGTCCATCAATGACTACTAGCCAGGATGGACATGGATGGTGTCCCTAGCCTCTGTTTGCCAGAAGCTGGGAATGGGTGATGGGATGGATCACTTGATGATTATCCATTCTGTAAATTCCCTTTGCGGCATCTGGGCCAACCCCCTGCTCAAAGTAGGACCAACCCCCAACTAAATCATCCCAGCCAGGGCTTTGTCAAACCTGACCTTAAAAACCTCTAAGGAAGGAGATTCCACCACCTCCCTAGGTAACCCATTCCAGTGCTTCACCACCCTCCTTGTGAAAAAGTTTTTCCTAATATCCAACTTAAACCTCCCCCACTGCAACTTGAGACCATTACTCCTTGTTCTGTCATCTGCTACCACTGAGAACAGTCTAGATCCATCCTCTTTGGAACCCCCTTTCAGGTAGTTGAAAGCAGCTATCAAATCCCCCCTCATTCTTCTCTTCTCCAGACTAAATAATCCCAGTTCCCTCAGCCTCTCCTCATAAGTCATGTGCTCCAGCCCCCTAATCATTTTTGTTGCCCTCCGCTAGACTCTTTCCAATTTTTCCACATCCTTGTTGTAGTGTGTGGCTCAAAACTGGACAAAGTACTCCAGATGAGGCCTCACCAACGTAAAATAGAGGGGAATGATCACGTCCCTCGATCTGCTGGCCATGCCCCTACTTATACAACCCAAAATGCCATTAGCCTTCTTGGCAACAAGGGCACACTGTTGACTCATATCTAGCTTCTCGTCCACTGTAACCCCTAGGTCCTTTTCTGCAGAACTGCTGCCTAGCCATTTGGTCCCTAGTCTTTATCAGTGCATGGGATTCTTCCGTCCCAAGTGCAGGACTCTGCACTTGTCCTTGTTGAACCTCATGAGATTTCTTTTCGTCCCATCCTCTAATTAGTCTAGGTCCCTCTGTATCCTATCCCTACCCTCCAGCATATCTACTACTCCTCCCAGTTTATTTGTCATTGCTGCCTTACATAGGCATGTAATAAAGCTCACAACTTAGTCCAAAGTTACCTATTTTATCATGCTACTCATGCAACCTTTTTTATTTTTACCTATATGCATCTATTGGCAGTTTGTCTTACTGAGAAGTGAAGTAGTTTTGTTACAATTTTTGATGCATTGTATGTGCAAATTGCAGGCTATATCGCATCGCTATACAAGTAAAATGACATAAGGTCATGTACTGAGTGCTTCTGTTTTTTAAGCTACTCTAAATAGCTACACTATAATTGATCAGAACAACAAGGTGAGAAACTGTGAATAAACCCTATACTCTCCATGGGGGATTGGGCTTAAAAATTGATGGATTGATATGGCCTTATTTTTATATACAATTTTCTTAGTTCTATAGTTTATTTATTTTAGTTTTGTATTTATTTGTGCCTAATTAGGTATCTTAATATTTCCCTCAGTATGTTACCTACAACACCAAAGGGGAACGAAAGTTCAATTTACTTAAAATGAATTGTAGCTAAATCAATATTTGACCTAAATACAAATATTAGTCAAGTAACTAAGCACAGGTCCAGGACAGCATCTGACTCAATAGCATTTCTATTTAAGGGCTTATAAATTCTTGGGGAACCTGTCCCATTACAGAAAAATGTGTCCCTGTGTATCCCTGTAAAACAACTGAAACTGGATCATGCACATTTAAAAACTGCCTCAGGTTCAAACAACTTCTTTATCTTTCTTTGAGAAATCACAATACAACATAAGAAACCATTTTCTTCTGTTATTTCTAGAAAGAAATAGAGTTTTCTGAGCTTGGCCTCAATTTTCCCCTGAAAACTCACAAGATTTACAGTAGGTCGATGCATGTTTCTTTATAGCAGAGCAATAGTAATTTTTTAAAAGGTTTTGATATCAAGCTATATATGTCAATGGCTGAGTCTCCAGTTCAGTGATTCAACTTGCATTTTGCAAATATTTTGCCAGTTTCTTAAGTTATCAGAGTATAGTTCCTTAAATGATGAAACACAAAGGGCCAGATCTTCAGTTGGTGCAAATTGGTGAAGCTGCATTGACTTCAATGGAGCTATGCCAAATTACACCATCTGAGAATCTTGTCAATAGTGTTACTTAATGTTCTGCTTCAGTGAAAAATACCTTTATTTCTGTTGAAAGTCTGTTGGGAAAAAAGCTCAATATGAATGTCTCTCTTTCTCCTTTGGGTTTCATGGAAAATATGATATAGAACACACAAAGGTCAAATACAATGTACATAAATTTCGGTATTTGAAACATTCCCAATCTGCCCAATATTTTTCACATTGTATATACATCCTACTTCACAGTTATTCTTGCTTTCTGCAAGCCATCAAAATCAGTGGTGCAAGACATTAAAGTATATATGCTTTTTATATAATTACTAACCACAGATAGGTGAGCATGACTATTGCAATCCTGAAGATAGCTATTTTCCCTTCTAAGTGCTATCAGTGTCTTTTTTTACTCCAGTCTCGAGAGAGAAACATTTTCAGAAGGAGAATTCCCATGTTATATAGTTTAAGGTGTGATGGCAGTCACATTTGTGAAAATGGTATGTGTTGGAATCCTTTCGTCTGCGAGAGACGGTGGGAATTGCCGCCTATGATGTAGATGGTTTGCAATGTCTCATGTGACTGAATAGTCCAATCCAAGATTTCCATGATCTTTGGCAGTTACTGAAAATGTATGTATCTTGGTTAGGACCTGCTTGCTTCCTACAGGCTCTTTTCTCTTCAAGCTGTAGGACCAGCTTCTGTCATAGACTTTGATACCATGATGGAGACAATGGCGCCACTTGTTAAAATCACTTGCCAAGATTTCCCATTGGTCAGGATCAATTCCAAATTCCTTCATATCTCACTTGCATGTGTCTTTATAGCGAAGTTTAGGATGTCCTGTTGTTCTTGTTCCCTCTGATAGCTCCCCGTATAAAATATGTCCTTGGGTATGCATCCGTCTTCCAACCTACTCAGATGGCCCAACCAGCACAGTCAGCTTTGCTTGTGCAGGGCTGTCACACTCGGTAAATTTTCCCTTTGAAGAACCTTTGCGTTGGTGACTTTATCTTGCCATTTGGTGTTGAGTATGTGGCGTAAACAACAGAGGTGGAAAGTGTTTAACCTTTTCTCCTGATGAGCATAAGTTGTCCATGTTTCCCCACCATACATGAGAGTGCTGAGGATGCAAGCTTGGTACACTAGCATTTTTATGGTAAGCTTTGAGTTGTTCCAGGCTATTTTAGTTAGTCTGCTAAAGGTGGTGGCAGCCTTTCCAATGCAAACATTTAGCTCTTCATCCAGTGAGAGGTTGGTGGTCACTCTAGAACCTAAATAGCTGAACTTTTGGACTACTTCTAGCTGGTTTGCATGTAAGGTAATTGAAGGATCTTGTGGAACCCCCTGTCCTAATACAACTGTTTTCTTGATGCTGATGCTGACAGCAAATGCCTGACAAGCACTTGAAAGTTGGTCCATGAGTTTTTGTGGTAGATCTTCATTGCGGGCTATGAGGGCAGCATCATCAGTGAATAGAAGTTTCCTGATTAGCACCTTTTTGACTTTGGTCTTTGACTTAAGTCGGGACAGGTTGAAGAGTTTCCCATCTGATCTTGTCTGGAGATACATTCCACCTTTCATGTCCTTAAACGCACAGTTCAAGAGTACAGAGAAGAAGATTTCAAAGAGTGTAGGGGCATGAACAAATCCTTGCTTCACTCCACATTTTATCTCAAAGCTGTCAAACTGGACAGTTGCTCTCATGTTATTGTGGAATGAACATATAAGATTTAACAGGGTGGGTGAACAGCGTTGATATAGACAAGCCTTAACTGACTTGCCCAAAGTCACACAAAAAGTCAGGGAGTAGCAGAGAGGCAGACCTGTTGAAACCCAGGGGTGAACATGGGATGGGAGGAGGACTACCCACCAAGAGAAACACTGAAGTAATCGCCAGTGAGACATTAGAAACCAAACGGAAAACAAGATTTAGCAAAGGAGAGTATGATTCAGGGTCAAAAGCCATAGAGAATTCCAACATAAGAAGGCTAGAGAGCGGTTCTGAGATTTAGCCATGGCATAGCTCATGAATGCAAAACATTACACACTGCTCTTGCCAAAGTCTGAACTTTGTAACAGCTATTTGAAACGTTTTTATGAAAACATATTCAGGCCCTGATCCTGCAGCAAGTTCCAGGTGAGTGGGCCCTTCTCCCTGGACACTAATTATTCCAGGATTAGTCCAATGTTTAGAAAATGGTATTGTATAAGTTTGCCAGTGCCTAGCTCCAGACTGGATAAGAAAAGAAAGTGAGTATGCACTTTAAAAACAAAATGTATTTTTAAAAAAGTCCTTGAATTATGCATCATCACACTGAATTAGCTAGCATCACATTTCTTCCCCACTCTCCCTTTAATCAAAATCTAAATGAAATAGTTATATTAGTATCAATTCTAATTTTTGGAGAAGATATTTTGAAAGTTATACAATTTATCCCCCTCAAAAGTGTTCAGGATTTTTAAGAAAATTAATGATATATTATTCCCACATGATTCACTGAGAATATATCTATTACTGGACAGATCAAAAGCTATTTTCAGTAATACTCATAAAACACATCATAGTCCTTAACAAGTGTCCTTGATCAAAAAGATAAATTAGGTTGCTTATATTCAGTATAGGCTTGATTTGATATAAAAACTGAGTTATGTGACAGCAGCAATAGCTGAGTCTTACAAATGGGCCTTTACCATGGCTGAGCTTTTCATAAAACCCTAATAGAAGAGAGGCATTTTCAGTTGTAATGAGGTTTCCTGATATCAGATGACTTTTAAATAAAATTTACATTTATGACTGACCAAAAAAAGTTAACCAGTGAATTCAGAAGGATTCTACAACAGATGGCCCTGGACTGAAGTTTTGTGCAATACCATTGAGTAATCTAGTAGTACAAAGATCTATCCCAACAAAGAGACAGAGTAAACAAGAGAGTAAACTGGGTTTTGATTATGCAGAAACCTAAGACATTATTCAAAACAGACTACATTTGACAGCGCCAAACATCATTGTTTGTATTATGGTAGCACTTAGGACCATCAATCAGGGATCAAGAGCCCACTGTGATACATCTATACAGCTAAGTAACAAAGGAGACTGTCCCTGCCCCAGTGAAAAATTGGGTGAACTTCTGGCCCTATTTAAGTCAATGGCAGGACTCCCATTGACTTCAATGAGGCAGGATTTCATCTGTTGTTTCATAGCTTCAGGATCATTCTACCATAAAATAATGGAAACAAAAAAAGTGTAAGGAAAGAAGATAAAATAAAGCAACTTCTTTTTTGTATAAGCAATAACACAAGATTTTGGCAAAAAGAACGAGGAGTACTTGTGGCACCTTAGAGACTAACACATTTATTTGAGCATAAGCGTTCGTGGGCTAAAGCCCACTTCATCAAATGCATGCAGTGAAAAATACAGTAGGAAGATATATATATATACACACACCGAGAACATGAAAAAATGGGTGTTACCATACCAACTCTAATGAGACTAATCGATTAAGGTGGCCTATTATCAGCAGGAGAAAAAAAAACTTTTGTAGTGATAATCAGGATGGCCCATTTCAAACAGTTGACAAGAAGGTGTGAGTAACAGTAGGGGAAAATTAGCATGGGGAAATAGTTTAGTTTGTATAATGACTCATCCACTCCCAGTCTTTATGCAAGCCTAATTTAATGGTGTCCATTTTGCAAATGAATTCCAGATCTGCAGTTTCTCATTGGAGTCTGTTTTTGAAGTTTTTTTGTTGAATAATTGTGACTTTTAGATCTGTAATAGAGTGATCAGGGAGGTTGAAGTGTTCTCCAACTGGTTTTTGAATGTTATAATTCTTGACATCTGATGTGTGTCCATTTATTCTTTTGCGTAGAGACTGTCCGGTTTGGTCAATGCACATGCACAGTAGAGGATGCTACATATATCCATGTATCTTGGGTGTATTGTGAACAGAAGGCTTAAGGCCAAGTGCCGTCAACCGACCGATCAGTGATAAAGTGTTGTTCTCTGGTGTAACTGCACTTCTGTAACTATGTTATTGCTTGTGTTATGGCTTTGATAAAATATTGTAGGAACAAGTGGCTGATGAGTGAGGACTGGTGTGATTTTAGTGGATAGAGAATCTAACATTAATCAGACAGAATTCTTGTTTTCATAAAACTCATGATAAAAGGGCTGAGTAGGAGTGCATTTAGAATGTTATAAGCCAAGGATCAGCAACCTTTGGCACGCGGCTCACCAGGGTAAGCACCCTGGCGGGCTGGGCCGGTTTGTTTACCTGCCGTATCCACAGGTTCGGCCAATCGCGGCTCCCACTGGCCGTGGTTCACCACTCCAGGCCAATTGGGGCAGCGGGAAGCAGTGGCCAGCACATCCCTCGGCCTGCACCACTTCTCGCAGCCCCCATTGGCATGGAATGGTGAACTGCGGCCAGTGGGAGCCGCGATCGGCCGAACCTGCAGACGCAGCAGGTAAACAAACCGGCCTGGCCCACCAGGGTGCTTCCCTGGTGGGCCGTGTGCCAAAGGTTGCTAATCCCTATTATAAGCTATTATTATATTATAGGCTATCACTATATTAGGGGATATCACTGAGGATTTGAGGAACCAAACAGGGCAACACTTATTTTAGCATGGCAGGGCATACTGATCATTGTCAGACTTGGCCAGAATAGCTTCCAAAATAAGGAGAATAAAGGTGATTATAGCCTGAATCCATATGGGAAAGGAATGCATTAAGCATAAAGTAGCACTTAGAAGATGTCTGAGGAAATTACCAGTTAACATACAAAAAATTATAAATTTGTGCTATAGCATGGCAGATAAATCCCAGGTTGTATTACAGTTGTTCACAATGTGATACAAGCATGACATTTGGCATAAACCAAGGTTTTGGAGCTGTAAAACAGGAAATAATGTTTGCCACCTGGATAGCTGCTGTTTCCAAGATGACCAATTTATAATCTCTGTGCTGTGTTTTTTATCCTTAGCAGGGAACATGATGGCTAATTTCAAATATGCAGTCATCTTAATTCGTGTGCTTGTGATATTATAAATCCACTGGTGGTATTTCTAGTTGAAGCAAGATGTTATAATATCAAATTAGACATTAAAAATATCCAAAAAGGGAGATGGGGAATATAATAAAATGTGATATGAATATGTACCAATAAGAGAGTGATGTCTATGTGTTACTATGGACACACTGGTTGAATTCATTACTATGAAATTCTGCCTAGGAGTTCAGTTTCAGATAAACATGTTTCATCTAGTCTCTCAGATGCTTTTGAACAGCATCACCTATACCGGTGTTTCTCAAACTGGGGTCGCCGCTTGTGTAGGGAAAGCCCCTGGCAGGCCAGGCCGATTTGTTTACCTGCCCCGTCCGCAGGTCCGGAAGTGGCGCGGGCCGAGGGATGTGCTGGCCGCCGCTTCCAGTAGCTCCCATTGGCCTGCAGCAGCGAACCGCGGCCAGTGGGAGCCGCGATCGGCCATACCTGCGGACAGGACAGGTAAACAAACTGGCCCGGCCCGCCAGGGGCTTTCCCTATACAAGTGGCGACCGCAGTTTGAGAAACACTGACCTATACTGATGAAATATATGGCCCATGAAAAGGATCTGATTGTGACAATCAGGGTGCAGACACCGAAAGCGGATAATAGTGGCTTGAACCCCAAAGAGTAAGCAATTGAATCAACTAGTTGTGTACAATGTTATTGTGTATAAAAATATGTCTAGTTAGGTCTTTTATGAAAGCTTGTAATATTCCAAAATTGATGGTCATTATAAGATATGTATACAGCCTGTGGTTATGAAACAAGGTATATTGTTGACAAAGCATGGTACTAGTACCCCATAGGAGCTATGGTACACTAACACATAGAATCATAGAATATCAAGGTTGGAAGGGACCTCAGGAGGTTATCTAGTCCCACCCCCAATGTATACCCACGACAAAGTACCAACTCAATCAGCACACCAGGATGCTGTCCCCTAGGTTAGCACAAAGATGCCCCTCCTATGATTTCTCCTTTTATACATTGATACAAACAAGTTACATATTACACTCCAGGTGTTGTTAATTACCACCCTTTGATGTTGTACTTGCTAGTTCGAACAAAACATCCTTGTCCATTTTCCTGTCATCCCCTCCTTATCTTTCTGAGGGGTCAGAGTTTTCTTGTACTATCTTTTAGGAGTTTGTTTATGTTGTTACTTGAGATAGCTGAGTGTTTTTGTACCTTCCTCTCCAGTCAAGAATGTGCTTACTTCGTTAGATGACACCTAGTGTGTTACTATTCTGCCAAGGCCATGCCTAGTCTGGTTCATAGCCTTTGGTTCACATTGCCTAGGGCTCCAGTCTGAGAGAAAGAAAAAAAATCCTGAAAGCCCTGTTAAAAGGGTTGGGGTTTGAAGTGAAAGGTATATAGAAATTAAGGGGCAGCCTCTAAGTGGGAAGCTGTCTGTGAAATACTCGATCCCCTCTATGGCAGGGAGTACTCTGGGGAACTGTTCAGAGGCAATAGGTAACATATTAGAAAAGGGTATTCATCTAATATAGAAGTGTAAAGCCTGATGTTGCATCTTTATGTTTATTTTCTGTGTAACATGTATGTGTTTGCTTCCCTTGCTGTTTCATCTTTGTGATTTTTCTATTAAAGAAATGTTTTGTTTATTTTTACCCCAAGCCAGTTTGTGGTGTGCAGACTATGTGGAGTGTATGTCCCTAAGTGAAGTGATAAGTGGGACACCTGCAGAGGTGACAAACCAGAGGGGAAAAGCTCTGCCTGACTGGTATATAAAACTCTAGATAGATAGATTTGGGGAGACTTGGGACTGGAAAGGCTGTTGGGGGTCATCCCACAAGGAGTAATTAGGTTGGTGGAAGTGAGGGTGAGACCTTTATGCTTCAGGACTGGCTATTGACATAGCATGAAGGTATCCAAAATTACAGTGCAAGCAGTGACAGAACCCCTTACTGATCTAAGTTATTCCCCAAACACCACACAGCTTATTTAATTTGCCATAATTATCATGACAAGACACATACGTGTTGTCAAGAAGCTAAAATAAGAGATAGACCCTGAGGTATCCGATAGGGATTGGTAAAATCTGCCCAGAATAGGTTGGTTATGTACTGCACATGGGGTTTGATCATTTATGTTTAGGATTTGATCCCTGTGTCAGCAGTGTCCATTCCTAATCCAGTAGCGGGTTGCTAAAATGCACAAAGCTATTTTTTCTCTCTCCTTTAAGTCAGGGACTGGCATGGTTGTCCGTCATTACTCTGTGATGAGTTATGATAATATGAGGAAATAGCTTTCTTCCTTGTTTTTTCAGATGTTGGAGTTAAAAAAAAAATCCGAAACAAACACATAACACACCTCTGGGTTTGGTTTGTTCCAATTTTCTTCTCTAATTTATGATAATTGATTCTGTATTTGGTCAGAGTCTACCTTAGTTATGTTTATATATACATATATATGTATGTTTAGACATATCATCATAGACAATTTTTGAGGAAATAAAAAAGGATCCATATCCTCCTGCTCCCAAGATCCTTGCATAAATAAAAGGACCATTAACCTTCTGTCCAGAATTAACTGCATATTTCAGAGTATAAGGAATGAGGATTTCAGCAAGTGTTGGTATAAAAGAATTACTTGAGATGTTTGATGGCATAACTGATTGGCAATTATTTCAAAATGTACATAATTAAAAATAAGCAACCAGGAGAAAAGCTGCCATTTAAATTCACAGTGCAATTTTAAAATATTTGGTAGGATCTTTAACTAGCGTGGATTGGCATAGCACTAATGGCCCATTATTTTGATAATTGACATTGTGCCCTATCTTGGAAAATATAAGAAATAAGATAGCTAAAAGTTTGTTTCCATTTACAAAGCCAGCCTTTTGGAACCCCTGATTTGTTAACCATTAATGTGTCAATCTATTGTCAGCTTTCTTTTTTTAACACAGAAAGGTTTCTAGCGCCTTTTCATGGACAGGTCCTTCCAAATATAAACCCCTCAGTAGAGGTGAAACTCCGTTATGATCAGCCTTTGGGATCAAATAAGGTTGTGCTTACAGACACCCTGATTTTATGGGGCTGGAGAAAAGGGACCCTTGATTGATCTGTGATGGGGGAGGAGCCCCAGATAGCTGTGTGTATATAGCAAAGATTAAGAGAAGACCCATCCACTCCTTACTATCTGAACAGCAGGAATGGCAGCAACCCCAAGTCTGAGAGAAAAGAGACAACACTAGGAAATTGTCCTTCTCACCTCCAGTAGTTGCACATTCTAGAGGAAGAATGGAGGAAGCGGGTTCCCATGTTGGAGTTTCTTGAAACAGGCAAAGAAAGGAGGGCTTCAATGGGGAATAGTGACATTTTTGGTAACAGAAACAAGTTCACCCGAGTCAGAATTGCTACACATTGCTACTAATTCACTATAAAAAATAATTCTGCCATTTATTGTTTGTCTTCATTTATACATAATGAGACAAATTCCTCCCCATAATTATATCAGTGTCTATGATGGAGTTATGCTGGTAATGAATTTGGCACAATGTGCTTACAAACAATTTTCTTTTTTGAATGTGCAGATTCCATGTCTTGGTGTAATAAATTCTCTACCTGAACACTTTTGAATCCTGGCAAGATCCCAGCCTGGCAAGGTCATTTTCAAGTTGCATAATTACAATACAAATTGGTTTGCAACTACTGTTCAGCATTGTGACATTGAACTAAGAAAATAATGCCAATGGCTACACTTCACTTCAGCAGCATGTCAAGAGCAGTAAAATTAGTAACAATTATAAGTAAAGAGGTCTTGGTGGTGCCTAAAGCAAGAAAAGCTGGTGGAAGGCTTGATTAAAACTAACTTTTAAAGCAAATGGAAATCTTGATCAAATGACACTAATGAAAAGCAAGACTCAATCTGCCTAAAAGTAAAAATCACTCAGAATTGTGACAGCTCAATTTAAAAGTGTTGTAAATTCATAGTGTTAGTTCTTGTAGAGTTATGAATATTCACACTTAAACATTATCAGTTTACAGACATATAAAACTGTTCTAATTGGTATGGGTTTAATTGTATGTATTGTGTTTCATTCTATCAGCAAGTCTATTGAATCAAATAATGTGACTAGGTCAGGGGTATATTCCCTGGTGATTAGCACTTGAACTCACTACACTTCGGGCCATAATTCATTTACCAGAAAGCCTGCTAAAGCACAAATTTTAAATGATTTTATCAGTGAATTTCTAGATCTTGACATGTCAGAAAAGAATGCCTTGCATTGGAGTGAATGTTAAAGTGCAAAGACAATCTCATGAGTTTAGCCACGAACACAAATAAGTTCACACTAGTGAACAACTGTGTTCTGAAAGGAATTGCCACATTGAATATAGAGAGGCCTGGATAACTTTTGCAAGGGTAGATAAAGTGTTCAATCTGTATGTGGGGCTTTCTGCTTGAACAGGCAAACCCTGACTTTTGGAATCCAATTTTATCACTGTTTAACCTCAAGTGACTGTGTCCTCAGTCTGGCAGTAAATTGTTTATTCCCCCAGTTTTGCAATCCCTTGATTTTGCGAAGTTTTGGGTGTTGTCTAAGATCTTTATACATCTGAGTTTCTACTGTAATTGGCCACACAAAAGTGAGGCATTATGATCAACTGCATGGCATTTCTCTGTTTGTCTAGGTATGAACTTCTGGGGTCAAGTGGTATAGGGATATGAGCCAGGTTAACGAATAAACGGAAAGTAAAAGACAAATTTTGAGTACAGGGGCTGGTGTGTGTTTGTGTGTCATACCCTACCCCCTCTCCCACCAGTCCCCATCACTGCCTCTCCCTCCTAATTAGGGTGACCAGATATCCTGATTTCATAGGGACAGTCCCAATTTTTGGGTCTTTTTCTTATATAGGCTCCTATAACCCCTCACCCCCTGTCCCGATTTTTCATACTTGCTGTCTGGTCACCTTACTCCTAATCCTTGTTACCCCTCCCCCACTCCTGACACATCCCAGGCACTACTACGAGCTCTTTACTTATTGCTAGTTTTACTGCTCTTGAAATGCTGCTGAAGTGAAGTGTAGCCATTGGGATTATTTTCTTAGCTCTATGTGTCACACAGTCTACAGAAGCAATGCAGAGGTTTAATACTAGTTTAATACTGTCAAAGGTAGTTTCCTAACAGATACAGTTAAAGGTATATGCAAAATACAATTTAATGTCCTCTGGAATTGTGGTTGAAGCATGAAGGGACATATGAATCTTTAGTGTATCTGGCATGTAAATATCTTGCAATGCCAGCTACAATAGTGCTATGCGAACGCCTGTTCTCACTTTCAGGTGACATTGTAAACAAGAATCAGGCAGCATTATCTCCTGCAAATTGTAACCAATCTTGTTTGTCTGAGTGATTGGCTGACCAAAAAGTAGGACAGAGTGGACTTGTAGGCTCTAAAGCTTTACGTTATTTTATTTTTGAATGCAGTTTTTTTTATACACAATGCTACATTAGCAAGTTCAACTTTCATGATAAAGAAATTGCACTACAGTACTTGTATGAGGTGAACTAAAAATACATTGTTTTTTGTTTTTTACAATGCAAATATTTGTAATCAAAAATAAATATAAAGTGAGCACTGTACACTTTGTATTCTGTGTTGTAATTGAAATTAATGTATTTGAAAATGTAGTAAACATCCAAAAATATTTTAAATAAATGATATTCTATTGTTGTTTAACAGCGTGATTAATCACATGATTAATCACAATTAATTTTTTTAAGCACTTGACAGCCCTAAAAATCACTGATAAAATTTGTAGATAACATAAAGATTGGCAGAGTGCTAAAGTAATGATGAGCAATCTGGGTTGTGTGGTAAATTACTCCTGTTCAAACAAAATGTGTTTTAATACTGCCAAATGCTAGTACAGATCATATCTCGTTGCTGATCCCTCGAGGTCGAGGATGATCTTTTTCACAGGTTTTATTTTCCATGGGTCCTCTTGTGACTGAAAAGTCCGATTCTTGAGCCACAGGCTTGTTGGCAGACATCGCAGGTGGTGTTGGAAGACAGGGTTGGGCCGCAATTTCTGCATGACCATTGTCTTTCCTTTCTTTTCTAGCATTTTTCTGCGACCAGGGCAAGGCCATTTTCCTCAAAAGTGGATGTTCCCTCTCTGACAAGTCTTCGCCAATTATCCCTATCCTGAGCTGCTGTATCGCAGTGTGTGGTGTCGATGCCACATCTCTTGATGCTTATCTTGAGGGTGTCTTTAAGGCAGGGATCGGCAACCTTTGGCACGCAGTCTGCTAGGGTAAGCACCCTGGTGGGCCGGGCCGGTTTGTTTACCTGCCGCGTCCTCAGGTTCAGCCGATCGCGGCTCCCACTGGCGGCAGTTTGCCGCTCCAGGCCAATGGGGGCTGCGAGAAGCGATGCGGGCCAAGGGATGTGCTGGTCACCACTTTCTGCCGCCCCCATTGGCCTGGGACAGTGAACCGCGGCCAGTGGGAGCTGCGATCGGCCGAACCTGCGGACACGGCAGGCAAACAAACCCACGCGCCAGGGTGCTTATCCTGGCGAGCCGCGTGCCAAAGGTTGCCAATCCCTGCTTTAAGGCATTTCATTTGGCCTCCCTATTTCCTTTCTCCATTGGTGAGTTGGGCATACAGCAGTTGTTTTGGTAAGCGAACATCAGGCGTGTGCACACAGTGCCTGCTCCACCTCAGCTGCTGCTGGATAATCAGGGCCTCAACACTGAAGGTATTGGCCTTTGTGAGGATACTGACATTAGTGCTATGATCCTCCCACTTTATGTTGACAATCTTCCAAAGAAAGTGCTGCATGGAGAACTGTATATTGGAAAACAGTTATTCTGTAAAGGTTTTAGGGGTAGGACCTAGGAAATTCAGCATGCAATACTCAGGAAAACTGAGAGCATGCTATGGTAGACAGATTATTTATTAAAATCCAGATGGAGTGGAGATGTTTATACACAATTGGAGGCTAGAAACGTTGAATATGTTGTCAAAATCAATTTCTGACATCTTTACATTATAACCAGGATAATGGATATTAACTGATTAGTTTTACAAAGCAATTATAGCCAAAATAATATGCATATATCCAGAATGGTTGGCCTTTATACTGTGATGAGTCAATGTATATCAGAAATCCGAAGTTGTGACAATGATTGTAAGCCAGTAGTTTATCACCCTTCCAGCACCACTGATCTTTGAGCTGGCAGTCTACGATTCATGTAGGCTATGCTTCTTTGGCAGGAGAACACTACAGAACATGCAAAACAAGCCAGTGGTCTGTAAATGTTGTCTTTTTTCCCCCCTTTATTTTACTGGCTGCTGTGCAAAGTGACTATTTAGATGGCAAGAATATTTCTATGCTTAACGTGTATGCAGTAAGAACTGCAAGAATTTAAAAAAACTTCCAAAAGGGCAAAAGATTTCCAGTTAATAATAGATACAGTGATGAATGTAACAACAGTTAAAAGCACTCTAGGTATTGAAAAAAGCTAGAGCCAGAAACCTCCCCTTTGACCATGGGCAAATTAGAATTTAACAACAGAAGAAATTGTAGTAGTAGCAAAAAGCAGCTTGTTCAAAGCAAAGGAATAAGAAAGGAACCAGATGAAACGGAAACAAGTTAACAGTACAGGTCTGTCTCATCTTATGCTGGGGTTACGTTCCGCGGTCAGCACCTAAAGCGAAAACCGCGTATAGTCAAAATTACATTGAGTGTAATGGCGGGCAGAATCGTCCGCACTACAGAAACAGTATTTAAATTGTTATTTTTCTCTTTCCCCCCCCCCCCTACAGAAACAGTATTTAAATTGCTATTTTTCTCTTTTCTTCCCCCCCCTTGTTTTTGCCGACCGTGTAAAGCTGAAATTGCACATGTTAAATGCGCCTAAGATGCGACAGACCTGTAAATTGGTTTAAAAAAGAAGAAGAGATAGACAAAGAAGTAGGCTTGTACAGAGAATATGTGCCTGACAATGGCAGAAGTGGAAGATATACAAGAGGTGTATACTTGGTGCCAACTATATATATTCTCCTTCTAGTATATGCTCAAAGCCAAAAATTCCCATTATGGGACTAGCTTAACTCCGGGCACACAGCCATGTGAGTTCTAATTCCAAATCTACCATCAGCAGCTCTTGCCTTCACTAGACCAATCATTTGTACCACTGCAGCTATTTTGAATTATGAATGTGTTTGCTAAAAGAATTTACAGTAGAGTTAACCAGGATTGCCCTTGGCAATGAGTAATATAAGATTGTTACTGTATTTGGCACTTTTTGGTTGGTTCTTTTTAAAATTCTGCTATTATTTAAGTAATTAAAAATAAAAGAAAGGAAGCTGCTTTTAGGATGAGTGAAGCTCTTAAGGTTAAATAAGCACCTACATAAACCTTTGACCAAAAAAATGCAAATCAGACCTAGGCCCAGATTTTTAAAGGTATCTAAGTTGTGTTCTGCTCAGCATTGCAACACCTAACAGATGTAGGAACCTAAAGCTCATTTTTCAAAGTGAGTTAGGCACTGTGAACCAAAATCCCATTGGAAGTAAATGGGATTTTGGCTCCTAAGTGACTAAATTCCTTTTGAAAATGACAGGCTCTTGAATCAGTTAGACACTGCAACACGGACCACAAGCGACTCCTACATGCCTTTAAAAATCTGGCCCTAAAACATTTTCGAGGTTTGAGAATATGCCACTAACTATATTGAAAATAATATAATAAGGCCCTATATATTTACAAGCAAAATATGTGGATCCATATTTTCTTCTCTCACTGCAGTGTGTGATTCAGCAGGAAACAAAATTGAATGGAAAGACACAATAGGTCTGTGTGGACAGAAAAAGTGACTGCTGTTCCATTCTCTCTATCCACTCTATGAAAAATTGACATGGACATTTAGTCTTCTGAAAAAGTGGGGTAGGGAACTTACTTTCTTCTTCTTCTCTTGCACAGCACCTCCAGAAGATTTACAAATGTGCAGGGTTAATGCTGTTTGAAGAAGCATTATTTCCCACTGTGACAGTCTCAATAGTTTGGCAGTCTAGGGGGAGATCTGGCTATCTTGAACAAGAGTGGGACATGGATTTTCCCAGTATCATTCCTTTCGTGAGGTAGTTGTCCTGGGAAATCTGTAAGGGTGCTCAGTACACACTGCCAGCCATCCAGTTTTCTGGGGTCAGGATCATCCCTGATGTCTTGGTTTTGCACATCAGAGGTGGCAGCCTGTGTCTTTCTGTACCTCGGGGGAACACACTCCCATGTTCATCTTTATAAAATGATTGTGCGATATCCAATTCAAAGTTTGTCATGTCGGGTGTCTTCAGAGGGCTCATGATGTACTGAGCGTTGTTGTTATAGTGATGTTATAGTGATGTTATAGGTTATAATTTCATGTATACAGTTATGAAGCTGAAAATGTATCCTCATGGCTTAAAGCAAGCCCAGACAAAAACTCTCCAGAAGCAGAGGGGCAATTCACACCTCATCAGGGCATAGATGGGACAAACCCATCCCAGCCTCAGGGCACGGGCCTACACCGCCGCAACAAAAGAATCTGTTGGACTCTCGAGGGAGTCACCCCCCTTCCTTTGGTCAGTTTGGAACTGCAAGGAGGTAATGCTCACCTGACTCTGAAGGGATGTTGCAGAGGGGAGGGCAAAGCCAAGAGGGAAGCAAGGACATGATAAAAGGGAGAGACATTTGCCATGTTCTTCCTCTCTCCTCCACTTACATCTACAGACACCACACCAAGCAACTGAGGCGCTGATCAAAGGGGAGAGCTTGGCTGAAGAGCAACCAGCCAGCCTGTGGTGAGAAGCATCTAAGTTTGTGAGGACATTGAAAGTGTTAAGATCAGCTTAGAATGCATTTTGCTTTTATTTCAGTTGACCAAATCTGACTTGTTATGTTTTGACTTATAATCACTTAAAATCTATCTTTATAGTTAATAAATCTTTTTGTTTATTCTATCTGAAGCAGTGTGTTTGGTTTGAAATGTGCCAGAGGCTCCCCTTGGGATCACAAGCCTGGTACATATCAATTTATTTGTTAAATTGACGAACTCATATAAGCTTGCAGCATCCAGTGGGCATAATTGGACACTGCAAGACGGAGGTTCCTAGGGTTGTGTCTGGGACTGGAGATATTGGCTAGTGTCATTCGCTTGCAAGTAGCTGGGAGCAGCTTACATGCCAGAGGCGGTGCGTGAAGAGCCCAGGAATGGGGGTTCTCACAGAAAAGCAGGGTAAGGCTGGCTCCCAGAGTCTAGGATTGGGATGACTTAGCAGCTCACCGGTCCAGATAACTCTAGAGGGGAACATCACACAGCCCTACTGGGACATAGATGGCATGCTGAACTTGAGATTCAGCAGGAGGAATTCTTCCCACATCTGGCTGGAGTGAAGGGGAGGGGCAGCAGGCACCTATCCCCTATTGGGTGTGAAAAAGAAGCACTCCCTTGCAAAAATGTGGTCTTTAATCTTTCCTCACAAGCCAATCCCTCCTTACTTTTGTTTCTCTTCTTTGAAAGCCTTCTACTTTGTCAATATATTTCTGGAATTGAAAAGCCCATAACTCAATGTGTTATATTGCAAGTGATTTCACCAGGATTTTTGACTTCATCCCTCTACATCTTCAGCTCAAAAGTACATAAAGCAGTTTTAGCTATTATAATACATAGCAAATTCTGATTTAATTTCCTGTCAACTGATACATTTCAGGCCACTTTTAACATTCTGAGCGTTCCCCTAAACTGTGTGTTTCAGTGTTTCTGATTATTTTCCCTACAGTTTTTACCCAATTGTGTAATTATACAAATAAAACAAAAGATGCCAGTTGAGATTTTATTAGTGCAGCCTCACACTAACTCCTAATTTCCTTAAGTAAATGTATCCAAAAAAGGCACACTCTGATGGTCGTATATATTGTTCATCTTAAGATTTCTCCAAGTCCTATTTTATATGTGTGGATGTGCTACTCAATTGTACATAATTGCTAATACAGAGCTCACCCACAAGTCTGAAAATAAGTGCTTGAGATACTTATGACCACTTAATCAATTCTGGTATTTTTGTCTTCAACTCTCTAATTAGTGATTAATAGAAATAAAAAGCCAGCAGAGCAAAGATAAATCTAGTCTATTGATCACCATCCCAATCAACTTAGAAATCCATCTTTAATATCTGTTCTTTTTTCTGGATTTGAAATTTGTAAGTCATTATTGTTTTGGTTTCCCTTGGATATTGCATGCTGACTTGCTATTGTGTTAAATAAATAAAATTATGTCCCTGAGTTGTATACAGATGAGATTATATTAATCTAAAAGTAACAAGAAATCAATTTAGAGAAGGTAGCTCATTTTCTTGTTTCAGTAGTACATTTCTGAGATTTATTGTACAGCTGCATTGTACCATAGCTTCAGTTATCTGGCCAACTTTGCCTAGATGGTCTTTTGAAATGTTACCAATTGACCTATAGTATTAGGGCATGCTCTTGCAAGGCTTGACTTCTAATGATATTGAAGGCAATCGGTGTCTTCCCGCAATCACATATCTTCTTGCAGAAAGGGAGCTTTCTTTGGTGTGAAGCAAAACTTTCGATTTCAATTAAAAAAAAATGCTTTTAACATGTTTTGAAACTTGTTTATCTTAAGAGACCCACTTTTTTCTATTGTTGTGATAATGTAATCCAGTAGTTATTTATGTATCAATGGTACTGTGGTGTAAAATAAGGTATGACACATGCTGCAATGTATTTATGTTCTGTAAAATTAGTTAACCTAACTTTTTCATACTTTGTCATTTGATGTAGACTTCATTTAAATCAAGCTTTATTTTACATTATATATACATATATTACTGGCTGAGATTCTGTTCTGTGCCTCGAGAAGATTCAGGCCAGGAGCTAGGGGAAAAAAGGTGGCTTTAAATTATCTTTCAGCCATCCTATTCATGTCTTCTCCAGGGGTATATGTAGACCCTGCCACAAAGTAGACCAATTCTATGCAATTTCTGTCCTGAAATTAAAGCAGCCGTGAGCTGCTGAAACTTGCACCAGCTGGCTGTGGCCCCCATGGGACATACAGTAGTTGAAAAAAGCAGGAGGTAAGTGAACTCCAGCTATTCTTCCTCTCTGCCACAATCCCCTACCACACCCATCACAATGCTGCAGAAAAGGAGGCATAGGAGCTAGCTCAGCCAGCACTTTTTGTTGTGGACTTCACCATTCCAGGTGAATCCCCACCAGGGGACTTGGAGGTACCTCCTCCCTTTCCATTGCTCTGTTAAGTCTAATGTAGTAAAATGTGGCAGCGAATTTGCCTCAGGAGCTTTATGTCCATTTTCCATTCATGGATAAGGCAGCTATCTCAAACTCATACCGATTAAGCTTTTAAAAGAGGATTTGCAAAAAGAGCTTGAGAGTTGATAGAGAGTTTAAGGACAGAAAGGACCATTATATCATCAAGTCTGTGTAATACAGGTTATAGCATGTCATCCTGCATTGAGCCCAATAACTTGTGTTTGACTAAAGCATACCTTTCAGAAAGGCACCTAGTCTTGATCTGAAGAGATCAAGGGATGGAAATATCTTCCACTTCTCTGGGTAGTATGTTCCAGTTGTTAATCACCCTCACTGTTACGAATTTGTGTCTAATTTGAATTTGTCTAGCCCAGTGATCGGCAACCTTTGGCACGCGGCTCGCCACGGTAAGCGCCCTGGCAGGCTGGGCCAGTTTGTTTAAGGTTCGGCCGATCACGGCTCCCACTGGCCGTGGTTTGCTGCTGCAGGCCAATGGGGGCTGCGGGAAGCCAGTGGGAGCCACGATCAGCCGAACCTGCAGACGTGGCAGGTAAACAAACCAGGCTGTGTGCCAAAGGTTGCCAATCCCTGGTCTAGCCTCTGCTTCTAGCCATTGGTCTCAATATGCCTTTCTCTGCTTTTCTAGATGAAAGAGCCCTTTAGTAGTTAATATTTTCTCCCCGAGAAGGTACTTACACACTGTAATCAAGTCACCTCTCAATCTTCTTTCTGATGAACTAAACAGATTGAGCTTTTTAAATCTTTCAGTGTAAGATGTTTTCTCCGGCCCTTGAATCATTTTTGTGGCTCCTTTCTGGACCCTCTCCAGTTTTTAAACATCCTTTTTAAAATGTGGATGCCAAACCTAGATGAAGTATTTCATTATTGGTCTTACCAGTGCTATATACATAGGTAAAAATCACTTCTCTACTCCTACTAATTACTCCCCTGTTTATACATCCAAGGATTGCCTTAGCCTTTTTAGCCAGAACATTGGACTAGGAGCACATGTTCATTTACCTGTCAGGAAGTTCAGAAGGTGTTGAGCCTCAGAGGGTACATCTACAGAGCAGATAAACAGACATATACTAGTTTTGCTCAGGCTAATGCACTAAAAATAGCAGTGTGGCAGTTGCTTGGGCTAGCCACCATAGTACATACCCAGCAAGTTGGGTGGGCCTGAACTGCTGCATCCATATTGCTATTTTTAGCTATTGAGCAGTGATAATGCACATCTGTCTACCCACTCTGAAAAGCACCATCTCAAGTGCTGTGTAGATGTACCCAGAGATAAACTTTGAGTCACACTTCCTTCTTGCTTCCTTCTTTCTTCCAGGAGGAAATAATTTACTATTGATCTGTGCCAGCTCTAAATTACTCCTTCCCCACATCCTGGCCTACTCCAGGGAGGGCTTAAGTGAGAAGACAGTCCCAAAGACTCCTAACACAACTGGATCTAAGGTGTATAAGTTCTCGCTCCTTGTTTCCTTACCAAGGTACAGAGTCCAAGTCAGATTCACGCTCTCTGGTAATACAGTACATCGTAATGGATCCAAACGTTTGTTTGCATTATGGAATCTCTCAAGTCCAGCCTTCCAATCAGAGATATTCATGGCTGCAGCAGTAGTTTCCATGGTAGGACCTGCTTTGGGCAATAATTCTTTGGGGCTGAGAAAGTAATCTGTGCATGCCACAGGATTCATGTTTTTATGCATAATTCTATTTTACTCATTTTAAGTCAGTCCTTGAGATGCCACTTACAACAAATGGATGTGAAGATAATGGTAATTTTAACAATTAAGAGCCAGAGGAACAGAAATATCCAAAATGATGTGCTTGACTTAGAATGTGTCTGTATAGCTCCAGCCCAAACCTTGTTCAATACTAAGCCCTCATCTACACGACAAAGGTTGTTGTTGCTTTTTTAGTATAACCTTAGTTTTTTTCCAAACAAACCCTCTTGTATCCACAAGGAAACTTTTTTTTAAAAAAAATCTGGTATTAATTTATTTGCTTTAATTAACCACTCCAGAGGCAACATACCTCTACCACATTGTGTTAAACTTGTATAAGGCTCATGTAGACACACCCTTATTTTAACTATACTGCTTCAGGCAATCCTTCCACTGCTCTCCCACAATGCATTGCCTCTTAGTTAGACAAGCCTGATAGTTTACCTGTGTGCCTTCCATGACTCTGGGTTCATTTTGATCGGATGTCACCTCCCTGTTTAAATGCTGGAATACTACCAGACGCAATGCTCCATGATTCCGGATTGTGTCAAAGTTCACACACATGGAGTCCATTATTACAGCCATGTCCCATGCTTCTGCATGGACCTCTGCAGAGTCCCTGTACTTCCTTTCCTTCTGGGTAGGAGAGCATGTCCAGTTCCATCTTAACAGGAGTCACTGTAATGCAAAGATCTACAGGTTTCTAGCATAACAAAGTGCAGGAGCAGAGTGAATCATGGGGCATGGTCCAGTGCTGTGCCAAAGCCAAAGAGCTCCTGTGGAATTATAAAAATGACAAGGACAAAAACAAGCTCTCCCATAATGCTCCCTGTGCACATGCATACTATGAGGAGCTGGAGAGGAATTTTGCTAGGGAGGCATCCCCAGAACTCTTCTTTATAGTGAACAGTTTGGAAGGCACCCAGACCACCACAGACCCTGTTGAGGAGGAGATTCCTCTGGATAACCAAGATCTCTTTGATCTACTTAACTCTGAACCAGAGGTCCAGGCAGAGATGGCAACAAAGATGAGACCCAAAACTCAGGCAGAGAGCCAATTGGAAGAGGGGACTTCAACCAGTAAATATTATATGCTGTATTACAATAAGCTGCTCAGATACTAACTGTACAGCAGGATTTAAACAACTTTTTTCTGGGTGCTGGATGATTGTGACTGGACAGACATGCCTCTCTGCGTTCTTTGGCTTTTATTCCTCTCCTCATCTCCCTAGCATGCTCAAAATGGCATGAGCTCCAGAAATCCAAAGGTTTATATCCCTGAAATATCAAAAATCACAACCATGTGCCAACCTCCAACCCCTTCCTGTACTGCTTGATGCTCCCTTTCCATCCCAGTTGACTGGGGGGTGTGGACTGCCTCTGTCCTCCCCGCACACAAGAAAGCATCACTGTGTGGGTTAAAAAACCCAAACACATTGCACGGTAGGCATATTTACCATATTTAGCAGCAGATACAGAAAGAGAAAAATTACTTTGCCTCACTGTTTGATCAGTGTCCTGAGTGTTTAACTACCTTTATATTTAGAAGACATGAACTGAAATATGAAACAAATTGCTCAAATGTGTCCATAGACACTTTTCTTAATGCACACAAATTACATGGCATTTGGGGCTACACAAAAGTTACAGAAGGACATGGCTATTAACTGTCAGATTCCCAGCCTTGTTAATCCCTGTGATCTTGTGCTTTGTGGGATGTAGACAGTACAGGATGCTTCTATTGTCTATAAATATCACTATGTTGTATGTGGTATGATTAAGTGAGTGAATGTGATGCAGATAGAGTATGAAAGGTCATTTTGTGTTTTCTTCCTTCTGCTTTACATCTATCTATGCGTCAGCACTTTTTTTGGTCTGAGTTTCTTTCTCAATTTCTTTTAGGAATCAGGTGACCATCAGCTAGTGCTGCCACATAGATATCAGTTTTGTTGCCTTAACAACAATTGGCCAGGAAAGACAGGGGCTAAATTCCCTTGGTTTAATTCTGAAAGGCCAGGTGAAGTACACTGAGGAAAGTAGATTATTGGGCCAATCAGAAACAGAGAAGGGGCAATTCAAACACTGGGAGCTACTTGTCTCTTACACCTGAATGCTGAGGCAGTTAAACTATATTGCTGGGATTAAAATTTGGAGAACTGTAGGCTGAAAAACCCTGGGCAACAAAAGTGTTCTCTTTTTGGCCCACACATTGCACAACAAAGCAGCCATCTTTGGTTGCCCATAGAGGTAGTGTTTCCTTTCCACTCTTGCACCAGATGAGGCGTACCATCCTAGGAAATAGCAGTGCTGGAGATCTTCTTGGATATGGGTTTCCCTTTTTAAGAGGACCATTCTCTGCCTCCTGCTGATATGGCTCAGGCTAATATTCTCTAATGTAAGGACAACCTGGAAAGTTACACATGCAATTACTAACTTGCCCCTTCCCCATATGGCTATCCTGTTCTTGCAGTACTGCACTTTGTTAAAGCTGGCAGCATTGCCAAACTCACACAGTTCAGGTTCAGTTTAGCTAACTCAGATATACCTCATTAAAGTAGGTTCAAAATTCCTCTTGCACCATTCACCTGTCCCTACTCTCGCTACACACACACATAACAGAGACCACTAGTCCTACAAGAAAAAAAAAAGATACTGCTAGAACTCTAACGAGCACCAGATAAACTGAAGGCATAGATCGAGTTCTGTGATTGTGTATGATTGAAACATGACCATTTATATCATTAATATTGCCACTGTTGGATAATTGCAACAAATCTTTTACAAAGTGTGCCATGTAAGGTATCAATGGAAAAGGTACAATCTATCAAATCTGATTATCCTGTTTCAATCTACGTATCGTCACCGTATCTGAAGTTATGAATATTGGCTATATACCTGTATTTCAAATGTGTTTGCTCTTGGGGTAATAGCCACAAGGTAGTTTACATCCATTCTAGCCAACACATTGTGAATGGACCATTCAAGTTGATGTCCTATTAAAGAACACTTAGCTCCCACAGTGAACCATAGAAAAAGCTTTTTACCGCCCGGTGAGCTTTCCTGGGGACACTTTAGCCAGAATATGGGTAATGTCAGCTCCTATGAGTCATCAAGCCATGTAAGTGCATGTGACTTGCTCATTTGACACAGGACTCCATCTTGTGCCTGTAATTAAGACTAATTAGATTGAGTGCATTCCCTCCCCTGCTAAACCCAGGGTTGTGAGTTCAATCCTTGAGGGGGCCACTTAGGGATCTGGGGCAAAATCAGTACTTGGTCCTGCTAGTGAAGGCAGGGGGCTGGACTTGATGACCTTTCAGGGTCCTTTCTAGTTCTATGAGATAGGTATATCTCCATATATATTAAAGGACCCAGACCATTTTGCCTCTTTCCTGCTCTGATATCTGGACTATGGACCTACACTAAAAGGAACATATTGACTGTGGACTGAGAACCTTTCAGTCTTTTGGAAGTTACCAGAGACTTTGCAAGCCAGCAGTCTGTAACATCACTGCTACAAACGTGATCCAAGAACTTTACAATGATTGTATGTATATGATTTCTTTTACCATTTTAACACTACTCTTTTTTTTTCTTAAAAATAATCCTTTAGATATTAAAGGATTGGCAACAGCATGATTTTTGGGTAAGATCTGAGTTATATATTGACCTGGCTATGTGGCTGATCTCTTTGGATTAAAGGACCCAATACACAATGACATTGTTTTCAGTAACCACTGATCATAGAGTACAGTGTCTGGGTGGTGAATCAAGGGCTGAAATGCCTAAGGAGACTGTATTTTTGACTTCTTGTTAAACAGTGGTTGAGACAGAAGTTTACTTTTGTTACTGGCGTGGTATATCTAATGATACAATAACCACCAGTTTGGGGGTGAGTCTGCCCTATTTCTCAGCAGTTTGTCCTGAATCTGGTATTCTCAGCTGTGAGCCACTGAGGCACGGTGACAGTCCTACTGGGTGCCAATAAGATACTGTATTAACTGAAAGTGATCTTGACCTAAAGATCAATTTGTGTGTGTGTGTGTGTGTGTGTAGTCTCCAGCGAGAGAGAGAGAGAGAGAAGACTACACACACACACAATCTCTGATTGCTTCAGACTTCACCCACTCCACTAACAGATCATATCTGAGGCTGTGCTAGGTACAGCACTTCTTCCACCAGTATCTGTCTACATGTGTTGCTGTTGCTTCAATCTTTTACCTGGAATTCATGGCCCAAACATGTCAAGGATGTTACAGCTCTTTCAATCAAAACTGAAAATGTGCTTGTTTTTCCCTTTGCTTGCCATCATTATTTGGCACCACAAATTGCATAATTCATTTATTGTATATGTCTTGTAAAGAACCTTGAAATGTCTTGGTGAGATAAGGTACTGTGTTTTGTAAATTGAAAGTTGTTGTTTCATGCCCTTTCACCAGGAATGGCTCCAGAGCAAATAGTTAAAAAAGTTTGCTTTACAGTAATATGTTTGGGTATGATATGCATTAATACTATGGGCCTCATCTTCCACTGCATATTTTGTAGCAATTTACCCCTGTGCATAGGGGATATAGAAGGGTAACGGTCTGTTTTAGTAGCGGTTTATGCCACCGTGCGCTCCATCAGCACAAGTACAAATGACTACATTAGGTACAGTGCAATGGAGAATCAGGCTTAAGGGCGTAATTAATATTCCACTGATAAATAAGTTAGACATAGTGGACTACAGATTTTTTTTTGTGCTGGTGGCATGGAAACAAAGGAGAAACAGGATGTATAGCCTAGAAAGAAAACAATATTCAGCAATAGAAGCAGGAGAGTTCCTTGAAGGAATTTATTCCTTGATCCTGCTGAGGTATTTTAAACCTAAAGTACCATTGGGCTTCAAAGAGCATCATAGACATTAACCTTTTTTTAAATATGATTAACTGTAGTTTCATGGCCCTGGGCATGTGGTTTACATTTGGCACAGTGAGACAAATTCATCCCTGACATCACTCCATTATGGATGTATTTAGCCTAATTTCTCTGAAATTCTGGTTGTCTAGTTAATAATAAAATAAATAATAAATAAAAATAAAATAATAATTAATAACCCAGCTTTCCACAGTAGGAAAGGTTTAATAGTTGTGGAAGTGCTACCAACATTTCAAGAAAGGTTTACAGTGAAACACAAAGAGTGGAAGAATCTTAAAAAGATTACAAACAGCACCACTGAAGGCAGTGCTGATTCAAGGATATTGGTGGTAGGCTTGGAAAGATTATATTTTTAGCAGTAAATGTTGATTACACCATGCAGACACAGACAAATAAGATTATTATTGATGATAATCAAAATTTACACATAGGCAAAGTAAGAAAAATGCTGCTTGAGAACTTATTAGACTTTGATGTAAAGGTATTTACTTGGTAGATTATAACATCTGGCATTGCCAATTTGTATTTTAATTTTTATAAAGCTTTAACTTTTTGAATCTTAGCATCAATTATTGTCTGACCCACCTCTCCTCATGCTTGATCTCACATAATTTTTATCAATTTTTTTAAATGTTCACAGTTGCAGGATATGCTTTAAAATATACCATTATATTATCCATCCAAAAATATAATGCAATAAAAATTGAATTATCTCATGTCTACATATTAGGGACCCTGTGGAGATTTTTTATTGAAGTTCCTTCCTATGTAATAATTTGTCCTCCGCTTCTCTATGCTCATAATAGATAACTACTTCTTACACAGTGCTTTTCAGCTGCAGATCTCCGAGCACTTTACATAAAAGGGAAACTGGTGCACAGTGGTCCAGTGACTTTCCCAAGGTCACATAGCTGGCAAGTGGCAACGCTGGTAATAGATCTTAAGCCTCCTGAGTCAGAGCACAGCACTCAATCTAACAGGCTGCATTCTAGTTCTTTAAAATTCTTAAAAACATTCTACTTCTTTAAAATAAAGAATTAGTGGCAGGAACCCTAATGAAGAGGCCTTAAAAAAGGCAGTAGGCACAGAACGCATCAGGAATAATTAAGCGGCAGGGAAGTGATGGGGATTCAGGGCACATATCTGTACCAGGAGGCACTATACCCCAATAGGGGAGGGCCAACAGTATAAGGCTGAAGTATGCACCCTGACCAGGACAGTTTGGGCTGCCAGAATTGAGGTAAACTAGGGCCCAGATGAAGACCCTAAAGCAGCAGGTGTTAACAATTTTGGATTCTGAAATCCTAATTCACATTGTATGGGAATAAGGTAGATGTAATTACTTGATTAAACCTGAATCTTGTTTTCTGGTACTCAGACATATTACTTGCCATCTCTAGGTTTAATATCAATTTACATTTTATTCATCACAGCACTGGCTATTATTACCATGAGTAATATACACTGTACTGATAGGAAAAGCTACATTCAGGACCAAGGGCACCATAACTTTTGTAGAAGTGGGGGAGGGGGCAATGGCAACAGCCCTCCTCCCTCTCTCTGTGGCTGGCTGCTACCACTTTTAAAAGTGGGGGGTCATGGCCTCCTGTTCCCCCAATTCCAGTGCCTGTGTTCAGCACTCTTCCTTTCTCTTGGCACTTCCCCATGTAAATTTACATGCAAGACCAGTGTTATACTGTGTCCTTAACTCAGGATAGTCATGGTAAATCTCCAGCAGGGATATGGCGTGTAGATTAGTAATGTTTTAAATAGGAAAGCTCCCTTTTTTATGATAAACTGGTATATGATACCACAGAGGTAAAGATATCATCTTGTGTCAGCAGGCAAAGCACATGCTATTGCCATTTGTTGGGTGTGTATGTGAGAAAGGGAGTGAAACTTGCCAAACTTACAATCAAGTCAAAAAGAACACATTGTGATATGAACACGGCTGTACTGCTGAACTGGAGTGCCTTAGTTTGTAACCATCATGCTGAATACAAAGATTTTTCACTAAATTCATTATCTCGGACACCACCATTCTAATGTCTCATTGCTTGATACTGAGACTACTATCAGAATAAGGTGCTACACAGCATGAGTCAGGGTGGCAGACACTAGCTCTTTGTTGGAAATGGAAGGTATCAGTGATCTCATTTAAACAGACCCGTAAAGTAGCCATTCTGATCAAAGGAAGAATGGAGGAGGGGGGGGGGGAAGGAAAAATGGGAGGAAAACAATATAGGCTGACCTGTAGAAGGGAGAATAGTGTACTCTATTCAGATTTTTTAGAAATCATTCTATGAAATTCTATAACAGGGATATAGGTTTATTCTAATTACCGTAGCACTCCATGTAGCGCTGGTAAAACATTTTCAAAACAGAACGTTTTTCTGTCAGAAAATCTCAATCCATTAAAAGTGGCACAATTCACAGGCATGTATTGCTTTTGACAAATCTTTCAGCGGAACAGAGGCAGGGTTTGGGCTAGATTGCCCACCTAAAGAGATGAAATCTTCAATTTGACCTGATTTTTTTTTTTTGAAAACTCAAAAATTATCGAGGAACTTTCCCGACCAGCAATAATGCCAATAACCATGACTGTTTTCTTCTATGTTGTATATGTTCACCATTCATCTGTACATTGTCTTTAAAGATTGTAAGATCTTCGGTCAGTTATTGTCTCTCCTATATATCTGTACATCCCTTAGCACATTTTGACACCTCCTCTTTTTTTTTTTTTTTAAATCATTACGCAATCACGTGCATAGGGCATTGGCCAGCTTCCACTATTCATTCAGATCTTGTGAAGGTCTGTTCACCCTTCTGAGTGTCATGATCATGGATTTGGCTTCCTTCTCTATTATTTTGTGTAACATTTCTCTAGCTGATCTTCTTTCACTTTTTCCAGGTGGTGTCCACATTATTATTTGTCATGGAAGTTGTGTTGGTGCCATCCTTAAAGCGTGTCCTAAATATGTTCACTGTCATTTTCTTACCATATTTGATGTAGATTGGTTTGCTCTATGTAGGATTTCTGATGTTGCAAGAAACTCTTTTCCCTGGAATCTGAAGATCTTCCACAGGCATGTACTTTGGAAATAAGATGAACTTATCAATTTCTGGTATAGATTTCTACAACTTTGCTCCATAAAGGAGAACAGACACAATGCCAAAATTAAAAACAATGTTTTTTGTATTAATGTGAATTGTGCTACTTTTCAAAATCTTTTCAAGATTATGAAAGTTGTTTTCTGCTTTTGGTATTTATTGCTTGACATCTAGCATTGTGTAATCATCATCATTGTACATCTCACGGCCTAGATAGGTAAAATGATTAACCTCTTCTAGGGTTTGTTTGTCCACTCTAATGGCTGTGTTTGAGACACTGATAGCCATATATGTTATCTTCCCCTTGGTGATAGACAAACCAAATTATTCTGCTGTAGCTGCAAAAAGCTGTCTTTTATTTCATTAAGCAATATATTTTAGTAGGCAGGACAATGTCAAAAGCAAAAACAAGGTCAGCCAATTGTGCTTTATCATTTGTCCATAAAATTCCCCCGTTATCTTCTGCAGTTACTTTCCTCAGTACATAGTCAATGACAACTGAAAATAGCATTGGGGACATCGTACACCTTTGTCTTACTCCAGGTGTCTCTGCAAACCATTGGTTGATGTTGTCACCATCTCTGACTGCACATTCAACATTATCATATAGATCTTTGGTTATTCTAATTATTTTTGATGGTACTCCATAGTATGACATAATTTTCCAAAGACTGTCTTTGTGTACGCTGTCAAAAGCCGTCTGGAAATCTGTAGCATTTATCACAAGAGGTCATTGCAACTCCACACTCCGTTCAGTAATATGTCTGAGAACAACATTATTGTTTGCACATTTTCTCAATGTTCTAAAACCTATCAAAGTTGAAATTGTTTCTTGATCTGTTTCAGCATGATATTGCACATGATTTTCCCAAACACTGAGAGTAATATGATTCGTTTCCAGTTACATTTTGATACTACTGTAATATAAATAATGAATGCTTGCAAATTCCAAGAGTTTGAGTTTTTGCATTAATAATTTTGTTTGAAAATTCATAATTATGTGATTGTTATGCATTGCTTGCCATTCTGCATTCATTCTTCTACCACTTAAAAAGTTTCAGGCATGCCGTATACTGAAAATATAGGTCAACATAGCTGCTGCACTCAGGGGTGTGAAAATCCACACCCCTGAGCACCATAGCCATGCTGACCTGACCCATGGAGTACATGCGGATAGTTCAACTGAAGAAGTCTTCCATTGCTCAGGGAGGTGGGATTTTTACAGCAACAGAAAAAAGCCTTCCATTGCTGTAGGCTGTGTCTACATTATGCTGGCATAACCGAAGCAACAACATTATGCCTCTAGATTCCCTGTAGTGTAGACATGGACTTGGTCATCCAGCCAGTGAAAAGAAACTTTACCATTAAACTTTGTTATCCAACCAGATACTACTCATAATGAAATGCAAATAGTTAATGTTAATAGTTCATGAACAATCCATACGCAGAAAGTTCTTAGTCAAACTATTTGACAAATATTTATGAACAAAAAATACATTTTAAGAAAACTAGCATTGATTTGTAAAGTAAATGATCTGGAGAAAGGGGTAAACAGTGAGGTGGCAAAGTTTGCAGATGATACTAAACTACTCAAGATAGTTAAGACCAAAGCAGATTGTGAAGAACTTCAAAAAGATCTCACAAAACTAAGTGATTGGGCAACAAAATGGCAAATGAAATTTAATGTGGATAAATGTAAAGTAATGCACATTGGAAAAAATAACCCCAACTATACATACAACATGATGGGGGCTAATTTAGCTACAACGAGTCAGGAAAAAGATCTTGGCGTCATTGTGGATAGTTCTCTAAAGATGTCCACGCAGTGTGCAGAGGCGGTCAAAAAAGCAAACAGGATGTTAGGAATCATTAAAAAGGGGATAGAGAATAAGACAGAGAATATATTATTGCCCTTATATAAATCCATGGTACGCCCACATCTCGAATACTGTGTACAGATGTGGTCTCCTCACCTCAAAAAGGATATTCTAGCACTAGAAAAGGTTCAGAAAAGGGCAACTAAAATGATTAGGGGTTTAGAGAGGGTCCCATACGAGGAGAGATTAGAGAGGCTGGGACTCTTCGGCTTGGAAAAGAGAAGACTAAGGGGGGACATGATAGAGGTATATAAAATCATGAGTGATGTTGAGAAAGTGGATAAGGAAAAGTTATTTACTTATTCCCATAATACAAGAACTAGGGGTCACCAAATGAAATTAATAGGCAGCAGGTTTAAAACAAATAAAAGGAAGTTCTTCTTCACGCAGCGCACAGTCAACTTGTGGAACTCCTTACCTGAGGAGGTTGTGAAGGCTAGGACTATAACAATGTTTAAAAGGGGACTGGATAAATTCATGGTGGCTAAGTCCATAAATGGCTATTAGCCAGGATGGGTAAGAATGGTGTCCCTAGCCTCTGTTCGTCAGAGGATGGAGATGGATGGCAGGAGAGAGATCACTTGATCATTGCCTGTTAGGTTCACTCCCTCTGGGGCACCTGGCATTGGCCACTGTCAGTAGACAGATACTGGGCTAGATGGACCTTTGGTCTGACCCGGTACGGCCTTTCTTATGTTCTTATGTTCTTAAGTATCTGGTACTAGAAAATGACTACATCTAAACTAGAAATTCAACTGACTCCACATATGAAGGCATTGACAATCTAAAAGGGTCCATAGCAAGAAAGAGATCCTTGTACTTTATAGTTAGAGGCAAGCCTCTGGGACTGATTCAAAGCCAATTAAAGTAAATGGAAAGACTCCCATTGACTTTAGAGGGCTTTGAATCAGGGCCTTAGTTCTAACTTTATTTATAGTACTAGCAAAACAGGTGGTCACTCAAAACAAACCACTGCATTCCATGCCTTCCAGTCTTCTGACTAGCTTAGTCATTCTCTTTCAAGAGTAAACTGTTGTCAGTAAATGTGTAATAGGGAAAACTCTACAAATGCATTTCATATCAGTCAAAAAAGATTGGTAATTACTGGTGTTTTGCATTGCAGCCACAATAAATCTTCATTTAATTAGCAAATGCTGTGCACTTTGCACGGATAACAATGGACAAAAAAGACAAAAGAAACGCTAAAAATGAAAACTCATTTGTGTCAATTATAGAGCAATTAAATACATTTCAATTAAGAAAAAATAGGAATCCCGCTGAAAACATTTTTCAGGCACATAAGGTGTGACAAGTTAAACAATAGAGGTGCACTAGAACTGAGTTATATTAAAGCACACAATGCACTCTGGCTATATTTTCAGCCTACTCCCCCACCCCCCTTCCATTTCATCACTGCATGTTATGTCATTAAAGGAGTTATGTAATCTCATTTGCCCATGAAGCTGATATAGTATCTCATAAAAAACATGCATACTGCCAAAGACTCTATTTGCATAAAATTACATTTACGCTAAGGACATTTAAGCAGCAGAAGTAGGATGACATGTTTTCCCAAAGAGGCTTTTATGAAAGAACTAATTCACATTTATTTACATTCATTTTCTTAAAGCTGTTCCCTTTCCTCTGCTATGTGGAAATTGCAAGTCGTAGTTCAAAAGAATCTGGATATCAAAGATACTGTGTGGACTGATGATAATCTGTGTGCACTTAACAAGCCCTTGTAATGTACTTCTCTGCGTACAGAGATTTCACTAGAATGTTTAGTTATTTCCTTTTGATACCAGCTCCAGTTTATTTCGCATGGATTCTTGAAAGCAGATACATTTTGATGTCTTTTTATCCTGCTGATTCAAAAAGTGGTATTGCCAATGGCATAACTATGTGTCTTTCCATAAAGATAGTTTGAAACAAGTCTTCTAGTACCTCTCTAACTTCCAGTCTTTTTTGCTGTTTTTGGTATCTATTTTCTATCTCAACACAAGCATTAGTAGGGTAGTGCAGGCAGACCATGGCCAACTGACTGAATCTAATTTGAAAACTGAAATATACAGATCTTTTCCACGTTTTCAAATGAACTTCAGTGGTATCACCGACTGTAGATTTTTTTAAAGAAATTTAGATATAAACCACACCTTTTTCTCTCTGCAACCTCTACTCAAGATTGATTTACCAGTTAGTGCTGCTAATGGCCATCTACTTTAAAACTTATTGAGAGCCAAACTATGTCTAAAATAATAAAAAATATGAAGACCAGTTTCTTATCTCCAGAATCCACATACATATTAGAGGAAAGAAAAGTAATGTTGTGCTAGTGATATTTTTGACTCAAAGGAAATTTGTTTCTTTTATTTAAAAAAAATCTTTTCCTCCCCCCCCCCCACCCCCCATTAAGAGCTGCATCCTGAGGGAATGCTTGATGAGGTCGCAGTGGAACTTTGTGTTTTATATAATCCAAAACAGTGTTAAATTGTGCATCAGGATCTATTTGAAAAAAAAATCCCTTATTTAATTCAATTTTGTTACGTTGGCTCTGTAGAAATTGATATCTCCCCATCTACTGTCATTGACTCTAGTATCATCTCAATACCCTAATTCCTTAGAGTCAGTTTCAGGATCTGACATCTATGAATGATGGCAACACAGTGTGATGAGAATTAGATTGTAAAGTGATCTTATCTTCATTGTGTGAATTGGCTAAGTTTAAAGTGATATAACCAAACATTAACACATCCCTTTTATATCAGTTAAAAAGAGAGCTGCGTAAAACAGATTTTTTTTAAAGGGGCAAGTATTAAATTAAATTCAAACTCCCCTCCTCCACTGAGAAGCAAGGGAGTGTCCAGACATGGCCAACTGCAACACGGTTATCATAGATATTTCTTCTTCTGCATACAGAGAAAAATTGACAGAGAGTGACTTATTAATTGCACCCCATTTCTCCCTACCAACAACCCACTGCCAGTTACAGTTTAAGATTTTTTCTTCTGGACATTAATTAATTTGCTATCCAGTATGTTTTCTGAATCTGTGTTCCATAACCAGGTTTGGCAGTCAAAGAATCAGTTTGTACATTGTTGAAAGATTTACTAAAATTTAGAGACTGGCCTCAACAAAAACAACAACAACATGATCCAAACACTCAGCTTTTGGGTGTGTTCAAAAATCCAACCCACATATTGTAAAGACTCTGATATTTAAAATGAATAGAACATAAGAACATAAGAACATAAGAAAGGCCGTACCGGGTCAGACCAAAGGTCCATCTAGCCCAGTATCTGTCTACCGACAGTGGCCAATACCAGGTGCCCCAGAGGGAGTGAACCTAACAGGCAATGATCAAGTGATCTCTCTCCTGCCATCCATCTCCATCCTCTGACGAACAGAGGCTAGGGACACCATTCTTACCCATCCTGGCTAATAGCCATTTATGGACTTAGCCACCATGAATTTATCCAGTCCCCTTTTAAACATTGTTATAGTCCTAGCCTTCACAACCTCCTCAGGTAAGGAGTTCCACAAGTTGACTGTGCGCTGCGTGAAGAAGAACTTCCTTTTATTTGTTTTAAACCTGCTGCCTATTAATTTCATTTGGTGACCCCTAGTTCTTGTATTATGGGAATAAGTAAATAACTTTTCCTTATCCACTTTCTCAACATCACTCATGATTTTATATACCTCTATCATGTCCCCCCTTAGTCTTCTCTTTTCCAAGCCGAAGAGTCCCAGCCTCTCTAATCTCTCCTCGTATGGGACCCTCTCTAAACCCCTAATCATTTTAGTTGCCCTTTTCTGAACCTTTTCTAGTGCTAGAATATCCTTTTTGAGGTGAGGAGACCACATCTGTACACAGTATTCGAGATGTGGGCGTACCATGGATTTATATAAGGGCAATAATATATTCTCTGTCTTATTCTCTATCCCCTTTTTAATGATTCCTAACATCCTGTTTGCTTTTTTGACCGCCTCTGCACACTGCGTGGACATCTTTAGAGAACTATCCACAATGACGCCAAGATCTTTTTCCTGACTCGTTGTAGCTAAATTAGCCCCCATCATGTTGTATGTATAGTTGGGGTTATTTTTTCCAATGTGCATTACTTTACATTTATCCACATTAAATTTCATTTGCCATTTTGTTGCCCAATCACTTAGTTTTGTGAGATCTTTTTGAAGTTCTTCACAATCTGCTTTGGTCTTAACTATCTTGAGTAGTTTAGTATCATCTGCAAACTTTGCCACCTCACTGTTTACCCCTTTCTCCAGATCATTTATGAATAAATTGAATAGGATTGGTCCTAGGACTGACCCTTGGGGAACACCACTAGTTACCTCTCTCCATTCTGAGAATTTACCATTAATTCCTACCCTTTGTTCCCTGTCCTTTAACCAGTTCTCAATCCATGAAAGGACCTTCCCTTTTATCCCATGACAGCTTAATTTACGTAGGAGCCTTTGGTGAGGGACCTTGTCAAAGGCTTTCTGGAAATCTAAGTACACTATGTCCACCGGATCCCCCTTGTCCACATGTTTGTTGACCCCTTCAAAGAACTCTAATAGATTAGTAAGACACGATTTCCCTTTACAGAAACCATGTTGACTCTTGCTCAAGAGTTTATGTTTTTCTATGTGTCTGACAATTTTATTCTTTACTATTGTTTCAACTAATTTGCCCGGTACCGACGTTAGACTTACCGGTCTGTAATTGCCGGGATCACCCCTAGAGCCCTTTTTAAATATTGGCGTTACATTAGCTAACTTCCAGTCATTGGGTACCGAAGCCGATTTAAAGGACAGGTTACAAACCTTAGTTAATAGTTCCGCAACTTCACATTTGAGTTCTTTCAGAACTCTTGGGTGAATGCCATCTGGTCCCGGTGACTTGTTAATGTTGAGTTTATCAATTAATTCCAAAACCTCCTCTAGTGACACTTCAATCTGTGACAGTTCCTCAGATTTGTCACCTACAAAAGCCAGCTCAGGTTGGGGAATCTCCCTAACATCCTCAGCCGTGAAGACTGAAGCAAAGAATCCATTTAGTTTCTCCGCAATGACTTTATCATCTTTAAGCGCTCCTTTTGTATTTTGATCATCAAGGGGCCCCACTGGTTGTTTAGCAGGCTTCCTGCTTCTGATGTACTTAAAAAACATTTTGTTATTACCTTTGGAGTTTTTGGCTAGCCGTTCTTCAAACTCCTCTTTGGCTTTTCTTATTACACTCTTGCACTTAAGTTGGCAGTGTTTGTGCTCCTTTCTATTTGCCTCACTAGGATTTGACTTCCACTTTTTAAAGGAAGTCTTTTTATCTCTCACTGCTTCTTTTACATGGTTGTTAAGCCACGGTGGCTCTTTTTTAGTTCTTTTACTGTTTTTCTTAATTTGGGGTATACATTGAAGTTGGGCCTCTATTATGGTGTCTTTAAAAAGGGCCCATGCAACTTGCAGGGATTTCACTTTAGTCACTGTACCTTTTAACTTTTGTCTAACTAACCCCCTCATTTTTGTATAGTTCCCCCTTTTGAAATTAAATGCCACAGTGTTGGGCAGTTGAGGTGTTCTTCCCACCACAGGGATGTTGAATGCTATTGTATTATGGTCACTATTTCCAAGCGGTCCTGCTATAGTTACCTCTTGGACCAGCTCCTGCGCTCCACTCAGGATTAAATCTAGAGTTGCCTCTCCCCTTGTGGGTTCCCGTACCAGCTGCTCCATGAAGCAGTCATTTAAAGTATCGAGAAATTTTATCTCTGCATTTCGTCCTGAAGTGAAATGTTCCCAGTCAATATGGGGATAATTGAAATCCCCCACTATTATTGGGTTCTTAATTTTGATAGCCTCTCTAATTTCCCTTAGCATTTCATCATCACTATTACTGTCCTGGTCAGGTGGTCGATAATAGATCCCTAATGTTATATTTTTACTAGAGCATGAAATTTCTATCCATAGAGACTCTATGGAACATGTGGATTCGCTTAAGATTTTTACTTCATTTGAATCTACACTTTCTTTCACATATAGTGCCACTCCTCCCCCTGCACGGCCTGTTCTGTCCTTCCGATATATTTTGTACCCCGGAATGATTGTGTCCCATTGATTGCTCTCAGTCCACCAGGTTTCTGTGATGCCTATTATATCTATATCCTCCTTTATCACAAGGCACTCTAGTTCACCCATCTTATTATTTAGACTTCTGGCATTTGTGTACAAGCACTTTAAAAACTTGTCCCTGTTTACTAGCCTGCCTTCTTCTGATGTGCCAGATTCTTTTTTATGTGACTGTTTATCATCTGATCCGGCCCTTACATTATACTTTTCAGTCCTCTGCTCCTGACTATAACCTGGAGATTCTCTATCATCAGACTCTCCCCTAAGAGAAGTCTGTGTCCGATCCACACGCTCCTCTGCAGCAGTCGGCTTTCCCCCATCTCCTAGTTTAAAAACTGCTCTACAACCTTTTTAATGTTTAGTGCCAGCAGTCTGGTTCCACTTTGGTTTAGGTGGAGCCCATCTCTCCTGTATAGGCTCCCCCCATCCCAGAAGTTTCCCCAGTTCCTAATGAACGTGAACCCCTCCTCTCTACACCATCGTCTCATCCACGCATTGAGACTCTGAAGCTCTGCCTGCCTCCCTGGCCCTGCGCGTGGAACTGGGAGCATTTCTGAAAATGCCACCATAGAGGTCCTGGATTTCAGTCTCTTCCCTAGCAGCCTAAATTTGGCTTCCAGGACATCTCTCCTACCCTTCCCTATGTCATTGGTACCTACATGTACCACGACCACCGGCTCCTCCCCAGCACTACACATAAGTCTATCTAGATGCCTCGAGAGATCCGCAACCTTCGCACCAGGCAGGCAAGTCACCATACGGTTCTCCCGGTCATCACAGACCCAGCTATCTACATTTCTAATAATCGAATCTCCCATTACTAACACCTGCCTTTTCCTAGAAACTGGAGTTCCCTCCCCCGGAGAGGCAACCTCAGTGCGAGAGGCAACCCCAGCACCATCTGGAAGGAGGGTCCCAACTACGGGAAGGTTTCCCTCTGCTCCCATTGACTGCTCTACTTCCCTGGGCCGTTCTTCCTCCTCAACAGCACAGGAGCTGTCTGAGCGGAGGTGGGACAATTCTACAATGTCCCGGAAAGCCTCATCAACATACCTCTCTGCCTCTCTCAGCTCCTCCAGTTCCGCCACCCTGGCCTCCAAAGCCCGTACATGGTCTCTGAGGGCCAGGAGCTCCTTGCACCGAATGCACACATACGCCACCCGCCCACGGGGCAGGTAATCATACATGCAACACTCAGTGCAATAAACTGGATAGCCCCCACTCTGCTGCTGGGCTTCTGCCTGCATTGTCTCCTAGTTAGTGGAAGGGTGGTTTACAGGAAGGGGTTTTGGAATGTGGTTCGGTTTATAGGTTCTAGGGGGGGGCCACGGGGAAGGGGTTACGGCCGGCGAGGGGCTCCCACTCCCTTCCCACTCCCCTTCTAAACTCCCTTGCGAAACTCCCTGTTAGCAGCCCCTGTTCGCAAAGCTCCCTGGTCGCTTGTGCGCGGCTTTATAAAGCCCTGGCCTGAGTGAATGCCCCGCCCACTGATTAAGGCTCAGCCAATTACCAGAGGCTTCGACCTTTCAGACCTGCCTCCAACTGCCAGCCAGAGCACACGGTCCCTCAAACAACCAAACAAACAAACAGACTGACAAACACAAGCTCAGCACACAGCAAGTAACCCCCAATCTCAAACAAACACACACTACAGACAGTCACTTACCCTACAGATGCTGTATTAGCTCCTCCTTCACCTGGAGAACTCCCTTGCGAAACTCCCTGTTAGCAGCCCCTGTTCGCAAAAGAACCAAAAAGAGATTGGAGGTTCATCTAGCAGGATGTATTTTGGGAAAACCATGATAACCATTTAAAATCCTTGCATTTCCAGCTTGTTCCATCAAACAGTTTCTTTATCAATGTCTTCACCAATTGTATTTGGGAATGAAGTTAGATTAAGTGATTTATAGTTTCCTGGCTGAAACTTATTCTCCTTTCGGTATATTGCTATCATTCATGATCCTAGCGACAAATTGGTTACATATGCTGTCTTTGTTACCAGATCCTCAGAGAGCTTCCTTGAAGTGTAGCTGTAGTCTGAAAAGTTACTTTGTAAAAATAGCATGGTGATAAACTACATTTGTTGTTTTTCAATGACTTCCATATCAAATGTATTCCGTTTTCAAGCTAAAAGGAATTGTTTTCCTACTGCCAGACCTACCAATTCACTCTGGGATCTGAAAGTCAAGCTGTGCTTTTTCTACCTTGCACTCATCAGCAGTAAAAGAGTCTCTAGGCCAAATACTTCCTTGTTACACCTGTGCAACATCACTAACTTCAAACTGTGCCTTCAATTACACCTGTACATTCATATTGCCTTCAGTAGTGTTGCACAGGTTAGAAGAACATTTTAAGACAAAGGAGTTACAATATGGCTCTCCAATTGGAACTTAATTCAAAATGTTGCAGGTGGTGCTTGAACCAGAAAATAAAGAGTTTCAGTCCTCGAGAGCTTTGATTCTTCAGAACAGACAAGAGTAACAAGAAATAAAAGCCTCCTTCTTCCCTGCCCCCACTAAAGGAAGCAGATGTGACTCTAAATACACACAGGGAGCAGATGTACGGCATGAAAAGGTGTGATTTCCATATAGATATTTTTGTAGATTGTATTCTGGAGCACAATATGGAGCACCTCAACCCCAATGATTCATTGGAAAGAAGGTTTCTTGGTTATGCAAGACCAAGTCATTACTTTATCATCTTTGTTCACTAGCTATGTGTATTTTCCCAGGATATTAATCCTAAAATTGTCACCATCCCCTACTAAATATATCTTTGAAACATTATATAGCTTCAACCATTTCTTCACAACAATCTCTACACTTTCAAGGCTCATTCATTCAGCTGCTGTTTTCTTTTAATATAACTACAAAATATTTGTTGGTCTAATATTTTCCACTACCACGATAACCTCTAACAACTTTGTTCCTATGATTATACTCTTGAATGTCCTAGATAACTCATTAAGCCATTATGACCATCTTTCCCTCCCACTGCTTATTATAGGATTTCCTTTTGTTAACATTTTCATAATTTCCGTTGTTCCACTTCCTAAAATTACTCTTGTGTATGGCAACTCCCTGGATTATGTACAAGTATGTGGGGACAAAATTAGAAAGGCCAAAGCACAAAACAAGATAGCTAGAGACATAAAGGGTAACAAGAAAACATTTTACAAATATATTAGAAGCAAGAGGAAGACCAAGGACTGGGTAAGCCTATTACTCAAGGGAGGGGGGGGGGGGAGGAATAACAGAAAATGTGAAAATAGCAGAAATTTTTTAATGACCTTTTTGTTTCAGTTTTCATCAAAAAGGTTTGTAGCAATTAGACATCTAACAATGAATGCTAGTGAAAATGAGGTAAGATCAGATGCTAAAATAGGGAAAGAACAAGTTAACAATTACTTTGACAAGTTAGATGATTCCAAGTCACAGGGCCCTGATGAAATACATCCTAGAATACTCAAGGAGCTGAGGAGATATCTGAGACATTAGCAATTATCTTTGAAAAGTCATGGATGAGATTCCAGAGGACTGAAAAAGGGCAAATATAGTGTCAATCTATAAAAAGGGGAATAAGGACAAACCGGGGAATTACTGACCAGTCATGTTAACTTCAGAAACTGGAAAGTTAATGGAGCAAATAATTAAGCAATCAATTTGCAGATACCTAGAAGATAATAAGGTGATAAGTAACAGTCAGTATGGATTTGTCAAGAAGAAATCATGTTAAACCAATCTAATCACTTTTTTTGACAGGGTAATAAGCCTTGTGGATGGGAGGAGGTGGTAAATGTGGTATATCTTCACTTTATTAAGGCTTTTGATACTGTCTCACATGACCTTTTAATAAACAAACTAGTGAAATTCAACCAGGATGGAGCTACTATAAGGTGGGTGCATAACTGGTTGGAAAACCATTCCCAGAGAGTAGTTATCAGTGGTTCACAGTCAAGCTGGAAGGGTATATTGAGTGGAGGCCCGCAGGAATAGTTCCGGGTCTGGTTCTATTCAATATATTAATCAATGATTTAGATAATGGCACATAGGACACTTATAAAGTTTGTGGATGATACCAAGCTGGGAGGGGTTGCAAGTGCTTTGGAGGATAGAATTAAAATTTAAAATGATCTGGACAAACTGGAGAAATGGTCTGAAGTAAATAGGATGAAATTCAATAAGGACAAAAGCAAAGTACTCCGCTTAGGAAGGAACAATCAGTTGCAGATATACAAAATGGGAAATGAATGTCTAGACAAGAGTACTGTGGAAAGGGATCGGGGGGGGGGGGGGGGGGGGCGGGTCATGGGGGATCACAAGCTAAATATGAGTCAACAGTGTAACGCTGTTGCAAAAAAGAGCAAACATCATTCTGGGATATATTAGCAGGAGTGTTGTAAGCAAGACACAAGAAGTAATTCTTCCAATCTATTCCATTTTAATTAGGCCTAATCTGAAATATTGTATCCAGTTCTGGGCGACACATTTCAGGAATGATGTGGAAAAATTGGAGAAAGTCCAGAGAAGAGCTACAAAATGATTAAAGGTCTAGAAAACATGGCCTATGAGGGAAGATTGAAAAAAAAATGGGTTTGTTTAGTCTGGAAAGGAGAAGACTAAGAGGGGACATGATAACAGTTTTCAAGTACATAAAAGGTTGTTACAAGGAAGAGGAGAGAAAAAAATGTTTTCTTTAACCTCGGATGATAGGACAAGAAAAAATAGGCTTACATTTTAGCAAGGACGGTTTAAGTTGGACATTAGGAAAAACTTCCTAACTGTCAGGGCGACATAGCACTGGAATAAATTGCCTGTGAAAGTTGTAGAATCTCCATCATTGGAGATTTTTAATAGAAGGTTAGACAAACACATGTCAGGGATGGTCTAAATAATACTTAGTCCCAGTTTGATTGCAGGGGTCAGGACTAGAAGACTTCTTGAGGTCTTCCAGTCCTTTGATTCTATGATTATGCTTTCAGTGTTTATGGCTAAGAAACAACATTTATTTAGTTTTGGTTACACAAATGTATATAGGCAACTAAATGTCCACAACACATAGTTGCTTCTTTTACACAGATCAACAATATCACAATATCTTTTAATTGGCTTTCACTGTTTTTAAAATAAAAATGTAATGTATCTGAAGATCTCCTGAGACTGAATTGACTTGCAGCATTTTGATCCCCTTCTTGGAAAGTCTACTGCATGTTATCTCTACAGTTGTACATACACAGCTTGAGGAAGGAAAAATAATCCACATTAAAATTGTAGACAGCCTCAATTAAACAAACAGAACACATTTTGAAATCTGTTTTAAAGCAGGAGATTTTTATTGCCGTTAATGTATGTCTCTGAGAAAAAACTCCATGGGAACAATGGTATCTCTTTTAATTTATTATTGCTGTTGTTTAAATCACTCCTTATTTAGGTCAACCCCACACTGAAATCAATGGGAGTTTTGTCTGAATAATTTATTATTATTTTGTTGTTACTGTTTTTATTTGGTGATGACAGTAATGCAATACATTTTTGTTTGCAGAAATAGGAAGACATGGGACAAAAATTTCAAAGTGGGGTTTCTAAAACAAGGCTTATAACTACACATTTAATAGAGTTTGTTTGAAAATAGTTATTTTTGTCCAGAAAAATATTTGACAAATATGAAGGGTGAGGTTTTTTTGTACAAATGTTCATTGAAAAAACTCAACTTTTTGGGAAATCAGTCAAAACCCAAAATGTTTACATTAAAATGGCACTACAGTGCCCCATGAGAGTTGTAGTTTGGATGCTTTTTGCTCCCATTCTCATCTGAGCCAAGCTCTCTGGATGCACTATATCTCCCATGATCAACTGTGGCCATGGAGTCCTATGAAACACCCTCTCTCTGCATCAAGAAGTGAGAAAGTGGTACATGCTGGGAGATGTAGTCCAACTGATAACAGAGAAACTCCATCTTAAGATCGCTGGTTTCCATTTTATATAAGCAAGAGTCAGTCCACCATTAGATGGAAGCTGCAAGTTATGTAACATTAGCAGAAAAGCCAAATTAGTGGGGAAAATGTTGGTAACAGTAGATCATAACACTGAGGAACATCATGGTGGCAGTTAGCAAGAAGGCTAAAAATAAAACTGACCATTTGGAATATGTTGACATGCATCCAAGGAATGTTAGCAGTTAGTATGCATCCAAGAAAGATGTGACAGAAAGATATTAGCAGAAGTGTCTAAAAAATTCTGACAGAATGGTATAAAGGTCAGTCTGTCAGTAGACATACGGACAGGCAGGCAGACAGCTGCAACAGCAGCAGCAGCAGCAATAGGAGTCCTGTCCTGTCACTAGAGGAGCAAAAGAAGCAGAGACCCAAGAGGAGACACAGACTGAGACACAGAGGGAGAAGAGACAGAGACAAAGTGTGCAGGAGATACAGTGCAGTATAGTAAGTCTGTCAGATAATTATAGTTATAGTATAATATAATATAATATAGTATAATGTTAGTATATATGTGTGGGGGGTTAATAAAGATGTAAGAAGGTGTGTTGATTGTAAAAGGAATTTATATATGTAAGGCTTAAGGTACATCTAAACACTGCTGTAAGCAACCTATGAAAGACTGGCCATCATTAACACGGTGCAGCCTCTTAGAAGCATCTCAACCATGTGTTATTATGATTAAGGGTGCGCTTTAAATTATAAAGGATTTGTGCTTTATAACATCAATAAGGAGATAGTTAGTTTTTATTGTATGAGAGATTCTTATTATTTGCACCAATAAAGAGGTGCTTTGTTTTGAAAAGAATATTGCTTGTGTCAACCATTTATGGGAAGACTTTTATCCATGTCCTCTGGGGGTAATGTGTCCAATATTTTCTGGGGAGTTTCTGAAACAGGGAACCCTTGGCAAGTCCAAGATACACCTTAGCTACCCTGAAGGCCCATACCTCAGGAGAAGGTGGTCTAACAGGGCTGTTTTTGAGGGAACTCTTGGTAAACACAGGAGGGGACAATAGGTGGTCTATTTAGGGGGACTCATATCTGCTTTTGGGATAACACAATCAGTGAGCCCAGCCTAAAGAAGAGAATAGGAGCGTAAGATACCTGAAATACAATTCACATGTGGCACTGTTGTGCCATTTTAAATATGAATATTTAAATTTTCAGCAAAATATTTCAGTTTTTGCATATTTAGTATTGCTACAAAATTCTGAATTTTTTTCACAGAAAGTAATCACTTGTTTTGATAGACTGTTTCAGTGTCTAATTTTCCATCAAAAACAGTTCTGACAAAATTTTTGACCTGCTGGAACATTAGGCACTCAAATTATAAATTAGGCACTTCATTTATATGTCTAAATTTGAATTTAGAAATCTGACTTTAAGGTGCCCATTTCTGAGAAATTTAGACAAGTTTTCCCAGTTCCAAGTCATATGTTCTAACCACTACACAGCCAGTCCTCTGACAGAGAAGAACTTCCATAAAATCTGTTCTAAATAGTTTAGGGTGGAGGAGACACAATATAAAATAAGTGCTCAAGATTTATCAGCTTAATTAAGCAAAACTCAAGGACCTACTTTAAAAAAAGGCTTTGAAGACTTCAAAACTGATTCAAGAAAAGTCTTTTTTACATTTAAAAATTACAACAGAACAATGAGGCAATGTCTGGAGTAAGAGCGGAGAAGTTTAACATCCAGCAATTCTGTTAATTCCATATTTTACTAGAACAGGGGGTGCACACTGAAACGTTAGTCAGATATGTAAGAAACTACTATCCCCTTGCCTTATAGCATCCATGAGCTTTTCCATTATGAGGTTATCCTACCTGAGCCAGGAGATGTTTAGCAGAGGTGCTTTTCATCAAATATTTTGCTATGAGAAACTAATTTTCTTAGATTTTTCTACAAGTTTTATATAATTATTAATTTGGCCTGAATTTAAGAAAGCATATAACCAGTTAAGTCCACCATTATTCCAGACTGCATATAAGCAGTTGCTTAACTTTTTAAAGTATGTGCTTAAGACCATCGACTTCAGGGCAATTTAATGAAAGTTAAACTTGGCCTAAGAGCTGTCCTCAGATGGGATGCTTTCCTAAACAGCCAGACATTTACCCATAAGACACTGCTCTGCAGACAGTAATATAATCAAACAATGGTTACCCTATTGGGAACAAACATGGGAGAGAAATAGGATGAATGAGAGGAGAGGGAAATGAAAAAAGAGCTTCCATTCTGTGAAGCACTAACTCCCATAACTGCACAATGAGACCTTTTTTCTAGTGTGTACAAATGGGATTATCTCTCCATTATTTGTTTGCTGATTAATGTTAAATGTTATTGTTTCTTAATATTTTCTAGTTGCATGGCCTACTTTACCGATGCCTTGGAAAAACAGCAAAAGAAGCAGTCATAATATATTAAGAGCTCTCCTGAGAGTTTAATAAAGGCTCTGATTTGCTGTTGCACAGCAGAGACCATAATTACCTTGGTTGTGCTGGAATACTACCGTGCACATGGCTGAATGATTCTTAACAGATTAAGGAAAACAATCAACTACTGAAACAGGATGGATGGCAGGGACAGGGAACACATTAAAATGCAATCCAGCAAATAGAAATGATCTGCAGAGAACTCTCCCCCTCTTTTTTAAAAGGATCTTCTGTGACTCCTACTGCCAACCTAGAGAAGCAGCTCCCTCAAATATGTTTAAGAAATTCCCCCTGAAAAAAAGGGAGAACAGGAGCAATCATGAGGGACAACCACTGGTGGAAAAATTTCTCCCAGAAATTTCCATGAAACATTTCTCACAGCCAGTAACGCAATGCTTCATGATATATTTTGAGACCTAGGACACAGGCAGCTAAGTGACTTAGGTGCCTTTGACAATTTTTTTAGCCAGTGTACTTACCACTATGCCACCCTATGTCATCCACTCCCCTCAGCTTAATTTACCTGATTGGTTCATGTGTTATAAAGCACCATATTCAGGAGTCCTCCTCATAGCACTGCACTGTTCTCTCCTCACCCTCTTCTACACTTCTACATGATGCAAGTCCTAAAAAAGTACTAGCTGTATTGCCCACAATTTCCATAGTGTTTATCTTAATCGAAAGATTTAGTATTAGGCGTGTGGGGTAATGGGGTTTACAAACACCATACTGAGCACAGACAGAGGGGGGAGGAGAGTATCTTTTGTTTATAAGCAAGCAGATTGATCACATCCTCACATAGCTTCCAGAACTGCCAATTACAGAGACTGGAACCCACAGCTGCCACCAATAGAGAAAACAAGACCTCAAAAAAAGGAGAGCACAGAGAAGGAAAAGGAGGCAGAAAGGCATGAGATAGAAAAGGACTGATAGCTCTGCACCAGGCTTCCTCTAAAAATACTGCTGGGAGACTGAAAACCCTAAAATTGAAGGACTGATACACTTAATTACAGGAGACGGTCCAAGAACTGATCTGATTCAGAACAAATTATGGAGGGCCACTTAGGAGAAGCTGAAGCCTATGGAAAGAGCACACTAAGCGGCAGTGAGTGTGCAAGGGGCAAAGGGCCTCTCCCTTCCTCTTCTCATTCACCTCTCTCTCATTTTCATCTTCCATCTTGCTCTCCTTCCTACATTCACCACCTTTGTTTCCCCACCTCTTTCCACTGAGAAGCTGTTTGAGCCAGTGGAAAGGGCTCTGGATTGAACTCCAGAGACAGTAGAGCTGGACAGAAAAGAGTTTTCCTGTCCTGTACAAATGTTAATGATTGCAATTTTTTTCCCATTTTGTATCAGGACAAAACAGAGAGCTTTCAAAAAATTTTGCAAGAGAGATATATGCAGACTCCAGGTTATCAATAGTCTGGTTGGTAGGGCACTCACCTGGGTCTTCCACATCCATAATTAGGGCCCTAACCACCACGTTATTGACTATTCTGATTTGGTCAGGCAGTCAGTTAGTCCTGGACTTTCTAATCTTCCCCTCTTTGTCCCTTATCCCCATCTTCCCCCAAACTTGAGATATCTGCAACAACTTTCTCCTTCACCATAGGCCCCAGCTTCCTGTCCTCTCTGAACATCAAGAACTTAAGCTCCATCCTCCCTTCTCTGCAACATATTTACTCCCCTCAGCACTAGACCCTTTTCTCCTCAGCTTAAAGTATTCCTTAAGCCCACATTGCCCTTTTCCCATACCCTCAGATCCTCAGTCTCATATTTTCCTTCTCGCCTCATCTCCCAAACCCAAATCCTCTTTCAGAAGCTGTAGAGTAGGCTTCTGAGCCCATTTACATGAAGAAAAGAGTAGTTCTGTCTATAAGAAAGGGGGAGCATGCAGGAGATGAAGGCAGAAGGTGTGAGCAGACATGAATTTGCGTTAATTATGGAACTTTGGCTGGAGAACACTCACTTGTCTTGGACTCTCAGAGCTACTTTGCAAACTGTAGTTCTATGGGAGGCAGAATGAGCAAAGCAACAAGGAAAAAAGAGTTATGGTGACCCTAAGACTTCAGGACCTCTTCACTAGAGAGCAATACAATTGGAACTAGTGCTGTTTTAGCTGGGTGTCAAATCTCTTGGCATAAGTGTGACAGATACAGCAATCTCCTGGACAAACATCATTGCATTAAATTTAAGTATTATAGGACTTTGTTTTTTTAAAAATGTAAATGATTATGTACTATTGATAGATTGCAAGTAATTCCATGTAGGAGGGTAACCATAGCCCTCCAGGAACAAGGAACAGCAGGTGGTGGTGATGCAAATTCACTCAGATTGTAACACTTCCAGAGAATGATTGTCACCTGGAGAGATTTTCACATATTTTGGTTCAAACTGAATTCTCCAGACACTAACAAAGAAAGGATTTTTGGTTAAATAGCCCGAGTTTTGTCCTGACTGAGCTCCTTTTTTATGATCCAACAAACAGACAAGCCCTTCTGTCCAAGGTGTGTGTGTCCAGGACGGGAGGGAATCCTTCCTGGGAAGCATTGGAAGGACTTGGCCCCAGGCTGTGAGCTTGGTCTGAGTGAAAACAGGAATATTTCCACCACACCACTGAACAACACACTAACCCACAGAAACCTTCCTACCAACGCTATAAGAAGAAGGATTCTGGGTGGACTCCTCCTGATGGTTGAAACAACAGACTGGACTTCTACATAGAGTGCTTCCGCCGATGTGCAGCGAGCTGAAATTGTTAAAAAGCAGCATCACTTGCCCCATAACCTCAGCTGTGCAGAATACAACGCCATCCACAGCCTCAGAAACAACTCTGACATTATAATAAAAAAGGCTGACAAAGGAGGTGCTGTAGTCATCATGAATAGGTTGGAGGATGAACGAGAGGCTGCTAGGCCGCTCTCTAACGCCACATTCTACAGGCCATTACCCTCTGATCCCAATGCGGGGTACCAAAAGAAACTGCACCATCTGCTCAAGATACTCCCAGAAGAGGCACAGGAACAAATCTACACAGACACACATAGATCCATAAACCTGGGAATCCTGGACACCCCATCATCTCAGGCATTGGCACCCTGATAGCATGATTGTCTGGCTATGTGAACTCTCTCCTCAGGCCCTACGCTATCAGCACTCCCAGCTATCTTTGAGATACCACTGACTTCCTGAGGAAACTACAATCCATTGGTGATCTTCCAGAAAACACCATCCTAGCCACTATGGATGTAGAAGCCCTCTACACCAACATTCCACACAAAGATGGACTACAAGCCATCAGGAAAAGTATCCCCGATAATATCACGGCAAACCTGGTGGCTGAGCTTTGTGACTTTGTCCTCACCCACAACTATTTCAGATTTGGGGATGATTTATACCTTCAAGTCAGCAGCACTGCTATGGGTACCCTCATGGCCCCACAGTAAGTCAACATTGTTATGGCTGACTTAGAACAACGCTTCCTCAGCTCTCGTCCCCTAGCATCCCTACTCTATTCATGCTACATTGATGACATCTTCATCATCTGGACCCATGGGAAGGAGGCCCTTGAGGAATTCCACCAGGATTTCAACAATTTCCACCCCACCATCAACCTTAGCCTGGACCAGTCCACACAAGAGATCCACTTCCTGGACACTACAGTGCAAATAAGCGATGGTCACATAAACATCACCCTATACCAGAAACCTACTAACTGCTATACTTACCTACATGCCTCCAGCTTTCATCCAGAACACAATCCATTGTCTACATATCACACAATCCATTGTCTACAGGCAAACCCTAAAATACAACCACATTTTCTCCAATCCCTCAGACAGAAACAAACACCTATAGGATCTCTATCAAGTGTTCTTAAAACTACAATACCCACCTGGGGAAGTGAAGAAACAGATTGACAGAGCCAGAAGGGTACCCAGAAGTCACCTACTACAGGACAGGCCCAACAAAGAAAGTAACAGAACGTCACTAGCCATCACCTACAGCATCCAACTAAAATCTCTCCAGTGCATCATCAGGGATATACAACCTATCCTGAAGGACAATCCCTCACTCTCACAGACCTTGAGAGACAGGCCAGTCCTCACTTACAGACAGCCCCCCAACCTGAAACAAATACTCACCAGCAACTACACACCACACAACAGAAATACTAACCTAGGAACCAATCCCTGCAACAAATCCTGTTGCCAACTCTGTCCCCATATCTATTCAAGGGACACCATTATAGGACCTAACCACATCAGCCACACCATCCAGGGCTCATTCACCTGCACATCTACCAATGTGATATATGCCACCATGTGTCAGCAATGCCCCTCTGCCATGTACATTGGCCAAACCGGACAGTCTCTATGCAAAAGAATAAATGGACACAAATCAGACATCAAGAATTGTAACATTCAAAACCCAGTAGGAGAGCACTTCAATCTCCCTGGACACTCAATAATAGACTTAAAAGTGGACATTCTTCAACAAAAAAACTTAAAAAACAGACTTCAGTGAGAAACTGCAGAACTGGAATTAATTTGAAAACTTGACACCATCAAATTAGACCTTAATTAAGACTGGGAGTGGCTGGGTCACTACAAAACATAATTTTCCCTCTGTTGATACTCACACATTCTTGTTAACTGTGGGGAATGGGCCACATCCACCATGATTGAATTGGCTTTGTTAGCACTGACCCCCACTTGGTAAAGCAACTCCCATCTTTTCATGTGCTGTGTATTTATACTTGCTTACTGTATTTTTCACTCCATGCATCTTATGAAGTGGGTTATAGCCCACAAAAGCTTATGCCCAAATACATAAGGGCTCCTCGTTGTTTTTATTTGTGTACTTGTGACCACAGGAAAATCTCTATGTGTAGTTTGGAGGTTTTAATCACCATCCAGAGCACTTTTTGGGGGAGAGCATGTTCTCTGATAAGCTTATTCGCATTGTTGTATGCAATGTAGTTATAAGCATGTCAGTCCCAGGATATTAGAGATAAGGTGGGTGAGGTAATATTTTTAGGTCCAATAAAATGTTTTACCTCACACAGCTAGTCAAGCTTATGAGCATGCATGTTATTTTATTGATTTAATGTTTTCTTTGTAATGCTTTCACCTTAAGAATAAATGTGCTTGCATAGAAGAGCTGTATGGTAAAACCCTGGGCAATCCCAACTGTCAATAGCCTCTGAATAGAAAGCAATGCACAGCCACTGGCCTGTTGAGGTAGGCTGCTTTGCTGAAGAATGGCACAGCATAGGCAGGGAACTGTTCAGCCTAGAACAGGGGTCGGCAACCTTTCAGAAGTGCTGTGCCGAGTCTTCATTTATTCACTCTGATTTAAGGTTTCGCGTGCCAGTCATACATGTTAACGTTTTTAGAAGGTCTCTTTCTATAAGTCTATAATATATAACTAAACTATTGTTGTATGTAAAGTAAATAAGGTTTTTTAAATGTTTAAGAAGCTTCATTTAAAATTAAATTAAAATGCAGAGCCCCCCGGACCAGTGGCCAGGACCCGGGCAATGTGAGTGCCACTGAAAATCAGCTCGCGTGCCGCCTTCGGCACACGTGCCATAGGTTGCCTACCCCTGGCCTAGAAATACCCTGGTTAGAAGGGAGAAAGACATGGGTCACTGCCCAAGGGAGGTGAAGTCCAGGATTGGGTTCTCTTGCTGGACCATAAAAGGGAATACAACTGCAGCTGCCTTGAACTGTGACAGTAAGTTCTTGTGGTTTCTTTTGCCTCCAATTCCTGTCTGAGTTGCAATCCCAGTCCTGAGATTTTTTTTAATGGAAGTTTTGTTAAAATTATTAACAAACAACAACACAGTCTGCATAAATCCTACACCACCTCAGTCTTCCTGGGACACAACCACTACCCTCCTGGGACCACACCTTGCAAACCCCTCCAGGTTCTGTTCACTCAGCCATCAGTGTGCAGAGGCACACACAACTAAGTTGCATGAAGGCTCTCCCAAGCCACTCATGAACTGTGTATAGGGACACACCAGCAAATTCCCCCAGTCCTAGCCTTGCACCCCAGAAATTGGCATCTTACATTGCTCAAGAAGTTTTTGATCAATGCAAGCTCATTAATTAGTTTGCCAGTCCTTAAAAGGGTAGTGGATATGCCCCAGCCTCTTTAATCTGAGCAGATCCCCCAAGCAGTTGTGACAAACTCACTACTTTAAATTAAAAATCAAAACAAGTTTATTAACTAGAAAAAGATAGATTTTAAGTGATTACGTGATATTGGCTTAGAAAATTAGAACTGGTTACAAAAGGAAATAAAATAGCAAAACCACAATCTAAATCCTAAATTTTACAAGGCTAACAATTCTAAAAGCAAGAGGATTTCTCTCACCCAAAACTTCACAGCAGTTCATGCTAACTGAAACACTTTCCAGTTAGGCCCAGCCCCTCCCAAAGTCTCAATGGAGATCTTTATTTTCCAGATGATCTTGCTTCCTTGTGTAAAGATGGGGGGAAGAGGCAGGTAAAGTGATGATGTCACTATCCTTCACTTATACTTTTCTCCAGGTACTGGAAAAATCTTGTTGTGTCATGAGGTTAGGCAGCCCCCATAGTGTACATGCTCGAGCAACTGTCTCCCCTGCTGGAGATAGCTGGTGATGGTCGCTTAACACCTGACTGGGTGTTGGTCACTCTTTTGTTATCTCTGAGGAGCTAGACTGTAGGAGTTCCCCAGACTCACAGCATGTTTAAGTAACAATTATATAGCAAAGTCTCATAATTTCATATGCAATGAAGATATGTGCACTTCAACAGGATGTTAATGTTCAACAGATTGTGACTTTTCAAACAATATCTCACAAGGCATACTTAAAATATAATACTCATATAACAGTGGTGAATATGTAGGTACAAGGGGTTACATGGGGTATAGTATGTCATAGTGTGTTTTAGGATAGCACCAGACCCTTATGTTTTCTTTTTATAGTGATAATAGTTATTTTCTTCACTCATGTTCTCACCCTTTGAAGGTGTAAAAGGGGTTGGAAACTGCAATTTTGCCTCATGGCCTTAGACAATTGGGATAATGATGCAGCTATTCCTAAAACATTTTCAGTGTTAAGTTGTTTGTGTTTTTTAGGATAATTGCTTAGTTGTCTTTTAAAACATTAAAAACAGGTATAAAGCATATTTTCATTCTTTTTCAATGTGCCTAATGCTCAAATGGGCACTGTACTTGCTCTCCAGAGGTAGCTTTGTGAAAACAAGATAAGCCTATGCATAGGCAGAAACATTGTGCAATAATATCTTCCATTTGCTAGAATTTCACCATTTTTTAAAATATCTTCATTTTGAAATAATGAAGGGGCAACTCCTTGCTGGAAAAAAATATAATGAAAAACCCTGATGCCTTTTATGCTACAGCTGCTGCATCACGTGCATTTATTAAGAAGGCACAACTAATTTCTTGCTAGAAGCAAAACAATAGATCTTCAAGTGACTTTGATTACCATTTCACATGATTTTGCAAACACTTGCCACAGCAAGAGAAGTGAAATGGAATTTAACCCAATTTTACAAAAATAGATTTATAAAAAGTATTATGCAAACATCACTCTAAGTAGTGTTGTAGATCTAATTCTAAGTTTGATTTTCCGCACACATACATTTTCTGGCTAGAAAGAGCACAAACCAGTCCAAACCCAAACAATGTATTATGCGTGATTAACTACCATCATGTTGTTGTAGTCGGGTTGATCACAGGATATCAAAGAGACAGGGTGGGTCAGGTAACAACTTTTATTGGATCAACTTCTGTTAATGAGAGAGACAAGCTTTCAAGGTTACACAGAGCTCTTTTTTTCAGTGCTGGGGAACGTTTCTGAAGAAGAGCTCTACTTAAGCTCAAAAGCTTGTCTCTTTCACAAACTGAAGTTGGTCCAATAAAAGATATTACCTCTCCCATCTCTAACTATTGTCAATAAGCCTTTAAATTAATACCATGTCTGAGAAGGTGACTACATTTCTTCTCTAATCATTAATTTGGGGGTTTCAGCTTCACAATGCTGTTTTAAGGATATATTTCCTCTCTCAATGCATGAATAGACACAGGTTACAGAGGTAAATAGAGTTTCGTTTATTTTGTTGTTATTTAATACAGCTGATTCTCCTCACACCAGTGGTATCCATTGTAACTCCACTGAAGTCAGCACAATTATTCCAGATTTATTTTGGCATAGTGAGAGAAGAATCAAGCATTTTCTATTTATTTTATAACTCCCTCCCAAGCAATAATTAATCAAATGACTAAAAAAGTTGATGCACTTCACATTCTTCTCCTCCTCCCCCCATCTTCCTCCTGCTTTCCACCCAGAGTTCCCCTACCAGTTACACATGCCAGTTGCCTACAGTAAGATCTAAACCTTTACTTGGCTTGCTATTGCTTAGTACGTTAGGTACTAAGTGACTGCTCTCACTATAGCTCCAAATAGTACATGACCTTAACAGCTGCATCAATTGTGATGTTTATGCATCTTTACATTAACATGATTTGTAAAATATGAAGAATGATTAACTGATATTTCCAAAAGGTACACTATGAGGGAAACCAATTAACTCCTTGTCCAAAGAGCCAAGGCATCTCTGTATCACCAAGTAGTGTCCTTAATATGAAGTATGTCATTATACAGATGTTTTAAAATAAGACTTTTTAAAAATTATTAGCTGAGACTACATTATCTATCCTGACTCCAGCAACATCTTGTTTTGACCTGATGGGTTATGAAGTAGTTTTGTTTCTAATATTTAAAGCAGTAGCATGAAACCTAAATGTTCAAACAATGAGAGCCAAATTAATCCCTGGAATCTGTCATTCCATGGACTCGAGAATCCCAACAGTGATGACTTAGGCCCCAAGGTTGTTGTCATTTCCTGTTTGAAAGAAAGACTTAAAGAGTCTGTTTTCATCGTCCAATAATCTTTCACTTTGACTCAATATAGAACACCACTTCCAGCCTAAAAAGCAAGCTGATGATTCTCAGTTTTTCCCTTCTGATATGTTTTTCCTTTCTGATAGTTTAAATAACTGCCCCCCCCCTTTTTATTTTTTTTATTTTGTGTGTGTGTGCACAGTCTGTGGGCTCTTTTGTGTTAATTATTTGACTGTATTACCTGCTATCTTTTTTATGTATGCTTCTATGGCATAATAGTATCAGTTGTTTCCCCTTTGCTTTGTTACCCAAAGTTATACTAATTCTAAGCAACTTGGTTTAATTTCCTGTCTATTCCTTAAAAGAAGGAAGCGATCCTTTTAGAATATATTTAAGCACTAGAGAAGCAGATGTGATTCCCAATTAGAGAGTTACAAAACTCTGCATTTTCTGGTAGGCTGCAGAAGTTGCAATGGAGTCTAGAGATGTTAAATCAACTTGTGTGTGTATAGTAGGGAGGGAGAAATCATTCAGACACCAGTTAACAAGATATAAAAGTAATCATTATGGTCACAATCCTGCAAAGAGATCCACACTAATAGATTCTTATACTTGTGTTAATCACTTTGTAAGGTTGGGGCCAATTAATATGGTTAAAAGTACACACTGGTAATAAGTACATGTCATTCATTGCAGTATTACTTTAAAAAACAGTTTTAGAAAATGACACTACAGAACATATCTATTTATTGGATAACTAGCTAAAAAGCCTCCTGTTAAGCAAGCTATGAAGTTTGAGTGTAATACAAGTTCAATGAGTTGAAGAACATTTTAATATTAGTAAAATAGGTATTAAGAAGTAAAGATATAGGTACCTACATTATTGAAGATGGCAACTTAATTATCAAGCTTAGATATGTGAGTCACCATATCAATACTTAAATCCAAGTATGATAACGTTGCATTTTAAAATCACTGACCTCTCTGCATTGTCTAGGATCAATCTGCACCTGTGATAAAAGTAAATATCCTCAGCAGTGCAAGGTACAGCACAAAGGGTACAGCACAAAAAAGACAGTTTAATAGAAGCCAGATTTTAAAGTTTGTTTGTATTTGGTTTCCTCAATTCTATGAGCATATTACAGGGCATAGTATCTTAATTGCAATGATACTGGAATCTGAACTTCTGTATTTAGATGAAGTGTTAGCCCTCAGACAGAAGAGGTCACTGTCTTGGTCAGATTTTTCCCATCTACTTTAATTTATAATACATCTCTCATTGTAGATTCCAACGGCAACAAAAATCAAAGCCAACAAGTCTGCCTGACAAAAGTCAAAGTCAAGTGTCTTCCAGGTTAACTCCTCAAACAGCTTGAATATTTGAATCAGAGTCCACAGTGACAGAGTCAGAAGGGGTTATATTAAGACCATCAAAGAAGGAGACAGTCAGGACTCATTTATTCTCCAGCTGGCATCTAAGCTTGCAGTAAATGGAGTTCCAGCTGATGACCTCTTGAATGGGCTGGTTCACAGCAAGACCTAAAATCTCAGCATTAGAAATAGGCCTCTTAACAGGCATCAATGCACATAGACCATAGAGAATTTTTGTTGCTTTTGGAGTTATAGTCTATGACATTCTCCTAGCGCCACACTCTACCCTTTACAGAGTGCTTGTGTGATGTTAGATTGCAATTCAGTCATTTCTGTTAATTCTTTTCTCACTATTATTTTAAGCTTCATGATACCAAGATCATGGTATAGCACAGGGGATGTCACTGAAAAGTGAACAGTTTTACAATGCCGTGATATAAATATATAATTTTGGTGTAACTATAAGATATACAACAGTAAACTCCACGTTAAATTACTTTTTCAATGGTGGCCAACATAAAAGTATTAATCTGTAAGCCAAAGAGTTACTTCCTAGTGTGTTGGAGAAGGCAATGTGAGAAGAGCCCACATTTTTTAGACTAAACTTCATAACATATCTGATTACAAACCATTTTATTAGGCAACAATGTGTGTCTGTGCCCTTAACTTATGCCTGTTGGTATGTATTTTATATTTTAAAGTACCAAGTTGTCTGCAGATATAGATTTTGCATACACTAGTTGGTTACATTAAAAAAACTGAGGCTGGTTTTCAAAATTTGGCCCATTATTGTTATATGGGAAATCAGGATTAGCTAAAAGGGCAAATGTAATGAGGTTCTTGGATGTATAAAGGGGTTAATATAACGCAGGAATATGGAGGATATATTACTTCTGTATTCAGCACCAGTACAGCCACTACTACAATAGTTCTGGGGTCAGCACTTAAAGAAGGCTATTGAAAAACTGGAGGGGGATTGGAGAAGAGCCAGGAGAATGATGAAAGGATTGAAAAAGCATGCACTGTCATGTCCGACGGGAGGAGCTCAATCTGTTTGTTATCAAAGAGGTTAAGTGATGGGAGGGGCTAGCCACTGAAGTACATACCTAGGATTTCCACTGGGATCCTGCTTGGGGAGACTAGCCAATGATGCCACCATGGCTGCAATTCTGTTTTTAGTGTACTATCTCAGAGGTTGTTTTGGGTTTTGGTTTTTTTTGGTGTGTGTGTGTGTGCACGCGGGGGGTCTGCTCGAGCTGGATATTTCTCCTTGCAGCTCCAGTGTAGACATACCTACAGACATCTCAATGATGGTCATTTCCGTCTCCGATGCTTTTTTATTCAAAGGATGGGGGTCAATTTGCAGCTGGTGGGGGTGTCCACTACCCACCCCTTCCATTTGTTCCAGGGCATGGAGATGTAGTGGGTATTACAGCACCTGCTTACTCTTGAGAGCCCAGAACCAAGATCCATTTTGCCCATGCACAATTGTAATAATGAGGGGAGGGGCATTTCTCTCGAAGTTTAACTCTTAGACTCAGTTTAAAGCAATGTAGTTACAGCTGCTTATTATATTTGGCCCTTACGTTACAGAGTGCCCCTCAACAGTCTGAAAACATCACTGCTAAACCTAAACCAGACTCCTGTGAATACAGCATGGACCACCAGAGAGCAAGAGTAGTAATATTCTAAAAAGAGCTGACTGCTGTTTTAAAAGAAATACAACTTAACATACATAAGAGTTTCTCACGCCCAATAAAAACATTTTTTTTGAAGCAATTTACAACAAAGTTTAATGTAACTCTTTGCTAAGTATTGTAAAGTAATGATAAAATCTCACTAAGTTCCGGATCCTGTATGATATTACGAGTCACCTCCTACTAATATAAAATACAACTTAGTGCCAGAACTAATATGATACATTATATAATTCACTGTGTGCTGCTTTAAGCCACTAGAGTTCAATTATAACAGGATATGAATAATGTGAAGAGTAATGAAGTGTTTCATTTTCCAGTTAAAGTTCAATGTAAGTCTATGATCAATATAGTTAAATATGAGTAAATGCATAATGAAGTATAAGTATCACCATAACTTATTCACATATACAATATATAAATAAGTGCAGTATTTGGTGATGTCATTTACTTCATATAGTCCACAGTAATTACTTGCCATTTAGCTTTAGTACTAACTAAAATTGTTTTAATGCACTTAATGATCAATGAAACTACCAATTGCTTGTGGATATCAATAACCATGTATATGTTCAGGGTAAGATTTAAGAAAAAAGAAATAATCAAAATGTACAGTATTAAGTTAATCAGTACTTTCTATCCCTTCCAAGAAGAATATGGGTCACTTGATTCACTTTACTGGTAAGTAGTACGTTCTATTCTGTGAGTCAATGTACTACAAAGCAATAACAACTCTAAAAATTAGGAAGTGCTGTAGTTATGATTACACATATAACCTGAACTTAGTCCCCCAAGCATATGCATTGCAGAACACTTTCTAATGTCATGATCACATATTAGAATATCATAATAGAATCTAGGCAGTTGTATTCAAAGAGTGGTTAACATCAACCAAAAATCCACTTTGCATGTTCAGAATCTGAATTGTCAAATGCTTAGAGTCATATATAGCCAATTTCCTCTAGATTAAGTCTGTGCACTTTTACTCAGTTAGGACTACATCCATGATAGGTTTTCAACTTTCAGAGATCAGGCATTCAAAGTGTAGGTGTTTTATTTATTTATAACTCAGTGCAGTTTTTTTGGAGGGGGAGAGTGGTTTCAGAAGTCCCTTTCTCCTGCAGTGTTTGTCCTCACACAAAAGACACACACAATCAAGCCAACTCCATTTTCAGCAAGAGATAAAATTTTCAGAAATGTATGCACCATTGAAAGTTGAGACTGTGTGATATGGTGGGGGTGAGGGAGGGAAGAAAAGAGGAGAGGACCAGGACTCCACAGACCTGCTGTCTGGACAAAGAGAGGAAAACATGGCTTGCATGACTGATACTCTCTACCTTGAACAGGTGTGTAAGGAATGGTTAGAGGCATGGCTTTCTACCTCTATACTGTTTCCAGGAGAGCAGAGACAGTTCATAGAGGTGAGAGAGTAGAGAATGAGAGCATTATACCTAATAAAGGGCTGCAACAAATGACTGCTTCTCTGTTTAGAACTTTAGGGACAATTCCGTGGAAGTGCTGAGTACACCATTTCCTACTGAGGTCGTCTAAAATTTTATTCCTTAAAAAAAAAAAATCCACTGGACAATATATATACACAAGAGAACTCACATCAGTTTTGATTTAAGACAGAATTAGAAGTCAATTGGAAATTAACATGTTTACCAAGTGCTCAGTAGCTCTCAGGATTTGGTCTTTGTCTTGTCTAAGTCATGACAAAACATGGGACAATGTTTCAGAAGAGAGAGTGAGTGTGCAAGTTACTGGTGAAAATAAGAAGAGTTCTTTGAAGAAGTAGGGTTAACAGATGTGTGTTGGAGCTTTGTTAATAAAATAGTTCATTAAACCTATACCTTGATATATATACATAACATTTTAGGGTCAAGGTTACTAAACCTCTGCTGAGAAAACAAAACAAATCAGTAGTAAATGAAAATAAAGCTCTTACACATTAAATTGAAGTGAGATTGCTTACTGGAACTTCCTCCAGCTACAAATTTGAAAGGGCAAGGACCATCTTCGATGGAGGCAATGATACTAATAGAAATGTGTGGTAGCTGTGACGTTGTGCAGTCTATATGGTTTTATAACAATTTAATAATAAGTGAATATAATGTAACTGAGATATGTGTCATGCAAAAGGTCTCTTGTAAGGTATCATTACAAAGCTTATAATCTACTGAGTGTAATCATCGTATTTGTATAAATGTACCACTCTTGTATCTGAACCTAGAAAAATGAAATATAACTCTGAGGGCTTATTGTAATTATGTAAAGTGTGGGCCATTAATGGTGGTTTGGAATCTTGATGACTCCCATTAACTAGGGCCATTGTCTGCAAATGGCTGTGTTTTACCTGTAAGTCTTCCTGTATACCTGTGTGCTGGCAAGTGGGTAATGAAGTCTTGCAGTGACATGTGATCATGTCACCTGAACTGGAATACATCTTTAACCTGGTGTCTTTCCATTGAAAAGGAGGGGGTGGGAACTCAGAGAGGGACAAAAGGATTCCCGCCTTAAGCAAAAGATATATAAAGGGGTGGAAGAGAACAAAGGGGGAGAGGAGAGGAGCCATCATGAAGAATCCCCTAGCTACCACCTGAGCTGGAACAAGAGCTGTGCCAGGGGAAAGAATTGTGCCCAGGCCTGGAACGTGTTCAGTCTGAGGAAAAAACTTACTAAAGCATCTCTGAGGGTGAGATTATCTGTATTTAGTTTGATTAGACATAGATTTGTGCATTTTATTTTATTTTGCTTGGTGACTTACTTTGTTCTGTCTGTTACTACTTGGAACCACTTAAATCCTACTTTCTGTATTTAATAAAATCACTTTTTACTTATTAATTAACTCAGAGTATGTATTAATACCCGGAGGAGCAAACAGCCGTGCATATCTCTCTATCAGTGTTATAGAGGGTGAACAATGTATCAGTTTACCCTGCATAAGCTTTATACAGGGTAAAATGGATTTATTTGGGTTTAGACCCCACTGGGAGTTGGGCATCTGAGTGCTAAAGACAAGCACACTTCTGTGAGCTGTTTTTAGGTAAACCTGCAGCTTTGGGGCAAGTAATTCAGACCTTGGGTCTGTGTTGGAGCAGATAGGAGTGTCTGGCTCAGCAAGACAGGGTGCTGGAGTCCTGAGCTGGCAGGGAAAACAGGAACGGAGGTAGTCTTGGCACATCAGGTGGCAGCTCCCAGGGGGAGGGTTCTGTGATACAACCCATCACAGTAGCCATCTTGGATTTTTACAACAGCCCATAGCTTAAGCTACTGGAAAAAGTTGAATGGGTCATAGTTCACTGAATCTACAATGGAAAGGCACATAGAAGAGACAGCATGACTTAAAGAGTTTGAAAGAACACAATATAGAAAGGAACAACCTAAAACAGCTTTAAAACAAACAAAGCTCGTTGTTTTGGGGAGCGGGGGGACATTTGGCATTTTTATTGCCTTTTCAATTGCTTTCCAAGCTTCTAATACCCAGGAGGACTGCACAGTTGCTCAATTATGACAGAAATGGAGAAACACAAGAACATTCAAACCCATTGAATGTTCTTGAAAATCGAAGTCTAAAGTTAAGAAGTTGCACTTCTGCTGTACTTAGTGGGTGAGGGAGTAAATGATATTTGTGATTCACTGCCCAACCACACACCTGGCAGCGATAAAGGTCCCCTTGTGAAAAGCCATTAATGTTCCAATTGACCTCTCTTCTCTGTCTCTGAAAAGTGGTATATGAAATATTTGCTTTCAGGCAAACAAGACAAGAGCAAGGCAAGACCCTGGCCAATAGTTATGCAACCTACACTTGCATGACAATTGCTGAGCTGGATCATGAGATCCAAATGCAATTGTGCAATGCTGTTTATCAATTACATTTCTCAGAACAGTTTTTAGAGAACCATAGAGCTTCTTAAAGAGAGAGATGGAGAACGTAGACAGTTGGGATAATAGTGACATTTACTGGTTTTATGCCAACTGACAACTCCCCTATGCTAGGGGAATTCTCAGTTGGCCAGTTAAGACCAGAGTTCAGTTACTTTGTATGGCCTCAGCAATACAATATGTCAAAACAAAAGGGAGTAAAAATAACCTGGCTGTACGTCTACATTAGTGGCTTTAAATCTAAAGCATCTCAAAGTTCTTCACAAGTTACATACTTCTAGCTGAATCTTACATCTTCCCATACAGCTTTTTAATAGCAGAAAGGAACATGACAAAATAGTCACACAACAGTCTTCCCCACATATCTAAGGATAATACACTCCTTCACTTTCACTCATTGATTTGACTGATTGATTTAATTGATATTTAGAGCAAAATATGTCAGGAGGCTCCAGTTGATTTCACGATGAGCAGGGAGCTCTGCCATGTATCTCAGGATAGAATTAGGAATGTAGGTTTTACTGTGATAATAGCTTTTTATTTTTTGGCAGTTTAAAAAGAGCTCTGTGAAAGCTCAAAAGCTTGTCTCTCTCACCAATAGAATTTGGTCCAATAAAAGATATTACCTCATTCATCTTTCTCTTTTAAAAATTCCTGGAACTTCCTGGTTTTGGCTATCATCCCCTGTCCAGTCATTTCAGAATGGATCTTGTCCCCACTTCCTGGGGGATGGGAAGATGATCCTGCTTTTCTTCCAGTTTCTCCTGAGCTCCACCACTCTTGTTGCTAACTTTTGTCTCATCATTTTCACTTCAGCCAGAAGCATAATTTCTATCAAGGCTCCCCAAAATATTTCATAGATTGAGGGGATGCTGAGTAGGCAAGTAATAAGGACTCATTTCCCCGCTCCCCTTCCATTCTCCCCCAGGAAAGCAAGTATGTTACCTCCTTATTGCTGATGTCCGCCAGCCTCTTTAGTGGGAGTTCCAGGGTTACTTCCAAGTCTATGTCCAGTGTGATAAAACAGACACACTGCTGCTGCCTCTCTGGGCCGAAGAGGATTTCTTTGTTTTGTGTTCCAGGTTGGATGAAAGTCAGCTCCACATCCCTTTCATTCAGTCTAAGCTCTGTACAAAACTGTACTGCGGTGTCTGGTAGATAATAAAACAATGAGAATGTATTAATGAGAAGAAACATTTGCCGAACATTGCAAATATAATCCATCTGTGAATAGATGAACCCATATTCCCAGTAGTCTGTATAGGTTCATAAGTTATTATGAATAGATTTTTTTTTTAAAGTCTCATTTTTCCCAATCTTAGCAATGATTTGAATCCTTTTCCAAAAAGATTTTACAGATGTTCAAAACAACAACAAAAAATAATAATGGATGGCCTTCTCTAATGAGAGCTACCAGAGAAAGCAGGTCATGAAGGAAGTTTTATCAGTTTTAATGTGGGTTAAAACCAGTGTTAGGAAATGTAAATAGTCTGCATTTTTATGTTTAAACTGAAAGCAGCAATAACATTTAGTAGCAGGATATGAAGTATGGAATGGGAAAGAAATCAAATTCTTCTGCCAGAAGTCATTGTAGTTTGAGAAAAGAGCCTATAATTTACCTGCTTGTTTCCTCATCTTTAAAATGGGAATAATGACTCTTATAGGATCATATCTGCTGGACAGGGTTGTTGTCAGAATAGATGTTTGCACTGTCAAGTGCTATTTGTTATTAGCAGAGGGAGAACTTTCCCAACTCTCACTCCTCCTGACCTGAGGGAGCTATGCCCCTCAGAAGCACTCAGTGTAGCCCTTCCTCAATATACCCCACCAGTCAGTGATAAGGGGAGCCCACAAAAGGAGGACAAGGAAGAGTTCTCTCTCCATTGATTCCCATTCCCCGTGTAAAAATGGAAGGGGTAAAATAAAAGCATTTTCGTCTTCCATGGAAAACGAACTGAGGAAAGAGCTGGAAATAAGGGGAAAGAGGTGAAAAAATATAATATGGCAAGGGAAAGAGAATCGTGGAGAGAAGGAGGAATGGGGGAAGAGAAAAAACAGTATAGAAATGGGAGAATAGGGAAGAAGAGAGATCAGAGGGATGGTGAGAACAAATAAGGGGTCAAATTTTCCAGTAGCAGAACCTGAGCAATTTCCATTTGCTTTAATGACAATTGCTTTTTTGCAGTGATTAGAGAATTGAGCCTAGGAGTGGGGAAGAGGAGCTCCACAAGATAGGAAGAGGAGAGAGAAAATACAGAAAGAAACAAATAGCTGGAAACATGAAATTGAATACATTAAGAATTTAAAAAGGCAAGTTAGAAAGATGAAAAAAGAATGTTCATGTATTTAAGTTTTAAAACATGGGAAAATTGAAGCAAAAGAAAATAGAGGAGAAACTGAGAAGTTACTAAAGAGGAATGGGGAAGAAGGGAAGACAGAAAGAAAACTAGATTAATATGTTAAGTTAAAATAACTATTGCCATCCATTGGCATTGCCAGGCTTAGCAATGATTAGCAGTGGTTATGAACTTCCTTTCTCCCACTAAACTATTCTACCATTTTAGTAGAAAAATGCAATAGCATACTGATCTACTGAACTGGAGAGCCTGAGATTTAATGGAACAATTGGAAAAAAATCAATCAAAATCAAGGTATTTTGCCGAAGTGTTTCAATTATGTCTACATTTGATGGAAAATGATTAAATTATTCATTTCAACTTTCTCATTTTGTTTTGGCAGTTTTGAAAACTTGTTGGAACTATGATTTCATACTATTTTGGATTTTTTTATATTTCATTTTAATGTTTTGATAATGTCAGGATTTTTTTTTGTTTCCATTACACACACACACCAAAAAATACCACATTTTTACTTTGCCCCAACCCAGGAGTTTCATAATACTTGAATTTCCTGAGGGACAGAAATTCTGTATCAAATATGTATCAAACTTCCTTCTGACAAGGAATGGTAAACTTATGGAGACTATTTTTACATTATTCCCAAAAGGACTGGACCTGGAAAGTGGCATATCTCAGAAGGATTACCAAATGTAATTTTGTTATCTTGGAACAACATTGTTTTGCCAAGCCTGGATTCCTTTGTGGGGAGATCTTTTAGATCTTCATCATCTTGAACCTCTCTGAAAACTCCCTAAGGTATAATCTCCAGGACAAACCTACTGAGTTCCTCTCTAGATATGATCAAAACTTGGAATTTCCATTCCATGGGAAATTGAAACATTTTGGGATTTCTTTCCCCATTTCAAAATATTTGAGAATGTTTTGATTTCAATTATTCAAGATTTAAAAAAGTTCTGCTGGAAAATAAATTGACCAGTTCTATTCCTCTAATAAACCCCAAGAAGTTTTTTTTTTAATGAAACTATTGCAAAGCCAACACTTTCATGTTAGCTGAACATCTTTTCATGTAGTTCTGCTGAACTGTATTGTTTTACAAAGTGTAATTGGTTTAAGATTAAGTCAAATGTTTATTTTTCTTCTCCCTAAACTGTGTCTTGTGTTATGCTATTTATTTTTAACTTTAGCACATTTAAGTACAAATCAAATCTATTAGAATGCTAACATTTGAAATATTCAAATGGCATTCAGGACACCTATTCAATTTTGCAGAAACTTGATAAAACTCTGAAGTGAGAACTCAATTACAGGGCTAGCTTTGATTATTTAAATTTCTCAACACTTTTGCCAATGCACTGCCAGTAAGCCACAGGCATGTACCTCAGGAGCAGGAGAAAATTCAGTGTCAGGGTATTGTGATGGCTCCCACTAGGAGTTGCTTGCCAAGTGCACCTGTGTAACTGTTAGACTGGTGGTGCACATTATGTAATTTTGTGTCATACCTCATAATGTCTACAGTTATATCTACACAAGAAAAGGCTACATTTGTAATTTCTATTAAAGTCTGGTCTTTTATCAATAGATTTCTAAGTGCTTTGGGCTGGTCACTCATTTAGGCTGAGATAATGTTACAGTTTTTGACAGGGAAAGGAAAGTTGTCAGAAACAAATAGTTTCAGAGAAGACTATTGAACTTGCAACATTCTACTGCTAGCCCATGGAGTTGAGCTCCACAGGAGTTGCAAAGAGAGCTCAATGCCTGCTATTAGCTGAAGTGCTCAAACAGTGGGGGACAGAGCAATATCAAAAGAATAGATTTGTGCTATGGCTTGATTAGTCCATATAAGTTATGCCTTGCATCCCCTGAAGGACAGCACGCTATCTTAAAAGACTCCACTGTATTGTTTATGCTCCAAATGGTGTGACTTACCATATCTCAGCAACAGCCACCTACTTAATGAAAAACCACCACCACATTTAAACAATCTAAAGCAGCTAAAGAATACTTGAGCTGGAAAAACAAACAAACAGCTATTGATTTATTCAGAGGCTTTCCCAGGAGGAAAAAAGCAGCAAAGTGTACACAACCAACTGGCCAGTGTTGTGACTGGAATATGGATGTTGTGTGAAGATTTTGTTTATTGATTGGTAAACAAGAGGCAGATCTTGCAGAAAACATGCTTCTTTACCTTAGTTACAAATAAGTTGTAGTTTGAGGCTATGCCACTGTTCTCCACTTTGATCATCGGTGAAGAAAAAAATATAAGTGAATTGTTTTGTGCATTTATTTATTTGTTTGTAAAAACTAAGGTGAGATGATAAGGAGCACACACCTCTGACTCTGGGCATCCCTGAGAGTATTTGAATACACAATTATAATACATAACTCCGAATTTCACTTCTAGACAACAAAAATAGACAAATTCCCTACCCCACACGCCTTTCAACTTATCATCACCACCATCATAATACTTCCTGTAGCAGAGATGTACCCACTTCGGAACATCCCACAGGTCAGTTGTTAGGGCACTCACCTGAAAAGTGGGGAACCCCATCCAAATCGTTTTTCCTCATGCAGCAGAGGTGGGGGGAGTTCAATTGGGTGTCTGCCACATCCCAGGTGAGTAGATTACTTGCATCAATAGAAAAAAACCCTTTCTGTTGATGTATAAAATGTCTACACTACAACACTACAGAGGCACAAATTTAGCATAGTAGCTGCGCTGCTGTAGTGTAAACATACTCCTTGGTGTCAAACTCCACGAGATGCACGGGGCTTAGGACACATGATTCTCCCTAGTTTAGGCAGCTCCTACTCTAGCATGCTGGCTTTTGTGGATCTCAGTCTCAGGTGCCATTCTCTACCCATGCATTGTAAAAGAAGCCTAGGTGCCTAACTCAGACTTTGTTGATTCCAATGATTTTCAAGGTGTCTAAAACTTAGACATTGCAACACTCAGTGTCACAATGACTAAATCCTTTTATGGATCTGGACCTAATAGGTGATTTTTTTTTAACTTGATGTAGTTTCATCTGGGTTTCTTTTGTAGAGGGGCATTTGCATTCATCTTCCACTTTTAATTTCACCTCAGCCTCAGATAGAGCTTGAACAGTAAATGCAATGTTTAGCAAGATGAAATTAGACTTTCCATGCTCACTGGATATAGATATGTTAACACTTTGTGGAGGTGGTCTGTTCTATGGAGGAGTGACGGGGCATGACTCACCATTGCGGCACCTCCTGCTGGCTGTCTGGGGAATTAGTGCTACACCATCTTCTGGTGGTGTCTTGCCCGCTGTCACCTCTGTTTCTGGACCCACGTTACTCCAAGAACCGCAGCTTCCTCTTCAGTGACAATCCCCTTCGGCTGAGCCACACCCTATGTTCCCCCACTTCCAGGGGTCCTGCAGTCTACTGTCTGGCCACTCCCTTCAATGGCAAACTGCAATCCATGGTCTAGCCACTTCCTTCAGTGGCAAACTGCAGTCCACAGTCTAGTAACTTCCTTCAGTGAGTCCAGCACCCACTTTGCCCTTGCGTCAGGGCCTCAGTCTGCAGATCCCTGTAACCTGCTAGGACCTGCCTTTAGCTCCCTGGATCTCTGCCTGCAGCACTGCTCTGCCCAGGTAGCTTGCTGCCCTCTGCCTGCAAAGCAGCCAGTCCTCCTCCCTTCTCAAGCTCCAGGGAGTGACTGACTCTGCTCTGTTCTGCAGCCCTTCTTATATGGACAAGACCGGCCCCAACTGGCTGCTTCTATAAGCCCTGCTGTGATTGGCTGCCTCCTGTGCAGCCTCCCTAGGGCAGCTTTTAACCCCTATTCTGCAACTGTGGGGCAGATGCCCCATCATAGGAGGTGATAACTGGAAACGGACTGTTTAAGGGCATGTCTACTCATACAGCGCTACAGCGGTGCAGCTTCGTGAAGACACTACCTACCATTGGCATAGGTACTCCACCTTCCCGAGAGGCAGTAGCTATGTCAAAGGGAGAAGCTCTGCTGTCAATATAGCGCTGTCTACACTGGGGGATAAGTTGGTATAACAATATAGTTCAGGGGTGTCTGCAGTGATTAATTAATGATTTTGCCGCCCCTAGGCCCTGAAATAATTGCCAATCCCGCCCCTGGCCCCGCCCCGCCTCCACCCTTTCCCCGCCCCCACTCCAACCCCTTCCCAAAGTCCCCGCCCCAACTCCGCCCCCTCCCTGCCCCTATTGGATCCCTTCCCAAAATCCCCACCCCAGCCCCACCTCTTCCCCCAGCACACCATGTTCCCTCTCCTCGCCCCTCCCTTCCTGCCCTGCAAAACAGCTGTTTTGTGGCGCAAGCACTGGGAGGGACGGGGGAGAAGCAGGATGTGGCGGCACGCTCGCGGAGGAGGCGGAGGCAGAGGTGAGCTGCTACTACACTGGGGGGGTGGGGGGTGTCGACCTAAAATACTCAACTTCAGCTACACAAATAGCATAGCTGAAGTCGGCGTATCTTAGGTCGACTTACCTGGCCGTGAGGACGGCGGCGAGTCGACCGCTGCCGCTTCCCCATCGACTCCGCTTTCGCCTCTCGCGAGCTGGAGTTCCGGAGTCGACGGGGAGTGCGTTCGGGGATCGATTTATCACATTTAGACGAGACGCGATAAATCAATCCCCTATAGATCCGGCGGGTAGTGAAGATCTGCCCATAAATTTGTCGCCCCTGCAAATTTTCCACCCTAGGCCTAGGCCTTGTCGGCCTAGGCAATAATACACCCTGTAGTTTCCTTTGTGCAGTGCTTTGAGATCGATGAATGAAAAGTGGAAATATAATACTGAGAAGAGGTAGAGGTACAAACAGAGATAGAGTCAGCTTCTGCTTTTCATTCCCTTGTTGAGTTAGGCAGTGGGGTTGGGGGAGTATGTGAACATTTCGCTTATGTGAGTAGGATACCCTTTTTATCCTCCTGAGAGATCTCAAACGCTCATAGAGATACTCTGCAAGCCTCACCTGGGGATTTCTGGGGTTGGCTGCCTTATTTCTCTGCAGTAGGACCCTTTCCCATGCCATTCAGAGATGATTTTGCCTGACACCTTTGCAGTAACCAGGCTAGTGTCATACAGGCCCAGATGAAGTTGGGACACCAGTAGCAGCTGTGTCCTCTGTGCCTCTGTGACCCTCAAGAGTGAGATATCAGCTGAAGTCACCCTTGCCCGCGCAAATTAGTGACATTTCCCTACATTCAGAACCATGGAATAGGGACTGCATTTTTTATAGCTTCATGCAACAGACAAGGCCTTTTTATCTTGTCCCTGTCAGGCCATACTCACCCTGGCTGGAGAGCAGTGCTGTGCAGATGCACTCCAAAGATGAAATGTCAATAAGCCTTTCTTATTAAAAATGCTTATGGGGATAAGGGAAGCAAGTTTTGAAGCTTTTCCTTTTCCAACGGTACATCTGTCTGTTTTTATCAGCGGCTTCAGGCATGATGGCCTTGAGCGGTGCCCCCTCCACACCTGTCGAATGTCTGACCCTGATGAGAAGGAGAATGAATAACTAAGGAGGACATATTCTGTGAGTTCCTGCAAGCCAGTGCAGCATCAAACTGAACATATGATCTGGATGGCCAACGACTGCCATGCACCTTTAAGCGGGGTGGTATTTGGCTGGCTGGCTGGCCAAATGAAGGGAACAGTGCGTTATGGCTGGGGGCGGGAGTGGGGATGAAAACTGTTGCAAGAGGGTACAGTGTGGTCGCTGACTCATCCTCTAGGAATGCAGGGTTTAAAAGGGTCAGCCCTGCGCCAGAAGCCTCTTTTTTACACGGAGCAGTCTGAAGCAAGGCCCACCCTCTCTCCCCTTTATGTGGTAAAATACCAGGTTTGGTCAAGACCTGCTGTGGGCATTATGCTAGCCACCCCTTTGTTGAGGGGGGGCTGGGAGGAATTTTTCCCTTGCCATCATATTGGCTTGGGTGCAGCTGGGTTTTTTTCGCCTTCCCCACAGTGGGTTCAGGAAGGGCTCTGTTCATGCATGGCATGATGCGCGTTAGGCCATATTTTGCAACTCATTATTTAAATGTAGAGCGGATGTCCAGTGCAGGTGCTCCATAGGAAATGTATACAGTGACCAGAGAAATGGCTTTGAAAAGTACTTAAAAAGAGATATTCATTAAAGGAATGAATGGGGCGGGGGTTACCTGCACCGTTCATTTTGAACTGCCGGGTAGTCCCAGACATCTACTAATAAAGTTGCAGCCTAATTAAACCCATGTCAAATGTCTCCTGTCCATCTTTCGGTATAGCCAAACAATATGACTGACCGCATGGAAAAAGACAGAGGACAGAAGACAGGCACATGAGTCCCAGCAAGACAAGGAGAGGGAAATGCGCTAGGACATCATGGGTCTTCTCAGGCAGCAAACACAAATGCTGCAGACCCTGGTTGACCAGATCCAAAAATCCCAGACTCTCCACCCTTTTCAGTCCTTGGATGACTCCATGGTTGGTGCTTCTTTCAGCCCCAACATGCACCCTGCAATGCCATGTGATATCAATACCCCTAACACTGCATTCTAGGGGACAGCAAGGGAAACCATGGCTCTGCATACACTGAACATGAGTGGTTTGTATGTAACCACAATTGACTACATTTGTTTATTCAAATAGACATAAATGTTTACTTCCTTTATATTTTTACATTGTCACACCCTTCTTTATGTTAAAATATGTATAACTTTGCTTGTGATGTTCTTTCACACAGATTTTCTTCATTGTTTTCCCCCTATCCATAAAGTTCTAGATGTACAATTAGCACTACACAACTCTTAGCAGCACCTGAAGTTCTAAGCCCAGAAAACAGATCAGCAGAGTGCACTACATTGTCTTACCATTAAAGTGTTCTTTCAAAGCCACCCTCAACTGCATAGCTCCACATTGGGCTCATATAATAGCCCGTGTGTCTGGCTGTTCAAAGTGAGAAGACAACTGCTCTACCTCTACCTTCCACCTTGAAGGTATCTTTTTCCTTTTGCCTCACAGATATTATGCAGAACACTCTATGTTCCCCCGCTTATAACTACATAACTATATAGCTATCACCTATGGGATTTCTTTCCTCACTGAGATCCAATCTAGTGAGCCAACTCTGCCAGCATCCCTTCAATCTACCAAAAAGCACAATCAATAATCATTCTGCACTTGCTGAGGCAGTAGTTATTTTTTTCCTTTGTACTCTTAAGGTGGCCAGTGTATAGTTTCATGATCCAGGGAAGCAAGGAGTAGGCTGGGTCCCCCAGAATCACTACTGGCACTTCAATGTTACCAATGGTAATCCACTGGTTGGGAAAGAATGTCCCTTCTTGCAGCTTTCTGAACTGCCCTGCCTTCTTAAAGATATGAGCATCATACACCTTCCCTAACCAGTCCACACTGATATCGGTGAAGAATCCCCAGTGATGTTACATTACCATAGCAAAGTACCCCTTTTGTTCATGTATGCTGTAAGCAGGTGGGGCTGGTGCCAAAATAGGGATGTGCATGCCATCTATCACCCCACTGATTTCAAGAATCCACCTGCTGCAAATACATCCACTATATCCTACATATTGCTGAGAGTCACCGTTCTGTGTAGCAGGATACAGTTAGTGGTCCTACACACTTGCTTGACAATGCCCCTATGATTTTTTTTTCAACTGCAAAGTGATTTCCGACTGACAGGTAGCAATCCAGAACTGCAAGCGTCTAGAGTGTGATTGTCCCTCACTTCTTCGCTGTCTTATTCTCATGTTCATGTGGTGAAAGTTTGGGGCAAGCTCTGCACATTGATTCAAAAATGCAGCCTTTCACATCCAAAAGTTCTGAAGCCACTGCTCATTCTCCCAAACCTGCTTTATAATGCAATCCCACCAGTCAGTGCTAATTTCTTGGGTCCAGGAGCATTGCTCCACCATCTGCAGGTGTTCTGTGATTTCCACCAACAAGCTTGAATTGTTTTTTCCCCCCCTATGTCCCACAGCAAACTATCCTTGAAGGAATCCTCATATCCGCAGTTGTTGTGGTACTTCCTCCAGGTCTGCAATACAAGAGACTCATGATGTATTTGCAACATTCATCAGAATAGTTAAGAGCTCTGCAGATTCCATTCTTCTGTCAGATGGTAGAAACAGAGAAGTGCCATGCAGGTTTGTGCCATGCAGCAGCTCCTATGTAGCACGTCTGGTGAAGATGCATTACGTCAACAGGAAAGCGCTCTTCCGTCAACGTAATTACTCCACCTCAGCGAGAGGTGGAAGCTATGTTGGTGGGAGAGTGTCTTCCACTGACATAGCATGGTGTAGACACTGCATTAAGTTGATGTAAGTTACATCACTCAGCGGGGTTGCTTTTTCATACCCCAAGCAATGTAACTTATATAGACTTAAGCGGTAGTATAGATAAGCCATTAGATACCATTTGCTTTTTCCAGTATTTAGTGACAGAGCTGATTAGAATCAATTACGAGCCCTTGCTTCCAGTTTGTGATTCCTACAGTGGTCTTCACTGCTCAGCAAGACGTAGATCTTGTGTGGGAACAGTGACAAGCAGCATAGAAACTGGACTGGCAGTGAGGTTCCTCACTACCTGCTGAAATCACTGAGAGCTTGGTTAAATGGTGGAATCTCAGAATGTGACCTTGCAGCAAGTGGCAGCAGCAGTAGCATGGTGTGGTGGTAGAGAGTCAGTGGTGGCAGCAGAGAGAAAGAGGCAGCTGTCAGTCAGTTGCAGAGGTAGCAGCAGCAAATGCATTGCTGAATTGCCACACCAAGGGGTGGAAGGTGAAACCTGCACCCTGCACTTCTGAACTCTGAATCTTCACTAACCAAGGACCACCAATTGTGAGTTGGGTGCCATGAAGGGAAAAGAGGTTGGTGTGTAAAGGGACACTTTTGTTGGACTTTCACACCATAAAGTGATAAACTTAGGCAAAGGACACTGTCCATCACATTGTGGGGTTGGGTTTGCTTATTGTCACATGCTTTTCAATTATGGTCATGGTGTTTTCCCAAAATAATGCTGGATGACCATTTTCCCTTTTAATAAAAGTTTGATTTTGTTGGGTCCCCTTGTGCTTGTATGAGGGGAAGTATTGCCTCTTAGAGGAGCCCGGGGTGCTGTTCAGTTTTACCAGATTACTGGCTGGAGGCTCAAGCCAGTTCTAGTTTATATAATTAGAAGAAACCTCTAGACATTAAATCCAGCCCTTGTTGCTGCCGACTCCACCTGGCAGAAAGGTTACATAGTCATGGCCTGAGACTTGAAGGAGGAAAGTGGGGATGAGCCAGAGCAAGCTGGAGTGTGTATGGGAGCAAGCAGGTTGCAGTCAAGAAGAAAGGGGTAGAAGAGGACTGCATGAAGGTTGAATAGAAGGGTTGTGTTTTGAGGTACTTTACAAGGTATATTGTGGGAGGAGAAGGGAGCTAAAAAGGTCAAGAAGATGGTGCAGAGGGAGAGTTCCGATATTGGAGCTGTTTGGGCTACTTGAGTGGTGAAAAGAGGGATAAGTTCTGCCTGCATTTCTTCGTGCAATGTGCTGTGTTGCAAATAAAGCTGGTTGGGAATTTTCCATCTACAAAAGTGAAATTTTCATCAGGCAATTTTTTTTTTTCTGTTTTTTCATTGAGAAAATTGGAACAAAATATTTCATTTGGTCAGGCTGACCCAAATTAAAACATTTCATTTTTGTCAAATTGAATCAAAGTGTTTAGTTTGGTATCTGTTGGCCATTAATCTGCGTCCACCTGAGTTGCCATGCTGCCCTATGGGAGCCGTAGTTTGAGTTCCTCATGCCCTATTATCTGCTATGGACTCCCCAACTGGACTACACCTCTCAAGATGCACTACCATCTCCCCTCTGGCTGAACTGTCATAATGCACCATGGAAGTTCCATAACCAAGGTGTATCATTGAGGAAAGTCTGGCTGGGGACCCAGCCCGTATAGGAAAACAGAAAAAATGAGACACTTGAAGCCCCAAAGCCCTATGAAGCCCAAAAGCATAACAGGCCACTGAAGTTCCATGTTAAACAAAATAAAAACAAATTGTTTGATTTGGTTCCACAAACCAAAATGAAACATTTTGTTTCAGAAATGTAGAAACAAAGTGATTTTTTAAGCATTCTGTTCTACGCGACCTTCTAAGATTTCAACATTTTGTGCCAATGCAGAATCAAAACAAATTTTAAAATATTGGAATTTCCTACAGGATGAAAATGTGGATGTTCATCCAGCTCTAGCTATCATGTTTAAACTAATTTTTATATGGGGGATACTGTTACTCATTGAAACTTCTTAGTTTGAGCCTTGGTTTGGACACACATCATAGCTCCCATTGTTTCAAATAAGAAACACTAGAACAAGTCATTGTCCCTCATTGGTCAAAATCTTCACTATCTGTCCATCCTCTCCTAGAATCCATCCAAAACACTTGAGGGGAAAAAAAACCCTTCATAGCAACTAAAGATACAGACATCTTTTCTTATTAATCTGACACTGTCTGTGACATGTGTCATCATTAGTCAAGTGTCCCATAACTGAACAGGCATCGCATGCTTCAGATCCTTCCCTCTTTCCAGTGCATGTTATCAAGGCTGTCAAATACTTTAAAAAAGAAATATGATATCTTAATTGAAACTAAAAGCTGTCACTTACAATACAAAATATATTGACAAAGTAACATACAACCATACAAGCTCTGGGTAGCCCAAAGGGAGTATAGGATTTGATGAGTAGGTCACTTTACTTTTCTAGTAGTACATTCTACCCAAAATATACAGTGAAACTCTTTTGGGTATAAAAAAGGCAGATCCTTCAATGTAATGTTTACTCTTGGGATGCCATGTCTGAATTTCTTCTTTTTCCATTAGTTTTATTTTTCCTTGCCACCTTAATCAGCCCTCAGACACTGATCCCCAATCATAAACATCTGAGGTCTAATTCCAGACAGTGCTGATTTAGTAAACTGGAATCATTTGAACAAATACAATCTAGAACAGAGGTGGTTGGATGGGGCAAGAGTCCTGGGGGGTGGGGGGGGACGCAGTCAGGAAGGAGAGGAGGGGTTGGATGGGGTGGCGGGGGGCAGTCAGGGGCGGGGGGGGTCTGTGGGCTGTCAGGGTACAGGGAGGGGTGGATGGGGCAGGGGTCCCAGGGGGGCTGTCAGGGAACAGGGGGAATTGGATGGGGCAGGAGTCCTGGGGGAGGTGCTGTCGGGGGGGGGGAGTAGCAGGGGGGTCAGATGGGGGAGGGGGCCGGGCCACGCCTAGCTGTCTGGGGAGGCACAGCCTCCCCTAACCGGCCCTCCATACAATTTCAGAAACCTGATGTGGCTCTCAGGCCAAAAAGTTTGCCCGCCCCTGATCTAGAATAATCTGCTTTACTTGTCTTTAATAAACAAATACTCAACTGCTCCCATTTGCTCACTTTTGCTCAGACCACACAGAAGAACAAAGGAGAGGGGAAAACATAAAATAGTTTGGAGACATGCAAGTACAGGAAAAGTGCCTATATACAGAATCAACTGCACAGCCACAAACTCCAAGCATAATTCCAACTCTATATTTTTAAGCGACTACCACGCAGATAGAAGGACTTACCTGGCAAATAATCAGCCAATGGCAACACAGCACAGAAAAGACTGGCTGTAAGGGATAGAGAAGAATCTGGAGTGAGTTAGGAGGTGAAGGAGATCACCATGTTGAAATGGAGTGCCAAAAAGTCTTCTGTTTTCCTGTGGATTTCAACCCAATGGAGGTTTCACTGGCCCTGCCTCTGTCCCCTCCACAGTACCAACTACTCTTCTTTTCTAAGGAGAAAAGGCAATGCAGGAGCTGGTCTGAGAAATCTATGGAAATCTTTGGAAACTTTTCCCCTTCCCCCCAGTATTTGCAAAGGAGATATACAGTCTTTGGTGATTGCTTCCTGCTCTATTTTTGAATGATAAAGGGAAATGTTATAGCTGATTCTTTTCATGCCATAAGATTTACTCCACACCTTGATATATCCATTTTAAATGAATTTCTCAATTCCAGTTGCACCTTAAAGAGTAACAGATTTATTTGGGCATAAGTTTTCGTGGGTAAAAAACCCACTTCAGATATGAAGAAGTGGGTTTTTTACCCACGAAAGCTTATGCCCAAATAAATCTGTTACTCTTTAAGGTGCCACCTGACTCCTTGTTGGTTTTGTGGATACAGACTAGCATGGCTACCCCCAATACTCAATTCCAGTTATATCACTATCCAAGTAATTATCTAAACAGAGAGAATTATTTCAGAAAGAATCTTTTCCTACATTTTGATTACAAAATAGAAGAATTAATCTTCAGATATACAACATTAATGACAAGGAGCTGGATTTTCCACACTAAAGCCTAAGGCCCCAATCATAGTCATTTACACAGGTGCTTAACTTGCCTCCCATATGGACTTATGACCAGTGATATACTAACCACACTTAAAGCAAAATATTTTAAATTTAGCAGTGGGAACAAAGCACTGGGTCCCAGGGGAGTGAGGGGGAAGGATTTTAAAACAAATAGCTTGTATGAATGTGTATTTGACCTAAAATACTGGGACTACCCATGGTAGTAAAGGACCAATGTAAGATGTGCAGGATTGGGGCCTAAGTCGTTAAGGAGCTCAAGGGCCATTAAAAGACTTTTGCACTACAGTTATTTAGGCATTTTTGGAAATCTCACCCAATGCCTTCTCAAAGTATATTAACTGATGGAAAATGTAGGGGCTGACTCTGCACATTTTTCTCAGTTAATTAGTACCACTGAAGACATTACTTGTGTTAGCAAGGATAACTCATGTGAGTAGTAATGGTTGCAGGATTGGGTCCTTAGAATGCAGGGCTCAGCAGACAAAAGTAATGTAATTACAAGAAAAATAATAAATTACATGACTGATGCTTTAAAGATGTGCATAGTATAGTATGTCATCATTCACCAAAAGGAAAAGGAGAGCAAGAGACAGAATTTTCATTAAAATAGATATACAAAATGAAACCTTAAAAAAAATTGATAAACAAAACCAAAGTGGTATTAAATACATAAATCTTACTATGTTACCTGGCCAGTCAGAATGGCCATCATAATTCTTAGCAAAGAAAGGGAAAAAAAGCCAGAAAGACAAAGCTTAGTGAACTTTGAACTGCATGTTTTCCATATATTGAATGATTTATACTGCTAGCAATCACCATCCTGCAATGATCTCTAATCATACAGATTTGGCTTTAGTTGAAGTTACTAGGCAATCTAAAAAAACTAAACAAACAGTTGTGCTTCAGTGCATTTTTTTCCTCACAGAAAAAAAGCTTACCGCAGTTCATCATCATTCAAGAAGGAAAACTGGACAAATACTGAGTTATAGTTTTACACAGATGCTTCAGTAGGTAATACAGAAATAAGGAAAAGGGATCTTTTGCAGAAGGGGCCTCATCAAGAGCCCTTTCAAGGCAATTCATGTCATCAATGGGCATTGAACTAGACATAATAATCCTTACAGTTTAGTAAGGAAAATATTAAAATCCAAATGTGTATAATTTGTTTGCTGTTTAACAGATATGGCTCAAATCTGGAACTTCAGTGCAAACTATTAAAATTTTGAGAGCAAAGGTTTTGGATTTGAGGGTCAGGATCTGTAAACAGCCATCAAAAAAGAGAAGAGGCCTATTTTAGTTCTTCTTTGGCTACAAATAAAATCCTGTAAGAATACTCATTCCTGTAGGATTTCAGCCCCTTACAGAGTAAATCTCACATAAGAAAAGGATTTTGTGAGATTTTTCCACAGTTCAAGATGGCAGAGATCTCACACAACAATATTGTGGAAGATTCCTGCATTTTAGAGCTGAAATTTTGTCACAAAAGCTCCTCAGCTACCGTCCAATCACAAACTGAGATTTATTCGTGAATCAGCTTTAGATCCTGGACCATTAGCCTAGTCCAGCGGTTCTCAAACTGTGGGTTGGGACCCCAAAGTCGGTCGCAACCCTGTTTTAATGGGGTTGACAGGGCTGGTGTTAGACTTGCTGGGACAAGGGGCTGAAGCCGAAGTCAGAGTCCCACCACCCAGGGCTGAAGCCCTCAAGCTTCAGCTGGCACCCCCTCCTGGGCAGCAGAGCTCAGACTTTGGGTTTGCCCCCCCTGCCCTGGGCAGCGGGGCTCAGGCTTCGGTCCCCCTGGCCGAAGTCATGCAGTAATTTTTGTTGTCAGAAGGGGGTCACGTTGCAATGAACCTGGCCTAGTCTAAAGCTATTTCCCATTCTAGTTTATACAGTTCTTAATGACAGAAAGATTGAAGTGTTATTTAAATATTATATTGTTATTTATAATTATGGTGATAATTTGCCTCTGCCTTCAGAGCTGGGTGGCCAGAGATCAGTGGCTGCTGGCCAAATGTAAGGGTAGCAGTACCACAACCTCCCCTATAATAAACTTGTGACCCACCCTCTGCCTCCCTCCCCCAACTCCTTTTTGGGTCAGGACCCCTACAATTACTACACTGTGAAATTTCAGATTTAAATATCTGAAATAATGAAATTTACAATTTTTTAAATCCCATGACCATGAAATTGACCAAAATGGACAATTAATTTGGTAGGGCCCTATATATAAGGGCAATAAAAGTGGAACACGTTTTCCACTTTGCAGATTAATTGCAGGAGGACTTTCCGCACATAAACAGGAGGCATTGAAGAAAGCATGAAGATGCTTGTGGGAGAAGCAGAAAAGTGAGTGATAAAGTCCAGCATAATTGGCATAGCAGAGAGGATTTGTGAGGAGGGGGGAACATGATAAAATCGAAGACTTGATAAGCCTTAAAGATAAGAAGAAGCTAGCATTTGATGAAGTGAGGAAGAGGGAACCAGTAGAAGGATTCAAAGAAAGAGGGATGACAATCATAGGAATGAGTCAGAAATATGTTCTTTATTTAGAGCTGCTGTACAAATATTTAAATGCTTATAAAATATAGTTCTCAGCTATGTATGTCAGAGATTATGAACTATTTGTTGCTCCAAACTGGTTACACACATGTAGCTGCTATTCTTAATGAAACTTTTAAAATGTTCACTAAAATACCATTAACCTCACTGAACTTAATTTTGCAATAATTTGCAATGCTACTACCATATATGCCAGGGATCGGCAACCTTTGGCATGCAGTTCACCGTCCCAGGCCAATGGGGACTGCGGGAAGTGGCGCGGGCCGAGGGATGTGCTGGCCGCCACTTCCCGCAGCCCCCATTGGCCAGTGGAAGCCGCTATCGGCCAAACCTGCGGATGCTGCAGGTAAACAAACCAGCACGGCCTGCCAGGGGGCTTACCCTGGCGAGCCTGTGCCAAAGGTTGCCGATCCCTGATATATGTTATTGCATGGGTGTAAATCAGAACAGAGTTTAACTGATAGACTTTTCATTATTGTTGATTACCAAAAGTGTGTGTGTGTGTTTTAAATAGAAGCTCTCTCCTTGGCACTACCATCCCAACTTGGAAATAAACTTACAAACTAACCACTAGGTAGTACATTAGGTGCTATGTAAATTATAATAAGTAGGGTAATAAATACCTAATACAGGTTCCTGATCCAGCAATACTATTAAGCATATGATTAACTTTATGTGACTAACCCATTAACCTCAATTGGACTACTCAGATACTTCAAGTTCACAATGAATATTCAAACACTTTTGTGACTTTGGGCCAGATTTTCAAAGGTGTTTAAATGTCTAAAGATGCAGATAGGTCCTTAGTGGGATTTTCAAGTGGGAGTTAAATGCCTCAGTGCTTTTGAAAGTATCACTAGACATCTATGTGCAACTTTAAGAACATAAATACCTATCAAAATCTGTCCCTGACTCCCTCATTGACTAACACAAACTGAACTTCCCACATCCAATATCCCATTCCTTTCTGCCTTCCCACCTTATCTTAAAAGTAAACTGTTTCTGAGAAGCATTGGTACCTTAACTAACACATACTCTGAGTAAACATAGCTGATATGATGACTTGCAAAATCACACCAATGAGTCCTACACCAAGGATATTTTCTTGTTTGTGACATTACAATTTCTTCTATGGTGATGAATTGTGAATTCACAGACACTTGCTTATGGCATCACTGAATAAATCAGGGATGATGAGCAGACAGAATAGTAAGGAGAAAGCTTCCACATAGACCTGACAATGATTGTAAAGAAATGTAAAAGGATATAGGTTAAGATAATGTGAAATTGAATACAGTAACTTCTCGCTTAACGTTGTAGTTATGTTCCTGAAAAATGCCACTTTAAGCGAAACAATGTTAAGCGAATCCCATTTCCCCATAAGAATTAATGTAAATAGGAGGGGTTAGGTTCCAGGGATTTTTTTTTCACCAGACAAAAAACTATATATATATATAAGTTTTAAACAAACAATGTAATACTGTACACAGCAATGATGATTGTGAAGCTTGGTTGAAGTGGTGAAGTTAGAGGGTGGAAGACGGTGGGATATTTCCCAGGGAATGCCTTACTGCTAAATGATGAACTAGCATTCGGCTGAGCCCTCAAGGATTAACACGTTGTTGTTAATGTAGCCTCATACTCTACAAGGCAGCACAAATGGAGGGAGGGGAGACAGCATGGCAGACAAAGACAGAGACACACACCCTATGTGTGGGAGAGAGAAAGAGATGTGCATTGCCCCTTTAAGAACACAGATCCTATTCTAAGTACACTGCCTTTTTAAGTATATCAGGAAGTTGAGACAGCAGCTGTGGCCAGCAAGCTCTCTCCATCCTGAGCCCTGTCATGACCCCACCCTACTCTATATGGAGAAGGGGAAAGCAGGGAGCAGAAGCAGGGGTGAGGGTTACACCCTGACATTAGTGCCCTCTTTTCCCCGCCCCCTGCTCAGCAAGCAGTAGGCTCCGGAGAGCAGCTCCAAGGCAGAGGGCGGGAGCAGCACATGGGGGGAGGGACAGCTGAACTGCCGGCAATTGATAGCCTGCTGGGCGGCTGCCGCACAGGGAACTTAGGGGAGCGGGGAGCGGATAGGGGGAGCTGATAGGGGGGCTGCCGGTCCCCCCTGGTTCCAAGCCCCCACCAGCTAGCTGCAACGGGCTGCTCCTCCTGCAAGCAGTGGACAAAGCAGGCGGCTGCCAAACAACGTTATAAGGGAGCATTGTGCAACTTTAAATGAGCATGTTCCCTAATTGATGAGCAACGTAACAATGTAACAACGAAACAACGTTAACCGGGATGACTTTAAGTGAGGAGTTACTGTACTGAAAATTTCAGCTCTTGCATCATGCAGCTCTTTCATATGTAAGCATTAATTACATTTATGGAAGTTGTGTCTACATAGGGATTACAGGATGCTCATAAGTGTGGTGGTTGCCCATCAAAAATTAAGCAAGATTTGCAGGTAGGCCTGTTAATTGAGCCGTTCCAGCTTGCACTGTCCTATCATAAATGAGACCTAGGTTCAATTCTTGTGCTAACACTGAGTTGCTACGGAGGTTCTTCTCTCATCCCCAGAGGAAGGGGAAACCATTTTCCCTCCTTTAATCAATATAATCTGCCAGACCATTTCAAGTAAAATGCTAACCCTGAAAGAGAACCCTGTCTGTTCTTTCTTGACTAGAGGTTGCTTCTGTATAGCTCTGGGCCTTGGAAATGGCATTGAAGGTAGTTGTGGGACAGGACTTGAAGGGAGGAGGGAAAGGAGGGGGAAAGATACCCTTATAACTTCTATAGTGGATGCTTTTCAAAATAAAGACTGTTTTGTACTATGTGTTGATACAGAGACTGGAACAATGGGACCCTGATCCTAACTGAGGCCTCCGGACAGTATAATAATACAAATAAATAAAAATTGAGTCTATTCTGTTGCCCTGTGGTCTCCCCTATGCCACTACTGTGTCTTACAAGGACCGTTAAGGCAGCAGAACTGCCTGCCAAAGAAAATTCCTAGCATATGGACTTTCCAGGATGGTGTAGAGCTGGTGTAACCTGCCCTATGCCACTCCTCCCCACACACACTTACAACATAGAGGAGATGTTGGTGGTATGTCCAAGGGAGAGGACATGGCTGCACCTTGGCTATTCTTATTGTATGTGATGGTCCATAGGACTACGTTAATAGATGCTCAGCCCTGAGGCTTTTCATAAATGTGGCATAAATCTATCCTTCTCATCCCTTTTTTTTTTCTACTGCCAAATGGATGTAAGACAGGGTGGATAATTGGGGAGAAAATATGTCTATTTTCCCTTTAATCCTCTGCTCTCAAAAGAGAACAAGCCATTTTCAGTAATGAAGAGTGGTCTTCAAAATATCCATTTAAATGGGAATCTATTCTTGAAATACAGAACTATTAAAATCTGAACATAAGGGTCCAGGTTTTATGTGATGTTAATGAGTGTTGCAATATTGAGGTAATGGAGCTATGCTGATTTACACTAGCTGAAGATCTTGTCCAAGATCTTTTTCTTTCAAGTGTGAGCATGAGAGGCAGAGTAAGAGGAGTCAAACTCCTGTTACTCATATTCCCAGATCGATTATTTTTGAGTTGTGGGAAAACAAAACAAAAAAATCTTTCTGTGGTTGAAACATTGTGCACCAAGTTTCAGCCTGAGGGGGATCTTCACACCAGCCTTTTAAAAAGTCTTGAAAATGTGTTTATAGTGGAAATGGTTGCAGTCTCTAACTACTTTGCTGCTCACCAGAATGCTAAATAACAAAAAAAAATCTGTACATTGGTTCCAGGATTGCTCAGCATCATATTTCTGCAGAGGAAAACCACCAGGGCCAGGACCCAGCGAAGCACTTAAGCAAGTGTATAATTGTAAGCACTGGGACTACTCACTTGTTTAAAGTTAGGAACTTTGCTGAAGCAGGACATAGCTTATTTTCACAACTCAGAAGAAAGAGTGAGTCCACTATTTAAACCTCTGATTTAATTTACAATTAAGAACATAAGAACATAAGAAAGGCCATACCGGGTCAGACCAAAGGTCCATCTAGCCCAGTATCTGTCTACCGACAGTGGCCAATGCCAGGTGCCCCAGAGGGAGTGAACCTAACAGGCAATGATCAAGTGATCTCTCTCCTGCCATCCATCTCCATCCTCTGACGAACAGAGGCTAGGGACACCATTCTTACCCATCCTGGCTAATAGCCATTTATGGACTTAGCCACCATGAATTTATCCAGTCCCCTTTTAAACATTGTTATAGTCCTAGCCTTCACAACCTCCTCAGGTAAGGAGTTCCACAAGTTGACTGTGCGCTGCGTGAAGAAGAACTTCCTTTTATTTGTTTTAAACCTGCTGCCTATTAATTTCATTTGGTGACCCCTAGTTCTTGTATTATGGGAATAAGTAAATAACTTTTCCTTATCCACTTTCTCAACATCACTCATGATTTTATATACCTCTATCATGTCCCCCCTTAGTCTTCTCTTTTCCAAGCCGAAGAGTCCCAGCCTCTCTAATCTCTCCTCGTATGGGACCCTCTCTAAACCCCTAATCATTTTAGTTGCCCTTTTCTGAACCTTTTCTAGTGCTAGAATATCCTTTTTGAGGTGAGGAGACCACATCTGTACACAGTATTCGAGATGTGGGCGTACCATGGATTTATATAAGGGCAATAATATATTCTCTGTCTTATTCTCTATCCCCTTTTTAATGATTCCTAACATCCTGTTTGCTTTTTTGACCGCCTCTGCACACTGCGTGGACATCTTTAGAGAACTATCCACAATGACGCCAAGATCTTTTTCCTGACTCGTTGTAGCTAAATTAGCCCCCATCATGTTGTATGTATAGTTGGGGTTATTTTTTCCAATGTGCATTACTTTACATTTATCCACATTAAATTTCATTTGCCATTTTGTTGCCCAATCACTTAGTTTTGTGAGATCTTTTTGAAGTTCTTCACAATCTGCTTTGGTCTTAACTATCTTGAGTAGTTTAGTATCATCTGCAAACTTTGCCACCTCACTGTTTACCCCTTTCTCCAGATCATTTATGAATAAATTGAATAGGATTGGTCCTAGGACTGACCCTTGGGGAACACAACTAGTTACCCCTCTCCATTCTGAGAATTTACCATTAATTCCTACCCTTTGTTCCCTGTCCTTTAACCAGTTCTCAGTCCATGAAAGGACCTTCCCTTTTATCCCATGACAGCTTAATTTACGTAGGAGCCTTTGGTGAGGGACCTTGTTAAATGCTTTCTGGAAATCTAAGTACACTATGTCCACCGGATCCCCCTTGTCCACATGTTTGTTGACCCCCTTCAAAGAACTCTAATAGATTAGTAAGACACGATTTCCCTTTACAGAAACCATGTTGACTATTGCTCAAGAGTTTATGTTTTTCTATGTGTCTGAAATTCACTTTTAATTTAGAGCAGACTCCAGGTTATGGTTAGCATGTCCTTCAAATAAAATTAAGTTAACTTATTTTTTCTTGTATTTAACAAAATGCATGCTGAGCCAAATCCAGAAGTCCATATTCAATCATCCTCGAACAGAACTTTCCTTGAAGTCAACAGGAATATTTTTTCTAATTAATGTGTGAGTAAAAAGCTGAGTAAAGATGTCAATATAGATGCCTGTTTGTTAGCCTGAAATAGAATTTTGGATTTGATTTTTGATACGTTTATATCCTTACTAATATTGGTGAACAGAGAACAAAGACAACCATTGGGTGGAGGGGGGCAAAGAGGCTGGGTGGGGAGGCATAAGAAACACTAAAAAAAAAGAGAGAAAAGGTGACCCTGACCAATATATAATCTCACTCTTTACCTCTCCCATGGAGTACAAAAGAGTTGGTACCAGACTCACGACCCTCCAAAATGAAACATGACCATAAATTGTAAGGGGTGGGACCAGGGGCGAATTCTATGAATCATAGAATCATAGAATATTAGGGTTGGAAGGGACCTCAGGAGGTCATCTAGTCCAACCCCCTGCTCAGAGCAGGACCAATCCCCAACTAAATCATCCCAGCCAGGGCTTTGTCAAGCCTGACCTTAAAAACCTCTAAGGAAGGAGATTCCACCACCTCCCTAGGTAGCCCATTCCAGTGCTTCACCACCCTCCTTGTGAAAAAGTTTTTCCTAATATCCAACTTAAACCTCCCCCACTGCAACTTGAGACCATTACTCCTTGTCCTGTCATCTGCTACCACTGAGAACAGTCTAGATCCATCCTCTTTGGAACCCCCTTTCAGGTAGTTGAAAGCAGCTATCAAATCCCCCCTCATTCTTCTCTTCTCCAGACTAAATAATCCCAGTTCCCTCAGCCTCTCCTCATAAGTCATGTGCTCCAGCCCCCTAATCATTTTTGTTGCCCTCCGCTAGACTCTTTCCAATTTTTCCACATCCTTGTTGTAGTGTGTGGCTCAAAACTGGACACAGTACTCCAGATGAGGCCTCACCAACGTAAAATAGAGGGGAATGATCACGTCCCTCAATCTACTGGCCATGCCCCTACTTATACAGCCCAAAATGCCATTAGCCTTCTTGGCAACAAGGGCACACTGTTGACTCATATCCAGCTTCTCGTCCACTGTACCCCCTACGTCCTTTTCTGCAGAACTGCTGCCTAGCCACTCGGTCCCTAGTCTGTAGCAATGCATGGGATTCTTCTGTCCTAAATGCAGGACTCTGCACTTGTCCTTGTTGAACCTCATAAGATTTCTTTTGGCCCAATCCTCTAATTTTTCTAGGTCTCTCTGTATCCTATCCCTACCCTCCAGCGTATCTCCCATTCTTCCCAGTTTAGTGTCATCTGCAAACTTGCTGAGGGTGCAGTCCATCCCATCCTCCAGATCATTAATGAAGATATTGAACAAAACCGGCCCCAGGACCGACCCTTGGGGCACTCCGCTTGAACCCGGCTGCCAACTAGACATGGAGCCGTTGATCACTACCCGTTGAGCCCGACGATCTAATTATGACTTCTAAGGAAGAGGAGGGGGACAGGAAAAAGCTTTGTGGCATACAGAGCTATGGATATGCTTGCTTGATTATAACCCCAATAAACATGGCATTGCCTGCACTTTGGACTCTGGTGTTCTGCTTTCTCTCTGTGTGATAAGAACCAAAACATTAGGATTTTGTCATACCTGCTCTAAATCCATTGGCATAAAAATGAGACTACACAAAAGTCAGCCTAAAAATTAACTGGGACAAAACCCAAGGTCTTCCAGTGAATGATTTTGAGCAGGGTGGGGACTCTAGGATCTTAGTGAGAACACCCCATCAAGATTGTTGGTGATTTGAACGGAGTCAGCTCTGTTGTCTATGACATGGATGGCACTGAAAAAAACCCAGAAATGGGGTGCCTCATTAAAATCATCTTTCGCAAGCAAAACACCCTGATAAGTAGAAAGATGAAGCTGAAGATTAATGCTTCAGTGTCAGTATTTTGACAGATGGGACTGAAAGATGGCTCCTCTTGTCAAAATTGAAAAGAATTTGGACATCATTCAAATGAAGCATCTCCAAATGACTGAAAATATCAAATGGTACAAATTCAAGTCAAATGAAAACCACCACAGTAAATACTGCAGTGTTTCATGTCCACACTGCCCTTCTTTTGTCGATGGTGTGTGTCCTCACCAGGAGCGCTTCCACTGACTTAAGAAGGGCAGTGTGGGGGGCTGAGAGTCAGGGCTTTCAGCTCTGCACTGGTAGCCCATCTCCCTACCAGGAGCCCAGCTGCCCCTGCTCCATTCCTCGCTCCCCACCGGTAATGGGGCAGCTGCACTGGGCTTCTCAGCTTCCCGCTCCTTGTTCCCCACCAGGAATGGGGCAGCCGACAGGACTCCAGGTACAAATCACTCTGCCAAGAGCCCAGCTGCCCCTCCAGGCTCTCAACACCTCATTCCTCACAGTAAAAAGTGGGTGAGGTAATATCATTTATTGGACCAACTTCTATTGCTGAGAGAGACAAACTCTGTGGCTTGAAGAAGAGTTCTATGTGGCTCAAAAGCTCATCTATCTCACCAACAGAAGTTGGTCCAATAAAAGATATTACCTCACCCACTTTGTCTCTCTAATATACTGGGACCAACATGGCTACAACTTCACTGCATACTAACTTGGCTTGTGAGAATCCTAATGAAAGAGGGATGCAAAAGGTCACTGAGAAGACCTAAAACATGACAGCTGGATGGCATCAGACACCTGTCCCTCACATGTACCTTGCCCTATAATTCACCAGATTTGGATCAGGACAGAACATCAAGGGGGCACATGATGTGTTCAGTGGCCTCTATGTTGTCCAACTGATAGCATGAGAACTAACCTAGTCCATACACTATAATATTTTTACATATCAATTACAAGGTTATTATTAGACTGCTTCTTACAAATAAAGGAACAAAAATATCTGAGTAGCTGTGCTTAATTGTGGGTGTTTCACAAATGTTACATATTTAATAGTGATTGTTTTTATATTGCAGCATGGCTCCTCAGCATGGGTCTCAATCTGAATTTCATACTTCAAGGGTTACATCAGCTGTTATGTGAAGATTGAACATGTATTCATTAAAGTAGATTTCAACTGGTTTAACCTGCAGCCCTCAACACATACCATCTAATCAGTGCTTCTATTTTCTTGTAATGGAAAAGACAATTCTTATGACTGTTGGCTTTACAGAAGCATTCTGTACAAACAAAGTTTTGTGCTTCCATTGCAAAATCATGAAACCATGTTATATATTTTCACAATGGAAATTTGGATACATGCTGTAATATGGTACAGCACACAAAACTTAAAACAGAGTGGTACTAATTTCTCAGTACTAGTATGTTTGAGACAGTGAGAATGCCTTATGAGTTCATTCGTGGACTTGACAGAATGTAAGATGTCACTTTATTAGGATTACTACGTGAGAGAGACTTCATTATTGACTCAGATTTTGCAAAAGTTTTGAAAATAATGGGACAGATCCTAAGCTGGTGTAACCTAAGTCAGTGGAACAAGGATGATTTACACCAGCCAAATATCTAGTCTAATGAAATGAGCAGTCAGCAGGGCTTTTATTACAAGATCAGTAGACAAAGTATGCAGCATTACAGTAGAGAAAGGGAACTTATTTTACAGAAGAAATTATCCCATACTCCCAACTACTCCACAGCAAAATTAATCAGACTCATAGAAGTGTAGGACTGGAAGGGACCTCAATAGGTCATTTAGTCCAGTCCCTTGCTTTCAAGGCAGGACTATGTAATAACTGCACCATTCCTGACAGGTGTTTGTCTAACCAGTTATTTAAAACCTGCAATGATTCCATAACCTCCCTAGGCAATTTGTTCCAGTGCTTAACTACCCTGACAATTAGGAAGCTTTTTTCCAATGTCCAACCTAACCCACCCTTGCTGCTATTTAAGCCCATTCCTTCTTATCCTGTCCTCAAAGGTTAAGGAGAACATTTTTTCTTTCTCCTCCTTGTAACAAACTTGTACATACTTGAAAACAGTTGTCTCTTCTCTTCTCCACATTAAACAAAAGCACTTTTAAAAAATCTTTCCTGATGGGTAATGATTTCTAGACCTTTCATCATTTTTGTTGCTCTTCTTTGGACTTTCTCCACTTTGTCCATATCTTTCCTGAAATGTGGCACTCTGAACTGGACACAATACTCAAGCTGAGGCCTTATCAGCATGAAGTAGAGCAGAAGAATTACTTCTTGTGTCTTGCTTACAACACTCCCGCTAATACATCTCAGAGTGATGTTTGCTTTTTTTAAAACAGCGTTACACTGTTGACTCATATTTAGTTTGTGATCCACTATAACCCCAGATCCCTTTCTGTAGTTCTTCTGCCTAGGCCAGGGGTCGGCAACCTCTGGCACACGGCTCACCAGGGTAAGCACACTGGCGGGCCGGGCCAGTTTGTTTACCTGCCGCGTCCGCAGGTTCGGCCGATCGCGGCTCCCACTGGCCGCGGTTCGCCGCGTCAAGCCAATGTGGGTTGCGGGAAGCGGCGCGGGCTGAGGGATGTGCTGGCCATGGCATCCCACCACCCCCATTGGCTTGGAGCGGCAAACCGCAGCCAGTGGGAGCCGTGATCGGCCAAACCTGCGGACGCGGCAGGTAAACAAACTGGCCCAGCCCGTCAGGGTGCTTACCCTGGCGAGCCACGTGCCAGAGGATGCCGACCCGTGGCCTAGGCAGTCATTTCCATTTGGTATGTGTGCAATTTATTACTCCACTCAGGAAGGAACACTTTGCATTTGTCCTTATTGAATTTCATCCTACTTACTTCAAACCATTTTTCCAGTTTGTCCAGATGATCTTGAATTTTTATTCTATCCTCCAAAGCACTTGCAATCATTCCCAGCTTGGTATCATTCACAAATTTTATAAGTGTACTCTCTATGCCATTATCTAAATAATTTTTGAAGATATTGAACAGAGTCAGACCTAGGAACAATACCTGTGGGACCCCAGGTGATATGTCCTTCCAATTTGACTGTGAACCACTGATAACTACTCATCTGAAACTGTTTTCCAACCAGTTATGCACCCACCTTATAGTAGCTCCATTTAGACTATATTTCCCTAGTTTGTTTATGGGAAGGCCATGCAAGAGAGTATCAAAAGCATTAGTAAAGTCTAGATATACCATATCTATAGTTTTCTCCATATCCACAAGGCTTGTTACCCTGTCAAAGAAAGCTATTAGGTTGGTTTCACTCAATTTGTTCTTGACTAATTGTAACAATGCTGCCTTTGGTGGGACACTTCTGAGAGTATCAATTCAGGACAAATTGCTTAGAGCAGGGCAGTTAGAGCCCAAGGCTGAGTTTCCTTTACTCTAAAGGCACACAAAACAAGCCAAACAGAGAGGACTTTGGTTTTACCCCACTGGCTAATCATAAGTCACACAAGCAATTCCCTTAGACACTCCAGTTTCCCAGAATCACCACCAGTGCCACTCGTTATGGGGACAAATGGCTATGAAAACCAATGCCCCAGTAAAAGAAAAAAGGTTCTTCCGATCCCAAAGGACCAAACCCCAGACCCAGGTCAATATACAAATCAGATCTTTCCCACAAATCACGCTGTTGCCAATCCTTTAGAATCTAAAATCTAAAGGTTTATTCATAAAAGGAAAAAGATACAGATGAGAGCTAAAATTGGATAAATGGAATCAATTACATACAGTAATGGCAACATTCTTGGTTCAGGCTTGTAGCGGTAATGGAATAAACTGTAGGTTCAAATCAAGTCTCTGGAGTACATCCACAGCTGGAATGGGTCATTCAGTCCTTTGTTCAGAGCTTCAGTTTGCAGCAAGGTCCCTCCAGAGGTCTGAAGCAGGATTGAAGACAAAATGGAGGGGTTTCCAGGGCCTTTTATATTCTTTGCCCTGTGGAAGATCACAGCAGCAAGATGGAGTTTGGAGCCACATGGGTAAGTCACATGTCCATGCATGACTCAGTTCTTTACAGGCCGACACCAATGTTTACATGTTAGTTTGAACATTCCCAGGAAAGCTCAGATGTGGATTGGCATCTCCCAAAGTCCATTGTCAGTTAAGTGTTTCTTGATTGGGTACTTACTGGGAATAATCCTTTCTTAAGAAGCTGACCAAATGCTTTACTGAGGCTACTTAGAATCAAAACACATTGAGATACAAGTACTTAACCAATATTCATAACTTCAACTACAAAAATGATACACACATACAGACAGCATAATCATAACCAGCAAATTATAACGTCTTTATAGTTACCTCACACGACAACCTTTGTACAATATTTGCTGCAAATATATAACAGTGGTTGCGATAATGATCTATACGGTCCCAGTTTATGTCAATAACGTCACACTAATCCATGTGACTTTTACTTATCACCTTATTATCTTCTACATGTTTGCAAATTGATTACCTTGAAGGGGTAGGTCTTAGGCCACATACTTTTTTTGCCTTTCCTTCTTCTTAGCGTATGAACAATGTGCTTCAGGTGGCACGTGACCAGGATTCACCACCAAATTTGGTCTACTGATTGGACCATTAGCTTCCCTGTCCCGGGCCGGGTACTAATGGGTAGCACAACATAAACACTGATCCATGTTTCCCATGCTTAGGTGGCTCATCCCTCAGTGTGCTTTATTTTGTGGACCTCATACTTGGGTGCCTAACTCTCCCCAAGTATTGTAAATGGAGCCTGGGTGCTTAATCTGGGGCTGTGGATTCCACTGCGTGGCAGGGGCATAAGAGTTAGGCATTGCAATGTTCAGTGTACGTCCGCTTTGTGGATTTAGCACAAAGAATATGGAAAATTGAATCTCTCTCTTTTGTTTTAATTAAGTGATTTATTTAGGGGCCTAGAGTAGGCAAAAGGTGACATGCTAAAAGCTTTGAAGGTGAGGGTAAGATGCCTAAATAGGATGCATTGAAATAGGAGGAGCCAAGGGAAAGATTTAAAAGATTATGATGATGTCTGAACCACAGACAAAGAAGACAATCTGAGAAGCTGTGTTTTGAATGGACTGGAGGGGTTCAATGTGAGCATCAGGTAGGCTAGTAAAGAGAATAAAATGTTCAATGATTGATGCCTAAATTTCTGCACCTCAATTCATATTTAAGCATATAAACAATTGGGCTGATTCAGAGGTGCTGAGTACTTAGTAGGAACTCCAAGTGCTGAGCACCTGTGACAATAAGGAGTCTTAGGGGCATGAAAATGAACATATATGCGTAACTAGACATCTACATTTGGAAAGGCCAAAATATCTTACCTAATGTCACGCATGTAGAACTCAGGAATTCAGTATCCCAGCGAATTAGCTTGCCATACCACACTAACTTAATTTCTACTGAATCTTAGAGTGTGTTTTGTTTTTTGGGACAGGCAGGCCAAAAGTTCCAAAATATTTTTAGTTAAACACAGAAAACACTGATTACCAGTGAACAGATTCACAACTGCAGCAAATCTGATGCATTTTTTTTTAAAGAAGGGGGTGAGGGTGGACAAAGATTTGATTTAACAGGAGTCAGCCATATTTTACACCAGCTTACAGCTATTAATTTTTTTCATTGAAAGATTATAAAAGCAATAAGAGTTGCATGCTTAGTATGCTAACTTACTTTTATTATCTCGCTGTTTTTTTTATTTTTTCCTCCTCCACACAAACTGCTTTCAAAGCTGCAGCTTCATCAACTCTCAACGAATGCCATCTAGGTCATAATTTGTTAGTGATAAGTCAACAGTTTAGGAGTTTTCTGCTGGTTTCTGCGTATTATTGTTCTACTTTCTGTCTTTTATGTGCTAATAACTGAAATGCGTAAACTAAGTTTCTTGGGTTTTGCATAGAAAATTTGTTATTAATTTCACTGACATGAAGTTTTATATTCAGTTAGTTTTTGAAGAAATTGTTAGGCAAGTATTGTAAATGCATGTACACATCTTCATGAATGTTGTTAGAGAAATATTTTTTTTCAAAGCTATATAACATGCAGCGTACCTAGGAGAAAAGCTAATTATTAGAATGTAAATATGTAATTAGCATTTTTCATAATCAATTACATAGACAGGCATGTAATTCCAAAACCATCAAGGCACTGATGTAGTTTTAAGACATTTTTCCAGTGGATTGTCACGTTCGTTTTAGTCCTAAAATTTGCCTCCAAACTATCAGCTGCAGCCAAACATTCATGGAAGCAACATATTCAGAGTTGAGAGGCAGGAATGCCAGTTACCTCTCTGCCAAGGATTGCATTGTGTCAATGCAAACTATTGATCCAGTAATATCCATTTTATTAGTTCAAGGTAGTACTCCCTTTCTCCCAGTGCTTCCTCCCTGCTGGGCAGGTTCTATGAAACTGAATGGTGAGAATGCATAAATTACTGCTAATGGAATGGTTGGCCTCTGTATGACACTTATGGTTCTTTGTAGCTATCAGCACTGAAAGTTAGCAGACTATGAAATGGTTTGTGGATCTATATCTGCCATGGCTCCATACAAATGTCAATGTGACTACACATTTTCAGAATTGGAGTAAGCGAGAGGATGAAACTATGAACCTCTAAGTGTGCCTTAAGATGTGATAATGTGGCCAGAGATTTATAAAGCCAAGGGACCATTATGAAGGGGAGAAGGGGTACTTTGGTTACTGTAGAGCCAATACAATGGCTCTACACTGAGCACATTCCCTGTGCCTGCTGTAAGGGGCATGTTGTGGGGTGGACCAGATGAAGGAGGGGGGAAGGATAGCTCAGTGGTTGGAGCATTGGAAGGGGGGAGGGATAGCTTGGTGGTTGAGCATTGTCTTGTTAAACCCAGGGTTGTGAGTTCAATCCTTGAAGGGGCCATTTAGGGATCTGGGGCAAAAATCTGCCTAGGGATTAGCCCTGCTTTGAGCAGGGGGTTGGACTAGATGACCTCCTGAGGTCCCTTCCAACCCTGATATTGTATCATTCTAAGGAAAAAATTGGAGGGGGCATAGATAGAGTACCTTGCAATCTGTTTTGCTTAAGCATAACACTCAAAAAGAGGTTGCTACAAGTTTGCACAATTTGGAGCGGCTATGTGGCTGCTTCAAGTTGTGCCAGGGCCTGCCACCAAAACTGAGGAAGGATAAAGGTGATTTCAAGCCACTTACCTTCTCCTCTATTTGTGCACAGTGCCGCTTTCCAGCTGTACCCACTGCAGGAAAAGAGTAGAAAATCTGAGTGAAAATTTAAATAAGTACATAAAATGTAGTCCATGAGAATCAGTTATCAGCATGTTTAATCTAGACATTTGTTTCCTTTTCTTCACTCCAAATTCAGCATCAACAGTGTTGATGAAACTGCAGGACAACATCTACCACTATTCCTTCTGCTTTGCCATCCAGAAGGCATTAACATGAGAATGACTATTTTCCCCTCCCGCCTAGTCTTATGAAATATTATAATGAAGATTTCACCTAGTTTGAAAGGCACAAATCTTTCCACCTATTTTAAGTTATCCAAACTTACCCTGCATGTGTCATTCCCTTTCTGGGAAAGGAAGGAAAAAGAGCAAATTCTGTGAAAGGAACCTTCTTCAGACTTTTCCCAGACTAGCCCCTAGCTCCTTCCCGTGCATATTTCTCAGTGAAATTATAGTCTGTGCTAATGGTCCCTGCAGGTGGATTTGAGCACAGGATATTTAACCAACAAATCTCTACACAAATGGCTTTCTACACCAATTGGTAAATGTATTTTAAAAATACTGTAGGAATTAACAGGCTGTTCTTTTATGGGAACGCTTCTATAAGTGTGTACTGCATATAAGCACAAGGTTAGTTCTGTCTATCTAAGTTCATATATTGTGCCCTTTGTTATGGTATTTGAGCATCTATATAGTACTGAAGAAATGGTATAGAGTACTGAAGAAATGGTATAGAGTACTTCAAAAATGATAGTTACAGCAGTGCAAGTTTATACCCACAGTCCTTAATTAATTGTGAGCTAGCAGAGGAATCACAACAGACTCAACTTTATTTCTGTTTTTATATTGGTCTTTCTCGACTTACCTCTAGTTCTTTTAAAATTATGAGCCTGCTCCTATAGTTCATACTCATATGAGTAGTTCTAGTGATTTAAATAGGACTACTGGTGTCAGTAAAGTCTTCAGGATTAGGGCCTAAGTTTGTGAAAGAATCATATGCAAAACGGAGGTGAAGAACAAAGATAAATTGCTATCAGTAAAGATCTCAGTAGTGAACTTCAGCGAACAATTTTACAAAGTTACATTTCAGGGACATTTGACAGTTTAAATACATCTTAAAATATATTATAGATTTGAAAGTACATTGGAATTTTCAAAATTGATGAATTCCTTAATGTACATATCTCAAGTTTCATATCCCTCAGTAAATTGCACAGAAGCCTGCTTTTTTCAAATATATGGGCCTGATTCTTCACTTACTTGAGCCTTATTTAGTCATTTAAACCTATTCAAAGTGAGCAAAAATAGATGTAAAATGCTACCAAATCAGAATGGTATCATTTTACTCCTGTATTACGTGGGTGTTTATGAACAAGCTACATGACTACCCAAAAGGGAAAAGGCAGTTATGAATCAAGTGCGCTCTCAGCTATTAATCTGATCCCAGTTGTGATAATATCAGAGTACCTCACAATTCCTTAATATATCTATCCTCACAGGATTCCTGTTCAGTAAGGAAGTGCAGTTAATCTCATTTCACACCTGGGGAAGTGAGGCATGAAGAGATTAAGTGATTCACCCAGGCTGACACAGAATATCTGTGATGGAATTGAACCCAGTTCTCCCATGACTCAAGATAAGGCCCTAACCCACTGGACCATATTTCTGCTATGTTGCCTTGTTAAGTTATACATTTTGGGATGGTGTAGGTCCTGATCCTCAACAGGTGTAAATCATTATAGTTCCATTCAGGTCAGTGGAACTATGCCAATTTATACCAGCTGAGAATCAATCTAACTAAACTAAACTAAACTAACTAAATCTTCTGGCTAAAGTGGAAAATCCAATTTGAAAAATGTGTACCGGCTTCTCCTTTGCGCTTGGTAACTTCTGGGTGATTCCCATTGCTTTCAATGTTTCAATGTTACATTTATATCAGGATCTTATCCAGCATCAGGTGCTAAAGTTGAATTTTAACTTTTATTCTGCTTTTCTTCAATTTCCTCACAGCTCCTTCAGCTTCTGGGTAGATTTATAAGAAACCAGTAAGTTTTGAGATAATTTTTTAATTTGCTTTAGAGGAAAATTCCACACAGTAAACACACTCTGCTTGTTTTTCAAAGTGGAAAGAATCATCAATATTTACAATTAGCACAAATTTCATCTTTCATAATTTTTGCAGGAAAATGTCTGATTCATTGGGAAGTATGATTAAAAATGATTAATCATATCAGCCAATATCAAGGTCCCATTATGCCGAGCAGCCTACAGAGTAGCAGATAGTCCATGCAATGAAGAGATTACAGTCTCAATAGACAAGATAAAGGGTAGGGGAAACGGATTATAATATAGAAACAGTACAATCTATGTTATGACAGGAAATATCATGTTAGCTCCATGATTTTGTTGGGAAGATTTTGGGTGGGGTTTAGTTAGGTGGGGATGAGCTAAAAGGAAAGATGAGGGAAGGGAGAGACATGAGATGGATATAGGGTGACCAGACGTCCTGATATTAGAGGCTTTGTCTTATATAGGCATCCATCATCCCCCACCCCAGAAAATAAGTCTCACAATTTTTCATACTTGCTCTCTGGTCACCAGAAATGGACAGAGGAGGGCAGGGAGGTAAGAGGGTTGGTGTTAGTGTTGGTGTTGGTCCTGTTTGAGCAGGGGGTTGGACTAGATGACCTCCTGAGGTATCTTCCAACCCTAATCTTCTATGATTCTATGAGGGGCTGTTGTGGAGTGAAACTCAGATGAAGAGACTGAGACAGGGAACAGGAAAGGGTTGGAGAAAATAGCCAATCAGCGGAGGGCAGAGAAATTCCGGTCAAAACTGAGCTCTGTCTAGTGCATCTCTGGAGGGCCATCTTTTTATCAGTGAGCCTTTTGAAGGAGGAAAGCTTTTTTTTTTTTTTTTAATTCTCAGATTTACTACTGATGTGAATTGGGAAGTAACACTAGCAAACTCAATGGAGCTAAACTGGTGTAAGTGGGAGGAAAATGAGGCCCTAAATTTCGGCTTACCAGTGATTTTCAAAATTTTTATGGGAGAATATTTTATGTACTGAAGGCCAATATATTTCAGGGAAACAATAAGTCAACAGAAGCCCTCCATTTCCTCTCCTGGTGGTTCCAAATCTAACTTATCTTTTTGAAGTTTAATAGCAGAATGATCTGACTGCAGAGAGAAATATGGAAAGCCTTAGAAATCACAATGCCTCCAGGCACAGCTGCTAGATGATATCCCTACTTCTCTGCCTCTTAGAGGTATTTAACCCATAGTAGGCAACTCAGGGCCCAGCAAACAGTATCAGACAATACCTGATAGCTTTATGTCAGATGGCAACAAAATTCTAAGTAGAAATAGTATCCATTTATTTTTATTGAGAAATAAGAACAACTTCATGAATATCTGCACCAGATAAACATAATCTGGAGAAATGTTTGTACAAAGCCATGTGTTACAAGGATTTTACACCCAAAGGTACCATCTACAATATGAAGCATTCAGTGTTTCAGGTAAGTTTCAAGTAAGCTATTTAGTTGCTGCAAAAAAAACAACAACTTTGTTTTGTAGTCTAGATCAGGCTACTTCAACACCAGCCCCAGAAGGGGGGGCAGGAAAGAGAAATATGTTGCCAAAAAAGTAACCCACAATAGACTAATCAACCACATATAGAACATAACAATAGATCAGGGATTGGCAACCTTTGGCACACGGCCCGCCAGGGTAAGTACCCTGGCAGGCTGGTTTGTTTACCTGCCGCATCCAGTGGGAGCCGCGATTGGCGGAACCTGCGGACGCCGCAGGTAAACAAATCGGCCTGGCCCACCAGGGGGTTTACTCTGGCGAGCCGCGTGCCAAAGGTTGCCAATCCCTGCAATAGATCATGAAAGCAGAAGAGAAAAAAAGAAAACATTTAAAATTAGAAAATATCTTTCCCAATTTAAAAGTAACAATTTGCTACTGTGCAGTAAGACAGAAATAGGATTCCTTAACTCAGAACTGATTGGCAGAGAAATTGACTCAAGTTCTAAATCTTCAGCTTCACCGGTTTAAAAAATGAAATAAGTATTTTAATAGCTGATATTTACATCTATGTACACTGATACATACCAGTACCAAATGTTCATATAGACACAGTTGAAAAAGGTAGATTAACATGATGTTTATGATGAATCACTGCCAATGGAAAATTATATTACCCTCTCTTGGATACTTCATTAAAAAATACAATATAAAGTTCATTGTTTTGTGGCTAGGGAAGGAAAGTTATGGTCCTCTTCGCTCCATTTTTCTAGAGCTTTTCTTTAGGCTGAAGGAGGTGTCTGTAGTTGACTCAACCCTTTCTCCATGCATTATTTTCTGTGTCATAAAGAAGCAGAAGATAAATCCCCTTTGCTCCTATTATACTAGTTTCAGTGTATTGGAGAGCTATAGCTATCAGCTATCCTGAAAACACCATATTTGATCTTAAGGGATAAAAATACAATCTGAGTGGTTTGAGCGGCGAGGGAGAGGTAACAACACTGCATACAGGAATAAATGAACACATTTCTTTTCAAAGGTGGGCCTTTGAAAGAATTCTTGTGTTGGGCAGAAGGATGTTGGTATTATGTGGCTGGTTAATTCTGTTTTTGTAATTAGTGGTCTTGAATATGCACTTTTGAGGCACAGAAGACTTGAATATGTGGGAAATAGCTCAGAATGACTATTGCAGAATAGTCATTGGGCTGGAGATCATGAGAAATTATTCTGTAGCCCACTGGTTAGGGCACTCCCCTGGAATGTAAGAGATCCAGGTTATTATCCTTGCTCTGGCAACATGACTATTCAAATACTTTGTACAGAGTAGAATAGTTTCAACAGGAGACATTCCCATCTGGAGAATATCCAATGGCCTACGGTATTCATATGGGAGGAAAGAAAGCTGGGTTCCAGTCCATCCTCCAGAGAAGAGATTGAAAGCTGGGTCCCCCACATCCCAGCTGAGAGTCTTAACTTCTAGAGTAGATGTTATAAGGGGAGAGCACCACCACATCCTCTGGTTTTGTGAATGAAGCCCTTCATTTTCTTTGCTTTAAAAACATACCAAGAAAGCCAAAAATGACCCAAAACAAAGCCAAATTTTTTTTCAGAATTTCTAGTGAACCAAAAGTCACTTATTCACAGAGCTCTACACAGAATTACTACTTTGGTTTAAAATTAATATCCTGGTTTAATTTGCAATAGCTCCCTAAAGCTAATTATATTTCCTAGTCTGATTCTCAGTTTAAAAGTGGGGTTGACTTTCTCCCTATACAGAGCAGCTACAATATTTAACTCCAGATTAGAACTTCTTTGAAATGTGAGGCTATTTAGAGACAGGATTTGGGTTAGCCCATAATAGCAGCAAATTACTGAGATAGTCTGATCCAGAGTCCCATATTTTTGGGGGTTGTTTGGAACTAGGCTTCATATTAAGACTCCTCTCTAGTAAGAAAGCAATAAAAAACATCTTGTGGATGAACATATTTCCAGTGGGAACAAAAGGGGTGTAATATGAAGGAAGCCATCTTTCTAGACCAGTGTTTCTCAAACTGGGGTCACCGCTTGTGTAGGGAAAGCCCCTGGCGGGCCGGGCTTGTTTGTTTACCTGCCACGTCCGCAGGTCCGGCCGATCGTGGCTCCCACTGGCCGCGGTTCACTGCTCCAGGCCAATGGGAGCTGTTGGAAGCGGCGGCCAGTACGTCCCTCGGCCCGCACCGCTTCCAGCGGCTCCCATTGGCCTGCAGCGGCAAACCGCGGCCAGTGGGAGCCGCGATCGGCCAGACCTGCGGAGGGGGCTTTTCCTACACAAGCGGCGACCCCAGTTTGAGAAACACTGTTCTAGACAGATGGAATCAGCAAGCCCCTTACTGAAGAAGAGAATGGAGTTCCAGAAGATATAGACAGCAAGAATTCAGGCATCATTGTGAGGCTAAAATTATATATATGTTTATATATATATACACACATACAGAGAGAGAGAGAGAGAGAGAGAGAGATCACCACAGTGATGTACTAGACTATAAAATAATGTCCTCAGGTAAAATGTTGAAAATCTTATCATTTAAGATACTTAAGGCCAAATTTTCAAGAATGGAGGCACAAGATAATATGCTTATGAAAATGTACACACAAATTGAGAAAAAGCAGGCACTGATTAAATTTAGTGGCCTAATTAGAAGAGTTGGTCAAAAAATTTCAGTTGAAACTGTTTGACAGAATATAAGTATGGCAAGGTCACCCCTGGACACAAGATAGACTACTGCTGGGTCTCCATTCAGGTGCAACAGACTAGAGGGTTACATCCAGGGCCGGCGCTCCCATTAGGCGACCTAGGCGGTCGCCTAGGGCGCTGCTATTTTGGGGGCGCCTGCGCCCCCGCCGCCCGTAGAAATTTGGGGGCGGGACCTTCCGCCGCCGCTGTTGGGGGCGGGGTTTCGGGGGCGGGACCTGCCGCCGCCTAGGGCGCCGGCAAAGCTGGCGCCGCTACTGGTTACATCCGGCACTCTTTACCCTTCATGCTGGGCACCATCTACAGCTCAACAACAAACTCAAGTCTCTGGTAGCAAATCGAGCACAACAGCCATGAACTAGGCTTACTTTCCCTCAGAGAAACTCTAGAAGGCAGTAGTCTTTAGTCAAGTCCTAGCCTCCATCAAGTTTCTCTCCACAAACTAGAAGTCTGTGCTTCCTCGCGGCCAGCTCTAAAATAAGTTGAGTTTTATCCTTTTAACCCCTTCCTTCAAGATGGACACCTATTGAAGGTGAAGTGAAGCAAGGCTGACTGAGTTCACAACAGCTTGTTAATACTTTCCTGATGAATATGGGAGTTTGTACACTCCATCACAATTAAGTTTTCAGCTAAATCATTTCCCCCCCACAAAAAGTGTCTGCTCTCTGCAGAATTTTATTTTAGACTTTTCATCAAAAACAAACACGTTTCCAATTTTTGAATGAAAGCTAAAAACGTTCAGTTTTTCCATGAAAAGTCAATTTTTTCCACCTGGGTGGGAAAAAAAAATTGAGAAACAAAACTAAAAACCCAACAACTTTCCAACTAATTTAATTAGCACATAGATGTAATGAATTTTCATATACAAATGCAGTTAATGTGAAACAATCACAAATTTGGATTAAATACTTAAAGAGTCATTACGGCAGAGAATGAGAATGACTCTGTAGCCAGGTGGTTTAGGCACCCTCCTCTTTAGAGAAGGGTGACTAAATAGTCAGTCTCCCAGTGCTAATGGCTCCTCAGTTATTTATACACAGTGGAACAGCTTTAACAAAAGAGACTGAGGAAGCCTTATATCAGGATAGCCCATAGTTCAATGGCTAACACATCATTGTAAGTGGGAGACTCCAGTTCAAATCCTGTTTCCCCTCGGGCAGAGGTGGGGAATTGAATCTGGGTCTCCCACATGAGTGCTCTAACCAGTGGGCTAAAAATTATAGCTGCTGTTTCTCCTTCGCCTCCTTCTCCGATGGCCAGATTTTGAATTGGACCTGATCTGGTAGGCAGCCTCTGTGTGCACCTACCAGAATGGGCTCCCTGGGTAAGAGAGTGGCACACCTATCTTCCCCTGGTTTGTTGCTCACCTGGGGGCTTGGGTGGGAGATAGGGATCTGGATGCCTAGAGTGTGGCAGCAATACACATGCCCCGAGGCAGACACTTGGGTGCCTAGGGAACTTTGATAGTGGAAATATAGGTGCTGTGTGAGATTAGGCACCTATAAGGTTAGGCAGCATCAAAGGGTGTATATGTGTGTATACTATATTGATGCCTAAAACTGGGGTGTAGGTGTCTAAGTCCCTTTGTGTATCCAGGCCTAAGTGACTTGCCCATGTTCACACAGTTCTTAGTGTCTGAAGGTTCAGGCAGAAGACTATCAGTTTAGAAGTTTCCCTTAAGTTGAGATCATTATGATTTTTCAGTGATTGTTATTTTCCTCACTGGCAGTATGTACAGTAGAACCTCACAGTTATGAACACCACAGTTACTAACTGACCAGTCAACTACACACCTCATTTGGAACTGGAAGTACACAATCAGGCAGCAGTACAAATAGCAAATACAGTTCAGTACTGTGTTAAATGTAAACTACTAAAAAAATAAAAAGAAAATTTAAAAAATAAGATTTGACGAGGTACGGAAACTGTTTCTGTGCTTGTTTCATTTAAATAAGATGGTTAAAAGCAGCATTTTTCAGCTGAATTAAGCTGAATTAAGTCAATGTTCAGTTGTAAACTTTTTTAAAAAATCAATATTTTGTTCAGAGTTACAAATATTTTGGAGTTACAAACATTTCAGAATTACAAACATCCTTTCTCGAGGTGTTCATAACTCTGAGGTTCTACTGTACTCTATTATTCAGATGCAATTTCCTTTCCCCTTTTAATCTTCCTGAAGTAAAGTGTATCCAGTTTTAATGTGTTAATATTGTCATCAATGTTTAATTGATAGACTTGCATAATCCTTTTTATAAGCACTGTGTCATCTGTACTGCATTCATATATCTTATCAAATTAATAGACAGTTTGATGCAGGTATAGAGGGAGACACTTTGGTATCAAGCCAGAGGATAATCTTTTGCTAACATAGAACCTGTATTTATTTATTTTATACCTCCCCAATAATAGTCAGTTACATAATCGGTCATCAAGCAATTCACTTTGGGGTCATTCCAAGACACAGAAACTTTACTCAAACCTTTAACTCTGAAGCACTGAATCTGTGCAGAACAAAATTGCTTCCTGTTTTAGAGCTATTATACATGGGACTTTTGTGTACATGACTAGTATGACCAGGTTACACAAGCCTGGCACAACCAGTCTTGTGAATTGTCTCTCACATTGTTACCAAAATCTCTAAACTTGCAATTCAGTTAACAGAACTTAACCACAAAAGACATGAACAATTGAAAAACAATCATTTAAAATACAGTACAGCTTTATAGTGTCTTTCATGGAAACTCTATCCAAAAATACTTCGCAGAGTTTAAATAACAGAGGAACAGAGACCTTAAGAGATGCGGGCGTGGGAGGGAAAATATACTTGAAATGAGATAAAGGGTTGAGCACAGATACAGGAAGGCTGTTTTATATGATGTACTGCAGAACAGAATGCTTTCACACCCACTGTTATGAGGTTGTGAATGGACAGAGGAGGAAAGTTATAGCCAAATAGTCATAGGGGAGTGGTTTGATTATGTTTTTTTATCTAAAGCTATATAAAATACATGAAACAGGACAAGAATCTCTCTAATATGGAGACTTGGCTGCAACTCCATAGTTAGGATTGCATTGTAAAATGGGCTTAAAATGGAGCATAAACTCCACATTTTCTCTTAGTAAGGAGCCAACCGGTGTGAAATTTTATACAATGTTAGGTTTTATTCCCTTTGAATTTTGTTTGGTTTCTCTTCATATATTTTAAGAGGAAGACTTTGAAACTGGGTTCTGATTGAATTATTTCCTTGGCAGTCTTGGTATTCACTGGTGACAGATAGGCATTGAAGGGGGGATAAATTGAAGGTTGCCAGGATTAGTCTGTGATGCACAGTAGTTACAGCAATGATAAGGTATGTATGTGGATAAAGAACTAGAGGATATGTTCTGTTAGATGGCTCAGCTTGTTGTTCCCATGCTTTTGTGAACTATCAGGTATTTTATGTGTGGAGGGACACCACAGCTTCCCAGCAAAAATTTAGTGTATTAATAATTTAATGTGTGTAAATGTATCATGTGCACACAGAAACTACATCTAGCTCTACACATGCAGCAGTGTGTAGAGTACAGACATGCCCAGCTAGCACAGATATAAATAGCACTGTAGACATTGAGGCGTTGCTTGGGCAGTAGAGTAGAGAGCCTTACATGCCTGAAACCTAGGTATATACCCCACATGGCCCTCTACTTGCCCAAACAGTGCTTCCCATGTATACTAATGTTTTTAGCAGTGTAGTATCCTGCTGCCTCCCCACCACTGGGACCTTTTCCCACCACAGCAAAAGACTCTGGCAGTGGGGAAAACTCTGGCATGGGGGAGACAGCAGGGAAAGGCTCTGGCAGATCCTTGCTAGTGGAGCCTTTCATTGCAGTGGGGAAAGGCTCCAGCAGCTTCCCCCTACCAGAGTGTTTTCTCGTTGCAGGGAAAGACTCTGGCAGCGGGGGGCTGCTGGACTTTTTTCTGCTGCCTCCTCACTGCCAGAGCCTTTTACTATTGTGTGTAGTGGATGCAGTGAGTGTGGATGCAGCCTGCCTATCACTGTGCCTAAATGTACCCTACACCCAGCTGCAAACCTAGAGAAGGTCCAAGTGTTCCATCCTAGTGCCAGGGAAAATAGAAGGCAAATATACCGTTGGCTTTGACACTGTGGCTATTCTGAGAGATTCTCCTTAAAAGGGAGGGTTACCATCCTCATAAAAGGTGTCTGGGACATGTCCTCCTAAAGGAACAGAGCCTAAAGATCCACAGTCAAGTCTGGGCACATGATACATTTACACACGTTAAATTATTAATACACTAAATTTTTGCTGTGAAGCCGCAGTGTCCCATCTATGTGATTCTGATGGCATCCACCTCCTTCCATGTCCAGGCCTCTTTAGTAGCAGGGCTCTCATGAACTTTGCCACTGTCAGCTGTTGCAATCACACTTATGCTTCCTCCTTTTTCCAGGATGTGGTCAAATTGTGTAATTGAAAGTTTCTTAGGTCAGCATTATGTTACAAGGGGACCTGTGTGACTTCTTTAAATTTGTTCAGATTCATATAAACAATATTACTACAGCAAGACGAGAATAAATTATGGGGAAAAGCAATTGAACACACCTATTTATTTGTGGATCCAAGGGTGCAGGTCTAGAACCCAGGGCTGTGGATCCACACACCTCCTTTCTGTCACCAAGGGAGTTAGGCAAAGCAGCACCTCACTAAATATGGAAGGTCAGGCCCCACAGGAAGTTCTATCAAGGCCTGCAGGCACCTGACTGGCTCACACCACTACTTAGTCAGGAAGTATGTCAAGGTGGCTATCTGAGCAGACTTTGTATTCATGTCACACTGGACTCTGCTTTTCCTTGCATCCTGCAATTCTGATCTATCCCTGTTCCTGATACCTGCTCCTAGCTCCTACCTTGCTGTTGAGCTGTGCTTGATCCTAGCCTCTATTTGGTTCCTACTCTTTCACCTTGTTCCTGACCATTAGTTATAAATCCTAGCTCTGACTTTGGCTCAACACTTGGTATCTGGCCCTGGGTTCAATCATCTAATCCTTGTCCTGACTCTGGCTTGACCTCCTGACTCTGGTACTTGGAAGTTGACTGTGACTCTGACCCCCACTTCTATTCCCTGACCTGCATGCCTACTCTAACCACTAGCTGCCTAAATCCCAGTTCCTAAAAATATAGGACAATGTGGACTTGTTACTCTAACAAACAAAAGCTAAGATATTTTTTGTATAGGAGAAGTATATCACAAAAAAAGTCTTCAAAGCAACTTCAGCAAAATGCAGGTACCAATATATTACCTCCAAAAACATGGCCAAAGGGAGAGGGAAAACTTACGCAATTAAGCAATTTAAAAATGTAGACTCTATGCCACTGTTATGGAATTGTCAGATTGTTATGGAATTCCATTTATTTTTTATCTATTCATACCTTTGGGGACACATCACTTCACAAATCATTGCATGTGGGCAGAATCTCAGATTTCCACCTCCTCAACAGGACTCTTTTAGCTGTCACTATAGACATAGTTATCTATCTCTTAGTGTTGTGTGCCAATATGTGATAGGGTGCAAAATCCAAACCAAAAGAGTTAAATGAGCTCAAGAGTGCTAGTAACCGTACTGAATTCATCTTTCTTTCTAAATGTCTGACACCTGAAATATTTCTGAAGCACCTTGGGCCTTACCATTACTTTTCTTTCCTTTCTGTGTTACCTATCTATGGTGGAGTCTATTATCCCTCGAAGGATATCTCTACATTGCAATTAGACACCCACAGTTGGCTCTTGCCATCTGATTTGTGCTCATAGGGCTCAGGCTAAAGAGCTGTTTAATTGCAGTGCAGACTTCTGGGTGGGACCCTCACACCTGGCAAAGTCCTAGATCGTGGGCTCCAGCCTGAGCCCAGAAGTCTATATTGCAGTTAAACAGCTCCACAGCCCAAGTCCTGCCAGCCCAAGTCAGCTGGCATGGGCCAGACACAGGTTTTTAACTGCAGTGTAGATACCTGACACCCTAAGGGTCAGCTTGGAGCTCATAAACAGAACAGCCTAGATGTAATTAAGAAGATTCCCTTTTCATCCGTCTTGACCTATTTAAACGGGAGTGGGTGGGGGGAGGAGGATGATATGTGATGATGAATAGTCTGCTACAGGTGGCGAACTATCTCCGGGTCTGGAAGGTTAGTCTGACCAGGCACAGAGATCACGTTGTGGGCATTATTTGGGATATCAGACCCAAGGTCCTGGAGTAAAGGACTTTGATCTTTTATTCCATATGCTCCTTCCCTGGGGCTTCATTTAAGCAAAAAAACTTCTTTTGCTAGTTTATTCGGCTTCTCATTATGCTGATCTGAGCAAGTGGATTGGTAGACAAGCAGTTGGGGGAAGGCAAGGTGGGGCTTATCTCCCATGTCACATCAGACCAAAATGGAGTGCTTTTGGTGGCCCATCCCCTTGTGCTAATCTAGATTTGGATTTGTGAGATAAAATATTCAACAAAAAATAATCTATTAATAATCTTATTAATAGAACATTGGGAACAAGACTCTGGCACTCTCCTGACTGATGTGTATACTTCTTTATCATGCTGGATGAAAGGAGATGAAGATTGTATTGGAGCACACATTTCCTTTAGAAGCAATGGCAGCATATTCAGGTATGTTAGAAAACAAGGCTAGTAATCACTGGATAGGTGATCTGTTGCCTTTAAACACACTGTACCATGGATAGTAATGAGTAACTTGAAAGAGTTGGAAGCAGTCTTGTGGATTACCTATATCTTATTAATGTAATTATATTAGCAGAATTTATAAAAGATATTAGCAGAATATCTTATAAAAGATATTAGCAGAATTTCACTTCATTGCAAACACATCTCTAATCTACCGCCCTCTTTCACTGAGATGTCATTGTCTGCTTGTCCAGTGTATAAAGATGTGCTTGGGTCTACATACTGTATTCAGGGTTTTATCAAACTGTTACTTTGGGGATGAAGCTTGACTTGGTAAATGGGTCTCTCTATCCATCTGCAACCTCTACTCAGGTTACCAACTTCCTTCTTTCTCCCCTACTAATCACAAGGCTTCTAACTCACTCTGGTCTAAGTCAAAACTCTCATGAGAGTTAGGGTGACCAGTTGTGCTGATTTTATAGAGACAGTTACAATATTTGGGACTTTTGTCTTATATAGGTACCTGAACCATCCCTCACCCTGTCCTGATTTTTCACACTTGCTATCTGGTTACCCTAATGAGGGTCCCCCCAATTACTGCTGGGGCTTCTCATTTCTGACAGTGTTGCTGTAATTCTGTGCCAGACAGGAATGTATGCTATCATATTACAAGGAGTATGCTGCATCTGCCAACCAATATTAAAGCACTGGGTGTGGGGTACCTTGTTCATGTTTATTGCTATTTAATTAAACATGGCAGGCCAAGGTCTCCCATTTTCAAACAATAACAAAACAAACAAACAAACAAAAACCCCTCTTTTCACAGAAAATGATTTGCTACGCATTTTGAAGCAATTCTTCAATACTTGAGGAATATCTATCATGAATACTTTGGGCTTATCTATATACAGTTCTCATGTTGCTTTATCTGTGTTGGTAAACCTACAGGATTAAGGCATATTCATAAAAGTACTAGGAAGTTGTTTCACTTCATTACTATGTTGATTTAGGAAATCAATGTAGATAGTGGTACAAAAACTGCATGTAGACCAGCCCTTGTTCATTAACCACAAGAACAGTGATGTACTCATAGTAATAGCAACTTTTTAGCAGCATCAACAAGATATTTTAAGCAACAAACAGAATGGCCTTTCAGTTCTATCTCTAAGAATTTGCCTTGCTGGAATCTGCATGTGTTAAGACTCTGCACAGGCTTTCAGTGTATGTGTGGTAGGTTTGTGGCTGGTTGTCCAGCTGCAGTCAGCCATACCCACAATGTTATTTATTTGCTGTCACTTTTGTCTTACCAAAAAAGTTGTTTTTTCCATATAATTCATTTACATTCATCATCATCTTCAGGAACCCTTTTAAACACAGAAAAGGCATACAGAGCATGCCCAGCATACCTTGACTGCATGCAATTTGAGCTGCAACCCCAGGGCTGGCCAACTCAAATGTTCCTGAGTATGTAAGTTATGTACAGTGTAGCACAAGGTCCAACTTTGGTACTATGGACATAGTGTCAGATGTGAACTCTCCAAGGTGGGAAGGAATTGAAAGCCTCAGAGGGATGTCAAAGGAAATTAGCAAACATGAGAAGGAAGGGAGGCTACTAAGGATGTGGAGAGGCTCACAAAAGTGTTGATGTCAAGGTAAGGGAACAGGTGAAACCAAAAGCTTCTGGACCAATAGATGGGGTTTAACTGTATACAGCCCAATAAGTACATGTTATATTCAAAGAAATCAGGAATTTTGGCATAACTCAGAATTAATAATTTCTTTGAACTCCCTTTCTGTAGGAATTTTTCAAAACTAACTATTCATTGTTTCTGCATCCTGTCAAAGATTTAGAAAAAGCACACAGATGAGCCATTTAACTGATGCATGAGGACTCTTTGATTCTCACTTTACTCATTTCACTTCACTCAAATAAATGAATGAAATTATAGATTCAGGATTTAAATTAGAAAATTCTCAGTGAAAAGGCTTTCAGCATCAGTTTCATGGTGGACTGGAGAGGAAACAGTACAAACAAGCACTGAAAGATATGCACTACCCAAAAATGTCACTAATGCAGACTTAAGGTTCTTTAGGAGAACCCTTCGACTCCTCTGGAATGGGGAAGCTGACAGCCGGAAACAAGTCTCCAAAACCTAAACATCTGAAAACCAAGAAATGCAGAGTTAGAGGGGTGCTTAAATGAAGCTGCCCCTTGGAGACAGTGGGCCCACCAAAATCAGTTGGAAAATAGCAACTCCCAGGATTCCAAGTGGTTAACATAGGCAGTGTGGGCAGTGATGATTTAAGGGATGTGCCACAGTATGTATTTTTTGTACCAATAGGATTACCATATGTCCTATTTTTCCAGGAGGAATTTTTAAATTTAAAAATTCCTCCTGGATGGCGATTTAAGAACCAAAAAGCCTGACATGTCCGGGAAAATACGGATGTATGTTAACCCTACCTAAAGTTCTTTTTTAAAAAGATGGGCCTGAACTAGAAATGAGCTCCATTTCACATGTGTGGGTCCCCGCTGCTCCCTGGGGGTGTGCTAGGGTGACCAGATGTCCCAATTTTATAGGACAGTCCCGATTTTTGGGTCTTTTTCTTATATATATTACCCCCCACCCTCGTCCCATTTTTCACACTTGCTGTCTGGCCACCCTAGGGTGTGCACATGTGTGGGTACCAGCTGCTCCCTGCCCCCCTCATTGAAGCAGGTGTGCAGGGTTACTGCCCTGGGAACTGCAGGGCACCAGTGGACGTGGGACCAGCTGCAGACAGGGGCATGGGCCAGGGCTAGTTGGAGGCAGGGGGTGCGGGGCTGGCTGCGGGCAGGGCGGGGGTGCGGCAGGGGCTGGCTGACGGCAGGGGGTGCAGGGCTGGCTGGAGACAGGGGCTGGCTGTGGGCAGAGGGTGTGGGGCTGGTGCAGGCAGGGCAGGGGTTGCGGCAGGGGCTGGCTGCAGGCAGGGGGTGTGGCAGGGGCTGGCTGCGGGCAGGTCACGGGGTGAGGGGCTGGCTGGCTGCAGGCAGGGGGTGTGCGGCTGGCTGGCTGTGGGCAGTGGGTGCGGGGCTGGTGCAGGCAGGGCAGGGGGTGCGGCAGAGGCTGGCTGCGGGCAGGGGGTGCAGGGCTGGCTGGAGACAGGGGCTGGCTGCGGGCAGGGTGGCGGGTACTCACGGGGAGAGCGGGTCGGAGCAGCCCGAGCAGCAGGACGCAGCACTGGCCCAGCAGAGCAGCCGGGGACCCACCAGGCAGCAGCAGGAGCCCCAGGGCCAGGGGTCAGGGGAGCAGCAGCAGCAACAGGGCCTGTGCCCAGGGCCAGGGGGCGGCTCACATGGCTCCCACAGCACAGCCCCCCTGGCGGCCGGAGGAGGAATTACACACTTCCCGGCCGGAGCCCATCAAAGACGCAGCGCCCCCTTGCAGGGAAGCGGGTTAACAACCGGTTCTAAAACTGCTTCAAAATTTAAGAACTGGTTCACGTGAACCGGTGTGAACCGGCTCCAGCTCACCACTGAGTGTGGGTCTCTGGACTGGGAGTTAAGAGACGTAGGTTCTACTCCCAGCTCTGCCACTGATATGTTATGTCACTTTTTCTTCCAGTTTGATGGCTCAATAAAAAAAAAAAAGGGTTTGTTTCAAACCACAACCATTATTTTAATCACTGGAAAAAAATAAAGTCAATTTGTGTCAACATTTTCACAATGAAAGTGTTCATTTCAAAAATGTCAAAATTAACTGTTTTGACTCTTTCAAAAAATCTAATTTAGTAAAAAACTATTCACCCAATTCAACCAGAGTTCATGAATAATTTCTGTCTCCCCCAAGCTTAATTTTTTTTTCCTTGTTTTTTGGTGAAAGTACTAGCCACTAAACAAATTCATTCAGCTTACTAGTGAAATCTATACTTCAACGTGATCTGAAATGTCTCCATGAAGTTTAACATGTAGTAGAATATTATGGGCTCCATTTAAGATGAACCCTAAAGTCGTCTCCACTAGCAAGGAAGCTGCCCGTAATCTGCTGTGTTCACCTCTTCAAGAAAGTCTACATGTTTTTTTATGTAAGAAAATTGGCACCCCAGCAGAAAATATGGCCCAAAGCAAAACCTTTGCATTTACTTTGCCTAATAAATGCAACGTATTTTCAAAGCAGTGTTGTCCACCAGTGTGAAGAAGGTAACAGTCTAGAAAATAAAAGTATTTCCCAGGTGAAGGCCTTTAGAAAAATCCACAATGTTGATAGATGAATGAAGAGGCAAGATCTCTGACTAGTAACATTAATGGGGACTGAAAGGTTTGTTTGCTGTAACTATGAATCACACTGACAGCTCAAGTTCAACAACAATAAATAATTTCTCTATATTCAATATCTATCCTGTTTCTACCTCCTGATGTAAATGCTTTATTTCCATTTACTAGTGCAGTATAGATTATGATAGTCAAACTTTTTTAACAAGCTATTTTAACTGTATTTCAAAGACTAATGCATCTAAAATGGAATTTGAAAAGATTACAACACTTGCAAGAAGACATTATATAGACAAAATGCTTCTAATACTGGAAAGTTATAATGGTACTTCGGGTAACTTGTTTGAAGAGGAATTAGCAGTGTACTCGCAACAAAATAGCAAGAAATAATGGGAAATGTTTTTGCATCTTCAATCATTCTTAAAAGAAACATTAACATTAATGGTTTGCCATAGTAATAGTGGGCTTATATTATCTGCATATAATCATGATAACCAAGACATACGTTGGTTTCCCAAAAATTTGAATTTGCCCTAGGGCCAGGTGAAGGTGAAGACCATAGCTGGAACATGAAGGTGCAGTTCTACTTTTAAAAGATTACTTTGTAAGGAGATGAATCTGCACTAGTGAATTCTATTCAGATTATTGATGAAAGTCAGTGAGGAATTTAGACCTTGACTTCAAATATATGAAGTATCTGGTCTTAACAATTGAGTACCATCTTTGAACTTTCAGAGCTACTATTTCAACTTGGAATTCAAAACCTGCATTCTTTCTGGATCATTCATAACCACCACTAATAAAGATTTCAATACTAGAATTTAAATGTTAAGTTGAATATTCATGATTCAGAAAGCAATGCAGATCATTCACCCATAACTGAGTTAGTTCTGTGCTGAAAGTAGATGTAAAAAAAGACAAACATTTTTTCATTTTAATCAGAACAATAAATACCCAAATATAAGTTGAGTAAGAATGTCAATTGTACAACAACTCTTCTGACCATAACCACATTTTAAAAGGTATATCTCAAACTCCAAATGCCTCTGATTTTTATATTAACATTTATTTTAAAGTCAGACATTGAGCTGTATCTTCAGGGTAACTTAGAATCATAGAATATCAGGGTTGGAAGGGACCACATGAGGTCACTAGTCCAACCCCCTGCTCAAAGCAGGACCAATCCCCAGACAGATTTTTACCCCAGTTCCCTAAATGGCCCCCTCAAGGACAACCCTGGGTTTAGCAGGCCAATGCTCAAACCACTGAGCTATTCTCCCTCCCCCCCCCCCCACTTGTTTTGAATCAAAGATAATGGGGCTTTCAACCACCAATGCAGATAATATTTTTTCACCTATCTCCTGCAGCACACTATGCATTTTTATTAGGGAATGAACCAATTCCATATTTGTGACTCAAGTGGACTAACCACCTGATAATATCTTCCTCAGTCCAAAGAATGGACATGACTCTTGACTGAATAATTTACTTCTTGATAACATCTGGAGTTCCCTGGGAAAATCATGAATTCCTTTCCCTTTGGTTTGTTATTATTTATTGTAGTGTGTAAGAGAGACCCATGATCCAGAAAGGACTGCTTCCTTTTCCAGAGAAGATGAAGGGGACATACTTGCCTAAAATGTTTGGATGAGGTGAGAACATGTACTTTTTTGGAGCAAGAGTTTATAAGGGGAGCTGGTGAAAATAAACATCTTATCTTTCCTCTCCTTCAATAGGCTGGGACCCAGAGGATAAGGTACTACAGAGCTGTATTTTGTTACACTGGGTCCAAACATTTCAGGTAAATTTCAGTTAATTACGGGCCCCACTCTTCCACTTTAAAGACTTCCATTGATTCCATGTGCAGCTGGAGGGGATCAGAAATGGACCTTCACAATCTCTAACCAAAAATTATTTGAACTATTGGGGAAGGGATCACGTCCCACAGCTGCGGCCACTTTTGTAACTGGCTCCTGTTGGTCCTGTTAGCAAATATTAACCCTTTTAGTATATTAAATTCATTTACATATTAAGTACTCTCCCAAAATCTTTTTGATATTAGCAAAGAATCATAGAATCATAGGACGAGAAGGACCTGAAGAGGTCTTCTAGTTCTGTCCCCTGCACTCATAGCAGGACTATATTATCTACGCAATTCCTGAGAGGTGTCTGTCTAACCTGCTCTTAAAAATATCCAATGATGGAGATTCCACAACCTCCCTAGGAAATTTATTCCAGTGCTTAACTACGCTGACAATTAGGAAGTTTTTCCTAATGTCCAACCTAAACCTCCCTTGCTGCAATTTAAGACCATTGCTTCTTGTCCTATCCTCAGAGATTAAGAAGAGCAACGTTTATCCTTCCTCCTTCTAACAATTTTCTATGTACTTGAAAACTGTTATCATGTGCCCTCTTTCTTTCTTTTCCAGACTAAACAAACCCAGTTTTTTCAATCATCCCTCATAGGTCATATTTTCTAGACCTTTAATCATTTTTGTTGCTCTTCTCTGGACTTTCTCCAATTTGTTCATGTCTTTCCTGAAATATGGTGCCCAGAACTGGACACAATACTCCAGTTGAGGCCTAATCAATGCAGAGCAGAGCGGAAGAATTACTTCTCATGTCTTACTTACAACTCTCCAGCTAATACATCCCAGAATGATGTTCACTTTTTTTTCTCAGCAGTGTTACACTGTTGACTGATGTTTAGCTTGTGGACCACTATGACCTCCAAATCCCTTTCTGCAGTTCTCCTTCCTAGGCAGTCATTTCCCATTTTATATGTGTGCAACTGATTGTTCCTTCCTAAATGGAGTACTTTGCATTTGTCTTTATTGAATTTCATCCTATTTACTTCAGACCATTTCAGTTTGTCCAGATCATTTTGAATTTTAATCCTGTCCTCCAAAGCACTTGCAACCCCTACCAGCTTGGCATTGTCCACAAACTTTAAGTTTACTCTCTATGCCATTATCTAAATAATTGATGAAGATATTGAACAGAACTGAACCCAGAACTGATCCCTGTGGGAACCCACTCATTGTGCCCTTCCAGAATGACTGTGAACCACTGATAACTACTCTCTGGGAATGGTTTTCCAACCAGTTTTGCACCCACCTTATAGTAGCTCCATCTAGGTTCTATTTCCCTAGTTTGTTTATGAGAAGGTCATGTAAGAAAGTATCAGAAGCTTTACTAAACTCAAGATATACCACGTCTACCGCTTCCCCCTATCTACAAGGCTTGTTACCCTGTCAAAGAAAGATATCAGGTTGGTCTGACATGATTTGTTCTTGACAAATCCATGCTGACTGTTACTTATCACCTTATAGATGTTTGCATATTGATTGCTTAATTATTTGCTCCATTATATCTCCGGGTACAGAAGTTAAGCTGACTGGTCTGTAATTCCCCAGGTTGTCCTTATTTCCCTTTTTATAGACTAGCACTATATTTGCCCTTTTCCAGTCGTCTGGAATCTCTCCCATCTTCCATGACTTTTTAAAGATAATTGCTAATTGCTCAGATATCTCCTCAGTCAGCTCCTTGAGTATTCTAGGATGTATTTCATCAGGTCCTGGTTATTTGAAGACCTCTAACTTGTCTAAGTAAAGCTTAACTTGTTTTTTCTCTATTTTAGACTCTGATCCTACCTCATTTTCACTGGCATTCACTATGTTAGACGTCCAATCACCACCAACCTTCTTTGTGAAAACTGAAACAAAGGAGTCATTAACCACCTCTGCCATTTCTACATTTTCTGTTATTATTTCCCGCTCCTCCCCACCCCACCCCGCCATTGAGTAATGGGCTTACCCTGTCCTTGGTCTTCCTCTTGCTTCTAAGATATTTGTAGAATGTCATGGAATAGTAAGGCCAGAATGTTGGTCTATAACCTGTGAGTGACCTATTTTCAGGAATTTCATATGTTTGAGAATTAGACTATAATCCATCACAGCTGGCACTTGCAGGTCTCTGGGAATCAAGATTTTCAGGGAAAGGATCACCGCACCCACCACCAGCCAAACTACTAAAAGTGTCTACTGATGTATACTGTAAACAACACTGGGTGATTGATAAGGGATACTCATGGCAGATGTTTTCTGCAATGGATGACTCATCAAAAGATGTGTTGAACTCATTAAGAACTGTCAGTTTTGACAACCATTAATAATAATGACCGGATTATAAATTCCTTTTTACTTATCAATCATTTAACATAGAGATATCATAAAGTAAATCCATAAATACTGAGGTAAACAAAAATGTTAAAACATAGCATATGGTGAAATTGATCATGGGAAAGTATGTTTCCCTCCAGAAAAGGGGTGTCTTTGTCTCACACCCTATAAAAGTCAAAGGACTTGATACCTAGGTTGGGGAGTGAAAATTGATGTCATCGCATCAGTTACAGAGAGGAGAGACACAGAGTCCAGCTTTTTTGATTACAGTAAAGTATCTATTCTTTCTGTATTTTGTACAGTGATGAATTAATCTCTGGTTGATAATCGTTGATTAAATCCATTTGAGCCTGTTATTCGACAATGTCAAATAGTTATTAAATTCAAACATGCAACACTCCATGGGGGCTGACACTGAGGTCTGAACCCAGGACCTTCAATGCTAAAAGCATAAGCCTCTAATGCTTGAGCTAAAGAACTGACTCCCTTAACTAGCTGCAGCAGCAGATTAGTAAGGTTACTATGAGGACTAGTTGCTAGAAAGGGACAAATATCCACATATTCCTATTAAAACAGAGGGCACAGCTCAGGCACTGTCTGGGTTACAGAGCACCCTAATGGGACCAGAGTTCATTGGGCCATAGTCCTGCTGCCTTATTTATTAGCCAGCAGAGCTGACTGGGCCCACAGCTGGGAGAATGTTACACCTACTAAAGAGGTCCAGCAGTGGGCATGCTCCCACTCATTGAGACAGTATATCCTGAATGCTGGGTTGTTACCAGTCATGTGGCCAGTAAGAATTATGTATCGACCTTTCCTTTAGAACAAGAAGGCTGTCAGAGGGAAGGGCTACTTGAGTTGCTGCAGGGAGAACTCATCTCTGGCATAGATTTATGCCAAGTCTTTGGTTAATGTTCTTGTAAGGAGCCAGTGAAGTAATGGTCTCTGTTTAGGAGGTGGAGAGAATGGGAGTTAGATTACAAAACACTAATAAGATACTATATGTTAAGTGTTTTTTTGTAAATAATGCCTTTAATAAACAGTGACCTTTATCCACAAGATCATGTTGCACCTTTACTTCAGTGCCTGATTCAATTAAATCGTTTAAAACATGCCTGGAAACTTTGGGAATTTGGTAGTAAATGAATATGAACAAAAAAACAAACCAAAAAAACCTGCCCAAACTCCCTTTTTTCATTTGATTGCTTGACTCAGAATGTCCATTTATTTGTTTTAGTAGAAATAAGATTGAAGGTCAAAATTAAGCAGTTTTGAAGAAAGAGATACAGAAGATTAAGGCTCTCACAGAGCTTTTCTGCCTTCTGTCTTTAATTCCCAGACTGTAGGAGTCTTCTGAAACTGCCCTGCTGCTTTATTTGAATGTTATCACCCTTCACTGAAACTCTCATTTAAAGTAAATTCATTACCATATGTGACTTATTTAAATAACAGGTGAAAATTAATGCCTCTAGGGCATGGAGCTGGTTGTTCCAAAATGAAAGTAGGGTCTAAGAAACATAACAACAATACTCTGCAGTAAGTAATATTAAATAGATAGTACAATTTGACAAAGTATTTTACAAACGTTATTTCACAAAGATATTGTTAAGTAGATGAATATTATTAGACCCAATTTTACAGATGAGTACTCTGAGGCACAGAAAAGGTTAAGTGAGCTGCTGCGAGTTACAGTTAGTCAGAATCAGAGCAGGGAAAAGAACCTAGGTTTCCTGATTCATATTCTCCAGCTCTATTTAACAGCAAGCATTGGGCCTGATTTTCAGCTGACTTGCACATTGTGTAGTCATATATATCTGTGTATAAAACACTGCTACCCATGTAAATGAGTGGAAAATTATGACTTGGTAGCAGCTTGCACATACTTTGTGACATCCCACTTCTTGGCCAACACACCAGTGATAGAACTGGGTACCTCCAGAGCTAAAAGCATGCTGCTATAGGTTAAGCTCATGGTCTCTAGATGGGGTTGTAGAAGATTCACATCCTCTGTTGAATGGACAGGGGGACCAGTAACACACTCTCACCACTAGGTTACATTTGCATAGGGGGAAATGGCTATATAAGGCTCAAGATACAAGGTGGGTGACCTAATATCTTTTATTGGACCAACTTCTGTTGGTGAAGTTTCAAGGCAGTGGAGAATCATTCCCATTGTCTTTCAAATCAATAGATATCATTTGATGTAAGGTACCATATAGATGCATTTTTTACCTGAACAATTATTAAATTGTGAGCTCTCCAGGGCAGAGAGCCTGGGTCTCATTCTCTACTACTCCATAAAATATATAGTGTAATAGCACCATATTGCAAGTTGTCAGTGCTATGGAAACAAATGGATTAAACTTACTTAGCAAAGAGTTGGTGGAAATTAGCACACCCATGTGTGAAAGGCAATAGATAATCAGACCTAAAATCTTTGCCCAGAAGACTTACAATCTATAAAACTTGAACGGGGAGAGATCACCAGTCAGTGGAGGACAAAGAGGGCTCTTCAATTTAGCAAACAAAAGTGTAACAAGAGCCACTGGTTGAAAGTTGAAGCAACACAAATTCAGACTGAAACTAAGGTGTACACTTTTAGCAGTGAGGGTAATTAACTGTTGGAACAATTTGCCAAGGTTTGTGGTGGATTCTTAATCACTTTGCAATTTTTAAATCAAGATAGGTTGTTTTTATAAAACATATGCTGTGATATAAGCAGGAATCAATTAATGGAAGTCCTTTGGCCATAGGAAGTCAAACTAGATGATCACAGTGGTCCCTTTTGGCCTTGGAATATATTAATTTCTCTGGTGGTTTCCACTTTCTTTTCACTAGAATGGCAATGATTCTATGAGCAGCTTTTGTTACATTTTTGGAAGTGCCAGAAAGGACCCATGACTCTACTTGCGCATTCATCTTCCTGATCATGGGGGTCACTGGGGCTTGAAGGACAGGAAGGATGAGTGGCTTTGGCGCCAACTGACTGCACATTTCTACCTACAGATGTGTAGAAATTAGAATTCAATCTTCTGCCTAGACTTTAGTGAAGGGTTGTTCTTCTTTCACACTTATACACAATTTGGGATCATTGTTCATTAGATTCTCGTTCGTAAAATAAATATACTCCCCCCAGAGGAATATAATTTACAAATGCTTACAAACATTTTAAATTAGATAGTAGCTAATTCAGGACTCCTGGTCTAGTTAATGTTTCAGAAACATATCACCTGCCACCCCCCAAAAAAGAATCCCATACTCTTTCTAGTTACAATATGCAATTAGAATTCCTCCACAATGGAACACAAGTAATTAGTGTCATAATTCATTACACCTTTATATTGGCTATGCATAAGCAATATTTTAATATATTTAACCAGAGAGGCAGACAATAAGCATTAAGCCAGTGAACTGGAAAATCAGAAGACCTACAGTACTTAGACTATAACATTACTGCCCAGCAGGAATTTTATTAGCAACTTGCTCTAGTGAAATCCATTGCAATGTGACTTACAGTGTCTGTAATGCTACATAGTCAACAACATTCTATAGCCATCAGAAGAAAAGGTCATCATTTTACATAGTTGCACCCTATTTGAAATCTCTCTCTATAAAAACAAATTAACAGTCTAGAAATAGTTTTCCTGAATTCAAAATGGCTCATTCTGTGCTAAGTAATTGATTCATAAAAGTCATGGGCATGCACATTTAAATGTGTTTAATCAAATGTTTAATCAATAAAAACAAAACTGAAGATAAATTCAACATGGGATGATATAATAGAACATTGTTACGGGAGGCACCAAAGTGCGAGTGAGCTGTCATTTGAGACACAATGTGCAAATTATGCTAAGACAAAGTCGAGCAAGGACTTTTAGGAATAACTTCCTTTCTGACTGAATGCCTATTGCTTCCTGAACCCACCGCTTCCTCAACACATGCTTATTAATATTAAAACTTTATTCAGACTGATTTTTGCCCTCTCCCAGCTTTAAATTTCCCTCTGCTTATGTGAAAGTATAATGTCATTGTCCTTGAGGGTGACATATAAGCCATCCTGTATAGAGCAAATAAAGCATAACCAGATATATAAGTATCCTTGGATCCAAATTCCCCCATCTGTATTACAGTCTTGTAATGATCTCATCCTGCTGTTCTTTTCTTTGTGCTGCTGTTAAAGTAATCTTCAAAGTGTTGACAGGTTTTTGTAATTAAAGCTTTTAAATATCAATCAACATGTTACCACGTAGAGTTGCATACAGCTCAATCTTCCTGCATAACCTTACACTGAAATAAGCACAAAATAAGATTTCAAGAGAATAGAACAGAAACAGTAGGTTCACTTACCCTCTGAAAAGCAGTATTTAATTATATTTTTATGAGTTGGCAATCTGAGCTCTTCAACAAGAAATGTTTTGTAACAAGACAGCATGTTTTTAAGTAATGATAGACAACTCTTAACTGTTATTCAAAACTCCTGTGATTGATGTGATGTCAGAGATCCATTTGATATTGCCTGAAACTTATGTATATTGTTCTTTGTCAAAAATGGCTTTAACAGCTTCAAAATCAATTATTTTTCATTCAATCTCCTTAATTAAATTTTGACCAACTGACGCCTGAGGTTGTGGCCAAACAGCACAAATTAGCTTCAAGCTGTTTTATCTTGCACTGGGGAAATTGTCCAGCACAGAGCAGCCCAAAGATTGACTTAAGTAAAGTTGCCATAGTCATTTTTACATTCCCCCTCCTGAGTTATGCCAATTGCTCCTCTGTTAGAGTTGTGGACCAGGACCAGTATTTCTTTCCTGGCTTTTTTTAAACTGTATCTACATAATTCCTCCAGTCCAAAACACATACAATGTACTTTGACTGTCAACATGAAAAATGAAATGACCAAATTTTGTTAAATAACTGCCTACAGATGTACAGTACTGTAGGTCTCCGGTTCTGACTTTGCCACACATTATAGGTATTTTAATAGAATGCTAATGATACTACTGAGCCCCCAGTAAAGCAATATTCTTTCCAAGGGAAAAAAAAAAAGAAATATCCCTTTCTCCGTTCTGATCAGATGTCATATTATGTTATTTTTATGATGGATAGCACTATGCAGAAATATTAAAACAAAGTTGTTACATGTTTTATATAATGTCTAGGGTAGATATCCTTGAGCTTTGAAACACTGAAATACATTGGTTTGCCTAATAATATTTCAGTGATGGATTATCACCTCATATTTTCCTTACAAAATGTTTTAAAACTAAAGTCTAAGAAAACAGAACCAAATGGAAATAGAGAAGTGATGAACTGCTCACTAGCAATCCACCTTCATTGCTTGCAAACTATGGTGGTGCTAGATAAGAAGGAGTCATCTCTGTGCTTAATCATAGGAAATGCAGGAATGACAGAAACTGTAATGGGTAGAACCTATATCAAAGTAAAAGTGTTCTTTTCAGTTTGCACATCATAGTGGATTGGCTCATAATATAGCAGTAAAATACTATAATGTCATATCATCTGACACATGTTCTGCTAAATATCATAACAGAAAGAATTATGACTAGTGTAACTTTTTTTTAGACTGGAATACACTAAAACATTTTAATGAAAAGTTAAAAGCATCTTGCATGAGTGAAGACATGCTTTCATTTTCTTCTCCAATTTCAATCACTTTATTGGCATGCAACGGTATTTAAGCATTGCCAGAGTTATTAAATCAAATATCTGTGTATAGATTAGGTTTCATACAGGTAACTGGTTAAATGGCTTTTATATATCTGTCCATTTTCTACTGCTGTTGATTTTCTTATTCAGTGGCATATACTATGATGTTATTTCTCCATGCTCTCTTTTTTCTGCCAATGATGTACCTAGATATTTTTCATGGGACTTGATTCACCCCTTGAGTTTCACCAGTGCATGCTGGCAGAACCCAGACTCCAGACTCATGGTGGGAAAAGGTCAGTAATGTGTGGGAGCACAAAGGACTATGCCTCATGCAACTTTCACTCTTCTGAGGCTATATAACACCAGACATTCATATAAGTATTTCTCTTTAATTGCACACTAAGTCTCATCTTCTAACACAGTATGTGCAATCTACACCATCGTATATTCTCTGGCTATCTGATATAATTTAGACATCTAGTAACCTCTTCTTATCATCTACTCCTTTTGATGCCCCAAGAGCATAATCATGGCAACACACTGTGAGGAAATGTATTCTAAATGCACTGGCAGGTAAACAAACTGATTCACTTCAGATGCCAGAAACTTAATTCCAGTTGATGTTTCTCCATACAGCTACTTCAACATGTGGTAATGATTTCTCCTACCCTTCATTGTATCTTTCAAGATCTTCAGTAGCATTTCAGGTTAATAGCTGAGCACTTAAAATGACAATTTTTCCATTTTTAAGTTTAACTTAATATATATGTTAATTTAGATAATATTGAATTTTCTGTTTGGTTTTAATAATGGAAATAATAAGATTTCAAGATAGTTTTTATATTTACTTCCTGTTTTCATAAGCATTTAGCTTTCCAAAATATTCACCCAGTGAGCTTAAACTTCCTCTTGTGGTTCTGTGCTCATATATGGCTTTATTTTCATGTGAGCAAATTCTCCTCCGTTTTCAGTTTATGGGAAAGTGGGGGGAAATACAATTTCCCTTTGTAAAATATTGGTTCTTTGGTAAATCTAACATCATCTTTTTTGAACAGGGTTACAGAAAAAATATTCTGAAGTTTGAAAGTTGTATCTTTTTGGGGACATGGTAATAGATTGAAAAATCACTTCCGGACATGCACAGCAGAATCTACTAAGATTTTTTGCAATGTTATGAAACACTCCCCATGTTAGGGAAAGCATTTCTCATTATTTATACCCAGCTTGACATGCAACAGAGGTACTCTGGGACAGTTTTCACAAGGAACATTGTAAATGTCTCCTTGGAGCAAAATTTCCCCCCAAAATTGCCTTAACATCAGGACAGAAGAAAACTGTGGCAAATAAAATATTGTGGATTCTTGATTTTAGGGTCTGTATCATTATGGCTGTCTTATACTATATCCTGCACATTTCAATTTAAATATAGTATGTTGTCTTTGGCTGTAATACAGCAAGCCCTATGCATGGGAAATCTCACTGATATCAGCGGAAGCTCCATATACAAGGGGTTAGCAAGGATCAAGCACTTTTTCTATAATTTAAACCAAAGAGTGGAGAGAACGGACTCCAACAGTAACAAATTTCCTCAACAAGGTAGTGATTAAACTTAAATTGTGATCATTTAAAGACTAACATTACTAAATATGGGTTCTTTTTTTTTTAAAAAAAAAGGGTAATTGCAAAGGATAGCCACATGCTCTCATTCTGAATGACTTTTTTTTTAAGGGAAAACAGTGAACTGTAAATACAAAGGTCTCAGTTGAGTGGTCTAGACTAGGAAAAGTGGATGAGATTACAACAGAGTTAGCACATTTTAGCTAACCCTAACCTAACTTTGATCTTTTTCATAGTGCAGCTACAGGTTAGAACCTTCTACTTTAATTTCAATTGTCAAGATTGACCTCAGGGAGGTCCTTCAGGTGGACCTTGATGAGATATAAATCAAAGTAAAAAGATATTAGCCTGCATCTAGGCTTGGAAAGAGGCCAAGGTCAGGTTGAGGAAAGCTAAAACATATTATCTAATCTTAGCATAACCTTAACCACTCTTACTAGTCTAAACAAACCATATGAGAGATGACATTAAGTTCATCCCCTGTATTGGGCTGTATAGGAGTTGAATACAAAATGGCCGTCACCTCCAGATGATGATGGACTCCTACAGATTTAAAGGAGAAATATGCACACTCACACACAACTCACAAGGCTCATATAGTTACATATACTATAGTAATTAAATGTTAAGTGCAACATTAAGGTGAAAACAATAAAAAAAGTAAAAAAAATGTAGAAGTAAGGATTTCAGCATAAATGGTGGCCATATCTAATACAGCTATGTTGAACGTATGAGGTATCCTGTACTCTTGTTTCTCTAGTTCTATATGAATCTATCATGACTATTTATGGCATAAAATGTTTATATAAAATGTAAGATATGCAATGAGGCTGATGAAACCTTACATTTGAAATTACTCCACTTTTTTGTAATTTGAATGATACAATTTAAATGTTAGCTTAACATAAGTGTTTTGCATTGAATATAGTTAAAACACATGCATATATGGCAATATGGCATCACCATATTTTTCCACAGAAGGGAACAATCTAGCCTCAGAGTTAGGGCATGTAAATTATGTGCAGAGTAACTCCAGACCCTTAGTGCTAAAAGCTTGAGCCTCCAACAGTGGAGTTAAAATAATCTCTCTATCAGCTGGTGCCGGTATGTGACTCATTCTCATACATGAATCAGCCACAATTGGAGGACAAAGACTCACATTTTTCTAGTGTGGATTAAATAGTTCCCCACTTGGAGAAGCTCATCCCAAGCATCTGAGTTGAAGTTTTATGTTGTGCATGATTTATCTAACTGACTCCCACTTGGGATGTGGGATTTGAATTCTGGTGCTTCAGTACTAAAAGCATAGTTGTTTACCACTTGGGCCAAAGAACAAAGGGAAAGATTTTCAAAGACACAAAGGGAATGTGCCCAAATGACTTGACTCCTATTTGTGCTTTTGTAAATTTTCTCCTAATTTCCTAGCTGCCAACTATATTAGATCTGTAACCTCTTATGAGGACCAAATATTAGAGGTGGACAAAAAATCATCCATTTCTACATTACCTTATGGACACACTTAAGGTAATTTCTGAATTTGGACTTGCTGTTAATTAACATGTTCAGAATCTCTTCTGTTACATATCAATGTTGCTGTTGTCTACATGTATACCAAACTGTATAAGTTTAAGAGAAATGGCATCATATGCCAGACACAGCAGAAAGGGCAAATTCAATGACAATTAAGAAACAAAATCTCTGGAATTTCCTATCCAAATTCTGAATTCTACCAGTACCATTGTTCGACAGTTGAGCTCGAAGAAATTCAGAGTACCTTTGAATTCATCTGTTCACCTGGCAATGAATGATTGCTGCTAACTTTTTAAATATCCCAAATTAGGTTTACATATGCTTTACAAACATCAACTAGACTCATTGAGAGAAAGAAAGTTATGGTTATGAGTATTATGTACCAGAGAAGCTCATATAACAAATACAAAAATTACACTTGGGTACAAGGCAAATATATATAAAAAAGTAAATAATGGAAATAAGACAAATGGAACTGGGATTAAGAGAAATAGTGAAATGGAGCTAGAGATGAAATAAAGGACTACTGGAATAAGGGGAGGGAATAGGTCTAATTCTGTTAATAAGTCAGTTATGACAAGATGGATGTTCTTGTAGCACCTAGTAAACACTTATATGTTCTTTTCTTCCTTAACCCATATGTCTTAGACAAAAAATACAATGGAGATTAAAGAAAATCAAACATAAATAAGGGAAACATTTGTGCAGATTCTTGTAACAGTTTGTGCTGAATTAGAAGAAAGTTAACCCAGTGATTTCAAAGTGCTTACGGTGTGCTGTCTGGAGTATTGCTTCCAGGCCAGTATTCCATTTACTCTGTTATTTTTAAAATTTCTACTGAGGGTCAGATTGCGCCTGGACATGGGTAGGGTATGCAGGTAGAAAAGCAAAACAAAAAAGCTTTTTTTTAAAAAAAAAAATGTTTTTTTAATGTTTTTTTTTAATGTTTGAGACCACCATACATGTACAATTGATGTGCCAGCATATTCCTAGGAGTGCTCCATGTTCTTGGAGATCCCACTGGCAGAATCCAACTTTATGCTCTTGTCTGAGCTACAAGGGGCCTCTGCTGGTGGAAGGAGGTCAGGGAGATGCTGAATCAGGTGTTCCCTTTCCTGGGCTAGCACTGTGGGGCTGTATCTCACAGGTTTTGTCCTCTACTACCCAGAGGAATGGCCTGTGGCAGAGTTTCTGCCACTAAGATTCCAGGGCCTGCGATCAATCAGTGAATATAGTCCTACAATTGTCCTATTCTTACCGGCTACAGGTAGGATTTTTCCTGAGGCTTAGAAAGCCCATTCCACTAGGAGAAGGGTCTGCTGACAGCATTACCCAATTCCACACCTTTAAAAGACCTAAGACCCTCCTCACTTTCCAGCTGCTGTGGCACATGCTAGGCAGGGAAACAGGTAGTTGCTTCTCTTTTAAGATCCATTTTATGGCCTGGATTGAAGGGAAGCTCCTCCAAATATTAAAGATATTAAATTGTTAAATTCTATCAAAGATGACCACAGAAAAGGGAGAATAGTAATCCTATAATATGTATTTGTTCAAAAGGCATTTTATTTGGTCAAGGCATTTTAACCCTGTAATAAATGCACCTGCACCCAAATCAGGAGTTTAAAACTTAAAATTGGGTGGATTTTTGATGGAGAGAATGTGATATAAAAAATACCATCCTGTCTTTGGCATGCGCTATGTTTCTTTCAGTTGGTTGATGTTCCATCAATTGTATTCCCTCTTCTGAATGTATTATCTAATTGGCATCTAGCACATTCCTTTTAAAACCTTTTAAATACTAGTTCCAGAATGTGTTGGGTGTTTCCAAACAAATATATTCAGGTTTATTTTTTAATGGTAATTGTTTATGATTTGTTATCTTGTGCGTAACCCTCCTAATTTGCTAACTAATCATTATTTTTATGAGTTCAGAGAGAGGATGGAACTTGTCAATTGTGCCTGATCAAAATCCCAGATGGATTTAAGAGAGACCAGAGAGAAAGGCATAATTAAGCACAGGGGTCTGATTTCCCCCTAAATAAAGTTTTTCACAAGTTTAACTGTTGATTGCAGCAGATTTTGATTTACATTGGTGGGATAGAAAAATCAGATATGGGGTTGTTTCTTTAAATGTTAGTTGACTACATATTATGATAGTGTTATCTCTGTGTATCCCACAAATGTAAATAGGTACATATGTTGCAGTCAAAATGAGCCAGAAAGGTGACCAGCTTAACTAGAGAGAAATCTAAAGACACCCTAGGCTCCTTGAACTTAACTAAAATCATTATGTTTTTTATTACATTGAATATCTGAGATACTTTTGGTTTGTAAGTCTCTCCCACCTAGCAGAATCAAATCTTTTAAAAAGAGTATAGAGGGCCAATAGTTAAATACTTTTAGTATTTTATAGTGACTTGTATTGAAACTCCTGTGAGAGGGGTTCCTTACTGATAGAAATGGAATGAACAGACTGCTATTAATTATACATATATGATAGTGTTCCCAATTACATTAGATAAGATAAAAATAAATTAAAAGGGACATAAACCCTCATGCTCCATGGCATAAGTGAAACCCTAACTGATGGGAGTTGAGGGAAAAAACAAAAACTTCCACTATGATCAGGTTACTCCATAATCATCCACTATGGAACTTGTTGCACCTTCCTCTAAAGCAGGGGTCGGCAACCTCTGGCACGCGGCTCGCCAGGGTGCTTACCCTGGCGAGCCGCGTGCCAGAGGTTGCCGACCCCTGCTCTAAAGTATCTGGCATGGGCCACTGTCAGAGAGAAGATGCTTCAATAGAGGGAGCTATTGCAGAAATTCTCACTAATAGATACTTTTGATTTTTCAAAGTTAAATTGTTAAACCTACTAACTAACCAAAAAGGAAACAAAACCATCCTTCTGCTCTGAGGTCTGCATTGGACACTTCAGCCCCAAAGGAGAAATTTTCAAAAATGTTGAACATGTGAAAACAGGAAATGAAAATGTAAACCTAGCTACAGAAGTCACTTCCAAGTGACCTCTGACATATTCATTCATAACTAAGGCTGGGATCATCCACTCCCATGGTAAAATCTGCAAGAGGGGATTGGGGGATAGTAATCACCATAAGGAAGTCCATTGGGGATAGGATTTGCCCCTATATGGAATTATAAGCTCTGCTCCCAAACCTGACAGATTCACAAGGATGTCTGGGAGATCAGGGCCAGGATTCTCAGCCTGCATGATCTTTCCTAGGGAAGCTGGGTTGTGTCTCCTCTGAGAGTATTCTTCATGAATCCTGAAGGAGAAACAGTAGAAGGGCAATTGAGACTCCCAATTCCACACAGAATGGGAAGGATCTGCATGTGGAAGACCCCATCACGTGCACAGATCTCCACGGGTCATTCTAGGCTGACTTTTTATTTGTTTCCTCCTGGTAGTGTTATTAAAAGAGTCCTATTCATTGGTCAGTTGTGTCAGGTTCAAAATTAGCACATTAGCTCTATTTATAGTGTAACTGTTGGGGTGAAATCAGAGAGCCTTTAGCTGATGTCTTCTTAAAAGGGTATGCAAGTATTTAAAGGAGAAATGTAATGGATCTGTTTCTGCTCTCACACTGTTTCATACCAATGTAATTCTTTAATGATTTACACCAGGGTGAGTGAAATCAGAACCAAGTTCATTGTCTTTACTGACCTCAAATAAAACAGAATTATTTATGCTAAAATACAGAGAGAATTCCTGACGATGGATGATGATGCCTAAGAGGGAAGGAACAGTGGAACTCAAGTTTTCCTGAAGGTTCCATGGCAAATGAGAAAACAGCTAATCTTATAGCCTTTACCAAAGCTGATTGAAGTCAATGATATTTGGGTCATGTTCATAGCAAAGAAACATGATGTTGATGTGGTGCTGGTATGTGGTGCCTACGGGGCACCTAAGGATGGGAAAAACCTTCAACTATCTTGAAAATATGAATTTGTGACATAAAAAAGAGGTGATGCCCCAGGAAGTAAGGAGAATACCAGGATTTGTGAGCAGGTGAGAAACAGAGATAAAATCATTGAAGCTAGCCAAAATGTGAATCTATACTGAGCATAGTCCTAGACACGAAGAGGGATAAAACAGGAAGAGCAGTAAGAATTCAGAAGTAAGTGGCAAATTCTCATTAAAGTGCAATTGATGGAAGAAATGAATGTAATGATTCTGAAGGTTTGGAATTGAATGAATTTAGAGAGACTGTTTCACTTGGAGACGCGGGGCTAGAGAGTTAGAGAAATAAGGATTAAAGATGTGCTGTTCTAAAATTTATTTAACAAAGGCTAGACTGGGAGTTAGACTACATGCCAACACAGGAACTGTCTAGTAGGTCCCTTTCTGGGCTATTTGGAGAAAGTGAGTGGCCAGTGGAAAACATTGCAAAATGGTCAGAGCCTCAGCTCCCTCCGACATGGTAGCCAATACAGCTGAACTTGCTTTGGATATTGTAATTTTCTGCTTCTTTGTGTCAACACCAAATTACTAATTTCCCCTCACCCCACAGAACAAGAGGCAAGGAATTGTGCCTCAGAGGTGTCTGAATCACAGTGTTTCCCAGGGCCATTCCAGGGGTTGTGCCTAAAGCAGGGGTCGGCAACCTCTGGCACGCGGCTCGCCAGGGTAAGCACCCTGGCGGGCCGGGCCAGTTTGTTTACCTGTCGCGTCCGCAGGTTCGGCCGATCGCGGCCCCCACTGGCCGGGTTCACCTCTCCGGGCCAATGGGGGCGTGGGGAAGCAGCGGCCAGCACATCCCTCGGCCTGCGCCGCTTCCCGCAGCCCCCATTGGCCTGGGACGGTGAACCGCGACCAGTGGGAGCCGCGATCGGCCGAACCTGCGGGGGCAGCAGGTAAACAAACTGGCCCGGCCCGCCAGGGTGCTTACCCTGGTGAGCCACGTGCCAGAGGTTGCCGACCCCTGGCCTAAAGGTATAATTTAACCTAGTGGGATTACATGTAGCATAAATTGTTTATCAGCCTGAGCAAGAGTGGCAGAATCTATCCCTCAGTAATTAATTCTGACCTACTCAACATTATTATATTGCAAAAGATAGTTTATTTCTACAGGTGTAAATGTCAGAATTCCATCTAAAGGTTGAAAGTAATGTTTGCAAAAAATGATAACATTTATGGCATAGTCTTTGATGCTGAGTCAAATATTCTGGGAAAGTGTTGGTGCCAATTTACAAGAGATTCAATATAAAAAGTTTTGTTTTTTTTAAATGCCTGGCTGCCTTATAAAGTCTTACTTTTGAGGAAAATATCATTTCAACATTAATATCAAGATGGAAAAAAAAAAGACAAGAAAATTCCAATTGGCCCACACTAAAGGCATATTCACAATAAGTAAATAAAAGAGAGAAGAAATTATTTAAGCCAAACAAATATTAAATTCAACTTTCCATAATCATCTTAAATGCCACATTCTGGCATATAAAACATACTAAATACAGAAATGTAATTGCATATTACTGCAGCTGCTAAAAAAATATTTAATATTCATTCAGAATCAGGAACAATAAAATTTGATAATAAATCATCAACTGAATCACATAAGTTCCTCTCTTCTTTATCTTCATGTTATTTCAGACTGTGCTATTAAAAAGGCTAGCATCATTATAATCATAGAACAAAACTTTTTTCCCCTTCAGCAATTAATTAGAGCTTAGCCAGAAATAAAACTGAGGCAGTAATACCCACTGAAGCTTTCAAAATCATAAGCTTCTTTCTATGGGCTCGAGTTACTCTGGCTATGACTGGCAAAATGAATATTTTCCCCTTTCATATGAAATTTGTTTTTGTGTTTAATTCATAACACACTGTGTATGCTCCATCAAAAGAAAGATGTAGCAATTAAAATGTAGTGCAAAGATGCTTTAACTGATTGATCTATTGAAGAAAGCACAGTTTTATAAGGCCTTAAAGTACATTTGTGTTTGAAAAATGACTGTATAAAAATGGCACATTTTTCTCACAATATCTATCTTAGATACTTATATGGCCCCAGTATTGTAGTTTCCAAATGCATCACACCCTTTTAATGTATTTATCCTCACAACCTCCATTCTACAGATGGGGAACTGAGGCCCAAAGTCACAGAGGAAGTCGATGGTGAGCAGGGTATTGAAACTGTATCTCCTTGTCACAGGCTAGTGCCTAACTATGGGACCATCCAACCTCAGACTGGGCTATGTTGTGGCTGTATGTCAGTGGTGGTCAATCTTTGGCACGCAGCCCATCCGGGTAATCTGCTGGCGGGCCGCAAGACAGTTTATTTACATTGACCGTCCGCAGGCACGGCTGCCTGCAGCTCCCAGTGGCTGCAGTTTGCCATTCCCGGCCAATGGGAGCTGCAGGAAGTGGCGGCCAACACATCCCTGCAGCCTGCGCCGCTTCCCGCAGTTTCCATTGATGGGGAACAGTAAACTGCGGCCACTGGGAGGTGCGGGCGGCCATGCCTGAGGACAGTCAATGTAAACAAACTCTCTCGTGGCCTGCCAGCGGATTGCTCTGATGGGCCGTATGCGGGCGACAGGCTGTAGGTTGCCCACCACTGCTCTACATGGTTGCATACGGGAGTAAGCCTCTGAGTGGCTATAGTCACCTTGCTCCAGTTGCTCTGGGCCAAGGGGAGAATTAGGGCCCATGTCCATATACCCACAGAAACTACAAGTAGGTGGGTAGGGATGAATAGGGATGGGAAGAGAGTGGGCAAACCATGATACTACTCCTCTTAACACACCAGACAAGGGAACTGTCTGGGTATGATGGAGGAATATGCTGAGCTCTGAAAAAGATTACAGCAACTTATTTCCTCAGGGTCCAGAGAAGAACCACAGTTTATTTCTCTCTACACAAACCCTGGGGCAGGGCAACTATACACTGCCCCCTAGTCTGGGTTAAACCTAAAGGCTCAATCTATCCCTTTAGCCCCCCCCAAAAAAACTTGCAGACCCACACAGTTAAAGGAGAATGATTTCTATTCTGTTCCATTTTGTGCATCATCAACAGAATTGTTTAAGTTCTAATTAGAGACCAAATCAGTAGCATTTATACAACCCCTTGGAAAGCAAGTGAATTATAACACAACAAAGCTAATATCTAATTTGAATAATTTCTCCATCTACTCAGGATGAATTCAGGACTCCATTTATGATGATGAAAAAATAAGCCTCAAATATGACAATTTCTCAGAACTACGCTACATATTACTGAGCACCATCTACCGGTGACCCTCATAACAAAGGGCACAACTAACAATTAAGGTAACAGCATGAGAAAGGAGTAAAAGATATTCATCAAAATATTAAAACGTCAACACAGGATTCTTTGGGAGTCAACATATGGCTGAAGCCACATGCAACACTTTCTTTTTCTGAATTAGCTGTGCGTACTCCATATGCTCAGAATGGTCAGCGAAAGCCATTTTGACATGTTTTCTCAGCTTGTGTGAAAGTCAGGGAGAAGATATTTCCCAAAAAGATGCCACAAGTGGGAGTGGGCCTGCTATCAAGCAAAGACATCAAGCTGGAATAGCAGGCACTTGGTGTTCCTCCTCAGGAAACCATTACAAGGATATAGAATTGTTGGGAAAGCAAAGGTAGGGCCTCTGTTGGGGAAGGGAAGACTCTGTGATGCTGATGCAAACCAAACTGCAGATCTTTTCTTGGTTCTCATATCATTAGGTTTATACTGGCCTGATAGGAGTCACCAGATGGCACTGTTAAATATAGTCTTACAAATTCAGATTATTAATATGGGAACCAAGTGAGTCTTTGAAGAAATATTGTATCCTTGTTCGGTAGTTGTTTTTGGGGTTTTTTAGTTTTTAAATTTGATGGTCCTTTTCGGGAAGCTGTGGCAGATAGCAGGGAGTTTACTCTTTGCTTCTAGGAGCCACATAGTGTATGTGCTCAAGATTTCTGGAAGAAGGGATTGCCTGCATGCTATTTGCAATTGCCTCTCTTCCAGGGCTGGAGTATACATGTAAATAAAGCGAGCTATGCTGAGAATATACTCAGACTCCACATCACTGATTTCTCCTTGGAAGTTGACCTGCAAGGCCCTGACGTCTGCTACATCTTAGTAATGTAGCAACACTCAGCCATTGGACATTGGTGTCAGAATAAGGGGCAACAATATGTATATTTCCATAGCTGGTCTACCATCTGCTTTTACATATGATTTTATTACTGGGGTGGCTGGTTTACTGCATGATGGTATGTGCAGTTTTGTTACCTGTAATCCTGTAGTGCTGGTTGAACTATTTTTATGAACAATTTATTCATTGTATGTTTTGCAATTTACTTATTGTCAGATAATGATTTTTTTCATCATCATATTTGTTCAGTGAATACTTTATGAACACAGTGTAAGTGTTATTTGCAAACTCTGCATAGCAAATACTACTTTGAGTATTCAATATGGCCACACATGGGCTTACTACAGAACTCCGGACAAGATATACTAATCTAGAAAAAGTAAAATAAAATCAGGAAACAGAGACCCCTCAGAAAATCCTGCTTGGAAACCTCAAGTTTTGGAACTGTTGGGAAAAAGATTCTGACATACTCTCAAATTCTGGTCACTAACAATGCTGCTGAGACTAAACTAACATTGCACTTCACAAAGCCCATTATTCAGTGCACTGGAGACATTATCTAGTGGTAGAAGCAGAATGCTATCAGACTTCCACATCTTGCTTTCATGATGTCTTTCCTTGGAGTCTTGCCCAGCAGTGTACCTTCTCCCAGGCTTTTTAGCTCCGAGGATAGCTATTCTGTTTACAAATACAGACACTTACAGGGTTTCTTGAAGAGTGGTTAAAAATAACACATTTTTCAGGAATTTTTTTGAGTGCTACCAAAACCTAAAAAGATTGAATTTAGTGTTATAGTAATTAAAAGCGTGTAAAACATTCAACTCCAGCATTAAATGCACTTGAACTCAACCCTGACTTGCATTTGAACTACTTCAAGGGTTGCCACCTCTGACGTACAAAAAACTGGGACAGCTGGGATGATTCTAAGCCCAAAAAACTGGACAGATGGCAGTGTTTATTCAGAACCTTTACAGATTTCCCAGGACAGCTACCCCCCCACCCCACCAAAAAAAAAAAAAGATGGTCCTGGGAAAACCTAGACAGGTGGCAACCCGACCTGCTTCCACAAACTAACTTGGATTTTTGTTTGTGTCTGCAACCTTTTTGTCAGAGGTGCATACAACCTCCCCCCCACACCCTAATACCCACAAATCTGTTGAAGGTCCTGTTCACTTATGAACGTTGAGTCTCAATCCATCTAGCTGGGAATACCACTTGACACAAGTCTGTAGATATGGAAAGGTTGTTTGTTTTAAGCATGGATCAAAAGACTGCCTTGTCCCTCCCACTTTGGATACCCTCACATGATTCCCTTCACTCTTCCATGGCTCCCCCAATTCCTTGTGCATGACTCCCAGGGATTTTTTCTGGTCACCTGCCCCCATGTTTATTTTATCTGCATTCCCTTTTTGCTCCCAGTAACCTTCACTGACTTCCATGCACCCCTCTGTTGCTTCAAAATACATTCCCCCCACCCTTCCATGCCTGATCCTGGCCCCCTCCATGTCCCATTCAAGACTCCTACTGTCCTCCACATAGCATTCCCCACTCATTTATGTGTACTCCACTTCTATGCACCCATGTGCTCTCACCCCAGTTCCCATTCCATGCAGTTATCTATGCTTGTAAGTCTTCAGCACCCCCTATCATGCTACATGCTCCACCAGTGTCTTATTTTATCTCACTAGAACCCCCCCATTCCAAGATCAGGGAGCATTGCATCATGCCACCCCTCCATGTGATCCTCCAATACATGTCCTTCCGGTCCCCTACCCTCTTCTTTATGCCTCCCCTACATCTCCCCATACTACATCTTGAACTCTTGTCCTAAAACATTTCTCCTCAGTCTTCTAGCTCACAGTCCCTGCCACCCCCCTTTTCTGGCTCAGCACTTCAGAAGCTGCAGCAGCAAAGCCTGTGTTCAGTAGCAAGTTAGTTTATAAATGTAAATATTTATATATGTATAAAACAGATATTTCAACTTTGCATACACTATGTATCATTAAACTCAATAAATCCTTCCCATCTCAGCATTACTACTCATTTGCATAGGCCAACAGAACAATATGCATTGGGAGATTCTAGAACAAGCCATTTTAGATATATAAAGAAAATAAAACAACAGTTTCTTTTTCTCAAAACCTATGGGCCTGAGTCTCTTATTTTTTGCCCAACCTAAGGCCCCTTACACTGCCAGATCAATGTAAAGAGTTCTTAGTGTAAATGAGAATCAGACTCCATAACTTAGTAATTCCTTTTCTGAATTTACTAATACCAAACTTCCCAGAAAAGTGTTCTCCTAGAATGAGATGTGGCATGCAAAATATCAAGACGACTTCTGAGATGGGGAAGGTATTAAATTTGGGACTTATAATGGGAAGCTGGCTTCAACACTACCTAAGAAATGGTCGCTGCCACTCTATAACAATGATGCAATATAATTTGTAAAATGGCACAGGTATTTTGCAGTCATCCACAGGCAAGGTATGGGTATTGTTAATAAAAAAGTATCTATACATCTCACTGAGCCATTGCACTGTAGCTCTTAAAATGGGAAAATAAAATCAGATTCAAATATCATTTAAAAAAAAGTGCCAGAGCAATTTGCTGCTTCTACTGCCAGTTAAAACCTCTTCTGTGCTCTAAATATATTACCTATTTTCTTATGCACTTGGTAAATGGAATACACTTAAACATATTTTACAGCCTGCTCAAAATGCCACTCTCAGCATGATCTAATTTACAAGTAGAGTACTCTTCTGTTACCAGGCTTCTCTGCTGTCTACCATCCACAAAATTCTTTTCTCCTTCAGTGTTATGTGCTGGCGCCCTACAACCTGTAATATTTAACAATCAAAAGAATCTTTTTTTAAAAAAAATACATTTACATATAAGCCATAAAAATGTAACGCTGCTGGGAGCGGGGTAGGGGAGGGGGGGGAAGTAGAGGTTAAATAAAGGGGAAAACAGCAGTATTGTTCATTTGTTGGAAAACTAGGTCAGTTTGAGATATTTCATATTTGATGTTTCAATCACAGTCCTCGTTAATAACAGTAGTTTGGCTGCAGTTTTTCAATGGGGGTGGAGGGTGGAGGGGAATACCGTTTATTTTGCTAAGTACCAAGGAGTTTGGGATATTTATCACTAGTCTGGAAGCTGTTAATACTTCTGAGTGTCCAAAAACAGATTGTTCTTCTTTTTATTGCTATTGTCATTATTCCCAGTTGGTGAATTTAGCATATACATGTCAAAAAAAGGAAACATAGCAGAATGATAATACCCACAGCCTATTTTTACCAATGGATTGTAGAAAGTCACCAAGTTCCTTTTGAGTAATCTAGGATCAGATGAGGCCATCAATTTCTAAAATCAGTGGGGAGTTCTGCTTAAAACCAAATAGTACAATATAGCCCTTAGTGATTATCATCAGCTCAAAACAATAGGAAATGAACACTTGATTTTTTAAAATCTTTGGGTGGAGTAAATCTTATCAAAAGGAACGTGTTCCAAACATACATTTTTTCTCATCCATTACCATGCAGACTGAGAATATTCAAATCTCTTTCAAGAATATACAGTTTAAAGCCCTGTGATTTTAATGTATGAAGGTGGTTTTGGAGGAAGCTTTTAGAAATGGGACCTAGTATTCGACAAATGTTTTCAATTAGATAATGAGTTGTGTAATGGGGGGATATTAAACCCACCATTAATTTGGGTACATATAATGTATGGAAATAATCCCACACTAACAACAACAATAAATGAGGCAAATATCCCATGGTTTTCACAATGTAACTATATAAGCAAGCTCTTCATCAAACTGCTCATTTAGAATCCAGTCCAGCAGGCAAACTCCCATTAACTTCAATGGGATTTTTTTTTAAATGTAAAGTGCTTGCCAGACTGAGTCTTTCAAAAGTTGCTGGTCCATGGAAGCGCTTTTGACTTGTTTTATATGAAAGGAATGGAACAACCTCAGAGAAGTAGAGATCATGGCACAAGGGGCATGGTTCTGCTTTGCTTATGCTGAAGTCAGTGGAGTTGCACTAGTGTGAAACTGATGTAAGAGAGATCAGAATAAGGCACAAGATTGCCTCTTTCACAGAACTGTTCATCCTTTATAAGAAGACATTTAATTGCTTTAGTCTGGAATAATACTTGTGAATTCTAGTAGGCTATATGTAGGACGTGTGTTGGGGGGGTGGAGAGGAGCACTGTCAGGACAAAAAGGAAGGGGTTATTATTCATCTTCTATTTGTTTCTTTCCATTTCATATCAGCATTTCTGAGGTGTGGGAAGGACTAGATATTTAAGTCACCATACAGATAACTTGTATATATCCAAATATCCATGAAGCATGTCAGGAAGAACTTGCTGCATATTAGAAGACCATTTAAGCCTTTGAAGAGGCAGTAGCTCACAGCAGGTGATCCCTGAACAACCTGAAAAGGCCAAAGCGAACATATTGAAAACTGGGAAAGAGTAGAATTATGGGGAAGACATGTCTGCCTGCCACTGCCACCCTACTGAAGGCATTAAAAAGAGGGATTTCTGAAGTCTGAGGGTAGTTGTGGGCAAAAAGGCGGAGATGATTGGAGAATGGAGGAGAGAGTAATTTCTTCCTTTGAAGTTCATATTTTCTTTTAACCCAAACTTCAACTTGAATAGCAAGGGTTTGAATACATTTATCCCTTGACAACTGAACCCACTGCCACTTTAGACATTTAATCAGGAGTCTTTGCTCATGAAACTTATATCTTATACTTGCAGCTCTTCTTTGTTTGCTTGTTTTCTTTGGGCCCCTTTTTTATGTTTCAACTCTACCAAGCTGAAAAAGACATGTCAATTAGCTTGGGAGTTCAGATGGATAGCTGTGTACTTGATTAATGGAGTCCCATTAACGTTCTTTCTATTTTTAAGTTCCATTTTGGACTATGCCAAGAAAAAATGATATCATTCAACAAATATAATTATAATCTAAACCATTTTCAGAATAACTGACAATGTGAAGGGAAAAATGTATACAAGGACATTGGTAGAGAACACACATCTGAAACATTTCTTCTGTATCATTAAGGGCTTGATTGTGTCCCAAGGACAAAGCCATTGCAAGGAAAAATTCACAATTCCCTTCCTGCTTGCCCTTGAGAAGTAATGTTTTGCTTGCATATGGCTCCTTTGTACAAATGTGCTCATTTGGCTCATTCCCTGCCCATGCTGCCCACCTTCAGAGTAAGCAGACACATAGCACCCCTTATTCCTTCATACCTAGAACCAAGTCCAGGTAGACCATGCAGGAGCATGAGGGAAATTCTGAACCCACTCACAATCATGCCTATATTGATGAAGAAAAACACATATTTGGGGAACAACTAACTCTTCTCTAATACACACAGAAGTAATGCAGTACTTGTAGCCCATAAGTGTAATGGTTTTGTACAGTTTTGAAAAGTAGATATTGTAAAAATGGAATATGAAATATCAACAATAAAGAAATAATAGCAGAATAACTATGGTAAATGGAATGAATGAAAATACCATAAGGACACATTGGAGCATTCAAGCAACCCACTGTTCTCTGACAGACATCGCATATAATATTTAATGAAGGAATTTTGTAAGTTATTGCCATTTGATTTCTCAGGGCTTTTTTCAGGATAGAATGTTCGTTATATTAATGACAACACAATATAAATGTAACAGTAGAGTAAATGGATATGGAGAATGTTTTTTTCCTAGTGTGCTCAGATTGTGAACGGATACATCTCACTCATTCTGCAAGCAAGGAATTAGAGGATGAAGGGGAGTAGCTAACATTTGAGGAGATCTACTTATGGCCTGACCCAACTCCTACTAAAGTAAATGGAGAGGTTCCCACTGATTTCAGTGGGGGTTGTATCAGATCTTTGTTGTCAGAGTAATAATGTATTCATTTTTATTTATTAATTTATTTAGATTTGTTACTAAGCTACACTAATTGTTATTAAGCTATAATAAAAGAGCAGCATCCAGTTCTCTTGGCACCACTATCTTTTAAAAATACAGTAATAAAATATATCCATCAGTTACTCTAGATCAGGGGTCGGCAACCTTTGGCACGTGGCCCATCAGGGTAATCCACTGACAGGCCGCAAGACATTTTGTTAGCATTGACCGTCCACAAGCACGGCCCCCCCGCATCTTCCAGTGGCCACAATTTGCCGTTCCCGGCCAATTGGAGCTGCGGGAAGAGGCGTCCAGCATGTCCCTACGCCGCTTCCCGCAACTTCCATTGGCTGGGAACGGTGAACCACAGCCACTGGGAGCTTCAGGGGGCTGTGCCTGTGGACGGTCAAAGTAAACAAAATGTCTTGTGGGCCGCCAGCGGATTACCCTGATGGGCCTGCCAGCGGATTACCCTGATGGGCCCTGCTCTAGATCAAATCAAATAACCCATCAACAATTCAGTTGTTCATAGATAATAGTACCCTCTGGAGTCCCATATCATCACTATCCACTCATATACAACACCCTCTCCTCATAGAGAATGGAGAAAGGGTGGGCCTTGTAGGCTAACAAACTCAAAGTCTTACAGTCCTGGGAAGGAAGGAAGTTAAGAAGATCTGGGGCCCTCACAGTGAATACTGATCACTGAAGATATTAAAGAATTTTTTCCTCTCTGAGTCTCTGAGAATGGATCTTCTGTGGTAGATTGAGTAGGAGCCTGCTTACTTTTCTCATTTGAGATCCTATGTCTCCCAAAAGCAGGGTATGATTTGTAAAGAGATGTTAGGGCCTGTTGACAATACACATTAAACCATATTTCTGTAAGAGATGTTTAAACCTTTCAGATGACCCAGTTTCAGTGAACAAGGTTGAGTTGTAGCCACAAAACAGTTTGTTTGTTTTTTTAATCACAACACAGGGGATCTGACAATACAAGGTATCTCTTGTCAGCTGAGTTTGTTCAGCCGCACCTGCTACACTGCCTAGTTATGTTTGTAGTTGTGCATTCTAAGAAAGTACAGATAGCTCTTCCATATCATCTCAAAAGGAGATAGAATGCCTGGAGAACATTCATATAAGGTTATAGATAAGCAGAAGCAGAACGAGACAAGCTGGTTACACTGGTACAGTCAGTGGGGTTGTACTGGTACAGTCAGGGGATACTGACCACACAGCCAAAAACACAGTGACAAGAAAACCATCATGTGCAAACCTATGCTGCTCCCAAAAACAGAACTTTTAGTGGTCACAGTCACTAATCCAATGTTAGACATGTTGTGTATAGACACAAACCATTTCTATAGCCCACTGTGATATTAAATTGTTACAGAATCAATTAAATGCTGTATTTAGTGCACCATGGGTTTGTGCTTCTTTCTATACATTTATCTGATAACCGAAATAGTAAGATAAGGATTTAAAGATAAAGGGTAGTGACCTTTACATTCTGGACTAATTACTGCTAATTTGTCAGTAATTGCTAATTTGCCTGCCATAGTTTAAGGACAGAACTTAGAGGGGGCTTATTTCCTGTGGAGCTTTTCTTTTGATATGTTGTTTGTGAATTTCTTATGTGTCACATTTATTTAATGAAGCTAGGTCAAATACCTGCCTCAAATATAAAAAAGCTTGTTCCATTAGGCTGGCTTCACTTCAGTGAGGGCTGCAGATGAATACAGATAGAAAGGTAGTCTCGGATTTTGATTTTGAGTGAAAATAATAGTCGGTCATTGTGTAACTCAATAGTAGAACTGGTGGAATACTGCCAAACAATAACAACAACAAAATATTTCTTTGAATAAAAACATTACATTTGCATCTCTGACATTCCTAACTCTTTTACTGGCTGGCTGTGAACATTTAAATGGCAAATGTTTGATAAAAAATGTTCACAGAAAAAGACATGGATACTTGTACAAATTTGTATTCATGGCTGAAGTGTTCATGTGGCTAACTTGAAAGCTCTGGATGTCTCCTAAACCATAAAATAAGGGACCAGAAAAAACAACATGTGACTTAGGTAACCGATTGTACTTCATAGAAAAAGTGACTCTATACCCACTGGCTGGGGTACTCACCTAGGACACAGGACACCCTGCCCTACTCAGAATCAAGTGCATTCACCCTTCTATTGGTTTTGATGAAATTTTTGTCAGGAAATTCTAACAGGACCAGGATCGAATTTCTAGTCAAAACCAGAGAGCGAGTGAGCGAGCATGAGAAAACTATTCACCCCAGATTAGCCAATAGCCCAATGGTTAGGGCACTCACAGGGACTATAAGAAAGCCAAGTTCAAGTCCCTGCTCCAAATCAGGCAGAACAGGAGTTGTTGTTCTCTTTTGTGAATGCCAACACAAATCAGAGTTAAACTGACTGGCTTTGAATATCTGATTTAACCTATGTCACAGCTCTGGTCAAGCCCTTCCTGCTTGACACTCACAAGATTGCTATGTTTGGACCCACATACTGGTCCGGTTGTAGTTTTAAGCTTCTTGTGGGCACTGAGTAGGTTTCAGCACTTGCTGTGGCCTCTCAGATACTTTACCGACATGCACTTTCTATATGATGTTCCTTCTGGAACTGAGACTCCATGGCCCAGCTACAGGACTGGAGCTGACAGGCACATACACCTGTTCCCAGAGCTCCGTCCTTGTGGGCATGTGACTGGGGTCCTGGGGAGCCACACTGAAATTACTCAGTTAGGGTAAACTGCAAAGAATGGGGCAGATAATCCCCAAAACTGATGGATATTCCAATACTTAGATTTACCAGGCCTGCACAAAATGGCTTCTATAATACCTTACTGAAAAAGCCAACAACACAGTTCCCTTAAAGCAACCCAGTCTCAGGCATCCACCCAGACACCCAAGTCAAATATGATGAAGATTACTGAAAATCGTATTCGTCAGTTCTACCAATCCCAAAGGATTGAATACATTACCTCTCAGGTTAATGAATATTTCAGATCTTATCCAAATACACACTTAGAGCCAATCCTTATTAACTAAACTAAAATTTATTAAAAAAGAAAAGAGACAGAGTATCGGTTAAAAGATCAGTATACATCCAGACATGAATACAGTTCTGAGATCCGTTTCATAGTAGAGACCTGAGTTTTGTAGTTGCAAAGAGTTCTTTCAGAATTAGTCTGTAGGTTATATTCCAATGTTCATATTCGGGGTGATCCAGATAGGACTGTAGATCTCAATCTTATGACTTAAGCTACCCTGCATAAAGCAGATCTGAGATAAAAGGATCAGGACCCAAGGGATTTTTATACAGTTCCAGGCCTTCTCTTGACAGCTCGGAGTCCTTAGGCTAACAATAGGCAATCATGGAGACTCTGAAGTAGACCTATTCCTAAACATTAGCTACAGGGATTAACATAAGACAATTTATCTATTAGGCAGTTTATCACAATCTTTAAAGAGACATATAGACAATGACATTATTTCACCCAAGATTAATCTAAATGTTAATATTCCCTTTTGATCTCTGAATCAATAGCTATAGTAATAGACAGGAACTGCCTGTTTACATGGCTAACATCTCACAAGATATAAGAAAACACATACAATTAGAATCACCTCTAATTCTGTAACAATACAGGATTGCATTTCAAAGTTCTAGCCTATCTAACAGGGAATGACCCTAATTACCATTTACATACTTTTCTAACATATCTCTAAAGGTTGACTCTGGGTCATTCAGCAAGCGAGCTGCTTAACCCATTCTATTGACACACTTTGTATAAGATTCTTTGCAATTATATAACAGTGGTAGCAACAATGATTTGCATGGTCATATGCTAATCGGATAATGTCACAGGGCACACTGGTATATAGTTTGCCTCTTGAGGCACATGTGATAGTGCAAATAGACACAGACTTTGTAGAGTATTTCTAACAATTACTGTTTAGCCAAGACAACACAAAAGATATACAGTTCTATGCAAAATAAGAAACAACTGTATGTAGCTCTCTGCATAAGTTTCCTCACTTAAACATTCTTTAGGATTTGGTCAGCATCTACTCTTCTGGACTTTACTCCTACAGAACATGCTTCTTTTCCTGTTTTGGTCAGTGAGAGGGGGCTGTTCGGAGCAGATCTGGTCTGTTTATAACTTAAAGTGTCCTTTTTCAGATGACTCCTGTTCACCCTCTTTCCCCTCTCAGGTGATTAGTTGCCTGGTTACCAGCGTACCTGGGTGTACTGGTTCTTCAGCTAATTGACCTAGGGTGCCTTCATTTGAATAAAGATCCATCAAGGTTTAAGGCAGTGGTGGGCAACCTGTGACATGTGGCCCGTGAGGGTAATCCTCTGGTGGGCAGTGATACAGTGTGTTTACATTGACCGTCCGCATGCACAGCCGCCTGCAGCTCCCAGTGGTCGTAGTTTGCCGTTCCTGGCCAATGGGACCTGCGGGAAGCAGCAGCCAGCATGTCCCTGCGGCCTGTGTTGCTTCCCGCAGCTCCCATTGGCCAGGAACAATGAAGCACGGCCACTGGGAGCTGCGGGCGACCGTGCCTGCGGACGGTCAATGTAAACACACTGTATCGTGGCCTGCCAGCAGATTACCCTGATGGTCCCCGTGCGGCCTGTGGGCTGTAGGTTGCCCACCACTGGTTTAAAGATTTAACAACCTCCATTGTTAGCCTTGTGTCATTCAAATTTCTGTTCAAGATTAATGTTTTTAAAAAAGCAGAAAAGCCTCACAATCAATATGGAGTTTCTACTTTTACATAAATGTATACAAAGAGTTCATAACATCACACAGAATTCATAAATTGTACATAGACAGATTCCCCGAATCATTACAATCTACCAAGAGTGAAGCAAAATAATTTGAAGAGTAGCTGCTGAATTTGTTTTATATGCTCCATACCCTCACTCAGACTAGTTACTGAGTGAGGGAGACACCTACATTTATTTCCAAATATTGACTGCTATGCTGAAATATTGCCTGAAAGGTTCTTAGGCAATTTAGAGATACAGTGATAAGGTTTTTTTTAGAGGCAGCATTGGGAACATGAAGTGCTATAACTTGATCAAAAGATGCAATCTTTTAATAGAAGAGAAAACTAGTTACGGTGTAAACTGAACTGCTGCTAAGTTTGTAGTATCTTAGAGACATTTTATGTATTAAGTCCGTATCTTTATTAATACCACATTGCAATGGTCCAAAAATTGTAATATTACACATACCTGCTAACAGGCTTATAATTATAGCATTGTTGCTGAAATATTACAATATGTGGTTCGAGGGATCAGCTTTCATCTGTCAATCATTCATATTTCATATTTGATAGAGTGGAAATAGTGTTGAAATGAAATTATGGAAAAAATAAATAAGAGTCATGACTCTTCAATGAGAGGGTTTCAGAGATATATCTTAAAACAGGGACTGTAAGCATAACATTTGAGATGAAGTTCATTAGACCAGCAAAAGTCTTGGTCAGCTTCAGCTAATCACCAAGGCAGTGATAACACAAATCTGTAAACCATTTGGAAGCTTGGATTAGACAAATATTAGTCTCTGAGAGGATTCCCCTGTGTCCTCTCTGAAATAGCCCTCAGACTCCTATTTTTGATATCTCTGGAAAGGATCTGGTGGCTTCCAGCACCTCCATCTTCTTCAGTTTGATCTCCCTGCTGCTTCCCTTTACCTAGTGTTGCCAGGCATCTGGTTTTCGACCGGAATGCCTGGTCAAAAAGGGAACCTGGTGGCTCTGGTCAGCACAGCCAACTGGGCAGTTAAAAGTTCAGTCGGTGATGCAGCAGGGGCCCAGAGCTAAGGCAGGTTCCCTACCTGCCCTGGCTCTGCACGGCTCCTGGAAATGGCCGCCAGGTTCTTGGAGCCCCTGGGCATAGGGGCGGCCATGGAAGGTTCCGCTGGCTTCCCCCGCCTCGAGTGCTGGCTTCGCAGCTCCCATTGGCTTGGAACCATGACCAATGGGAGCTGTGGGGGTGGCACATGGAGCCTCCCTGGCCACCCATGTGCCTAGGGGCTGCAGGGACCTGGTGGCTGTTTCCTGGGAGTAGCGGTAAGAGCCGCCAGGATCCCGCACCCCCTCCCACACCCCAACTCTCTCCTTCACACACACACCCTACACCCCAATGCCCTTCCCCAGTCCTGAGCCCCCTCCTGCACCCCAAGCCCCTCATCCCCAGCCCCACCTCAGAGCCCCTACTCTGAACCCCTTGGCCCCAGACCAGAGCCCCTTCCTGCACCCCAAACCCCACAACCCCAGCCTCACCCCAGAGCCGTACCCCAGAGCCCGCACCCCCATATGGAGCCCTCATCCCTCATACCCCAACCCCCTGCTCTAGTCCAGAACACTCTTGTGCATCCTGAACCCCTCATTTCTGGTCCCACCCCAGAGCCTGCACCCCCAGCTGGAGCCTTTACCCCCTCCCACATCCCAGCTCCCTGTCCCAGCCTGGTGAAAGTGAGTGAGGGTGGAGGAGAGTGTGCGATGGAGGGAGGGGGGGATGAAGTGAGTGGGGGGCGGGACATTTGGTTTTATGCAATTAGAAAGTTGGCAAACCTACCTTTACCCTTTCCTGGCTCTTTTTCAGAATGCCTCCTGGGACAGTTTTCCGCAATACTAACAGTACCTTCTGGCCAGGAGCTGCCTTCTCCCAGTATGGCTGGCACCAGGATGAAGTGTGGGTCGCAAATAAACCATACTTACAAGTGCACTGTGTGAATGGATGGATGTTGAATACAAGTTGTTGTCCTGGTGAACGAAATATCTACTTATCACAGGTTGTTAGCATAGTGAATGCAATGTCTTCATGACAGGAATTAAACATACATACACAATAATTCTGAAGAACTCTTGCCGCTCTTTCTACAACTTCCTGTCTTCTCAATGAATTCTTCCCGGCATATACTCTTCTTCCTCAAGTACAAACTTCCTTAAAAGTTAACAAATTCTCTTATATTCATCAAATTATTGATGATTTACAGATTATTTACAAATGCAATTTTGAGGAGAGATTAATAAGATTGGGACTTTTCAACTTGGAAAAGAGACGACTAAGGGGGGATATGATAAAGGTCTATAAAATCATGACTGGTGTTGAGAAAGTAAATAAAGAAGTGTTATTTACTCCTTATCATAACACAAAACTAGGTGTCACCAAATGAAATTAATATGCAGCAGGTTTAAAACAAACAAAAGGAAATATTTCTTCAGACAGCACATGGTCAAGCTGTGGAACTCCTTGCCAGAGTATGTTCTGAAGGCCAAAACTATAACAGGGTTCAAAAAAGAACTAGATAAGTTCATGGAGGATAGGTCCATCAATGGCTGTTAGCCAGGATAGGTAGGGACAGTGTCCCTAGTCTCTGTTTGCCAGAAGCTGGGAATGGGCGACAGGGGATGGATCACTTGATGATCACCTTTTCTGTTCATGTCCTCTGGGGCACCTGGCATTGGCCACTGTCAGAAGACAGGATACTGGGCTAGATAGACCTTTGGTCTGACCCAGTATGGCCATTCTTATGTTCTTATGCAATTTTTAAAAATTGTCTACACCTATTAAACAGTATTTTGAAAGGAGGCTCCCATTACTCATTTAGCTGCTAGAGTCTTTAGATAAATCAGAATCAGGACCTAAATGTTTTGCAGAGTTGGGCCGAGTATTCAAAAAAAAAATTGTGTGACAGATTTATCTTCCTCTTCTCTTTGTGAATCCTCTACTAACAGACTTTGTAAGCATTATTCAAAATTATTTGATGATTGATAAACACAAACTTGTAATCCTAATAATTGTTCTTAAACTATTTAGCTTTGAGCATTCCCTGTTTGTAATTTGCTACTTTTGATATGTGGCTCTTCATCTAAATCACACATGGCCAGATCTTTCACTCTCATGCTTAGTCCCTCACCCTTCAAGTAGTCCTATTAGTTTCAGTGGTCAAGTACGTTGCTACACAGTGAAAGGGTGCCAGATTTTATCCATAATGTTCTTTCTGCTTCTTCTCTGATGACTCTCAAACTACGAAGAGCTTTCTGGATTGCTGCATGGATACCTCTGATGCTAAATAAATAAATAAATAGATAAATAAATAATGCACATTTGTATTTGTGCAAGCAATTGTGAAACTTTCTCTTTCCATGAACATTTTTGCAAACAAAAATTTGCTTATACAAATGTCTATAGAAGAAAATAAAAGGGGGTGAAAATGGCACCAATACCACATTTTCTATTCAAATAAATGTTCACACACACTTTTGGCAGTATAACCCAGATCTGATGTTTAGTACTAGTGATTAGATTTTTTGCATACTTTTCAAAAAAGGAATTGTTATTTCAGTTTGCATTATAAGCTCTGCAAGAGTGATTTAGAAAGATAACACTGTGTAATTGTATTTCAATTCAAAATTATCTTTGAAATATTCTCTAAGAATACTAGCATATAATGTATAACTATCTAATAGCCAGATGTCAGCTGTAATCCTCCATTTCTGAGAAATAAAATTATGACATGATCTGGAGTAATAGACAACTGAATCAGCTGTTAAGGACTAGAGTAATATAATGTGTATGAAATTTGAGATTCTCTTATATCTTTTTCAGGCAAAAGTACAGAACACTTTTTTTTTTAAACTGAAATGTAGACTTCCTTCATTTAATAAATCCTTGTCAATATTTACACAAAGACCACCTCATTCTAATCCATTTGAGAAGTGTAAATTGCAGTAAAAAACTGTAGGCAGGTAGAAGGAACTTGTTATAGTTTGATGTGTAATGTTTCCATTAAACAAACACACACACACACACACACAAGGTTGTCTCAAAAGAAAATAATGAGTTAAACGCTAACACACACACACACACACACAAGGTTGTCTCAAAAGAAAATAATGAGTTAAGCGCTAACTTTTTCTGTATCACATGTGGATTTAATGTGACTATTTACTATACTAGTCAGAAATATATATTTTTTTAAAATGACTGTTTCAGCAACAGCAGCAATATGACCCAAGCACCATCATGGCATACAAGTGTAAAAGTAAAGGCAATAGTGACTTTTAAAACAATAATCATAGGGCTTAATTGCTCTTCTAAGAGCCTCAGTCAGTGGGGATCCTACATAAGCGGTCCCTTATTCTGCAAAGCAGTTAAGCATGCACATAATTTTGCTCAAACAAGTAGTCTCAGTGTTCTCTCTACTCATGAGAAATAAGTTACTTGATGATTAAGTGCTTTGAAGGTATGGGGCCATGGACCTCTCCTCCTGTGAGGAAGAGGGACTCAGCTATTTCTGAGACAGATTCTAAACTTCCCCTGACTTATCAAGGTTCACTGCATCAGTTTGGGGATCTGTATGGGGTGCAGTGTCATGGAAGGAGTGGACGGGTTGAAAATGGGGACAGAGTGAGACTAGTATCATTTCCCCACCCTCTATGGAGCTCAGAGTGGAAAGATAACACAGCCAGAAGTTGTATACGTTTTCTGTGCCACCTGTCCCACAGCTGATATTCCTCTTTTTGGACGGTCTCAGGAGCATCTGCCAGCTATGGAAACCCTGTCAGCACAACTTAATTGGAGCTGTGCTGCTAGGGAGCTAGTGAAGCTCCAGAGACATCATGGAGGTTATGGGGCACTGCCTGGGAGGCCCTGGATTCATATGGATCCTAGAAGATCCACATGGGCTGTAGGTTGAAACAACTGAGAAAAATCCTCTCCGAGGAGAATGTCAGAGGTGTCCTCCTGTTAATCCCCCACCTATTAGTTTTCTGCAGGAGGGGTTGTTCAGACCTAAAGTTTATAAAGGATGAAAAAGACCTAATATGTTGTTTAGTCCATTATTCTGCTGTGTGCTATTGTTCTTTACAGTCTCAAACATGTTTTAGCCTAATTTAGTACAACACTCATCTAACTGATCTTAGAGTTAAAGAATCTTTCAGTTTCTCCATTCTTCTTGACACAATTTAATTTAATTACATCTATTTATTCCTCACAATTCCCTCCAAATACTCTTAGACCATTATTTAAGGCAAAGGTATCCTCTTCCAGTCTACAGTGTAGATCTATATCTTATTACACCGCTACCTTGATATAACGCCACCCGATATAACACAAATTCAGATATAACGCGGTAAAGCAGTGCTCCGGGGGGGCGGGGCTGCGCACTCTGGTGGATCAAAGCAAGTTCAATATAACGTGGTTTCACCTATAACGCGGTAGGATTTTTTGGCTCCCAAGGACAGCGTTATATCGAGGTAGAAAGAACCTTATTAAGGTTGCAAAGTCAAGCACTCAAAAATTAGGAAATGCCAGAATTAAGGTTTCCTGTTCAACCTTAATTTGGCCAGCCTGAGTATATGTATTATGAGGATAAAGTCTTTAATAACATGATCACATGCTATTTTTTCTGTAGGACCTCTGCCTCAGTGCACAGGATGGACCTGCTTTGGTAATGAAACAAGGTTGTGTAGTCAAGGTGGCTGTTGTCTGTAGGACCCCGGATTATTTGTTGCAGAAGTTGGAATGTGTGTAGTTAACAAGGCAGGATAGCTCAGGGGGAAAAAAGGATGATCTCATGGTTAAGGTAGTTGAATGCTGCCCTGAAGAATCTAGCCTGCCTCTGCCACAGAGTTGTTATATGATTCTAGGCAAGTCATTTGGACCAAACTCTTCATAGGTGGTCATTAATTGTGTGTTCCTCATTTTCTGGGTGCTGTAATTGCTACCTTGGGGTCTGATTTGCAGAAGTGCTGAACACCTAGAGCTGCAATTTCAGTCAATAGGAAATGTGCTTTGAACATACAAAAGCTTCTATATAATGCTAAGTTCTCTGAAAAATCAGGTCCTAGTCATATCAAATTTGGCATCCAAAATTAGTGGATGCTTTTGAATTTACTCTGTGCCCCAGCTTCCGATCTGTAAATTGGGGATAATACCACTCACTTATCTCACAGGGGTTTTGTGAATAACTCAGATACTAGAATGATGAGTGCCATATATGCCACACATTGAACAATGAAAATACAAAATAGGCACTCATTAAATGCATTTAATGAGACAGGCCACCTCTAGAAAAAATAGTCTTTAATTAATGATCACATACCATCATCTTAATATATATACAAAAAGAGGCTGAATTAAGGTTGCACAAGTAACCAAAAGTCTGCCTTCCCTAACTATTAAGTGCTTGCCTTTGCAAATTTAGTAATGTTATTTTAACAGTTTTGTGAGTAGTTTCCTAGGGTTATAAAAAAGCAAACTAAAACAAAACAAAACAGAAATTCCATCATGAGGCATCATATTGACACCCACATGGTTCATCAACAGACTTGGAACCCGTAGGTCCACCACACAGTCCTCTGTCACTTGAGCTAATGTAATAACTGATACAGGATGAAAACCTGCTACTGTTCCAACTGGCTCCCAATCCTTCCCCAATGTCTTTCACCAGCTCACAGTCTCATTCATCTTGCCCAACCAGTCCAAGTCTCTCCCTGTGACGTTCCCCTCTGGTGTTATCCGGACTGGTGATCTGCTAGGTCACTCCAATCCTTGACTCTGGGAGCCATCCTTACTCTGCTCTGCTGTGAGAACCCCCACTCCTGGCATGTAAGCTGCTCCTTGGATTGTGCAACCGAATGACACTAGCCAATATCTCCAGTCTCAGACACAACCCTAGGAACCTCCATCTTGCAGTGTCCAGTTATGTCAGCTGGACGCTGCAAGCTTATGTGAGTTTGTCAACAAATAAATTGATATGTACCAAGCTTGTTATCCCAAGCTTCAAACCAAACACACTGCTTCAGGTAGAATAAACAAACCGATTTATTAACTACAAAGATTTTAAAGTGATTGTAAGTCAAAGCATAACAAGTCAGACTTAGTCAAATGAAATAAAAGAAAAACACATTCTAAGCCGATCTTAACACTTTCAGTGCCCTTACAAACTTAGATGCTTCTCACCACAGGCTGGCTGGTTGCTCTTCAGCCAGGCTCTCCCCTTTGATCAGCGCTTCAGTCGCTTGGTGGTTATGTCTATAGATGGAGTGGAAGACAGAGGAAGATCACATCTCTCCCTTTTATCATGTTCTTTCTTCCCTCTTGTCTCTGCCCCTCCCACCCCCTTCAGGGTCAGGTGAGCATTAGCTCATTGTAGTCCCTAACTGATGAAGGGAAGGGGGGTGACTTACTCTAGAGTCCAACAGGTCCTTTTGTTGCTGCCTAGGCTAGTGTCCTTTGTTTCTGTGAGGCTGGGCTGGGTTTGTCCCATACATGCCCTGATGAGGTGTAAACTGCCCCTCTGCTCTTGGAGAGTTTTTGCCTGGTTCTGTTTTAAGCCATGAGGACACATTTTCAGCCTCATAATTATATACCGTATATACTCGTTCATTAGCCTGTTCGTTTATAAGCCGCCCCCCCCCCCCCCCAAGATGGTTAGGTAAAAACAGCAAAAACTGTATGACCCCTTCATAAGCTGACCCTTTATTTCAGGGCTTGACAAACTTTGGCTCCTGGCTGTCAGGGTAAGCCGCTGGCGGGTCGGGACATTTTGTTTACTTGGAGTGTCTGCAGGCATAGAGCCCCTCAGCTCCCTGTGGCCGCGGTTCGCCGTTCCCAGCCAATGGGAGCTGGGAATGGCAAACCACAGCTACAGGGAGCTGAGGGGCTCCATCCCTGCAGATGCTCCAGGTAAACAAAACAACAATGTATTAGATATTCAATTCAATGATTCCATAGTGTTTAAAATCATCAAATTTTGGTGTAGACCCATTTAGAAGCCAACCCCTGCTCTTTGATGCGTCACTTTTTTACCAAAAATATTTGGCTTATGAACGAGTATATACGGTACATGAAATTACAACCTATAACATAACATTACTATAGCAACAATGCTCAGTGCATCATGCGACTTCAGAAGACACCCATCATGATAAACTTTGCATTGGATATCACACAATCATGATTCATATTACAAGGGTGAATATGGGGGTGCAGGGTGTTCCCTCGAGGTACAGAACGTCACACCTCCTCCCCTTAGTTTACTGCAAGAGGGTTAGTCACTGACTATCTCAAAGGCAGATTGTGTTATAGTTCTCTTGGCATTCAGCCATTAAAGCCATGAGGTGGTGTGCCTCAGTTTCCCCATTCACACACAGCAAAACAGGTTTTTATGGTTTCTCTGCTGTGATAAGCTTTAAACCTGTTTACAGGTATTAATTGAAAAGTAGCATTATCATAAGGTTTAACATCCGTGTCAAAATTCTTATCCCCAAAACTTAACATTAATACCAAAATTTTTATCTCAGATGTGCATTTACAAGTATCTTTAGGATACCATGCCCTCTGTTCAGATATTCTATGTTGAGGTTAGTTTGTTCATTACCCAGGGTGTCCTTTGACTCTCTCCCATGTAATCAGTCACTAGCTATTCTTTCCCTCCAGTATTCACCTCTGTGTGGGCTCTTAATTTAATCATGTTTCTGGAATTTTGGTGCCTCTGTGTCTGGCAAGATAGGTGTTCAGGGGGATCCTGCACATCAGCTGGCCCTTTGGGGAGCAGTCTCCCAACCCCAGGACTGTACATATGCAGAAAATCCAGCTCCCCTTTTGGGGTTACCAGGTGATTCCCCCTCCCAGCACTGAGTCCTTCCCTACCCCCTAGAGCAGTGTTTCCCAAACTTGGGATGCCGCTTGTGTAGGGAAAGCCCCTGGCAGGCCGGGCCGGTTTGTTTACCTGCCCAGTCTGCAGGTCCGGCCGATCACGGCTCCCACTGGCTGCGGTTCGCTGCTCCAGGACAATGGGAGCTGCGGGAAGCGGCGCGGGCCGAGGGACGTACTGGCCGCCGCTTTCCGCAGCCCCCATTGGCCTGGGGCAGTGAACCGCAGCCAGTGGGAGCTGTGATCGGCCGGACCTGTGGACGGGGCAGGTAAACAAACCAGCCTGGCCCGCCAGGGGCTTTCCCTACACAAGCGGCGTCCCAAGTTTGGGAAACACTGCCCTAGAGGGCTGTGATCTGTGCTTTCTGGGCTAGGTGTGTTTACCCTTCAAATAGATTCACCTTTTCCCATAACTGCTCTCTGTGTCTCACCAGCCTGGGGGAAAACACCCCCTTCTCGGTCAGGTGGGTCATTTATGTTCTCACAAACTACCACCTGGCAATTTCCTGGTCTCAACTCCTCTGCTGTCACAGGCATTGGAGCTCCATCTTGATGTAAAGAGACACAGTTACTTTCCCAAAACTTATCAGAAATAGCATCCTGAAAAACTGGGTCCTAGATTGCGGTACCCTCTGCCACCCCTTTCTCTGTCCCTGAGAAGTCAGCTGTGTGACTGCTCCCCTCCAGGAGGTCAGTTACACAGTTACTTCTCAAAACCTGGGTCGCAGGCCGAGTGGCTGGGTGCATAGATGCTGACCCAGCGATCCCCCTTGTGTCCTGGGTATCGTGCCCCAAGTGACTAGTGAGGAGACGTTCCTGTACCCCCACTATTCCTTCCCCAGTTTCCTCCTCTGGGCCCCCTCCTAAGACACAGTTCTCTGTGCTACCTAGGAAGGGTTCTGTCCCTTGTTCATCCTCAAAACTCTGCCAGCTAACAACTGGAACAGTTTCCTTAACCAGACCCTCCCATACTTGGAAGCACACTGCTTCTGTGTGTGACAGAGTCAAAGGAATCCTCACTCACCTCAGTGGTTTCTGAGATCTCCTGCCCCTTCTCTGGGCTCTCCTCTGGGACACATTTCTCTATGCTCCCTAGAGCCGGGTTCAGCTGCAACCTGCTGGTAGCTAACAACCTGGACAGTTCTCTCCCTGGCAGGCATTACACCCCCATCCCTTCCTGATGTGGTGTTGCCTCCAGGTGCAGTGCAGGAGTTGGTCTCAACCACCCTCCCACCTGGAAGCCTGTAACTTCCCCCTGCTGTTTGTATTATTCGTCAGACAGCTCTCTTGCAGAAATGAAGAAATCCTTATTATGTGTAGTATATGCACTTACAAAGAAAGTTCAGATTGGTCATACACTGGCACAAGCATAAGTCCGGTTTAAAAGGTATAATAAAATATGAAACCAATTTGCCTGAAACATACCAAGTACTTCACATGTGAACACAAGTAATGATTCTCTATTTTGGGAGCATAGTTATCATGGAAATTTATGGTTGCAGAAGTTGAGTTGATCTCTCAGGAAGGTAAAACCAATCTGATGGATGGATTTGAAAATTAGAAGAGACCTTGATCTGAAATCTGAATTCAATGGGGAACCAGAGTAGGGTACTGGGACAATGTGCCCACAGTCACACGTATTGCTAAACAAATAGGCTGCTGTGTTCTGTACCAATTTGAGCTTTGTTTGGGTATGTGGTTTCATACACAGATATCCTAAGGTGCAATAATCAAACTTATACGTTACAGATACATGGATCAGCAAGGATGGGGGTAGCTGATAAAGTAGTGTACGATTTTCTGCCCTGTCACAGATAAAAGTGGACATTTGTTTGCTGTCATGGCTATTTGGGCTTCCTGACTTAATGTGAAGGTTTGATGCTCTTGCTAATGGCAAATGTTTTAGAATCATAGAACTGGAAGGGACCTCAAGAGGTCATCTAGTCCAGTCCCCTGCATTCAAGGCAGGATTAAGTATTATCTAGACCAAATATCAGAGTTAGTCTGTATCCACAAAAACAATGAGAAGTCCAGTGGGACCTTAAAGACTAACAGATTTATTTGGGCATAAGCTTTCATGGATAAAAAACTCCACTTCTTAAGATGCATGTAGTGAAAATTACAGATACAAGCATAAATATACTATCTAGACCATCCCTGACACATGTTTGTCTAACCTCCTCTTAAAAATCCTCAATGATGGAGATTCTACAACCTCCCTAGGCAATTTATTCCAGTGCTTAACCACTCTGACAGGAACTATTTCCCTAATGTCCAACCTAAACCGTCCTTGCTGCAATTTACGCCCATTGCCTCTTGTCCTATCCTCAGAGGTTAAGAAGAACAATTTTCCTCCCTCCTCCTTGTAACAATCTTTTATGTACCTGAAAACTGTTATCATGTCCTTTCTCAGTCTTCTCTTCTCCAGACTAAACAAACTCATTTTTTTCAATCTTCCCTCATAGGTCATGTTTTCTAGAACTTTAATCATTTTTGTTGCTTTTCTCTGGACTTTCTCCAATCTGTCCACATCTTTCCTGAAATGTGGCACCCAGAACTGGACACAATACTCCAGTTGAGGCCTAATCAGCGCAGAGTAGAGCAGAAGAATTACTTCTCGTGTCTTGTTTACAACACTCCTGCTAATACATCCCGGCATGATGTTTGCTTTTTTTGCAACAGCGTTACACTGTTGACTCATATTTAGCTTGTGATCCACTATGATCCCCAGATCCCTTTCCTAGGCAGTCATTTCCCATTTTGTATGTGTGCAACTGATTGTTCCTTCCTAATAAGGACTTTGCATTTGTCCTTATTGAATTTCATCCTATTTACTTCAGACCATTTCTCCAGTTTGTCCAGATCATTTTGAATTTTAATCCTATCCTCCAAAGCACTTGCAACCCCTCCCAGCTTGGTATCATCCACATACTTTGTGAGTACTCTCTATGCCATTATCTAAATAATTGATGAAGATATTGAACAGAAGCGGACCCAGAACCGATCCCTTCGGGACCCCGTCCATTATGCCCTTCCAGCATGACTATGAACCACTGATAACTACTCTCTTGGAACAATTTTCCAACCAGTTATGCACCTACCTTATAGTAGCTCCATTTAGGTTCTATTTCCCTAGTTTGTTTATGAGAAGGTCATGCGAGACAGTATCAAAAGCATTACTAAAGTCAAGATATACCACATCTACCGCTTCCTCCCTATCCACAAGGCTTATTACCCTGTCAAAGAAAGGTATCAGGTTGGTTTGACACAATTTGTTCTTGACAAATCCATGCTGACTGTTATTTATCACCTTATTATCTTGTCGGTGTTTGCAAATTGATTGCTTAATTATTTGCTCCATTATCGTTCCGGGTACAGAAGTTAAGATGACTGGTCTGCAATTCTCCGGATTGTCCTTATTTCCCTTTTTATAGATGGACACTATATTTGCTCGTTTCCAGTCTTCTGGAATGTCTCTCGTCTTTTATGACTTTTCAAAGATAATTGCTAATGGCTCAGATATCTCCTCAGTCAGCTCCTTGAGTATTCGAGGATGCATTTCATCAGGCCTTGGTGATTTGAAGACATCTAACTTGTCTTAAGTAATTTTGGACTTGTTCTTTCCCTATTTTAGACTGTGATCCTACCTCATTTTCACTGGTATTCACTATTTTAGATGTCCAATTGCCACCAATCTTCTTGATGTAAACCGAACAAAGAAGTCATTAAGCCCCTCTGCCATTTCCACATTTTCTGTTACTGTCTTTCCCCCCTCATTGAGTAACGGGCCTCCTCTGTCCTTGATCTTCCTCTTGCTTCTAATGTATTTGTAGAATGTTTTCTTGTTTCCTTTTATGTCCCTAGCTAGTTTGATCTTGTTTTGTGCCTTGGCTTTTCTAATTTTGTCCCTACATACTTGTGTTAGTTGTTTATATTCATCCTTTGTAATTTGACCGAGTTTCCACTTTTTGTTGGACTCTTTTTTGAGTTTTATATAATTTAAGATCTCCTGGTTAAGCCAGGGTCTCTTGCCATACTTCCAATCTTTCCTATGCAGTGGGATAGTTTGTTCTTGTGAAGAAGCCAGTTAATTGTGCTGTCCTCTTCCAAGCACTATCACCCCAGTTTTGAGGACAGTTTCTGATTAACACTTGTTTTGTATTACTGTTTTTATTTTTACCTTGATATGGAAAAAGGATGTATAGTAACCCTGAAACATACACATATTCTTGAAGAAGCTATGCATGTAAGATGAGTGACTATTTTCCCCAGTAGAGTGTTCTTTCAATCAACGTTAATTATAGCAACATTAACAGTTGCTACGTTTCCACACCACATCACACATTACTGGAATGACAGAAGTAGCTGAGCAGACCTGATCTGAAGCCATACAATCGTTGTACCAGATTGGCAAAAGTGAAAGCTGATCTTACTCATCAAGTAAGCAATTCACATATTCTCCAGCTATGACAGGTTTGCAATTCAGCAAATATACTTCAAACAATATGCAGATGTTTTAAAAGGGAAGAGTGAGCACAGATTCCTTCACAAATACCTTTGAAGGCACACTGAAATGTCAAATCAAGCAACTACAAACAGTTTAAATAGGCTGGCAAAATTATTTCAGGACCTTACATAATTTTAAAAATCACTGAGGTGTTATTTTCCAATGTGTCTGAAAATGATTATTGTTGCATAGCTAACACTGTAGATAGCATAGATTTGTGATAGGTTTCACAACAACACTGACAGAACAGAAGTATGTTTAACAACTGTGGCTCCATATGAATGCTTTTTTTCTGTTGCTGAATAGCAGTTAGTAAAAATTAAATTTGAAACATATTAAAGAAAAAAAATTGTGGAAGATAGAGGTCCAAGCAAATGTTCGGGTCCCAGGCCATTGAGGTCATTTAGTTAAGTGTGAGAACAAATACAGTGAAACCATACCGAGTCACTACCCTTTAAAATGTGTTTGCCAACAAATCCATATCAAAACTAATAAGACACTTAAAAATGAAAAGGAAACAGAATATGCAGTAATCATGTGGAGCCTTGTTCATACACTATGGATAAATTCACTTTCACGTGGAAGCCCTGGGGAATGTTCTCTGTGCCATTTAAACTCTGAAGGGATGTGCACGGAAATGGGTGAAGAGCCATCAGTGGACTGGCTACACAGCGTGGCATCTACACCTTCATTCTTCAGAGGTCTCCCTGTCAGCATTGTATAACCTGGAATATATGGGGGGATAAGGATAGAAGGCCAGGGGAGAGATCAGAGGATTCATATGTATCCTGATTTTAATGCTAATTCTTGTATGTATGTCCTAATCCCCATGTAAGTGCGGTGTAGGGACTATAGCTATCATTCTACCATATAGGCTGGACTAGCAATCAAGGACGACTGAATTGCAGCACTTAGTTTTTTCAACAAAAGCAGAATTAAAAAAAAAAAAACACTAAAAATTGCTTTCATTATTTTGAGCATCATTAATATTCAATAACCGCCCTTAAATTAACATTAAGGAGTTATACGATAAGTGACATAAGTGTCATGTTGTTCATTAGCGGGATATAACACCATATATTATAGACCAATATTTCAGACATCAAGTTTGTCACATTATTTATGGGCAATAAACACATGTGGTAACAAATATTTGCTTTCTTTTAGACAAAATTAAATTTCAAACATGGTTCAGATTTCCCATTTTCTCATTTTAAAATCCAGCTTATAAACAAATCACCTCCTATGCAGATGCTCTATATTATTCACAAATAGAGACATGTGCTCAATAAAGGGGGGGAAATTACTCATTCCAAAATTAGCTGCAACAATCATGAAATCTTGTAAATTAGCATGATACACATTATTCTTTTGGCTCAGTAACCTAAAAAGGCAAATTTGGTTTGCATTCCTCAAAGACAGACGTAACACATACAATGTCTTTCCATGCAAAGTGGTAATTACAGAATTATTACTGCATACAGTTTCTTTTACTCTGCTTCCTTGGACACTCAAACATTTATAGTAAAAGTTAAATTAGACAAGTGAAAAAGAGCTTTGATAAAGCAGGGGGAAAAAAGCTTAATGATTTGTACTGTAACAAGTGCAAAGCACATTTGAGAAGGGCTGAAGGATTCAGTGCAAAAATCCAGGACATCTGAACATGGGACAACCTTTGCAATGTGTGGACATTCAAGCTCTGATTAAAGTCAAGGGAAAGACACCCAGTGATTTCAATGGTCCTTACAGAATTATGTGTTTTGTTTTGTTTTTTAAATCTAAAGACATTCTCTACTCTGTTAGAGGTTGCTGAATTTGTTGTTGTAAATTATTTATCTGTTGAATATTTTTTGGTGAAAAATTGTTTTAATTATTCAGCCAGCTTTGATATATGGGAAAAATGTAAGTATGTGGTGGAAAGGGCTTATTGTCATGGCTTTACGATGGTGTTGCAGGGTGCTGGTGCAAAAACACCTAATTACCCCTGCTCAACCAGCTCCAATCAAGAGAAATAGATTGAGGCTGGTGAAACAGACCTGATGCCTGGCCTGGGGATTGGCTCCACCTGCGGGCCTGACAAGCCAGCAGTTACAGGGGCTGGGAGCCAGAAGAAAAGCCAGCCAGGGAAAGGTCAGTCTCCTAGCAGCGGGCTGACTGCAGGAAAAGAGGGAACTAACCCTGTAAGCCTTGTATATAGCTCAACACTGGTGGTGGGAGAACTGTGTGTGTGTAAATAAAGCCACGGGTGCTGCATAACTGTAAACCTCTCTGCACTTTACTGGGACAGCCAGCAGGCTCTGGAAGAGAGGTGTGCCAGAGAACCTGTCACAGATGGTCACATTACTCACAAGTGTGTGGAAGGTTTGAAGTCTGCACAAAACAACTGTAAATATCAGGTCCAGCCTGACATTGAGCAACAGGATATTGGAAGTAGTTTCATTTGATAGGATGACCTTTTCGAATTCATCATTACCAAGATACAGCCATGAGTATTTTAGGATGGTTCATTCCCTTCAAGTTAATGTTTTTCATACCATACTGTGCCTACTGTCATATACTTGCATACCTACCAAGTGTCGCTCATCAGGAGTGACAGTCACACCTTTGCTTCTGCTGTCACTCATCCCATCTGGAATGTCACTCAGACACAGAGCTCCGGGGAGTATGGTTCTCGCTGACACAATTCCTCTGGGCTTCTAGAAGCTACTGAGGAGACAGCCAAGACTGCCTTCTCCCTTCCCTATTGCTGCTCCCTGTGCTGTCTCCTTTGTACCTACTGTGTCAGCACAGCTAGAAAAGGCAGTGGTGGGAGGAAGGTGGTTTCCAGCACTAACTGTCTCACATTTACTCTCTCACCCACATACCTGCCTCATGTTCCTTATATAACCCTTCTCCCAGGTGGTGGCAGAAGTAACAAGTGCCAGGTTCAATATCAAGAGGGTTCTCTTAACATTATAAAACTGAACTGTCTTAAACCCCACCTATAAATCTGGGAAAACTAAACACCATCTCTGGGCATCTCTAGAGGCAATACTTCCCCTTTTGCAAGCACTGAGTCAGTGTATAACAAAAGAAAACAACAGCTATTAAGAGAAGAAAATACAACAGTAATTTGGGAAAATGCCGCAACAATGACTCAAAAGTTTGCAAGCAATAAGGCCTGGTCTACACTACGATGTTAGTTCGAATTTAGCAGCGTTATACCGAATTAACCTTGTACCCGTCCACACAACGAGGCCATTTATTTCGACTTAAAGGGCTCTTAAAATCGGTTTCTGTACTCCTCTCCGACGAGGGGAGTAGCGCTGAATTCGAACTTGCTGGTTCGAAGTAGGGTTAGTGTGGACGGAATTCGAAGGTATTGGCCTCCGGGAGGTATCCCACAGTGCACCATTGTGACCGCTCTGGACAGCAATCGAAACTCGGATGCTCTGGGCAGTTGGACAGGAAAAGCCCCGCGAACTTTTGAATTTCATTTCCTGTCTGCCCAGCCTGGTGAGCACAGGTGACCACACAGAGCTGAACAGCACAGGTAGCGATGCAGGCCGACAACCGCAAACGAGCACCAGCATGGACCACACGCGAGATACTGGATCTGATCGCCATATGGGGAGAGGATTCAGTGCTCGCAGAACTGCGTTCCAAGAGACGGAATGCAAAGATCTTTGACAAGATCTCGAAGGGGATGATGGAGAGAGGCCACAATCGGGACTCCATTCAGTGCCGTATAAAGGTGAAGGAGCTCCGACAGGCCTATCAGAAGACGAAGGAGGCCAACGGACGGTCCGGGGCAGAGCCGCAGACATGCCGCTTTTACGATGAGCTGCATGCAATTCTCGGAGGGGCCGCCACCACTACCCCACCCCTGAGCGTGGACTCCGAGGAGGGGTTAATGTCTTCGTTGCATGACGAATCTGCGGACGGGGAAGAGGAGGAGGAGGAGGACGACGAACTTGTGGAGAGCACACAGCGCTCCATTCTCCCCGACAGCCAGGAGCTCTTTCTGACCCTGACAGAGGTGCCCTCCGAACCCTCCCAAGGCGGCATCGCAGACCCCCTGGAAGGGACCTCTGGTGAGTGAACCTTTTCAAATATCTCAAACATGGTTTAAAACAAGTATTTGTTTAATGATTAATTTGCCCTGGGGACTTGGGATGCATTCGCGGCCAGTACAGCTACTGGAAAAGTCTGTTAACGTGTCTGGGGATGGAGTTGAAATCCTCCAGGGACATCTCCATGAAACTCTCCTGGAGGTACTCCAAAAGCTTTTCCAGAAGGTTTCTGGGCAGGGCAGCCTTATTCCGTCCTCCATGGTAGGACACTTGACCGCGCCATGCTAGCAGCAAGTAATCCGGTATCATTGCTTGACAAAGCTTGGCAGCGTATGGTCCCGGTGTTTGCTGGCATTCAAGCAACATCCGCTCTTTATCTTGCTGTGTTATCCTCAGGAGAGTGATATCGTTCAGGGTAACCTGTTTGAGATATGGGAATGTAATTAGGGGGACAGAGGTGGCCCCGTTCCTACTGGGCTGTTTGCCTGTAGCTGAAAAGAAATCTTTCCCTGCAGTTAGCCAAGCGGGCGGGGGGGAGGGGGTGGATAATGTCGCTGAGTTTTTCGCGTTTGGCTAGCAGGGGTCTTCCCTGATACCAGCCACGTGGTGGGGGGAGGGGTAACGCGATCATCCAACAGAAGTGGATGGGGGGGCTAGTTTGCGATCTGCATGGATCTTCCATGGTACCAGCCACGTGGTGGGGGGAGGGGGTCATCCCACAGAATTGAATGGGTGGGTGGGGGCAAGTTATTATGTTATCTGATGCTGCACGGTAACAGGAAAACCGCAGCACGTAAAGGGCTTTGCTTGCTATGGGAAAGGAGGGCTCTGATTTAATGCAGAAGCAGCAGGACAGTGGCTTACCATGGCTGCATACAAGCCGAATTCTGTTGCCCGGCCCTGCGTCTGCTGTGATCTCTAACACCAAAGCCGCGGGCACTCAATATAAGATGCAAAAAGCGACCTTGTACATTGCTATGTAATGTGAAAAGTGTTCACCGTGAAAGAGTATAAGCATTGTTCTATAAAATGTATCTTTTTACATACTTCTCTCCTTTTTTTCCCTCCTACTGCAGCTGCAAATTCTTCCATCCTCCCGCCCCCAGCACGAAGGCTCTCCCAGATAAGGAGGCGAAAGAGGCGCACCCGAGACGATATGTTCTCGGAAATAATGCAGTCGACCCGGGATGAGAGAGCTAATTTTAACGATTGGAAGGAGACTGTATTGAAATTCCGTCAAGAGGCCAGTGACCGTGAGGAGAAGAGGGACCAGCGGGAGGACATGAGGGACCAACGGGAGGAGAAAAGGGATGAACGTGAGGAGAGAAGGGACGAACGCGAGGAGAGGAGGGACGCCCGAGAGGAGAAGTGGCGGGATGCAACGCTGGGGCTGCTGCGTGATCAGACAGACATGCTCCGGCGTCTGGTGGAGCTCCAGGAACGGCAGCTGCCGGATTACCGGGTGCCGCTGCAGCCCCTCTATAACCGCCCTCCCCCCTCCCCAAGTCCCGTAGCCTCCTCACCCCGACGTGTAAGAACGCGGGGGGGGAAGCTCCGTGCAACCTGCCAGTCCACCCCATTAGAGAGCCCGAGCAAAAGGCTCTCATTATTTTGAATGTTGTTCCTGCCCTGTTCCTTCACTCCTACCCTCCTCCCAAACCCCACCCGGACTACCTGGTTATTTCTCTCCCTATGTTCATTACCCCCCGTTAATAAAAAGTTCTTGATTTGTAATTTGAAAACGACACTGACTTTATTTTTTTTTAAATAAAACTGGGATCGAAGGGGGAAGGGGGAAGGGTGGGTTGCTTACAGGGAATGAGTGAATCAAGTGGGCGGGTTTTCAACAGGGACAAACAAACATAACTTTCACACAGGAGCCTGGGCAGCACTGAAACTTGTTTTCAGAGCTTCTCTGATGCGCACCGCTTCCTGGTGTGCTCTTCTAATCGCCCTGGTGTCTGGCTGCGCGTAATCAGCGGCCAGGCGGTTTGCCTCAGCCTCCCACCCCGCCATAAAGGTCTCCCCCTTGCTCTCACAGAGATTGTGGAGCACACAGCAAGCTGCAATAGCAATGGGGATGTTGGTTTGGCTGAGGTCCGAGCGAGTCAGTAACGAGCGCCAGCGACCTTTTAAACGTCCAAAGGCACACTCTACCACCATCCTGCACTTGCTCAGCCTGTAGTTGAACCGCTCCTGAGTACTGTCCAGGCTGCCTGTGTATGGCTTCATGAGCCACGGCATTAAGGGGTAGGCTGGGTCCCCAAGGATAACGATGGGCATCTCAACATCCCCAATGGTAATTTTCCGGTCTGGAAAGTAAATCCCTTGTTGCAGCCGTTTAAACAGACTAGTGTTCCTGAAGACGCGGGCGTCATGAACCCTTCCCGGCCATCCCACGTTGATGTTGGTGAAACGTCCCTTGTGATCCACCATTGCTTGCAGCACCATAGAAAAGTACCCCTTGCGGTTTATGTACTGGCTGCCCTGGTGCTCCGGTGCCAAGATCGGGATATGGGTTCCATCTATCGCCCCACCACAGTTAGGGAATCCCATTGCAGCAAAGCCATCCACAATGAGCTGCACATCTCCCAGCGTCACTACCTTTTTTAGCAGCAGCTCAACGATTGCTTTGGCTACTTGCATGACAGCAGCCCCCACGGTAGATTTTCCCACTCCGAACTGATTACCGACTGACCGGTAGCTGTCCGGTGTTGCAAGCTTCCACAGGGCTATCGCCACTCGCTTCTCAACTGTGAGGGCTGCTCTCATCTTGGTGTTCTGGCGCGTCAGGGCAGGGGAAAGCAAGTCACAAAGTTCCAGGAAAGTGCCCTTACGCATGCGAAAGTTTCGCAGCCACTGGGAATCGTCCCACACCTGCAGCACTATGCGGTCCCACCAGTCAGTGCTTGTTTCCCGGGCCCAGAATCGGCGTTCCACAGCAAGAAGCTGCCCCATTGCCAACATGATCTCCAAAGCGCCGGGGCCCGTGGCGCGAGACAATTCTGTGTCCATGTCCATGTCCGCATCACTCTCGTCGCCGCGCTGCCGTAGCCGCCTCCTCCTCGCCTGGCTTTTCTGGTCCTGGTTGAGCATAAACTGCACTATAATGCGCGTGGTGTTTACAATGTTCATGACTGCAAACTTGAGCTGAGCGGGATCCATCCTTGCCGAGGTACGGCGTCCGCTCAGTTCAACAAGGAAAAAAGGCGCGAAATGGTTGTCTTCCGTTGTTTTCACGTAGGGAGGGGGAGGATGTTCCCAGAACCGCCCGCGACAATGTTTTTTGTCCCATCAGGCATTGGGATATCGACCCAGAATTCCAATGGGCGGGGGGGACTGCGGGAACTCTGGGATAGCTACCCACAGTGCAACGCTCTGGAATTCGACGCTAGTCTTTTCTGCATGGACGCGCACCGCCGAATTAATCCGCTTACTGTGGCTTACTGTGGCCGCGTACCATCGAATTAAAAAAATCGGTTTCATAAAATCGAATTCCGTAAATTCGGACTAATCCTGTAGTGTAGACGTACCCTAAGTGAAAGACTCACAGTATCTTTGGCAGTAGCCCTTTGCCTTACTTTCCCATCTTGCAGTGTGAAAGTCCAGGGGATAAATGTCCCTTTAGCAAGCCACAGTGTTCCCTCTTTCCCTCTGCTGCACCTTACTTACAGTTCGTTGTGCAAGGTCAGCGAAGCCCCAGAGTCCAAGGGTGCATTCAGTTTCTGGAATCAGCTCCTACCCGTGAGGGCAGGGATGGGTAGATGAATGATGTCTCTACTATCCATTTTACCAGATTTAAGGCTCAGGCCCTTAGCTTATCTGTAATTTCAGTTGTAACTATCCCTTTAGCACATCACTCCCCTCTGCTGCATCCCACTTACAGTTCCCTTTCCTTGGTTAGTGTAGACCCTGAGATGTATTCACTGGGCTCACCTCGAACCTTGGGGTCGGGGGAGCATCATTGAGAATACCTCTGCTGCTTCCCCTGCAAGTGGCTCACAGCTATCACTGTTTCTCTGACACTGCTGCTGCTTGTGGCTCCTATGATATTACATTCTGAGGTTCTACCACTTAACCAGCCTCTTAGTGATTTCTGAATATAGTAGCAAACCTCACAGCCAATGCAATCTCTGTGCTGTCTTTCTATGTCCCTACCAAAAGTCTAAGGCTCAGCTCCTACACCTGCTCAGCAGTGATATCAGCTTTAGGAATCATGAATTGGAAACAAGAACTCTCAATTGAGCCTAATCAACTCTGTCATTAGATGCTAAAAACAGGTAGGTCAAATAGTGCTTAGAACTCCTTAGACTGAATCCACATCTCAAACCACTGTCTTTATTCACTTCCTTCTCCCCAATTTTGCATCCCTACCCTCTGCTTAGCAAGTGAGGTTCACTTTAGGGTGACCTCCTCAATCAAAGTAGGCTAAGCATAGTTCTGCTTTCCTTGTACAATCAGGAGAGCAACATTTCTTTACCCCTGCATTGAAATAATAGAGTGATTTGTAACCTAAAACCAACCAAAATTGATCATTTTGACAAAGCAGCTCAATCTGCTGTGCACTTCGACAGAGTAGGCATCTCTATGCAAAGACTGTCTGCTCCTGAAGTCTTTTCCACCAGCTCATCACTAGATATCAGGGGAGTGTTCATTCCAGACACTGCTTACACCCACTAAAGGAGAGGAGGGAGGAGCAACTGCTACTTGCCCAACTGAAAGAATTCTAACAGGCTGAGTCCCTCCCTTTCCCTCCTTTTTAAGCCACTCCCCTTTTGTAGATGTATTTCACAACCAGTATATTTCTAAGAAAAGGGTTTGTTTTTAATTAGCTCACGGTGGCCCAATGTCTGCAATAGCTCTGCCAAAATATCACCACACAAAGACATTTAAAATATATTCTCTTTTATTGCCTGAGTACAGGAAGCATATATGCAGAGGTTAAAATTAACATGAAGGTAAAGAGCTCCATTCATTCATTTAATTTCAGCATTGTATTAACAGAAAGTTTTGTGGCTGTAACTGTACTTTTGCTTGGTTCTCAGTATTAGTCAAATGGTAGTTCTTAATAAAGTTGAGACAAAGTTGAGCCTTCTCTGACAGGGGGAAAGGAGCACATCTGATACGTTCCTTGCAACTCCTGGATTTTGTCTGCTACGCTGTCCATGCTATTTGCCTTGGAGAGCTCTTCTTCACTCCTGGAAAGTCATGCAATACATAAGAAACTCAGTTCAGCTGGGTGCAATAGCCTTCCTACTACCTGTAAAGAGGGAGCAAAACATACCTTACAAAGAGCAGCTTGTGCATGCAAAGTACAAATCTATGCATTTCTCCCTGCTTCCCAGCAACATCCAGTCAACAAAAGTAGACAGCATCTAAATATTATGGCCTCATGTTGAAAATAAATGAGTCTGTTGCAATGACTGACATTAAGCACTTCCTTTACTTTGTGCCTTGGAGTCAGCTCTATTTCTGCAAGGTGTGGGAGACTGAGAAAACTTGTGCTGATGATAACAACATGTTTTGTTCGATGCCCTCCTCCTAAATGAGTAAAACTGTCTGCCGGGATTGGGAATAAATCCTGAATTGTCCAGATTTACAATCTAGGATTTGTCTTCGTCAAGGATGATGAAGCTAAAGTGAACTATGACCACTTTACTTTGAATGAGAGCCTCCACCTAGGGATTTAATGCACTTTAACAGAACACCTTAGTTAAATGGTCTTAACTTTTCGAGTGTCCCAATGTAGGCAAACTGTTAATGACCAGATGCTCAGCTGGTATAAATCAATGTAGTTCTACTGAAGTACATGAACTGGCATTCAATATATAGGTCCAGACTGTCATTTCGACCCTCAGGGGGAGTCCATGTGGAGTTCTTCTTCTTGTGCTGTTGGTGGGAGGGTAACTGTGTATCGGTGCGCTGTTCAGTGTTGTCCTGAAAGTATTCTTTGAGTTGGAGATGGCGAAAGTAGGCTTCCAGATCGCCGCAGAACTGTATCATGTTGGTGGGGGTGGCAGGGCAGAAAGAGAGTCCCCGAGATAGGACAGACTTTTCTTCTGGGCTGAGTGTGTGGTTGGATAGATTGACGATATTGCTGGGTGGGTTAGGGGTACCACGGTTGTGGCCCCATGTAGCAGGTAGGAGTTTAGACAGCTTACAGTCCTTTTTCCTTTGTAGAGAGGTGAAGTGAGTAATGTAGATCTCCTGTCTTATTTTAGTGAAGTCCGTTTGTATGGAAGTTTGGTTATTAATGAGAGTTTCCAGATTGGAGAGCTCTTTTTTGATGTTTTCCTGTTTGCTGTATAGGATGCTGATCAGGTGGTTCCTCAGTTTCTTTGATAGAGTATGGCATAATCTCTCACTGTGGTCTGTGTAGTATGTAGATAGCAGTGGATTTTTTACCTTTAGTCCATTTGGTATGATGTCCATCTGTTTGCATTTGGAAAGGAAGATGATATCTGTCTGTATTTGTGCAAGTTTCTTCATGAGGTTGATGGATTTCCACTCCATACGGCTAAATGCAGTGCCTTGCATGGTGTCAAGTATCAGAGGGGTAGCCGTGTTAGTCTGGATCTGTAACACTAACACTAAATCTACACTAACACCGGAACAAATCAACATACCCTTAGAGCCCCGGCCAGGTTTATTCTATCTACTACCCAAGATCCACAAACCCGGAAATCCTGGACGCCCCATCATCTCGGGCATTGGCACTCTCACTGAAGGACTGTCTGGATATGTGGACTCTCTACTCAGACCCTACGCCACCAGCACTCCCAGCTATCTCCGTGAGACCACTGATTTCCTGAAGAAACTACAATGCAATGGTGACCTCCCAGAAAACACCATCCTAGCCACCATGGATGTAGAGGCTCTCTACACAAACATCCCACACACAGATGGAATACAAGCTGTCAGGAACAGTATCCCTGATGATGCCACAGCACAACTGGTTGCTGAGCTCTGTGCCTTTATCCTCATACACAACTATTTCAAATTTGATGACAACATATATCTCCAGATCAGTGGCACCACTATGGGCACCCACATGGCCCCATAATATGCCAATATTTTTATGGCCGACCTGGAACAACGCTTCCTCAGCTCCCGTCCACTCACGCCCCTTCTCTACCTACGCTACATTGATGACATCTTCATTATCTGGACCCATGGGAAGGAGACTCTGGAAAAATTCCACCAAGATTTCAACAGCTTCCACCCCACCATTAACCTCAGCCTGGACCAATCTACACGGGAGGTCCACTTTCTGGACACCACAGTACAAATAAGTGATGGTCACATTAATACCACCCTATACCGAAAACCTACCGACCGCTATGCCTACCTTCATGCCTCCAGCTTCCATCCCGGGCACACCACAAGATCCATTGTCTACAGCCAAGCACTGAGGTACAACCGCATCTGCTCTAACCCCTCAGACAGAGACCAACACCTACAAAATCTCCACCAAGCATTCTCAAAACTACAGTACCCGCACGAGGAAATAAGGAAACAGATCAACAGAGCCAGACGTGTACCCAGAAGCCTCCTACTGCAAGACAAACCCAAGAAAGAAACCAACAGGACTCCACTGGCCATCACATACAGTCCCCAGCTAAAACCCCTCCAACGCATCACCAGAGATCTACAACCCATCCTGGACAATGATCCCACACTTTCACAAACCTTGGGTGGCAGGCCAGTCCTCGCCCACAGACAACCTGCTAACCTGAAGCACATTCTCACCAGTAACTGCACACCGCACCATAGTAACTCTAGCTCAGGAACCAATCCATGCAACAAACCTCGATGCCAACTCTGCCCACATATCTACACCAGCGACACCATCACAGGACCTAACCAGATCAGCCACACCATCACTGGTTCATTCACCTGCACATCCACCAATGTAATATACGCCATCATATGCCAGCAATGCCCCTCTGCTATGTACATCGGCCAAACTGGACAGTCTCTAAGGAAAAGGATAAATGGACACAAATCAGATATTAGGAATGGCAATATACAAAAACCTGTAGGAGAACACTTCAACCTCCCTGGCCACACAATAGCAGATCTTAAGGTGGCCATCCTACAGCAAAAAAACTTCAGGACCAGACTTCAAAGAGAAACTGCTGAGCTTCAGTTCATCTGCAAATTTGACACCATCAGCTCAGGATTAAACAAAGACTGTGAATGGCTTGCCAACTACAGAACCAGTTTCTCCTCCCTTGGTTTTCACACCTCTACTGCTAGAACAGGGCCTCATCCTCCCTGATTGAACTAACCTCGTTATCTCTAGCTTGCTGCTTGCTTGCATATATATACCTGCCCCTGGAAATTTCCACTACTTGCATCCGAAGAAGTGGGTATTCACCCACGAAAGCTCATGCTGCAAAACGTCTGTTAGTCTATAAGGTGCCACAGGATTCTTTGCTGCTTTTATTAATTGTGACTAATTTTTAGCTCTAGAAACACAAATATTTTATAATTAAGAAATAATGTATCAGTTTCCTGTCTGGAAAATTTTGAATCCAGCCTTTTTCAAATAAGAACTCAAATGTTACAAAGTATTTTTATTATATATTTTTTTTCGTTTTTGGAATAGAATTCTTTTTGGAGTAGAATGTAAAACATCAGTATCCCCTAAAATAGTTCTTTGAACAGTTTGGGAAACACAGATATGTTTCCAGGAAAAAGTAAAGAGAAAACTCTTTTCATCCCGTTTGTGCTTTTTAGTTTATCAGCAGTGCCTAGTCTTTTGTAGGTACCATATTTCAGTAATTCCGTGTATTCAAGGGGAAATCTATAAATCTTAGATTAGTAGATACAGTAGAACCTCAGAGTTACGAACACCAGAGTTACATACTCACCGACCAACCTCACACTCATTTGGAACCGGAAAAATGCAACCAGGGAGCAGAAGAGATTTAAGAAAAAACAACAACAAGCAAATATAATACAGTAGTGTGTTAAATGTAAGCTACTAAAATATAAAGGAAAAGATTAAAAAAAAAGATTTGACAAGGTAAGGAAACTGTTCCTGTGTTTGTTTAATTGAAATTAAGATGGTTAAAAGCAGCATTTTTCTTCTTCATAGTAAACTTTCAAAGCTGTAAGTCAGTCCAGTTGTAAACTTTTGAAAGAAAAAACATAAAGTTTTCTTCAGAGTTACGAACATTTCAGAGTTACGAATAACTTGCATTCCTAAGGTGGTCGTAACTCTGAGGTTGTTCTGTATATAATTTTTCAAACGCTTGTGCACATGTGTCTTTAACTATGTGCATGAAACGTTTGCAAGATCAGTGACTAAAACGGTGGTGGGCAGCCTGCGGCTCACGGGTTGCACATGGCCCATTAGGTTAATCCATTTGTGGACCACGAGACAGTGTTTACATTGACCCTCTGCAGGCATGGCGGCCTGCAGCTCCCAGTGGCCGCGGTTCACTGTTCCTGGCCAATGGGAGGTGTGGGAAGCGGTGCGGGCTGCAGGGACATTCTGGCTGTAGCTTCACGCAAGAAATGGCGAACCGCGGCCACTGGGAGCTGCAGGTGGCCAGGCCTGTGGATGGTCAATGTAAACAATCTGTCTCGTGGCCTGCCAGCAGATTACCCTGACGGGCTGGATGCAGCCCACGGACCGCAGGTTGCCCACCACTGTTCTAAGGCAACGGGATCAAGTACAATAACATTTGAGTCTTCATTATTCTGTATCTGAACATTTGATTCCTGAATTTCTATTACCAAGCATTGACTGGAAATACCATTTAAGTCATGGGCTTCTACAAAAGATCCTATGTTAGAGGAATTTTTCTTAAGCACCGGTCTGCTGGTGGGCAAGAAGAGATCCATCAGAGCCTGTCCTGGATTATTGAGCACTAGCTTTACTGGTGATATTTTACTTTGTTGGTCCTAAGAACTTCTTTGTATATAAAATAACTTATTGTAAACATACACATAGTTGACAGGTTGAACTAATTACTAGGGCGGTTCTAGAAGGAACTTTTATTATATGGATTTTCACAAATATCCCCTTGATAGTATTTCAGTGGAGGAAAGCAGAACAAATGTAAATACAGATTTTAAAAAATATCCCCTTTCAATACAGGTGTTAATTGAATTTAAAAGCAAGGAACATATAACTGATAAATGCTCAATAAATTGCTATTTAAGACCAAATAAATCAAATCCTAAATATGCCACTTATATTCTGCTCACATGAAAGTGTTAAAATATAGCAGCAAAAAGTCAAACAGCAGTAACTGGAGATCAGAGAGCTAAGGATGGATTCTTTAAAGGTATTTAGCCATTGCTCCGCTCAGCATTGCTAGGCCTCAGTGACTTAGATGGCTCAGTCCCATTTTCAGAAATGACTTAGGATGCAAAGTCTCTTTGACTTTCAATTGGACTTACATGCTTAAGTCCTATGTCACTTTTGAAAATGGGATTTAGCCAGCTAAGTCACTTAGGCCTTGCAATGCTGAGCAGAGCAACAGCTAAACTGAGACCAAAATATTTACAAATCTTTACAAATCTAGCCCCAACTGCTTTCAGCCAGTGTAACATCCATAGAGCTAGCTAAGATTTCAAGGAGCAGCAGCTGGAGTTAAAAGCTGACACAGATAGGAGAACATCTTATAGTATCCTCCCAAACTCTCCATATGTCTATTCTTGTGAGGAGGGAGAAGGGAGGAGAGGCCCAGGCCAGATGAGCAGCAGCGGCTGTGTTGGCATTGCTTGTGATATCACTTTGCCTTTTGGAGGAGAGGGGTCCCAAACAATCACCAATAATGTCTAAGCAGTACAAAAAGGAATCTGAGAATGATATTTGCCTGTTACTGACTGGGAGCTGCCACTTCAGTGAAATACATGCACAGGAGTATAATGTTCTGGCACCATACAGGACTCCAGAGTTACAAATAATTTAAATTCCTAACAGAGAGAGACACATAAACCACTGGAAGTAGAAGAAAGGCCCAGATCCACAAAGGATCACTCATTTGAGAGGTGGGGAACCTCTGTTCAGATTCTTTCTCCTCCTAAGGTGGTAAGAGGTGGGAATTGAATCAGAATCCCCCACATCCTGATAGAGTACCCTAATCTAAAGATTATAAGGGAGGCCTCCTCATCCTTTCTCTCCCCACTCCCAGCCATTTTGTGTGGAGTTAGGCATGCTCTAAGCATGCCTACCAGATCAGGCCTTGCAGGCAAGATGGTGGATCACATTGAGCTTAGGTAGTAGGGGTCCAGATGCCTAGTGAGGCTGCAGTGCTCATAATCAGAGGCAGAAACTCATGTACCTAGGGGACTTTTACAGAGACAATTTAGGCATCAAGTGAGTTTAGGCACTTGCAGATTAGGCAGCAGCCAGGCAGTATCTAAAACTGAGACTTAGGGTATGTCTACACTACGAAATTAGGTCGAATTTATAGAAGTCGGTTTTATAGAAATCGTTTTTATACAGTCGATTGTGTGTGTCCCCACACAAAATGCTCTAAGTGCATTAAGTCAGCGGACTTCGTACACAGTACCGAGGCTAGCGTCGACTTCCGGAGCGTTGCACTGTGGGTAACTATCCCACAGTTCCCGCAGTGTCCGCTGCCCATTGGAATTCTGGGTTGAGATCCCAATGCCTGATGGGGCAAAAACAGTGTCGCGGGTGATTCTGGGTACATGTCATCAGGCCCCCACTCCCTCCCTCCCTCCGTGAAAGCAACGGCAGACAATTGTTTCATGCCTTTTTTCAGCCCAGACTCCATAGCAGTGGGATCATGGAGCCCACTCAGATCACCGCGGCAATTATGAGCACTATAACCCACCACGCACATTATCCTGGAGTATATGCAGAGCCGGAACCTGGCAAAGAAAAACCAGGTGAGGAGGCAATGGCAGCGCGGTGACGAGAGTGATGAGGAAATAGACATGGACATAGACTTCTCACAAAGTACGGGCCCCAGCAATGTGCAAATCATGGTGTTAATGGGGCAGGTTCATGCCGTGGAACGCCGATTCTGGGCCCGGGAAACAAGCACAGACTGGTGGGACTGCATAATGTTGCAGGTGTGGGACGATTCCCAGTGGCTGCGAAACTTTCACATGTGTAAGGGCACTTTCATGGAACTTTGTGACTTGCTTTCCCCTGCCCTTAAGCGCCAGAATACCAAGATGAGAGCAGCCCTCACAGTTGAAAAGAAAGTGGCGATAGCCCTGTGGAAGCTTGCAATGCCAGACAGCTACCGGTCAGTCGGACATCAATTTGGAGTGGGCAAATCTACTGTGGGGGCTGCTGTGATCCAAGTAGCCCACGCAATCAAAGACCTGCTGATATCAAGGGTAGTGACTCTGGGAAATGTGCAGGTCATAGTGGATGGCTTTGCTGCAATGGGATTCCCTAATTGTGGTGGGGCGATAGACAGAACCCATATCCCTATCTTGGCACCGGAGCACCAAGCCAGCGAGTACATAAACCGAAAGGGGTACTTTTCAATGCTGCTGCAAGCACTGGTGGATCACAAGGGACGTTTCACCAACATCAACGTGGGATGGCCGGGAAAGGTACATGACGCTCGTGTCTTCAGGAACTCTGGTCTGTTTCAAAAGCTGCAGGAAGGGACTTTCTTCCCAGACCAGAAAATAACCATTGGGGATGTTGAAATGCCTATAGTTATCCTTGGGGACCCAGCCTACCCCTTAATGCCATGGCTCATGAAGCCATACACAGGCAGCCTGGACAGTAGTCAGGACCTGTTCAACTACAGGCTGAGCAAGTGCAGAATGGTGGTAGAATGTGCATTTGGTCGTTTAAAAGCGCGCTGGCGCAGTTTACTGACTCGGTTAGACCTCAGCGAAACCAATATTCTCATTGTTATTACTGCTTGCTGTGCGCTCCACAATATCTGTGAGATTAAGGGGGAGACATTTATGGTGGGGTGGGAGGTTGAGGCAAATCGCCTGGCCGCTAATTACGTGCAGCCAGACACCAGGGCGGTTAGAAGAGCACAGCAGGGCGTGGTGCGCATCAGAGAAGCTTTGAAAACCAGTTTCATGACTGGCCAGGCTACGGTGTGAAAGTTCTGTTTGTTTCTCCTTGATGAAACACACCCCCGCCCCCGTTCACTCAACTTCCCTGTAAGCTAGCCACCCTCCCCTCCCCCCTTCGATCACCGCTTGCAGAGGCAATAAAGTCATTGTTACTTCACATTAATGCATTCTTTATTAATTCATCACACAAATAGGGGGATAACTGCCAAGGTAGCCCAGGAGGGGTGGGGGACGAGGGAAGCGCCGGGTGGGGTGGGGGAGGAGGGAAGGACAAGGACACACTGCACTTTAAAACTTTAAAAATTAAAAACTTTAAAACTTATTGAAGGCCAACCTTCTGTTGCTTGGGCAATCCTCTGGGGTGGAGTGGCTGGGTGGCCGGAGGCTGGAGGCCCCCCCACCGTGTTCTTGGGCGTCTGGGTGAGGAGGCTATGGAACTTGGGGAGGAGGGCTGTTGGTTACACAGGGGCTGTAGCAGCGGTCTGTGCTCCTGCTGCCTTTCCTGCAGCTCAACCATACGCTGGAGCATATCAGTTTGATGCTCCAGCAGTCGGAGAATTGACTCTTGCCTTCTGTCAGCAATCTGACGCCACCTATCCTCTTCAGCCCGCCACTTACTCTATTCAGCCCGCCACCTCTCCTCGCATTCATTTTGTGCTTTTTTGCACTCGGACATTGTGTGCCTCCACGCATTCTGCTGTGCTCTGTCAGCATGGGAGGACATCTGGAGCTCTGAGAACATGTCATCTTGAGTGCGCTTTTTTCTCCTTCTAATCTTCACTAGCCTCTGCGAAGGAGAAACATTTGCAACTGGTGGGGGAAAAGGGAGATTGGTAGTTAAAAAGACACATTTTAGAGAACAATAGTATCACTCTTTCCCGTTAAACCTTGCTGTTCACATTACCTGTGCTTTTGTTAAAAGGTCGCATTTTGCCTCTATTTATATTGAGGGCCTGCCGGTTTGGTGTGAGAGATCACTCACGCAGTGCCAGGCAACAGAATTCGGCTTGCAGGCAGCCATGGTAAGCCACAGTCTTTTGGCTTCTTTAACCTTCATAACATGTGGGAATGGTTTCAAACAGCAGCGCCCTCATTTCCCATATCAAGCGGCCGTTGGGTTGGCCATTTAAAAAGGGTTGGCAATTTAAAAGGAGGGGCTGCGGTTTCCCGATTAACGTGCAGCACAAACCCAACTAACCCCCCGCCCAATTCTCTGGGATGATCACTTCACCCCTCCCCCCACCGCGTGGCTAACAGCGGGGAACATTTCTGTTCAGCCGAGCAGGAACGGGTACCTCTGAATGTCCCCTTAATAAAAGAACCCTATTTTAACCAGGTGACCATGAATGATATCACTCTCCTGAGGATAACACAGAGATAAGGAATGGATGTTGAGTGAATGCCAGCAAACACCGGGACCATACGCTGCCATGCTTTGTTATGCAATGATTCTGGACTACGTGCTACTGGCCTGGCATGGTAAAGTGTCCTACCATGGTGGACGGAATAAGGCAGCCCTCCCCAGAAACCTTTTGCAAAGGCTTTGGGAGTACATCCAGGAGAGCTTTCTGGAGATGTCCCTGGAGGATTTCCGCTCCATCCCCATACACGTTAACAGACTTTTCCAGTAGCTGTACTGGCCGCGAATGCCAGGGCAAATTAATCATTAAACATGCTTGCTTTTAAACCATGTGTAATATTTACAAAGATACACTCACCAGAGGTCCCTTGTCAGCCCTCAGGGTCTGCGAGCACGCTTTGGGTTTGGGTGGGTTCGGGGTTTACTGGCTCCAGGTCCAGGGTGATAAACATATCCTGGCTGTTGGGGAAAACGGTTTCTCCGCTTCCTTACTGTGAGCTATCTTCAATCTCTTCATCATCATCTTCCTCGTCCCCAGAACCCGCTTCTGTGTTGCGTGAGTCTCCATTGACGGAGTCAAAGCACAGGGTTGGGGTAGTGGTGGCTGCACCCCCTAGCATGCCATGCAGCTCGGCGTAGAAGCGGCATGTCTGCAGCTCTGCCCCGGACCTTCGTTTGCCTCTCTGGTTTTGTGGTAGGCTTGCCTTAGCTCCTTAATTTTCACGCGGCACTGCTGTGCGTCCCTGTTATGGCCTCTGTCCTTCATGCTCTTTGAGACTTTTTCTAATGTTTTGGCATTTCATTTACTGCAACGGAGTTCCGGTAGCATGGATTCGTCTCCCCATATGGTGAGTAGATCCCGTACCTCCCGTTCAGTCCATGCTGGAGCTCTTTTGCGATCCTGGGACTCCATCGTGGTTACCTGTGCTGATGAGCTCTGCATGGTTACCTGTGCACGCTGGGCAAACAGGAAATGAAATTCAAAAGTTCGCGGGGCTTTTCCTGTCTACCTGGCCAGTGCATTCGAGTTCAGATTGATGTCCAGAGCGGTCACAATGGTGCACTCTGGGATAGCTCCCGGAGGCCAATACCATCAAATTGTGTCCATAATACCCCAAATTCGACCCGGCAAAGCCGATTTCAGCGCTAATCTCCTCGTCGGAAGTGGTGTAAAGAAATCGATTTAAAGAGCCCTGTAAGTCGAAAAAAAGGGCTTCGTCGTGTGGACGGGTCCAGGCTTAAATCGAGGCAACGCTGCTAAATTCGACCTAAAGTCGTAGTGTAAACCAGGCCTTAGGCACTTAATTCCCTTTGTGGATCTAGGCCTAACTGACAGTGTGGCTGGGTGCATTGCAAAGGGCTGTGATCCAAATGCAAGGCATTATCATATCAGAGCAGCAGTTCAAACCTGTGGAGTGGGGAATGTCCTCGTGAAACAAAGCGAGGAATTTTGGCTCACCAGCATTTTCTCCAGGCAGTAGGAGGATTCAGCTTCATTGAAACTACAGCTGCACAGATGGTCAGTGGATACCTGCAGGATACCATTTTTGTATCTGATAGTACTGAACCTTTGCTATACAGGGAATTCAAGAGCTGTGGCTGGCTCCGTTTTGTTTAGCTGTACTACATCTATGCTGGCCCCCTCTCAAGTGTTTATTCCAAGTGGCTTTATAGTATGACAAATATTATAGTCACCAATGGGCATGCTTGCCTGTCCATGTACAATGTGTTCAGGCCTTCATTAAAATGAATAAACACCTGCTTCCATGGGAGTGCAGTTTGCCAAATAATGTGACTACTGAATCCTGGTCTTAACTGCCTTGTCTAGGCTCTAGGGACCAGCTTTATGTGCCCCTGGCTCCACTCTATTTTGGCTTCAGCCTATCAACCCCCTCCAGCTTTCCATGTTTCTTCTTATAGCTTGTGTGTTTGTTAAAAATATAAACAACATCTGGCCTCTCTTAGAGCTTTCTACAGCTACTGTCACTGAATTACCTAAGGGCTGCACAGGTGATGTAGATATACACAGTAAGATCTCCCTTAGTCTCCCCAGGGCAGCTGCTCAGTAAGGGGGCACAATCACTATGCATCCAGGACAAGAAAAAACAAAAGATAAGGTAGGCAGACAAGCCAACTTATTAGCATTATTCAGTTTTCCTATTCAACTCTATTTGGGGCAGGAGAGGGGACTGTGCTGCACCTCTTAAAGGGATGTTGCAGACTGCTCATTCCCTGTGCAACAAGGAAACTCCAGGGGTTTTAGTGAAGGGAGACTGTATGGAAGTTAAAACTCCTGTGTCTTTAGACAAGGTGAAATGAACCATCACAATGGGTATGTACCTCACTGAGTATCAGTGTTATTGTTGTTATCCTTCTTCTTCTTCTCACCTTTGAGCACCTGTTTTCTGTTTATAACCTTCTCTTGTTGTGTCATGTACAATTTACAGTCTTCAGGACCAGAAGACTGTCTTTACTTGAACTGGAAAGTACCTGGCACATTTCTGAGTTAAAAAACTATTCTGAATTGGACAAATAGTTTCTCCCACCTAACAGGAACATAAGTGACACTTAAATTCCACTATTGTATGCAATGTTGTTGTAGCCATGTTGTTCCCAGGATATTAGAAAGACAAGGTGTGTGAGGTAATATCTTGTATTGGACCAGCTTCTGTTGGTGAGAGAGATAAGCTTTCCGAGACCTGAAGAACTCCTCTATGGAAGCTCAAAAGTTTGTCTCTCTCACCAGCAGAAGTTGGTCCAATACAAGATATTACCTCACACACCTTGTCTTTCTAATATCCTGGGAACAACATGGCTACAACAACATTGCATATGATTATTTCTCTTTGGTCTACTTTGTACCATCTTCAGAAAATTGTGGTCAGGTATTTTACCCAGCTGAAAGAGACTAACCTTTAGAAGCCAGATACATTTACATGTGGCATATGCTGGATTTTTGCAATAGCTCATGAGGGTTTTTAGCTATAATATGAAAACATAATTTTCTGCCTTCTCAAAGCAAGAATAATCACTTTATGAAGAATAAACTGTTGTGTAGAATGCACAGTTACCGACTTTCACACAGTAAATAAGCACCCCGACTTTCACAATAAGCCAAAAATCAAGCTAATCTCATTTCAAAACAAGGCCCAAACAAGCCAATCCCTAAGAATCCCAACACTCTATGTGACTAGATCCCCCTGGCGTGCAGTCTGGGACTGTGGTGGACCTGCTGTGCACCCCTGACTCTGTCCCCCCCTTGCCCCTGCTTGCCCACCCCTAGCCACTGCTTGCTGGGAGCCAATCAAAAAAGAAGAAGCAAAAAGCTACAACAAGCAACAAGCCAAACAAGTGACAAGCCAAAAACTAGCCAACAAGAAACTCACAAACTAATTAAGCCAAAAACAAGCCCGATTTCTGTTGGGTTTTTTTGTTTTGGTTTTTTTGCAGGTGGCATGTCTGGTAGAATGTTTAACTCCATATTCTCTCCCTTTCTCATTCCCACTTCCCCATAACAAATTCATACAGAATCCTCCTGGTGTTTGGGAGGAAAACATGTTTATGGTGACAAAGCAGACAGGAAGCTTAAGTGCTACTATTGAAAGATAAGAGGATTAGTGCTGTTTCTGGGGAAATTTATTTTGCAGTTGTCGTGATTTGCAAAATAAACTGCATTTGAGAAAAAGAGGAGCTGCTACTAAGAAATCTATCACTGAGCAAAGGGAAAGTATTTTTACTTTTAAGAACCAGCAGGTATCTACCCTGCCTGCCTGCTTTCTGGGTATAATGTATCATATGAACTCTTACACATTAATATTTTCCCCCTTTTGACCACACAGTACAGTGCACACAACTAGTTGATTTTTTTTTTAATTAAAAGTTGTTTTTTGGCAAAGTAGCCTATATAGATAGTGACAATATTTTTAATTAATTTCTTACAATGTAATATTCACTTTTCTGTAAATACACCCTCAACTCATGAACACTGTGGGCGAAAGCCTGGCCACAGTGGGAGTTCTACCATTGACTTCAACTTGGGCCAGGAATACATCTAACAAGTCAAAAGGCATCCTGGCTTATACCTTATATAAACTTCATGGCTCCTCTTTCCCTGGGGTGAACAGTATGCTTTTTAAAGCAGGTGATATCTCCATAGTATTACACAATTGTGTGAACAGTCTAGTGTTTGGTTGTATACATCTGATTATGTGGGAGAGAAAACAAGATTGTTTTTGCCAGAAGAGATCTGGAGTGTATGACTGTGTCTTAATAATTCTGAAGAAGGCTAGGTAGGCAAGCAGATGATGAAGTGTGTGTGTGTGTGTGTGGGGGGGGGGTGTATTTGAATTAATTGTAAAGATATGTGTATAGAAGACATTGTGTAGGATGTACATAATTGTTATAAAAAGAGGATTCCTAAACAAAGAAATGTTATTCAACAAAAGTACTGTGAAGTTATGTTTTGCATTCAGATTTGAAATAAATATTGCATCAGAAAATGGGTCAGTCCTGTTACATGATACTATTCACAAGGTTTAACTTCTGTCAGAGAAATGAAAATTCTAATTAGTATTTGCACATTTAAAAGAAAATGTGATTCTACTGAGGTTTCCAGGTTTTTAATTCACTACATATGTATTCAATTTATTTTGGCCATATCTGCTGAGATGGACTAGATGGACTAAACCAATGAGATTCACCCATTGCATAGGTCATTTCTTAAATTTTAATACATATATTAGCAACTGAAGACCTTTTTTTCTTAAAAGCAACCAATAGAGATTAACAACCGCTCTGTCTCTAATACTATTCTCCTGAATGTTCTGGCTCGTTTGTTTGTTAGTTTTTGCTACCATCATTTAATCTAAATCATATAACAAATAGTCTGTCCATATTTGCAATCCCTTTTTCACAGATTACTAATCTAATGGAAAAGGTTTAGGAAGTTATATCCCAGAGACCTAGAAACCTTTCTCATTTTTTATTTAATCTTTTAGGGAGCTGTAAAAGAGAATGCATATTGACGTCACCTACTTGTGAATATCACCAAATCTAATTTTCACCTTAGAGATAAATCAATAGCAGACTAAGAATGTTAAGTACACTAAGAATTGGCAGCACATGCTAGGCCTATATCACATTAAACACTACAGGGACTGTAAATCTTTGGGCTAAACTGTATAAGCAAACAGCAAATTTTAATTTAAATCCTCACATTAAATGTGCCAGGGAAAATTTAGCCAGCTTAAATCTTTTCAATGATTTTTTTTTTCTTAAAAATGCACAGTCTGATAAAATGAAGGACAGAATTCAAATTTTGGACTTCAGTCTAGATGACCCAGAACAAAATGAAGTAGTTCAAGAGACAACAGGGTTATTATCTTATATCTTTTCATTGCATACATTTCCATTAATGTCACCTGAAGATTACAGCCATCCATAACTTGCTCTGTTCTTTGCGAGCTCTGTTTGACTACATGAACCTAGAGTAATTTCACATTAATTTACCTACACTGACAGATTGTAGCACTAAGCCTTAAGTTACCCTTGCTGCTTTGGAGGAAAAGACAAACTTGGAACATGCTAGTGGAGCATTTCAGGGGAAAGGGGCATGGTCAGAGTACACTACACTTAGGCAATTACCTGATGATATAGTAGCTCCTTGAGGGCTCTAACAACCTAATGTAAGTTAGAGCAGTGCTGAGATAGGTCTAACTTATGCTGGGGTCTGAACCAGATCCCAGCTACCCCAGGGATCAAGGGATTGCAAATGTTATGCACCAGGTGGAGTTCACCTGGAGCTGACGATCAGGGGCCTCTGAATTTAATAACATGTAGGAGCCATGTAAAGATTGAAGAAAAACTCATGTAGAAAAACAAAGATTTTTTGGTGAGTTTTGAACTTTATGGTTCTTCACTGAACAACCAAGTACACAGCCAACTTTCTCCCTGTGAGAAAATAGGAACAGGAGACAATATATAAATGTGAAAGCAGTGGTGGTATAATGTGACCATAATGAATTACATTTTGTGATGATGACACACATGGTTCAATGACACCACCATAACAGAAGGAAATGTAGCCCTCACAAGGAGGAAGCTGGCTGCTGGCTGCTAGTTACTTCTTGCAGCAGGCAATGCTCCACCCCTGCTCCCAATCCACTGTCCATAGAGATAAAAAAACAGTATGCTCCTCTGGCAACAAGGGATGACAAACCTCCCCCAAAGGAGAAGGAGGAGGAGGAAAAGTCATTTACCCCAAAGACTGGGAGGATCATGGCCACCACTCCCAAGAGGAAACAAATGCTGGTGATCGGTGGTGACTCCTTTCTAAGGGGGATACAATCTGCCAGCCTGCAGTGGCATCCCAGAAGGTGTGCTGCCTGCCAAGGGCCCATATCCAAGACATTACTGAAGGATTGCCAAGTAATCTTGCCCTCTGACTACTACCCCATGCTTCTCATCCATGTGGGCACTAATGGTTCTGTAAGTTATGACCCTGAGCAGATTAGAAGTGATTGCACGGTTCTGGGAGTGAGGGTGAAAGTGTTGTGGGCACAGGTGGTGTTCCCATCAATCCTTCTGCTCAAGGGAAAAGGCCCAGCAGAGACAGACAAAACCTAGAGTGAATGCTTGGCTGAACAGAAGGGCTTCATCTTACTCTACCATGTGATGCTGTTCCAAGAAAGACTGCTGAGCAGAGATGGGGTCCACCTATGAAGGAAGGAGATGAGTATCTTTGGATACAGACTGGCTAACCTAGTGAGGTGGGCTTTAAACTAGGTTTGATGAGGGCAGGTAAGTTCAGAACCTGGGACCTGGGTGAAGGGTCAGAATCTGGGGAGGAACATGGGCAGTTACAACACCTACAAAAGAGAGATGAGGGAATATAGAAGGGAAATCTAATGAACATCTTAGATATCTGTATACTAATGTAATAAGTATAGTGAGTAAACAGGAATAACTAAAAATACTAATGAAGAATTACAACCTAATTGACATCACAGAAACTTGGGATAATTCTCATGGCTGGAATATTGGTATAAAAGGGTACACTTAGGAGTGTTTGGAAGTTCTCTTGGTGCACTGAGGATTGAAGTCTTTGGCTGTTCTGTTGCCGTCTGTGTGATTTGGATTGCTTTCTATGTTTCTGTGCAATCCTGATGGACATGATTGACCTCACCAGGCAGTGGTCTGTCCTCTCATGACATGGGTGATTTGGACATCTCTTAGATCCTGTGTTCTTACAATGACATCGTGTAGGAGGCACCACTGTTTTGAACGGAGGTATTGCCAAGCTGTTTTGTACTTGTTGCTTTGTCTGAAGATTGTGTTTGTGATCACAAGGTCGTGCTCTGCACATTTGCTGAGTAGAAGGATGCCATTGGAATTAGTCTTGCCCATTCCTTCCTTCGCAATGGTGCTACTCCATATGTTAGAATCTTGTCCAGCTCTTGCGTTATAGTCCCCTAAGAGGATTATCATATCTGTTTTTGCAATGGATGACTTTATTTGAACTTTATTTGACAGAATTTACCTGCAGTATCATTAGAGTTTATGGCTCTGAATATAACATGAAAATACATCTACTTTTCATTGATAAAATAGACTGGCAGCATTCAGAAGCAACAAAAAAATCAATGCTATAAAATGAGGAAAGTTATATTTTACCTTTTGTAGTAAATAAGAAACCAATGAAACACTCAACTACATTTCATTAACTGTAATCTTGCTGACCTATGCAGATCCCTGAAAGCAGTGTAGAAATATATTAGCTTCTTGACTGGCAGAACATTGGTTGTGTATGAATACATGATGCTGACATGTAACAAATAGCACTTATTGTTAAGTAAATGATTTATTACTGAATTCCTACAAAATAAGGAATTCAATATTTTTAGATTATACTAGTTCTGGTTATTTCTCCCATAGACAAAATAAAAATAGCATATGGTGTATTGAAATCAGAACTGTTTGTTGTCCTATTCTTAGGGAAAATAGTAAATCACCTGCTTACCAGGCATAACAATGTATATATAGTTGTCACTATGTTCCGTTATGTTAACCTCAAAGTAAAAAGATTATTTTTAGCATAAATCACATCAGGAAATATTCAAAACACTTTCTTCATATAATATTGAAAGGCTTCTTTACTTTTACTGTGCTTGTTGGCAAACAGTTGCAGAATGATGAAATAGCCTATGGTGATATTTCCCTTGAAAATATTTTCAGCACATGTAGTGCTGTCAAAATGATTTAGGTCACTTTTTTTTAAAATGGTCAAAATTATTTTCTTTTGCTACCCAATCATTTGCATGATGAAAGGAATCATATTATGTATGTCTCAGTACAAATGTTTTCTACTTTTATCACAACTTCTTAAAACAATTGACAAGCCTCATACAGACTTATATAATACTCTTTGCAAGTCTTTCCTAAGAGAAAGCAAGCAAGCAACTTGTACATAATCAGAACATTTTGACCTATGAGGAAGGACACTTAGAGGATATGTTGTTTTATAGAAGGAATAAAAGGATTGTTATTCTCAAAAATGCTGATATTTTGATAGCAAATTATTTATTATTATGTAGGGTTGGTTGAAAAATTTCCATTACACTATTTTTCAATGGAAAATTGGGATTTGGACAAAAATATTTTTCCCTTGGAAAATTGCCTGCTAATTACAGATTTTTACTTTTTGTTAAAAAACAAATATATTTTGACCAAAACCTGAAATATTTTGATTCAGAAAAGAGGTGATGGTGCTTCATAGGAGTTGTAGTTCAGATGATTCGTGACCGCATTCTTCTCTATAAGTTGACATTCCCAGATGGACTTTATCTTCCATGATGTACTGCAACACTGAGACTCCTATGAGCAGCTAAGCAAGAGGACAAATGGTGTGGTTTATTATGGGAGATGTATTCTGGACCAGGAGCCCAGGCATTAGACAAGAATGGAAACATGAGGCACTCAAACTAGAACTCCCACGAGGAATCATGGTAGAATTTCTAAATAAAATAATTTGGGTTTGCACCCAAATATATTGATTTTCAGTCAAAATATTTTGGGTTTAAATTTTTTTTTTTTTTCCAAAAGGTTAAAATTTTATATTGAAGTTTTAATTAATTGAAATCTTGCAAGGCAGGGGGATATGTGGGGAGGGAACTATTTCCAACCAGCTATGTTATTCTCTCATAATGTGTTAAGTGCTTTAAAAGAGATAGTAAAATGTGCTTCCAACCCCCAGGAATGTACAGTATAATTTAGACATGACGGAACAAGTAAAACTAATAAATAACAAAGGAGGATGTGTTGAGAAAAGGTAATGATTATGGTGAGTCACATGGCTATATAATTTGTAATTTAAGACATTTCTATATATATATTATGCACAAAGACATACATTAAAACAGGGATCGGCAACCTTTGGCACGATCGGCTGAACCTGCGGACGTGGCCGGTAAACAAACCGGCCCTGCCCACCAGGGTGCTTACCCTGGTGGGCTGCGTGCCAAAGGTTGCTGATCCCTGCATTTAAAAGAACATCAGGCTCCCACCACCAGCTTCTAATTCCAGTCTCCTTGCTCATCACGTCCCTATATATATATACATTAGGAGGGATTTGATTGATACGAGCATGATGGAATGGGGAACAGAGGAAGATGCCAATGAATGGTGAAAGGCAGCATATAAAAGGCATGGAGGGGAGACCATGAAAGGAAATTATTCCAGCCTTGTTATTGCCAACCTCACTGAATTGTGGACCTGAGCTAAAAGAGCAGTATACAGTTGTAGGGTGGTTTGTAGACACTGTGATACCAGAAAAGGAGTCTGGTTCACTACTGCTAAAATACCTTATCATTTACAGCTGTGCAGAGTATAAAATGTTACCAACTTGGAATGGTGGCTTATTACGCCCACTTTACACTCTGCACATGTGCAAATATGGAGAATCAGTCCCCAAAAGTTTGACATTGGCACACTTGACCAGGGGAGTCTGCAGGGATTCAAAAGGATCAGGTGTGCAAGATATACTCTGAATGACTGACAAGGAAGATGATCATGGTGGCAGCATTGTGAGCTGTCTGGAGGTGATTATTTGGTGTTCATGAAGACTGAACAGGAGACTTCAGTACTTTAAGTTGTAGTTAAATAAGGTGTAAACAAACAATTTGTGTTTTTAATCTGCCACAATCATTCTTCAATTATAAGTCTCTACTAGTTTATTCTTTCACATTTGCTGTGGACTTCTGCATGCTATTAAAATATGAATGTCTCATATCAATGGATTAGGTTGCTTATATGATTCAACTCTTTAAAAATCACAAAGCTTTCCTTCTTGCATCGGTCTGTACACAAGTACTTTATGAGTATGTATTGTACTTAAATGGTATAAGGACATTATGAAGCAACAGTAGCTGCTTAACAGTATGGTTGAGACTAGCTTCTGACTTATTTTTAATTCACCCACCCAAGCTTACACAAAACAAAACCAATTCCCTTGAAATTACACTTTGCACATCTGCCCAGCGGTAAAACTTTTCTGGGAAGCTTGGGGAGGGAGGGGGGGGTGGGCGGAAGGGAAATCACTGGATTGTTTTAAATTTATGGGTGTAGGATGAACTCCCCCGAAACACACTTTCAACCTTAACCCGTTTTTACTGAAGCTTTATGTTTGCAAGTGTACCAGACGAACTACCTTTTAAAACAAACCAACTAAAGGTTTCCATTCATGGGTAATTTTCTCTCATTTCCTACCAAAGAAAGCTACACTTATTGGGAGAGTGCATTTCAGACTGGTCCATTGCACACTAAGACATCTCATCAAATCAATGAGCCAGTAGGATATGGCTGAGTTTTCCAGGCACCATTTCAGAATAGTAGGGAGCAGACAATCTGCCTAATATCCCAGAACAATACTCCTTGGAGGATTTAGGTGGACTGGATCTGCTAGCAGATGGTGTCACTGGGCTTCCTATCTGGTGCCAAACACATTGAAAGAGATCAGCAGCTGCCTTGTCAATTCCTGAAGGAGCACCCCAGTGCTCGAACAAGGTAGCAGCCAGGCTGCTGGGCTTCCTTGACAAGGCAAACTGCCATCAATTAAGAAGTAGGTGTGTGTGTCTGTGTGTTCCTCCCTCACTTGCTCCTGGCTTTACTTGTACCTCCTCTTCCTAATTCCTTCTTTTCACACTTTTTGCTGCTGCCCTCTCCCCAGTCTGTGTCCCTTTCCCATTTAACAGGATGTCCAAGGGGTTTTCTCAAGGCAGCTCATGAATTTGAGGGGAGGTTCTACATGATATCACACTGCTCACTCCCTCTGTCGAGCTGTCACTCCACAGAACAGCAGTAGTGTGAAAGGGAAAGCCCTACCCACAGGAGTTCTGATTAATTAAGGGGCTGGCAGAGAGTGGAGCTGGACCCAGATCCCCAGTTATATAAAGGAGGAAATCCCACCATTCACATACTGCATCTCATTGACACCTGGAATGCTATTCTAGAGTGGGAGCTGAGCCCTGGCTAAATGGCAACCGGGGCTTGACTGCAGGCCAATTGATTATCTCTGGGCCAAACAAGTGGCGCAGAGTTGGGGCTAGGGAAAGCACATACATGGCTGAGGTCTGATCACTTTCTGTTTGCTGCTGCAAGCAAGCAAGACAACACTGCCTGCACCCACACCCCACATAACTGCAGTCAGGCAGTCCCAGCATTGGAGTCCTGAGCAGCCCAGGGATTGTGGAGATGGATGCCAGTTGGTGTAGCAGAGCCCAGAATTCCACACTCTGAGCTCAGGCTGTGATCAAGCACCAGAGGCTGTCATAAGGTTTGGAAGGTACCATACCCTGTTCGGGATTAAGAGTGGGGCTGGAGGCTGCTTGGACTCTTTCCCCATGGATAGTATTTGATGCTAACAGAGGGTGTCTCTTCTCAGAGAAGTGTTTCTTATTGATGAGAACAGCATTTCCTTCTGGCATTAGACAAGAATGGAAACATTACTTCATACCTCCCCAAGGGTTGTGAAAGGGAACCAAGAGGGTTTGGGCCTGGTCAGAGACAAGTGGAGTGCTCTCAAGCATTTGGTTTAGGATTTTGGAACCATGTACCCAACCTTGTAGTGTCCCCACCACACCAGCAGCAAAAGGTACTGGCTGCTGCCACCATTGCTACACAGAGAGATTATGCTCTTCTGCTATGCACATGGGCAAAGCAGCACAGGCACACGCAAACTCAGGGTCAGGCCCCAGACAACTGCACCTGATGTTCCCCTTTTCTGAATGCTTATAAACAATTCTATTGAAAATTATTTGGAAAGAGTGAGGATGCTGGAATTCTAACTGATAAGGCAAACATAGAGGAAAGAGAATTTTAAAAGCAACAAGTAAAAGTGAGATTTTATAGAGTGGAGACAACATTTTACTTATCCATTATCTTGTCTCATTAACTCAGAGGAGAAGAAAGGAAATTTATATTATTCAAAAATTTTGACCATTTGGGATTGTCTTTTAAGATGCATGTCTCATTTTTGTGAAAAGGGGACAGCAGTCATACACAGTTACTCAAGCATGCTTTAGTGCCATATAAAAATAATATAATGCAGGACACTCAATCTAAAATAGGAGACAGCATTAAACAGTCACATTAATATGAGGTGCCACTGGAGATATAATTCAAAGCTTTCTTTTCTTCTAATACATTCAAATCCTTCTTTTCAGAAGTGAATATCTCTCCTAGTGGAACTCATGGGTGGTGTCTTGTGGTAAAATACACACATCATAGAGTGAAGTGCTTATATCACATTGTGAAACGTGTGCCATAGTGAAATCCATACGTGTGTGTGTGTGTGTTTGTGTGACTTTGAAATGTCAGGACGAATGGCAGGGGGGCTCAAGGTCCTGTAAAGAGAAGTGCTATACTTAGGCTCTCCATATGAAGATTTGCTATGTGGTATTTCCAAGATTTGAATTTTTAAATCAGTCTTACTCTTTTATTACCAGAGCAAACCAAGCCTGGAGGGAAGGCGCGAGAAAGTGCTCTCTCTTGTTTTCCTCGTATCAACTGCTTGCTGTATCATGTGAGAACCAGAAGCCCATTGATGGTTGTTTCCAGCTCACCCTCCGGCTTCTTCAAAAGACTCAGGACTTGGGAGTGACAGCTCCTCTACTGGAAAGGAGAAGTTCATGGTCGATTCTTCTGGCTTGTAGCCGGAGCTCTGTGCATGCTGGGAAACGGGGGATGACTGGATGATGATGCTGAACTGGCTGTGGAGGGGCTTCACCAGTTTGGACCTCTATTAAGAGCCAGATATTGTGTAAAAAAAAAAAAAGTGAAGCTTCATGCACTTCTCAACAATATGTAAAATTAACAAATAGGTAAATTATGTTCCCATCTTTGCTTCCACGTGATGTCCCAATTTTTTTCCTCCTTAAACCATTGCTGATGTGCACAGTATGGACCTTTGGCCTCTCAGTCTGGGACTATCAATTGATGACTACCTCATTACTCATATGCCTCTACTGGTTTAATTTTGTTCTCTTTTCTAACCTTTACATAGCGCATTGCACAAAACAGTGATTTTTTTAATGCTGTTTCTCCAGGCATGCAAGCTTGTTCTGAGTTTTTTCCCATATTCAGCAATGTATTATGTAGGGCCATAGGAAAAACACTACCTTTTCGGAGACCAGGATAATATTTTCTTGCAAATATTAATGAACAGCATAGCTTTTAGTTTTCCCACAAAATAATATGAATACTTGGTATTCTGTGAATTGGGAAACTAATCATATGATATACAAGTCATATCTATTCATTCCTCTAGGGATAGAATTCAAATGATCTTTCTATGGATATACACAGTGTACATTTTGTTTTCTACCTCGCCTACTGTATTATCAATTTGGGGGATCCTCCCAGAATAGTGCTTGAAGAGTTGTTCTGTTAATCGACTTTATTATGTATTCACCAGAATAAAAATTACCCAACTACTTATCAGCTGCTCTAGGTGGCTAAAATCCTGTTTCATCATTTCATATTGCACATCACTGTTAACCAAAAACAGGAAGAAGATGCTACAAGAGTTTATGAAAACTCTTTGTACGTGTTTAATAGCCCTTCAGCTTGTCTGTGTGTTAATTTTAGTAATACCATAACTTTAAAATAAGGTATTATATTCAACAATTCTTTTGCTCTGATGTATTAGTGAGAAAAGGAATCCTAGAACAGAGCTCCATTAATTTTTATTTATTCTACCTAATGTAAATGTTTAGATGTGTTATAGTGTAGACAACACTCTTAAAATATCCAGAGAGCAGAAAAAAAATCAATAAATATACTACCTCCGTGTCACACATGTACTTCCACTTCTGTGACTCTCTTTACATGTTCGCTCAGTTTTATGGGTCAAATCAAGTCTTGAAATTCCCAACTATACTGAATTTCAAGAATTTGTCCCAGGACCTCTGCAGGGAAGCTGTGACCTCTGAGTGTCTGACAACAATTAGTTAGTTCATTCTCGCAACATCATTGTATACTAGGGAAGTATTATCCCCATGTTCCAAATGACAAACTGGCATGATACAGGTGGGGACACAACAAGATGGCAGTGACTTGCTCAGCATCAGATAGGAAATCTGTATTGAAGTTGCAAACTGAACCCAATTTCTCGAGGCCCTACTAATGTGGTACTTTAACCCTCAGACCATTCTTTCTCTCTGTTGACACAATTGTATGTACTGAATCTGGAGATCTGCCTGCTATTCCCTGCTCTGTCAGTGACTTTGTGTGACAAACTTATATTTCTGATTAATTTTCTCAATCTGCTAGAAAGGATTCCAGATCTTTGGATGAAATTGTAATGGTGACAGACCCCAGTTGTCGGCAGGCGGGATTGAACCGGGGACCTCTGGAGCTTAGTGCATGAGCCTCAACCCCATGAACTAAAAGCCAACTGGCTGTTAAGAAGACTTATTTTATCACTCTCTCTAAGTGGTCTTGGTGCCACTAGATGGGACAGAACACCACACCCAGGAGGTGTGTGGGTTACATAAGCACTATGTGTTGTTTCATGTTTCCAGATAGTACCATACGACAGAGCTTTATACAGACAAGATTTTAAAGACAGTTCCTTTAACCCTTATTTATGTGAATAGTCCCACTGACTACTTGTCTTGCCGTTAGCCCATCTCTTTACCCCCTCAAAACTCTTCTTCCACTATCACACACAGAAATCCCCTTTGGGCTGTATTCTGAGTGGCACAGGTGGTGCCATACCCTGCAGGCTAAGTCATGCCCCACCTCCACTTCTTGCCCAGAAGAATCACTGCCACAGGACCTTCTGCACCTATGGTAGAAGGGAAAAGAGTTGTTTAGGTCTGTACCTCTGTGCACCGTGCTCCTCCTTGAGAATTAATGCACTCTGGGTGAAATTCAACTCTGCGGAGAGATCAGACAAGGCCTATATACCATTTACATCCCACTGAAGCTATATCTGGGGGGCTCAAGTGGGACTTAAATAGTGCATAGACTTTGCGATATCCCTCTGCATGCTTGTCATTACAAAAGTATAACTCTGTATGTGAGTGCGAGAGAATAGGAACATGTAATCAAAATTGTTTTGCAGCTCTGACCTACCAACACACATCCTCAGGGACTGTCTACACGGGGAGAATTGTCATTACTATACCAGTATAACTAAGTATATAGATTCATAGATTCATAGATTCTAGGGCTGGAAGGGACCTCGAGAGGTCTTCGAGTCTAGTCCCCTGCCCTCATGGCAGGATCAGATACTGTCTAAAGCATCCCTGATAGACATTTATCTAACCTACTCTTAAATATCTCCAGAGATGGAGATTCCACAACCTCCCTAGGCAGTTTATTCCAGTGTTTAACCACCCTGACAGTTAGCAACTTTTTCCTAATGTCCAGCCTAAACCTCCCTTGCTGCAGTTTAAGCCCATTGCTTCTTGTTCTATCCTCAGAAGCTAAGATGAACAAGTTTTCTCCCTCCTCCTTATGACACCCTTTTAGATACCTGAAAACTGCTATCATGTCCCCTCTCAGTCTTCTCTTTTCCAAACTAACCCAATTCTTTCAGCCTTCCTTCATAGGTCATGTTCTCTAGACCTTTAATCATTCTTGTTGCTCTTTTCTGGACCCTCTCCAATTTCTCCACATCTTTCTTTAAATGCGGTGCCCAGAACTGGACACAATATTCCAGCTGAGGCCTAACCAGCACAGAGTAGAGCGGAAGAATGACTTCTTGTTTCTTGCTCACAACACACCTGTTAATGCATCCCAGAATCATGTTTGCTTTTTTTGCAACAGCATCACACTGTTGACTCATATTTAGCTTGTGGTCCACTATAACCCCTAGATCCCTTTCTGCCATACTCCTTCCTAGAGAGTCTCTTCCCATTCTGGGGTGGGGTGGCAGGAGGTAGGGAGACGCAGGCCAACCCACTCCACTGCGTCCCAGCCCAGGGCTCTAAAAGTGGCGGACTGGTCCACCACTAGGTCAGCAGGGAAATCCGGCTGCAACACATTGGCCAGCTTGCAGTTAGTAACACAGCCGCACCCTATTCAGCTTGCCTGGGCTCCTTCCTACACTCCCAGTCAGGGCGTACCTGGGTTCCAGGTTGTCGTTCGCCTCACTTGGGTAAATGGCAAGTGGCAGCCGCAATAGCTCCTTGGTGTCCCAGGTGTCTGGCAGCTCTGGCAGTCCCTCCAGGTCTCTGGCACTGTTGTGGCCTCAGGTCTGGGCTCCAGCAGCGGGGAGGGAGACATCCTGCTCCTCTGGCAGCTCTGGCCCAAATGAGCTGGAGGGCCGGCCTTTTCTGTTTCTGGTTCCCATCCCACACCTCTGCTTTCAGCAGGGCGGCTACAGGTGTCCTGGTTCTGCGCACCAGGAGGCGGTTGCCCTTCTCTCACTGTCTGGGAGGAAGACCATGCCCCCTTGCTACAGTGCCCTTTCATAAGATCCAGGCACAATACCAGTGTTCAAACTCAGGTCACTTAAGCATTCTGCAAGACCCCATGTGGGGCCGGTGATAGACTCTCTAAAGTGGATAGCAAGGAGAAGATGGACCAGCCACTAGAACTCTCCTTGTACAGGGGTTAGGGACTGTCTACCCAGGAAATTGTACTGATGGTAAGTAAGGTAAGAATTTAAACTGCTAAATTTATACTGGTATAACTCCTTTTGTGGGCACGCTTATTCCAGAATAACAGTGCTTTTGGGAAGTAGCTAGAGCACTGGAATGGGATTCAGGAGAGCTTGGTTTCCATTCTTGGCGCTGCCACTGCTTGTGGGGTGACTTTGAGCAAGTCACTGTATCTATGTGCCTCAGTTCCTCTATTTATAAAATACGGATACTTATATTTACCTCTGCAGTAAAGTGCTTTGACATCTACTGATGAAAACAGTATGGAAGAGTTAGGTATTATAGTTATAACCAGAAAAAGCCACACCTATTCCAGAACATGAGGGAGTTATACCAGTATAACTATAGCAGCTTAACTATATTGATATAATCATACCAGTGTAACTTCCCAGGTAGACAAATGCATGCTGGAACCTCTAATGGAAATAACACAGCGCTACCCTGCCCAGAGCTAGTGTGATTGCCTTATGCTCAGGGAGCATCCACTGGAATGGCATGTCACTTTCAATGTGGGCAATAGTAGAATATAAGCATAATATACCACACTATGTATTTTGTTCATTTGTTTATTTGGTAATTGTAGTTTTTTAAAAATACATATAACGCTTCATTGTAATAAATTTGCTCAATTTTTGTAAGTAATAAAGTCTTAGTAATGTGACATCTCAGCATGCCCTCTGCGACTGAATTACATGATGTGAAGTTTTATTGTCATTCAAGATGAGATTCTGTCTTGCCATACTTAAAGTCTACATCTTTCCCTATCTGATGTATCTATAATATGCCCAGTATTATAAACGGGGTTGTGCTAGTTTATATGCAGGTTTAGGCACTGGAACTGAGAGCCGGGAGCCTGTCTATCCTGTGCTCTCAATAACACCCCCTTCTCCAGACAGCCTGGAGAAGAAAGCTGCCTGATTCATATTCAGAGGGGATGAATTCTGGATCACTTGAAGTGCTGAGAGGATTCTGTATGGGGAGGTGTAAACTAGGAATGGAGGTTGGTAGGAGGAAGGAGAGAAAAATTGGGACTGGGAGTTGGATTATGGGTAGAGACTGAGACTGGGATAACCTCGGGAAGAAGACCAGGACTGGGAGCTGGAGAGGGAAATGAGGTGTCTGGGTGCCAGTAGATGGAGGATGGGAGGGAAGACTGAGATCGGATGAGTTGCTGGGGGAAGACTGGGTCTGGCTGGGCAAGGAGACCGAGACAAGTAGCTGCGGGGACAGCATTGACATTGGATGAGGAGTCGAGGGAAAGACACTGGGGCTGGCAATCAGTGGGTATGGGGAAAATAAGTATGCAATGGTAACTGGAGACCAGGGAAGAGGAGCGAGAGATTGGACGAGGAACTGGAGGCTAAGACTGTCTGGGCAAAGATGCTGGGGATAAAAAATCTGGGGTGTGGATTGGAGAACTGGTAATTGCAGTGAAAGAGACTGAGACTGGGAGTGTGTGGGAGACTAGGACTGGGAGTTTAGAGTGGTGAGATTAGGACCTGCTGGGCAAAGTGTTCAATCGTTCTCTAATACTGGTCCATGCAGAGGACCACACTATTATTAGTTACTTTGTTAGCTCAAGTCACTAGATCTGTATGGTGGATCTAAATGTTCCAACCCTGCTGATGAAGCACATGGATGTCAATATGATGCGGCATGTTGGATCAGTTTACTCTTTAGAAGCCAAGGAAAGTATACACACATATGTATATACCACCCCACAAAATACCAAAACCCAACACCAAAATGAAACCTGTGTTAAAAGAACATTATTAAGGTTGCGAAGTCAAACTTGTAAAAGTTAGAAAATGCCACAATTAAGGTTTCCTGTGCAACTTTAATTTGTCCCCCCTTGTTCATATGCATTATCATACAGTCTTTAATGACATGTTCAAAAACTATTTTTCCCCCACAGGACCCTTACCTCATTCAGGATGGATCTGCTGTGGCGGGTGAATCAGGGTTCTGTAGTGAGGGAGACTGTTGTCTGTAGGACCTCTGCCTCACTTGTTGCAGAATTTGGAAGGTATGTAGAGAAGGAGGTGGAAGACTGCAGGAAGAGAATGGACAGTCACATGATTAAGGCAATTGAATGCTTCCTTGGAGAATTAGATTATATTCCTCTTTCTGTCACAGAGTTCCTGTGTGATGCTAGTCAAGTTGTTAAACAACACTTTTTGATGGTCACTGATTTTGTGGTCCTCATTTTATGGGCGCCTGACTTGGGATGCTGGTTCGCTGGTTCTGATTTGCAGAAGCACTGACCACTCAAAGCTGCAACTGAAGTCAATGGGATCTGTGCTTTGGATATATAAACTGAAGCTATATAATGCTAAAAACTCTTAAAAATCAGGTCCTAGATGCCTCAAATGTGGCATTCAAAATTAGTGAATACTTTTGACCTTAACCTCTCTGTGCCTCAGCTCCCCAGCTGTACCTCTGTAAAATGGGGATAATACCACCCCTAACCTCACAGTGGTGTAGTGAAAATGAATGCATTATTATTTGTGAAGAACTAAGATACTATAGGGATGAGCTCCATAGAAAAGTCCATGAGGAAATTTCTGTCTTCAGAGCAGGGTTTGAGTAGTATGCAGTAAATAAGGCCTGAAGCCATAAATTTAACATGAAGGAAAAAGAAAATATTTAATAGCTACTCATTAAGTGAGCACTATACATCCTGTGCACTGAATGAGGCTAGAGCTTTGGCGGGGGGAGGAATGTTATATAATTAAAGACTGTATCATAATGTATGCGTACAAAGGGGTCACATTTAAGGTTGTACAGACAGCTTTAGTTCTGGCATTTCCTAACTTTTGAGTGCTTGAATTTGCAACTGTAATGTTCTTTTAATGTAAGGATTTTTTTTTGAGGGGGAGTAGGTATTTTGTATTTAATAATATGTAGATATCTATATAACATCAACATTTATATTCTCATTTTACAGTATCATGACTAACATGATAACTATAGGAAATTAATGATTAAACTAGAGTGAAACTGCAAGGTTTGTTTCTATGAGGTTTTGTGCACATCTTTCTTTCATACTTGTTTTGCATGAGTTCATGACAAAACAGCAGAAATAGGCCCAATCTTCTATGTTCATGCTTTCCACCCAAAGTAATACATTGGCCTTAGGTTCATTTGAAACATGTCCTCCATTTGCTCAAACTCAAGTGAGAATTTGCTCTGAACACAGAGGAGCCAAGAAAGTTTCATCTAGTTTGGGTGAGGAAGTTTGGTAGATCTCTCCTAGTAATAGGTGTAACTTAAGTCCTTGCAGGTTAACTGATGCTACAGAGCCAGAGGTGACTTTGGTGTTAATAACACTACATTGGATTCGCTCCTGGTGTAAGCACATACAACTCTGTTGACTTTAGTTGTTGACTTTGGTGGCACTGCATCCAGTTATGCAGGTGCTCTGGCTTTCTTTCTTTCTGTTAGATAGACATGATGTTTTCAACAAAAATCTATACTCCTATTAAACATATTTTGTGGATTGGAGAAACTGATCTCTGAAACAGAGCCTGTGTAGCTTACATTTGGTTTTCATAACAGCCTAAACGTCCTGCTACTTTCTTTTTGCCTAATCTATATATTTAAAAATTGCAGAAGGACTAATTTAACTGATAAACTTGAATTTTAGTTCAGAGCAAATTTTCTTGGTTTTGCTTTGATAGTGTGTCAGGGTATAGTCCAAGAAACTATTATTTTGTTTTAGGGATGAGACTAAAAGAATTTAATTGCATCAACTTTTGATCACATTTTATAAATTCTATGCACATTTATAAAGGTTGCTAGGATTTCATTGGATTTTTTTACATCACTATTCAGAATCATTGCTTGCAAATTGGGAATGAGTGAGGAATTTTGTCAAATATTTTTCAGTGTAGTGGGAAATTGGGTCTTTGTTGAAATCTAAGAATAAGGCCCAATTTGAGGCCATGTTCACTGAAGTTGAAATTCATTTCAGGCAGAAACAATGCAGAGATTTTGTACCTCTTAATTCCCACATACCCCATCAAACTAAGGCTTATGTGTGACTGGAGTGGTCCATAGGTCTTAAGTTGGCCCTATGCATAGGTATGTATTTCACCCTGAAAGCATAATAAAATTTAGTTTCCGTCAGTAGTTTTCAAAGCAATCTACATTTTACAAATTGGGAAAATGAAGCACAAGAGGTTAAAGCAATTTGCCCAAGGTCACCCATCAGGCCCATAGCAGAATTGGGAAAAGCTTCCAGATGTTCTGAGTGCCAGTCCAATGTGCTAGCCATTAGGCCACACTGCCTCTCAGTGATAAATATGAAATACTTTTCCTTGTATACATTTTTAAGAAGGAACAGTGTTTTTTCCCCCTTTGTCCTGTGCTTCTTCCCCCTCTCACAAACAAAAAGATCAGCTCACTTTAATTGCTGGACTATCTTATTTAATTTGCCTGGCATTTCTCAATCATATCTCAAATAAAATAAGGACAAATAATGAGAATAACAAGGTGGTATTAAAAATGCTTGAGAAATTAAGAAACATATGTAACAGATACAGGCCAGACAGGTGTAATTAAAGGCTTGTCAGGCTTTTCACTACTGAAGCGGTGCTGAAATAACAAAATTTATCTCAAAGTCTTCTATAATTTGAAGGATGTAGGAAGGGACGAGGGGAGGTGGAACTCGAGAAAAATGAAGGCTAAAATTATATGAGAAATAGATTAGATTTAAGGGCAAAAGAAAGGGGGCAGAATATGTGAAAAATAAAGCTATGTGAGGTATATTAAGGAATATGTTGAGGCGTCAATTTTTAGAGAATGAGCAATAGAAGAGGAAAAAAGGAGGCAATTTCACATGGATAAGTGGTATTTCTGTTCATAACACATCCACCTTTCCAACTGTATGTTAATTTCTGATTTTTAGTTACAAAACATGGCATGGATGTATATTGCCCATCATTAGGGGCACAAATCCCATATGTCTCATCAGGAAACATAAAGTCACTTGGCAATTTTTTCATGCAGTTTTGGAGCAAATTCACAGTGCAGTGCAAAAAAATGTTGGTACAGCACACATACAGTATCTCTTGCTGATAGATATTGGCAGCATTATAATGTAGGGGGAGGAGGGGGGAAATACCCAGTGAAAAGAATGAACATGTAATTAGTGGTCTGATCCCTACTGCATATAATAATGATTAAATGAATCCTTTTAATCTGAGATATTTAGTCTCAAACTTATAGCTGGGTCAAAGTGGGAGGAAAAAGGGCTTTGCTCACTTTTAGTACCACATTTATTTTGGATTTCTAAAATGTTTGGAAGTTTATAGCTCTTCCATTTTTCCAGAGTGTATTAGAACCAGGGAGTGCTGAAATATCACAAAGTAGCTATTCTTATGGTAAGTCTAGCTAAGATTAAAAACAAAAATACGGGAAATCACCCAAGAAAGCTTGTACCCAAATACCTAATCCAAGTCTTCAAATGGAAGAGGTTTGAATAAAACTTCAGATACCTGTGGAGTTTTGGTGGCCTCTCAGAAGTGTCATTCTATTGATTAATGACCTCAAACAGATTTGGAGAAGAAATATCTCCTCGTTTAGATCCGCATCTGGATTCTTGAGTTAACTGAGCCATCACATTTTTGAGGTTTACCCATTAGTAAAGGTCAAGAACCATGCTTTGTGAAAAAGGCTAGATTGTAGTATAAATGCTTGATGGTTTCCCATTGACTGAAGCTGTTATTTACCAAAAGGTTAATATGCTATGATTTTGATTCACTGGAGTTCTCCAAATCCCTTGGAAAGCTTTTGTTGTTGTTTTTTAAGCTAAGAATACTAAAAAGAGAGACATTTTTAAATTCTATATTCTTTACATTCCATTTTGTCACATGTTAAAATAATTATGGAATAATAGTCATTGCCTTGACCAGTCTAATATTGTCATAGCAATGTCTCTGTTTTTTTTTTAAATTGATTTACTTCCTATAGATACATATTTACAGAAATTATCTTTAAAATTCAGTTATTTATTTTAGAGTTGATGTTCCAAGGGGTTTTGTTTCATTTTGTTTCTTGACAATAACCAGTAATTGTGAAGTATTTGCTTCTGTAACTCTTGAATCTCAATACAGAATATAAAGAAAATAATGGCATTATTTCTACATTAACTCAGCATGGAGTTATCATTCTTACATTGTATGTTTTTTATTATGAAGGTACATTGAGTATGCTATGTCAGAATATTGAAGATAAAATAATTTGATTTCCAATCTGCAAAAGAGAATTAGTCCATATATTTGTGTTGACATTGCTCAAATAATAGTTTATGTTTAAAGTAACTTGTCAGATATACTCAGAAACGATGTAATGGGTGCATTATACATTTACAAATATTATCCACATTTCAAAAACCACCACAGTTGGCTGTAACTGTGGGCATACAAAGTGGGCATAAAAAAATAAAATGTAAAAAACGTGGGCAGGAAGAAGGACACATAAGTGCCAGTGTGTAATTGGTTGTCAAAAAATGGTATGTCAAAAAATCCATAAAAAAGAGAAATCCCAATGGGTGATTTAGAAACTACTTTGGAATGCAATTAGGAGTTGAAATACTGAATGCTATTAATATAAAGGTATTGGCAAATAAACTATGTAATGTTACAGCTAATATATATATATATATATATATATTTGTATCTGGCAGCTTTTTCAGAGTGTTCAGCATGAGTTTCTTGTAGAGCAGTCAACGTCAATGTTATCCTCATTGAGAACTCTTGAATGTTTGTCACACTTAGCATGCAACAAACGTTCCACATTAAGTTGGTACACGTGAAGGTCTTTGGTCTTTTGGTGCTATCTAAGAGAAGGGCTCTTAAATTTCACGTTGATAATCATACCAGGCGATTAACAAATTGATGTTCAGTAGCCTTTTGACAACATTTGTTATGTTAATCAACAACATGTAACAGGTTCACCGCATGAAGGTTGTCATCTTGCTCCCAGGAGAAGCCTAAAGACCCAGGAAGAGATGAGAGTGGGCGGTGGAGTTGGTCCATCAGGTTTACCGGAATTATAATCAGAGGCAGTAGAAGAAAGACACTTGGCAGCTTCAGGACAGCAATCTGGCAACAGAAGAGGAACATTTTTAGAAGGAGCTGAATCCCCTGGTTGCCCTGTATCCTCTAATCTCATAAAAATCATACTTGATAAAAGACTGCAAATGTAGATCAGTTGTCAGGCATAATCTTTACTACCATTTGTTTCTAATCCCTTTTCCCTGATCCCACAGAAGCTCTGCAGCAGCAAACTCATATGGAGCTCCATTGACTTCCGTGGAGCTCCACTGCTGTGCAGGGACCTTCCTGTGGAGTTCCATGAGAGTTATGTTTGTAGTTATTATATGCCATTTTATTTATTTCATCCAGGCTAATATAGCTGATTAGCTCCCTATTTATTTCTGTTCTGTCCATTCCTCAGTTTTTCCTCTTTTATTGCATATACTTCATTTTATTGTACTGTAGGTTTTATTCAGTTTCTCCTCTTCTGAAACTATATAATATTTCTATTAAAAATGACACAGCTAAGGGAAAATTTAAACATTTTCTCAGGGTAAGTGGTTGCAAAAATTAAACTGCCTGGACTAAAACATATCATGCTCAGCTCTGGAACTTTCAAATATATTTTTGATTCAAAGGGTCATTAATTTGTTAGAAATGAGCTAGCAACCATATTTAAAATAGATAGAACAGATAAAAAAGGCCACACTTTCTTGATCAGGCACTGGAGTTGCAGTAATATATGTGTATAATTTTTTGGCAAGAAATTTCTTTGCTCTGGCAAAGAAGCCTGTCATTGTTTTATATATTCCGTAGACATACATGAAAGACTGAATATTGCAAATACTTATAGCACTCAGCTGTAATATGGAGGTAAACTGAGGTTTGAATTTTTGAGATTAAGAGAAATGGAAAGGAAAGAAATGGGAAGTATCAACTAAGTGATGTGGTAGGCAACAAGAAGGCAGGGAAAATATAAACTTCTTTCCCCTTAAATTCTTATTTCCATTCTTTTAACATTTTACTGTGTTTCCTGATGCAACCAAAATTGAAACTAAATGTGTTGTGTTTGTTTGTTTGCTAATTAAGTGTGGTGCATTACAGAGGTTTATTGCAATAGACTGGCTCTATATATGCCCATGTCCCCAAACACTGCTGGCTAGGGAAGAACATCTTTAGCTGAAGTGGTAGTGCTTTATGGTTTAGGGGCTGAAGGCGTTCTAAATCAACCTCCTGTGTGATTTATCTAGTAATTGTCTGTTGTCCTTATCCTTATCACATGAATTTCTTTCTTTCTTTCTTTCTTTCTTTCGCTGTTAAATCTGGGTGATATATACTGAGATCATCATTCTGGCTTTTTGAGACCCTTTTTGTTCAGAGCTGGGTACTTCAAAACCATCATCTCTGTAACTTTATTTTGTTTCAAGGGCTACAGTGTGAAGCTTTCTGTTGGTAGGGTGAGAAGGGGTTGTCATTCTTTAATCCTCCCTGACTCTCACACAACCACTTTGGCTCTCTTTGTTTACTCCCTTTCTGTCTTGGTGCTTAGGCCACCAAAATATCATTGTGCTCTCAGCTGTGTTCTCTGGTTCTGCTCCCCCACACCAGAAAGTCACTGAAGATAATGTCAAGACATCAAAAAATGGATGCATGGTGCAGCAGCCTTTTTTGGGCCTAAAATGTATGAGTAACGGTTGCAAGTGGATTGGAAATGGCCAAAACTGTTTTTTGAAAATTAGGTTCCTCTCCTGCCAGCCCAGAGAGGAGTAATTTCAATGATGACTGCTATACTCCTTCTGTGTTGATTATTGTGAATGTGACACTTTGTGTGGAAGTATTTTTTCTATGCTTCCACGTGGTTTGTTTCTGTAAGTTAGTCATGGCACTGAAAATCTGTGGAAAGCCAAAATTCCACATGTATGAAATAGCCTTAAGCAAATTAATGGAAATACTCAATTACATTTCAAAAACATTTCCCCTTCATTTTCCCACTGCACTGGTCAGAGTTATCTTCTACCCATTTACCAATGTATAAAAATCAATCCTGTGATATTCAGTGTTTATTTTCTTTTCATAGTTTTGAAAATGGAGGCAGTTTGGATTTATATCCTGGAGCTTGTTTCATAGACACCAGCGTGATGACTGCACTCTTTTCCCCCTTTCTTCTACTCAGTAAAGGAACAGAATTTAGCGCAGTTGAACTGATGCTAGATCTTTAGAAATATGAATGTTATTATAATTATGTAATTACACATAATTGTAATTACACATACGCACTTGCAATTAGACATAATTTTAATTATACATTATGTAATTATTCATAATTGTAATTATGTTACTATGTCAGACAATTTAGAGATGAAAAAGACCTACTGTATTGGGTCTTCCAGTCCATTCCGCTGCCTGTGCAGGATTGTTGATTACTGTATGTCAGTATTCTTCACTGCTTCCTCCAATCCATTTTGAAATGACTTATATAAGGGAATTAAGGCTTTGCTATCATAAAATCATAGATATCAACTTCATTAGAAATTTCTTCATATTCAGCCATAGCTTTTTTCCCTCAGTTTCACACATTGCTACTAGTTATGGCCCCAATTCAACAAAGTTTTTAAACATCGTGCACTATGTCCAACTGAAGTCAGACAAAGTTATTCCCATGCTTAAAAGCATGATTACATTGGGGACTATGCTCCCTTGAATTTACCTTAAATAATTCCTCTACTTCTTCACATTCAAATTCTGCCCTTTGAGTTGTGGAGGATTCAAATCCCATTGAAAACAAATATTCAAAGGAAAACTTTGGCAGTCAGGGCTAAATTCTGTCCTGTGTTTCATCAGTGACTTCAATGGACCTGCACAAATATAACGGAAAGTGAAATAGTAGATCTCTTAATGTTCAAAATCTTCAATTACTTGCAGATAGTTATCATTATTTGGCCAGGCTAGAAATACTAAGAGCCAAATCCTGCTTGCCTTGTTCATGAGACTAATCCCATTTAAATCAATGATACTACCTCTGTGAATAAGGCAAATCCCCCCTTAAATCAACCTTGATTTAAGGGGGGATTTGCCTTATTCACAGAGGTAATATGGAGGAGATGAAAGATGTGGGGTGATATTCACTGCTTCTGAGGCGGATTAATCAGGCCTGATAAATTTTATATCTGGAAGGATGAACTCTTTAAATTTTATCATCCAACAGTACATTATTTTTTTCAAAATGTTGGTAAAATAACAGTGTGCTCTCTCTGGAACAGAAAGGCACAATTTCGACCTCTTTAAACAAGGCAAAGTAAATCTCTCTAAGGTACCTATAAGGCTTCTATTACCAGAGTATCTGAGCACCAGCACTAGTCTGGCCCTTCATGTACATCACTTCAAATATAGATAAACATGATTATTTCTATGCTTATCCAGAAACATTAAAGAAAAGTCTTCCATGACCCAACTGTGACACTCTGAGAGCATTTCCCAGACCTGAAGAAGAACTCTGTATACATCTAGAAGAACAGAAGTGGTCCAGTAAAATATATTCTCAATCACCTTCTCTCTCTGTCATATCCTGGGATCAATGTGGCTACAACAACAATGCAAACAATTATATATGGATGACCTGTTCGGATGGCAGAATAATTTTCAAAATACACAGTAACAAGTGTCTATGTGCACTGAATGAAATGTGTCCTGCAAAGATATGTTTAAAGCAATTGCTCTGCACATTGCATATTTATTATGTGCTTATATATGGTAAGTACAAATTGAGGCCTCAGTCCTGCAATCAGATCCATACAGGTAGACACCTACCACTGGTCAAGCAGAAAACTAGGATGCAACTTGACAAGCTAAATTGAACTACAAGGTGTTACCCTGCACCTGCACTAGGAAAAAGGTCAAGGTTAGATCATACTTAGCTGAGGCAAAGTCAAGCTATTAACTTCAATGGGGGTCAGACAGGATCCACCCACATTAATTCAATTACAAGACTGAGTCCATAGTGTTTTCTGCCCTGTTTGCAAACTGCGTGAGAAGAAATGGTTGTGATGCTGTGTATAAGAAAGGTGGCCATTTAGATCACTGTTGTTACCACTGTTACACAATTTCAATAAATCTTGTACAAAGTATGTCATATGGTATTAATAGAAAAGTTGTGAATTACAAAGAATGATTATCGTGTTTATATGCATGTATCAGCTTTGTATCTGAAGTTATGAATATTGGCCATGGATTTGTATTTCAAACATGTGTTGTGTTTCTGGATGACACTCCGCAGGTATATTTACATCAGGGCCTGACAGCTATGTGTTGATGGCCCATTAAGGACACTCAGCTCACAATGGGTCATTGAAAATACTAAGCCTGTCCTGTCAATGCCTCAGACAGTGTGGGCCCCATGGCCGCACCTGAGATTCAGCAAACCATGCAAGGATATGTGATGAGAATATGTGACTGAAGACTCCATCTTTTACCAGTAACTTCCCATGCTCATGTGACCTTGGACTCCATATTGGGCTAGTAATTTCCATGCACATGTGCTGGTCTATAAATTGCAAGCTGTGACATCACTGCTTTGCCTCTTTCCTGGTCCAATTATCTGAACTGTGGATTTACAACTAAAAGAAGTATTTTGAACTATGGACTTAGGACCTTCAGATCTTTTGGAAATTACTAGAGTCTTTTGCAAGCCATCAGTCTATTCCATCACTGCTACAAACATGATATAAGGACATTGCAATAATTTTATGTATATGATCTATTAACCATTTATAACTCTCTTCTTTTCTTTTATTAAGAAATCTTTAGTTTGTTTACTAAGGATTGGCTGACAATGAGATATTTGCTTAAGGTCTAAGATACATATTGACCTGGGGGGGTAAGTGTCTGATCCTTTGGGATTAGTAGAACCTAGGTGAATTGGGTTTTCAGTAATCTCTCACTATATAAGACCTGTTTGTCTGGATAGAAGCCAAGGGCTGGAATGCCTAGCAGGGACTGTGCTCGGCTTCTGGTTAACCAGTGTGGTACTGCAGAAGCTCTTTTGTTACTGGCTTGTTGAATCTAACTATAGAATAAGCCACCAATTTTGGGGGATTGTCTGCCCGGATTCTTGCAGTCTTCCCTGAATGTGGCATTCTCAGTGTGGACCATCCCAGGCACCCAGTCACAATGTCAGTCTTTACATATTTGTTCACCATTCAAAATTGTTTCACAAATATTTGTGAACAAATTTCAGCCAAAGGGTCCCTTGTGAACTATTCCATTCAGTGTCTTCTATTTGTGATCCAGTATCCAAGCCAGGTGATAGGCTGGTTTGATATTGTTTCTAAGATTGTGCTTTAACCACTAGATCACATTACCTCGCTAAATAAAGCATATATTAAAAAAGTAACATTTTCATCCTCCTTTTTAAAAAAAAATACTCATTCTGGAATAGGACTTATCTTTCAAAATTGCAATATGCAGAGGCAAAAATAATGGACCACACATTTTGAATGAAATAGTATAATGAAAATAGAATTAATATACTGATTAATTTAATTCTTTCATTGGTTTACAGACCCAATGCCTAACTTAGAGTGTAATTAATATATCTCCAAATGTTATATTAAGCCTTAGATGTGTGACTGAGCTGACAGATGTGTAAAATCACTTGTATTCAGGCACCTCTCTAATGACTATGCATCTGTCGAGACTAATTATTCTATTAAGAGTGTGAAATGGATTATATGCAATAAATTTGCTCCAGAAACAACTGCTTTTCTTATTTTGACTCTTTATTCAGGATTTTATATAACTAAACAATTACAACATTTAACATACAATTACAATGTATGATATCTATAAAATATAAATTCAAAATTAGGAAGTATACATCTCTTAAACTAAAAAAATATGATGCACGTTACTGTCAACCTCCTTTTTTTGCTAATTTTGTTGTTGGTTGGTTTTATATAACAGATGTTTAGTGAAGTGAGCACACTGTATGTTTATGATTGCAGTTAATTCAATTCCCCAGCAGAATGTCCATACAGAGAAAGCCTAAAAATCATCTAGATGTCATCAAAAGTTTCTGATCTGTCTTGCAGCATGTATTTACACATATTTGTGATGGTTACATGGTATCTCAAGGACAGCAATCATTGTATTAGTAATTATTATTATTATATGAATAATAATTAATTAATTATTAATATATGTAATTCAATATAGCACCAAAACCAAACACAAGATTTATCAGAGTAGCGTACTTTCAACACTACTTTATAGTGCAGAATGCTGGGGAATGAGAAAGCATGACATGTCCAAACTGTCTTCATTCCATACAATCTGCCTCAGAAAAATCCTCCGTATCTTTTGGCCCAGAAAAATCTCAAACCAAGATCTATTGACACAGTGCAGCCAGCTGGATCTGAGCACCATCATTGCCAGGAGGTGTTGGAGATGGATCGGTCATGTGCTTCAGATGGAAACTGATTCCATCACCAGAGTAGCAATAAGATGGACACCTGAAGGCAAGTGAAAACGAGGCCGCCCGAGAACAACATGGCTAAGAGCTGTGGAAGCCGAGCTGAAAAACCTGGGGCACAGCTAGGGAACCATTGAAAGACTTGCCAGAAACAGAGAGGAGTGGAGGAGCTTCGTCACTGCCCTAAATGCCAGAGGATTCATAGGAACACGATGATGATGATGATGATGATGATATGTAATTCATAACTTTTCATCCCTGTAGTGCCTGCCAGTCACTACAAAAATCAGAAGTTTATCAGTTCCCCTGAGAATGAGCAACAAAGCTTCCATCCCCTTTTTCACAGATTAAAGTCAACTGCTTAATAAGAGTTGAATCCTGTTGTTTGTTTCCCAGAGCATGCATTGTTGGATAGGCATTTATCAAGGTGAAAAACATTGGTGTGATACACTCATGTCAGTGCTTGGGACTCACCACCCTACTTATGGAAGGTTTTCAGAATTCAAAATGTATCAAAGGGGGAAAATGTGTGAAATTTCCCCATTTGTTTTTTTTTTAAAGCAGCTATATTATGAAGACATGGTTCCTGACCAAATAACTTAAAATCATAGCTCCTTATACAGTGTCCATAGAAGTCAATGGGAAGAACCTATTGTTTTTCATGGGTGCTGGACTGTACCTTAAAAGGAATAACATACAAAGGATATAAGGAGATGGATGAAAAATGCATATATATGTGAGGTATAAGTATAGACACTTACATATTTTCTCATTATTATTACAAATAAAAATAATGTCAGTTGTCCCCATCTACCTCTCAACCTACTTACTTATAATTAATTGGCAGATTTTCTTATGGGCAACAAAGCAGAAGTGGGTCTTGAGGAGAGATTTGAGGAAGAAAAGGACAATGGCCTTACAGATCTGATGGACTCTCTATATGTAATAGAAGCATGGGAGAAAGTATGGATTGTGGCATCACTGACAAAGTGAAGAAAATTGAGGTGGAGAATGTGAAAAGAGACAAGGATAGTTGAGAAGGCAGATGCAAAATTATTAAGGGCTTTGAAGTTTAGGATAAGGAACTCAAATTTGATAGCTCTTGGATCAGATTACCTTTTCTGCACTTTTTTTCTCCCAGGATATCCTAATGCAATATAATGTTACATCTTAATTAAAATATTTTTGTGATGCAAACATTCACTGACTGCTCAGGTAAATCCTAAATTATCTGTTCATAATACATTGCTTTTAAGGCAAATGTTTGGTTAACTCTTAAAAAAATTCCCTTTATTTATACATACACTAGATTTTTCCCATTTTTGTATGTTCAAATTCAAAGCTTTTGAGATAAATTTAAGATTTTTTTAAATTTTTTACCATTTTTCTGAATACTAAACATTTTGAATGCGTGTGTGGGAGCTGATTTAATTTTCTTGCAGCTTTTGGGAACCAGCAAAGTACTGAACACCCTGAACTCCAAATAACCTAAATTGGAGTTGTTGACATTCTCACTGGCAGGAGGTACTCAGCACCTTGCTGGAAAAAGGGTCCTTGGGCCCTGATTAAGCAATGTATTTAAGTACATACTTAACTATATGCAACAGCTTAGCCCCATTAAAGTCAGTTATCCACCTGCTTTACTACCTTGCTAAATAAGGGCCTTAGTGAGTTAAAGAGTTCTGGTTTTGGCAAAATGCCAAATTATTCCCATCTTTACCTTTGTATAGTTTGGCATAGTCATGTGAAAAGGCAAAATGACGTAATTAGGCCAAACTGCTGCAAGAATCTTGGCCTAATTACATCACTGACAGAAATAAACTTTAATATTGCCTTTCTTTCCAAGTATTAAGACAACATATACATTGTATGTTAATCCATTATTGTTACTAGTTTCTGGTGAGTCGTGTGCATAGCATTGCCACTGAATGATGCCCAGGTCTTCAGCTCTGCAGGTGTGTCTATATGAGAATATGGTCTGCTCCTGAGGTATTTTCCTGCTTTAATCAGAGGACAGGAGAGAGCTCTGTCAAACCCTGGCTTACATCTATAACTTGACACACATAAAAATATCTCCATAACACACCATTCCACCCAGCATCTAGATACTCAGTATGACAAAGTGTGTCTTTATAAACTAATCTGTATGGACCTTAAGTGAATTTTCTGTGTTCAAGGCTAATACATCAAAAAGTGCATGTATGAGATGATAGTTGCATATGGTGCGGAGGATGTGAAATTGCACTGATAAAAGGTTCTTTTGGTTAATTTAAAAATGTTAAAATGATCAAAGATTTTAAAAATATGGGGGGGGAAGGGGGGAAGAAAAGTTACACTGAATTTTCCCTTATGCAAACAATCATTCATAATAAACAAAATAAAATCTGTCTGTGGCTGGTTGCTTCTGGGTTTTGTGCTGAGCTGTGAGATGAACTGACATAACTTCAAAGGATCTTTTCTCTCACACTGAGAAGTAACTGCAAGGTAAAAGACAAAAGGAAACAGAGAAAATTTAAAAGAAAGGAAAAGGTCCAACTACTGTTGGCAAGTTATGTGTTTCATTTTTTCACTTGAAAAAATTAGGTGCATACGTTAAAGTTTCCCATAGGCAATGTTAACTAGTGTGATCAGCACTTAGTCAGCAGATCCCTCTAGGGATCACTGACCTTGACAGTGTTATATGGGTCATATTTTCACCATGGCTGAATTGTTTTTGTACATTATATCCAACTTATGAGGTACAACCACACTTTCCCTCAATAAGAATCAAACAAGTCTTTTCTCTTTGCTATTTTTCTTCAATGATCATGTCTATCATGCATGTTTGAAGATAAATTCCTTTCTCCAAGCTCTGATGCAGCAAAGGACATACGTATATGTACATTTCACTGAAATCACGTATTCTACATAATTTCAAAAATATCAGGCCACTTATTGAGCCACCAGGAGCCTGATCCAAATGCCACTGTAGTCAATGAAATGACTCCATTTGAGTTCAATGAGCTTTCAATCAGAGCCACACTGTGCGCCTCCTCTACAACAATCTGCTGTAAAACTAATGTGAAGGACTGTCAATCTCATCAGACAACAGTGTCCTTAGTGATTCAAAGATGAAATAAACAGAAACAGTTACATGGTGACCATAGCAATAGTGGAGCAGAGGATCTTGTTTTACATTTACGTGCTTTGTAAAGTTGCCAATTTTGGTTGGACTTGTTCCTGGTGGTTTTATCACAAGACATAATCTTTAATTAAAGATTAATCTTTAATTCCTGGAGACTCCAGGACAACCCCGGAGGATTGGCAAGCCTAGTGCTCTATCAAATAGGCCCATTTGACACACTGCTCAAGGCAGTGCTATTGATGATAGTTTTTGTTTCCCGCTTCTGCAGCTGGTCCATTTTGGAGGGAGATTTGAAAAGATTGTTCTGGCTATGGTAAACTAAGCCCTTGTGCTATCTCAAGAGCATACTCTAGAAATAAGCGTAGGGAATATTCAATCAATTGATTTTTAAGCCTCAGAAAGACAAAATAAGTATTCCGTGCAGGCGATGGTATGACAACAATTTCCCCTCCCCCCTTAATGTCCTCTGAATTCAAGTAGTCCTGTTCATCAGATGCTGACTGAGGTTAGCACATAGCCATATATTTTGAATTGTTTTCAGCTGAATACTAGCCAATATCCAAAATCTTGCCTCTGAAATTTTATGCACATTATATCCTTCCTGGTTTGCCACCTTCTCTACATTCTACCCCTTTCCTTCATTCTACAGACTCACTCCTAATGCCCACAAGATGTGAATCAAAGCATTAACCATCTCTAAAATAACCCTACTCTAAGTATTCCTTCCTTAAGGCTTCTAAGTCCATCCATTTCCCTGTTCCTGCCTATTAGATTCTAACCTCAGTTCAAACACCTAACTGAGCTCAAAACTTTCTTAAGGTTCAGGAAAATTACATCCCTTCCACTTCTTGATTCCTAATCAGTTTTTTTTCTGCCATTGCTTATATATTACAGAATCTTCTATTGCAGAGGAAAAGAGGTGATTTGTGGCAAAAAGACATTCTTTAAAAATTGGAAATAAAATACGAGTGAGGAAAATAGAAAGGAGCATAAACTCTGGCAAGTCAAGTGTAAAAGTATAATTAGGCAGGCCAAAAAAGGAATTTGAAGAGCAACTATCAAAAGACACAAAAACTAGCATTTTTTAAAAATACATCACAAATAGAAAGCCTTCCAAATAGTCAGTGGGGCCACTGGATAAGCAAGGTGCTAACAGAGCACTCAAGGAAGACAAGGCCATTGGGAAGAAGCTAAATTAATTATTTGCATGAGTTGTCACTTCAGAAGATATGGGGAAGCCGCCACATGTGAGCCATTCTTCTTCGGTGACTAATCTAAGGGCTTGTTCCAGACTAAGGTGGAAATAGAGGAAGTTTTGTAACAAATTGATAAATTTGACAGTAATAAGTCACCAGGATCAGATGATATTCACCCAAGAGTTTTGAATGAATTTAAATATGAAATTGCAGAGCTACAAACTGTAGTATGTAATCTCTCACTTAAATCAGCCTCTGTACCAGATGACTGGAGGGAAGCTAAAGTAACTCCAATTTTTAAATAAAGGCTCCAGAGGTGATCATGCAATTACAGGCTGGTAAACCTAATTTCAGTACTAGGAAAATTGGTTGAAATGGTATACAGAACTGAATTATCAGTCACATATATAAATAAGCTATGTTGGGGAAGAGTCAGCACATTGTTTGTAATGGGAAACCATGCCTCATGAATCTACTAGAATTCATTGATGGTGGCAACAAGAATGTGGACAAGGGTGATCCAATCAATATGGTGTACTTGGACTTTCAGAAAGCCTTTGATGAGTCCCTCACTAAAGGCTCTTAAGCAATGTAAACAGTCAGGTGATAAGAAGGAAGACCCTCTCCTGGATCAGTAACTGGTTAAAAGATAAGAAACAAAGGATAGGAATAAAAGGTAATTTTTCACAATGGAGAGAGGTAAATAGTGGGGTCCCCCAAGGATCTGTTCTTGGACCTGTGCAGTTCATCATATTCATAAATGATCTGGAAAACGTGTAAACAGTGAGGTGGCAAAAATTGCAGATGATACAAAATTAGTCAAAATTGTTAAGTACAAAGCTGATTGTGAAGAGTTACAAAGAGATCTCACTAAAATGTGTTACTGGGTGACAAACTGGTAGATGAAATTGAATGCTGGTAAATGCAAAGTCATGCATGTTGGAAAAAAAGAATCCCAATTATACATACAAAATGATGGGTAAATTAGCTGTTACCAGTAAAAAAAAAAAAGATCTTGGAGTCATTGTGGATTGTACTCTGAGAACATCCACACAATGTGCAGCATCAACAAAAACAAAACAAAACCCTAACAGAATGTTAGGAATCATTAGAAAAGGGATAGATAACAAAACAGAAAATATCATAATGCCACTCTGTATATTCATGATATGTCCATACCTTGAACACTGTGCGCAGTTCTGTCATCTCATCTCAAAAAACAATATATTAGAATTAGAAAAAGTGCAGAGAAGGGCAACAAAATAAGAAGGATGGAACAGCTTACATATGAGGAGAGAATAAAAAGACTGGAATTGTTCATCTTAGAAAAAGAGATGACAAAGAATCATGAATGATATGGAGAAAGTGAACAAGGGAGTGTTATTTACCCCTTCACATAACACAAGACTGGGATCACCCAAGGAAATTAATAGGTGACATGTTTAAAACAAACAAAGGGAAGCACTTCTTCACACAATGCACAGTCAACCTATGAAACTCATTACCATGGGATGTTATCAGAGCCAAAAATATAACTGGGTTCAAGTATTAGATAAGTTATGGCTATTAGCCAAGATGATCAGGGATGCAACCCCATGCTCTGTGTTTCCCTAATCCTCCAACTGCCGGAAGCTGGGACTGGACGACAGGGGATGGATCATTCCTAATTGTCCTATTCTGTTCTTCTCTCTGAACCATCTGGCACTGGCCACTGTCAGAAGGCAGAATACTGGGCTAGGAGGACCATTGGTCCGACCTACTATGGCCCTTCTAATGTTCTGGAGTCATGGCTTATCTGGCAGACTCTGCTTCACTAGTTAATGTCTTTGGATCCTATGTCATGTGATTTCCCTGGGTTCATGAAGTTTCATCATAAATTAATTAAATAAGGTGGGGTTTTTTTGCCCTCCTGTTATTCCTGATACTGTATGTCTGAAGAAGTATCACTGCAAGTAATATTACCAATAAAACCATGAAATACTCTTCATTTACTGATGATACGCGGACACAAAACACCACACAATCTTCCGTGGTGTTACCAGTACACATGGTAATCAAGGCACTCACAAGAATTATGAGGCTTTTGGCTGCAACCACACATTGGAACAACTATTTCATAGATATCCCTGTCCTTCTTTGATAAATTGCCAATTGCCAAAGAATATTGTGAATGTGGTTGTCCAAGTCAATTAAAATAACATAATGAAAGCTTGCAGCTACTGTAGTATGGACAGCGGCAATATTAGATACTCTCTCTATCTCTACCATTTTATACCATACTCGTCACTGTAATATTAGGGTTATAAAAACTTTATCACTCTCAGCAGAAGGATGGTAAGGTACTTCAAATACTCTTTTGCCAAGTTGCAGTATCTGCAAATGACCTATACATCTTTTAGTACGTGTAAAATGTTTGATCCAATACCCATGAAGTCAGTTGAAAGACTCTTATTGATTTCAGTGGGCTTTTGATGAGAACCAAAACAAAGACGTTCCCTGCTTGAAAAGCTTATATTCTAATGCCCCAAATTTGTAGTGAAGTCTATACAGGTGGATTATTGGTCCCATGTGGTGCCCGTTTAAATCAATGGGGGTCTATGTCAGTAGAGACCCACCCATATATTAGGTGGTAAGATGAAGGCTAAAAGACCAAAACAGTAGAGAGGCAATGAGAGAGGAGTGACAAGAGCGACAGCAATAAGATTACTGCAGTAGAAATATATAGGTCTACATGGTATTGGACAAGGTTAAGGAACTGTGCCTGGAAGAGACTTACAGTATGTGATAGAACATAAAGTTAACTTGAGTTGGATGTGAAGTGTCACAGGCATGAGAAATTGACAGACTGAAAGAAAGAGTAATGATTCACTGTAATATAGCAAATTAGGGGTTAGAGCCTAGGGAGGGTCATCTGGGATTGGGATTAGGTCTCACTTCATGTAATGTTTTCAAAGGGGATTTTGTGTATAGGTGAGCTTTATTGTTATTTAAGCATCAATCAATCAATCAAACTATCTATCTATCTATCTATGATTTTATAAATAGTTGCAGCCAAGTTATAAACTTTGTCATACAAAGCTCTGTGTAGTGTATAATTTTATAGTGTCCTAATTTGTTTATTTTTAACATTGCTAATTATGGTCCTAATTCTAAAAAAGACTTACACATGGTCTTAACAATAAGCATATGAGTTTTTCCACTAGAAAGATTGTTCATGTGCCTACAGTTAAGCATGTGTGTAAATGTTTGCAGGATCAGTCCTTTGAAACAAATATGCTGGATATCGTAGTTTTATTTTTTATTTATTTATTTTAATTTGAGGCCTGTTGGAATAAATAAGACACCTGTGAGAGTGAGGGTGAGGGCCATCTCCTACTCCACAAATTTGTAGTTGCTATGTGATGAAATATATGGTATATCAGATATTTGGCATCTCATATATCAAAAATTAAGAAGATTCATTACATCCCTACTTCATACCAAGAGGCACAGGTGAAATACTGGCCTAATTTAAGTCGGTAAAATCCATTGACTTAAATGAGACCAGGATTTTATCCAGTATGTACAAAGCGCCTTATAGTAGAAACAGCTCACGCTTATATACAATTTTTTTTTCTTTAAATAATCTGAAAGCATTATCATCTGCCAGCTACCAATTATTACATAATTCAAATACACTTTCAAATGTGTCACTTTTGAATTAGCAATGTTTTGTGAGATCCAGTGTGTAATAGAGAAATGTAACAAATGCTTTCTTCCTGTTTGTTTGTTTATTTCCATTTGGTAGAAACAATATAATATTCAGGTTTCCTTTATTTCAAACCAAAAGGGAAACAAAACAAAACAAAACAAAAACCCACTGATCTCCAACATCAATTCTGGGAAAAAATATATTCATGTAAGATATATTTCTAAAATTACACCCTCCCCCCCAAAAAATGTGTTTGACTGTAAAATGCATTTTAACATCTCTAAGCTGAAAGCTGTTGGAACAGCTGTGATGCATTAATTTGTGCTAACAACAGTACTTGGCATTCAGTCTCAAGCACTGATTGATTAGATAAGGCTGGAATAAAACTAAACGTAGTATGGTTTGATGCGTGGCATACAAATAACTTTTTAAAAAAAGGCAATGTGTTGATGATGGTCTTGGGCATGTTTCTTCCAAAAATCTTGTTGGTGTCACTGCTTGTCAACTGGCATTGCAATAAATTTCAGTAATACACAGTAGCTCCTTTTTCTGTGTAAGTCACCTTTGCATGCCAGAAGCACTGCATCCAGAGGTGCTGCCTTAAATGTAATGCACAAATTGATTCATGGCATTTATTGTATGCATGAATATATTTTAAAATGTGTGCTTGAGTGAAAGAAAGCAGTGCTCATCTCAGTTTCATTTAACTTTCTATATTCTAACATTGTAGAGAGATTTTCAATGGTACCAAGCGTAATGAGGTGCCCAACTCGCAGGGAACTTCAGTGGGGAGTTGGGAGTCTGTTTTTGTGCCTTTAAAAATCTCCCTTTCATGTGATTTTTTCCTATACATACAGGTTGAATATTAATAGATAGATAAATGCAGAGATCAAGGGCTCAGCCTGTGTGTGTGTGTGTGTGTGTGTGTGTGTGTGTGTGTGTGTGTGTGTGTGTTTAAATCTCCCAAGGAAAATGGAGGCTGCTGCATTCCAGAAGAGAACACTCCATGATTATGGGAAGGTGGCATTTGCACCCTGAACACTGCCCTTGCCCACCACCATCACTCTCAAAATGTTTCTGTCCAGATACACATTTTGAAGATGCCTATCTATTCTGATAAGTGACTCTAAGCTATGGATTCCTGGAAGTTTCATGTTAGTTGTGTCTAGATAAAATGTGCTTAATTTGTGAATAACAGGGTGATTTTTTACCCTACCTTCCAGCTCTGCAAACTCATCCTGAGATCAGAAAATCAAGCTGGATTCCCTGCTTTTCATCACCATCACTAGTAATCAGGATAACACAGGTCAAACTTTTGACAGCTGCTCAATCTGCTGTCACATGCCCCTTTTATGAGTCCTGGAATACTTTTCTCTATTGTGCTCCTGACATCATTCTGATGCTGTGATAACCTGAGAAAAAATCAAACTTGATTCTTTGCATGTTATTTGGAAATTACAAAATATTACATGTAAATATAAGTAGAGAGGGGCACCTATTTCCTCTGAGGAGGAGCTCTGATCAGAGATTAAAGAAGAGATAAAGTCACTGAGACAATGAGACTCCCTTTCCAGAAAGGTTAC